>CM060985.1:18484544-19684544 GCA_030765065.1 Deroplatys truncata | reverse complement strand
CTGTTTGAATCACCCGCAATCGGAAACAAATGACGGCTCGATGTTCGCTGCATAAAGTGCAGCGGGGACCAATAATTTCCCTGTAATCAAGCCTCGATTTGTTGACATCGAAGTAGTTCTTAAACATTATTCGGCAATCTCTGTTTACGTCATATGATATAAGCAATCTATAAAACTGCACTTTTCCTTTACTAAAAAATATTAGCTTTCATTGCTAGTTTTCTATTTTTTTTTATTTTGTTGCTATGGATACGTAGTGAAAAGGACTGAGTAAGATTATTATTTAGAGCACGGAAACATAAATGCAAAGATCTTGTTTTCAGATTGGTTGAGTTTATAGCTATAGTAGCAGATTACTTTGGGTTTCCTGGCCTTAATTACCTCTAAAATCTAAATAATAGTGCTATAAGAATACGGCTAACTTTCATAACAAGGCTTGTTTCTATCTCTGGAGCTTTATTTTTCTCTCGGGCGTGCACTTAGCATTCCTTTTCAGGACTTCTACATCATTATGATCATCTGCAGACATGAAACAACTCACGAACAGCTGCAAGTATGGAGTAAAAGTTTATATACAGGAATTTTACGAAAAGTAGTCAAATTCGAAAGCAACTGATACAAAATTAAGACGACATATATCAAATTTTGTTGAAATCCGAAAAAATAAAGATATTTTATATGAAAAGCTCTTAATTTTAGCACGATTTCCCAAAAATCGTTAATTTTTATCAATGCAACAACAAAACGTACGCACCTACCACTCACCTATGGTTAGTAATGGAAGTATTGCATTCCATACAAAAATTGATGTGGAGATTTCGCTGGAAATATATGTTTTGAGATCCCCTGCAATCCCCTTCCCAAATACTTTTTTTTAGAAAAAGGTCCGTGTGTATGTGCAAGCTGGTATGTTTTAAGTTCAAGGATATATTACGAACATTTTCAATATATTCCGCCACTCTAAACTCCTCCTTACATAGAAAAATGTTGCTTACTTTTTATTAAAATACTATTATTGAAGATAGCTGCACTACTAATAAAATATATATCCTGATTTTTCTGTCAATAGCTTGTGACCTCATAGTTTTGAATGAGTTTTGTATAGTTGGTTGAGCACAAGAGAGAGGAAAATTTACTATATGAAAAATGGTTAAAACACAAAATTTTTGTGACATATGTTGATATCGGTTTGATTTTTCAAATAATTTAACATACATTTTTTCAAATGCCAAGTCGCTATTCGTTTGTTTCTCCTGAGGTTATGGAAACAATATGGCACTTCAAAGCCAGCATATAGCAACACGCTTTTTAAAGATTTGACTATCTTCAGTAATACCACGAAAGGTGATAGTTTTTCGTTAATTTAACGGAAGTTAACGAATGTTTCTTGTCATAATTATCTAATGGCAACAAGCAGTAGTTTAAGGAACAATTAAACTACTTAGGAAAAATGATTACTTTTAGTATAATCACTAAAGGTAATTTCGTTCTGAAAATTGATTCCATAAATATTTTTGTTTCTTTTGGTATTATCTGGCGTTAGATCTTAAACCGCTTGTTTTATACAGAGTTATTACAAAAGAAGTAGACAACTTTGAAACAAAACTAAGTGTGATATCAACATACATTTTACGGTGTTATGTTGGGAAACACTAGGAGTTTGCATTGGTAGTTTTGTAGTTGGTAATCATGTATGTAATTGTTATTGAAGGTGCAAAAATGGCAAATCCTGTGGAAAAAGCATATTGTGTGCTACAACTGCTGTAACTGTTGTCCAACGACATTTCAGAACGCCGGAAACCACCACGAACTAAACATTCTATCTATGATTGGTACAGAAAGTTTGAGACAACAGGCAAAGGAAAGACCACGGGTATCAGAAGAGGATGTTGAACGTGTTCATGTGTTTTCACAAGAAGTCCACAGAAATCGACAACAAGAGCAAGCTTGGAGTTTCCACTTTAGTGGAAAAGTGAATAAACGAAATGTTCGAATATGGCGAACTGAAAAACCAAGGGCTGTGGTGGAACATGTGCGGGATTCTCCCAAAAATAATGTGTTTTGTACGGTATCCCACACCAAGGTGTATGGCCCCTTCTTTTTTGCAGAAAAAGCAGTAACAGGACCTACATATCTCGATATGTTACAGCTTTGGTTGATGCCCCAACTGTACGAGGAAATGGAATCTTCCAACAAGATGGATCACCGCCTCACTGGCACGCAGATGTTAGACTTTACTTGGATGAAATTCTACCACAGCGTTGCATTGGCCGTGCTGCAGATGACAATAACTTTGCTACGTTGACACCGAGGAGTCCCGATCTCACGCCGTGTGACTTTTTCCTTTGGGGATTTCTGAAAGACAGAGTTTTCGTTCCTCCACTTCCATGCGATTTAAATGACATGAAGGAACTATCAGAAGAGCCGTGGCAAGTGTCGATGCACATATGTTACATCCGTTTGGGATGAACTTGATTTTTGTCTTGATGTGTGTCTTGCAGGGATCACACATTGAACATTTGAGAGTTCACAAACTAAACTTCAAGACGTCCTCTACACGCAGTGCAAACAGATTCAGTATATCATTGATAGTTATGGATTTATAACACATTGAAGGTGTCTATTTCTTTTGTAATAACCCTATATTTTAAATCCCAGATCAACAAATCCAGCCATTTTTCCAGTTTGTATCAACCGCCAATAGTGAAGAGGAAAAGGCATGAGAATAGGCTCCCTAGATCCCAAATGAATCGAAGCAGAGGTTACGGGAATAAAAAGTTGAGCGTAGGATGAAAATGCTATCTTTTGTTAGTTTATAAGCACTATGCTTTAAAACTATCTATTAAGTTCTATTCTGATTGGTGAATAAGGCATCAATGAGACCATACGTTGTCTGAAAGGCGCTCACTTCAGTCTACCTACAACGAAACGTGTATTTAAAACCATTTCTACAAGCATTTAATCTCGATTGATATGAACTAGAAATAAAATAAACCATAGTGTATAAAGAAAATCATGTAAATATATCATATGTTTGGTTAATAAACTTAACCTTGCAAACATTTATAAATACCTCTCTTAAACGTAACAACATTGCAACAAGGAGCTGAAAGACAAGCGAGACATTGCAACAGTGTAATTGCCAACAATAGAAAGGTAATTTAAACACGCGAAGAGGCAATAATTGCCCTTTTAATGTACGACGCCATATTTTTTCGCCTGTAGGTGTTATTTTTCAAGCTTTAACGCAACATGACCGTAATAACTTGTACATTTTTAACGTTACAAGCAATATACCTTTTTTTGTTGAGCTGAGCAGCTCATATCTTGGTGTTAGGGAACTGCATTTTTATAAACTCCGGGGCAAGGGTGGCTTCATTTCCGTTACAATCCCACGTTTTCACAATTACAGCGCTGGCTGCCATTTTTCATATGGCATAGCCGCCGACATAGAGCCACAATAATATTGCCAGCAGGGGATTATCCCACAATGACTGTGTCTGTATGCAAGAGGGCGCTTTTCACTTCGATATGCATACAAACCCCCTCTTATTATCGGATACATACCCACCAGCATAACGAGGGTAATGTGTATCGGGTATTTACCCCAAGAAAACATTCACAAGGTCTTCGAGCGTGGCTGCGTTCTTTAATTAAATGAAGTTGGCATTTTCAGACAAGCCACTGCATTTATGGAGTTGACGTTTTATTTCACCTTTGCATGAAATCTGTAAAAAGTTTGTGTACAATATTTAGGAACACAAAACGGCAGTTTATTTGAAGAAATCTTTATAAAAATTTAAGTCCTTTTTATGATCTATTACAATCACATGATTTTCTCTACCCGCTATAACTCACTTTCATATCTGTCTGAAAATCATTCCCAAAAAATCTTGTTTTACTATTTCTTGTTAATCATTATAAATGATTTCAATACATATGTGATTATGTGCGTGCTGGATTTGATGCTTTGAATAAATGCATCGCTTGATGAGAAACAAAAGAAGAGAGACACTGAATTTCACAAGTGTGTAGCTTTCCCGACCAACAAAAATACCTCGTAAACGGCTAAAGCTACCAAAACAGTAATTTAACACAAATTACGTGTTTTAAAATCCTCTGCCTTTTTTTTCTGAGGTAACTTTTTGTCCATATCCTATGCTTTCCTAGGTGTACCTTCTAGGATTCAGAAGACGTGAAAACATTCATTTCGGCGAAATCTAAAAATGGTATTTTAAGATGGAATACAATACTTCCTCTACCTACTATAGATAAGTGGTACAGAAAGTAGCAATGTTAGAAGGCCACCCCAAACTATCAACTGCATGGGAACATTTTCGTTTACGTTCCTCAAAAATGGTTGACGATTTTTATTAAAATAGAGATTTTAAGTGTATATCTTCAATTTTCTGTGAATAAGCGATGAAGTTTCTCTTCACACCGATTGAACTTTGTACAGTTTTCTATACTGGGAAACTATAAGAGATAAGACAAAAAATTACTGGCAGAAAAAAACGTGGAGGTTTTATGTCAACATTTTTCGTAGCGTTAGCCGTTTCGAAATATTCTAAATTGCATGTTTACACATTTCCATTTGAGGGTCACGCTATAAAAATGTGTAATTGTTTATATTATCGCAGGAGCTCGTTACCACGACTAAAACTGTAGGAACGCCTTGCTTACTTTGAAAATACTCCCGAGTAAAAATATGTTACTTGGAAGAGTCATTTCTATATGGATGCTGAAATATATAACGGTTACATGATTCTGCCATGGGTAGAGAAAGTCCTGTGAGTGTATCATATTCGATTTTCTTTTCGCACTCGAGTGTGTAAGGGGAACGACCTGTCAAAATTTCAAATTCTGTCTTTTTTAAGCAAATAAATTCATTTCTTCACTACACACTACTACCATTATGTGTAACTAATTCTCAAATTTTTACACAAATGTGTGAAATAGCTTTCGAGAAAAAATATTTTAACTGCACTATAAAAAACCATCCTTGAGGTGTGATTTTCAAAATGTTGTAACAAAACTTCAGATTTACATCCCAGGAATACTATTTTTAAAAAAGTTATCAGGTGATTTTTAAGTCGAATAAGTATTACCGTCGAAAAGTGATTTATTTATTTATGCCTTTTTTGACAAATGCAATTTTGTTAATAGACAGGCATAAACAATTTAACTTGCTTAAAAATTCCACCGATAAATTTTATTTATTATGATGTTTATGATCTTTGCTGCGAAACTCTGACCGTTGAGACTTGCACCGAAGGTCCGTTTTGAGGCATCATTTTTTACCTTTAATAAATGGTCAGATGACAAGCGTTTATAGCGCAACTAGTTGAAAATAATCTTGGTGCAAACATCCTACAATTTTCACAGGTGGGTTCACTTAAATTAGCAATCCGTTATCTCTAGGATGTTTCCAGTAATAATGTTAACTATTGAAATAGCAAGCACACTACGGTGAAACCTGCTACATAGAGCAGGCCAAGAAGGCGATATTAGCGCTGCCTGTGGAGTTCACGGTTAATCAGCAAAGTTTAATTGACCCGCAACGATTTTCATCAGCGTTTCCTTCGACTTGGCGTGCTTCCGAAATTAAATTATCTTCCCTCACAAAGTTATTTCTTTTTCTTTTGTTTAAAACGTCCGCGACAGACTTGGATGATCTCAAGAAAATCTTTTTCCCCAACCTATCATCCGCAACCCTCAGGCATTCAATTATTAATACGCAGGGGGCTGTGAAATGGGATTCAGGGTGGAAATTCGCGATTAAGGATCTTTCACCCCCAGTGGAGGGGTTGTGGGTATCAACGCAGTTTAAATAACTTCCCTTTCCCTTTACTGACGGTTCATTGCCTCTAAACATGTTGTGGGAGGCGATCTTTCTGCCACCGAATTTCTGTTACATGGCATTAATGTCTGGTGACTCATACGGCGGGCTGCCGACAATTGTCAATAGAACACCATTCGAGGGGATACAGAAGTAAAGGGTTAAAAGCGCACTTCAGTTAACTGTTGACAAAACAGATTTGATGCTTCATTTTGATTTCTCTGCCGCTTATCCGCTGCCAACTTTCTGAAATGGAGACGCGCAAAACTTCCTTGTTGAACAAAGCGTAATAATTTTGAGATTACATGAAATTTAGAATGTGTAAAATGTTCAGTGCGGTAAATTCACAACAATGTCATGTAAAATATAGAGAATTCAGTATTATAAGAATACTTGAAGGCCTGGTAGTGCTGTTTCTTTCTCTCACACAGCTGAAATTCTTCCTGGTACCACAATAAACGTGTGTTAAACAGACTTCCTAGGCTATACACAGATTTATACTCCATATTTTGCACTTCGTAACATTTAACTATAACAAGAACTGTCACATGAATAGGAAAATCATATCCCACAGGTATAGTATGCGAATAAGACGAACAATTTACACGAGGGAGTTAACTCTACAATTCATGTCGTCCATTACTGAATGTTCACGCCCATTTACTGCTGGTTACTAGAGGCCACTAGTAGTGCAATCAAATTTTAAATCAGCACGCTTTGCATTTTATTGCAATGCAGTGAAAGCAGACTATAATAGTGATGAATGATAGACACACAGATAAGCTCTGGACTGTCATGGCACTGTGTACCATTAAGTCTGTAATCTTAAGTTACAATAAACTACAGCAGAATTTAATGTTGTGCACAAGAGGTCCCGGGTTCGATTCCCGGCTAAGGGATGGGAATTTTTCTCTGGCCAAGGTTATTCCCTATCCTCCCGAGAGTCTGGAAGTATGGATGAGAGTGTGAATGTGTGTGCGTGTGTGCGTGTGTGTGTGTGTGTGTGTGTGTGTGTGTGTGATCTAGTGTAAAAACCCAAAGAAAAAACAGAAATCCAATGACAACTGTATACGAGCTAACACCATTGCCAATAAGCAATATGTTTCAAAACTAAAAGATCCCAATATGACCATTGCAGTTAAAGGCGGGGTATAAACGGAACAATGAAAAATAAATAAAAGAAGAGTAATTTTTGCCATGTCCGTAGTGAAAATCTGCCCACAAAGCCGTAAAAATGCCTCTTTTGTCGTAAGGTCGTACAAAGGCCTCCACTCCTGTACATTTTACGGGAAAACTGTAAAAGTTGGCAAGTATGGCTTACCTATAGTAAGTAGGGGAAGTATTGTATTCCAACCAGAGATTAAATAGCATTAAGCAAGGTGCGACAACACAATCCTTACACCCCAAACTAACAATGGAAAGGTTTTCGTTGTTTCTAAAAGCCTTCTAACGACTTTGTTACCATATGTTCAAGATATTTACATGACTAATAAAATGCATATCTTGAGTTTTCTGTGAATAGCCTGTCAAGTCCTTTTCATTCTGAAGGATTTTTACGTAACCCTTTTAGTCGTTTGCGAGATATCTACTTCTGTTGTTGGTCGGAAAAGTTGTGTCCGTGCTTTTATTTCTCATCGGGCTATACAAGAATGAAATGCTGTTCTCGGGAACGGGAACGGAAAAGTTAAAACCTGACCAAGTCTTCCGTTGCCGTAATCAATGTGAACGCTTACATTACAATACACATCATTGAGAACGAGCCTAGGAATAGTTTTCATTGCTGTTATGTCCATGGCACTACGGAGTTCAAGCAAATTATTTAGAGCGCGCTGATTTCCCGACACAAACGTCTCGGGATCGATTCCGGTTGGGATGGCGAGATTTTCGTTTATTAGTCATTTTCTACCCCACAGGGTTCTGGAAGTACAATCGCGTTAACTTTATCAGTTGCTTCTCAAGTCAAAGCCTTCTGATATGGTTGTAAGGGTTAAAGAGGGCTATGCACATGAAAGTATGTAGGTATTATATCTATGCATTTTCATTGCGAAGGACTACTTTGGTGACAAAGAACACTTTAACAAATTAAATATAGAAATAAATACTAGGTTAACATTTTATAGATACGGACTTCGCTGTTCTGTTTATTGAATGAGGTGTATCCGTTGTTTTCACGGTTCTGGAACATTTCAACGAAGGCAACGCATCTTTTTTGGAGCAGGAGGGGGGATCTAGAAACAAGAGAACAACCTACCATACCAAGTTACTATGTTAAGGTTTGCATTTCCTGCTTGTTTGTTCAACTGTATACACAGCAAAGTCCAAGTGATGTGTTTTCTTTAACGTGCCAAGGTCTCTGGAACATCCATGCATTGTTTTACATTTCATTATGTAGCTAACATGTCATATTGTCTTCCGATGGGATGTTACGTGCGGATACAGAACAGAAATAGTCCAGTGTGCCACACTAACTGTAAACATACATGGTTGCATTTTGTGTTGTTACTGCAAGCTCAAGGATAGTTCTTGTTTCGTAATACTTTAATAAAGGTTTCACAAGTTGGCTCATCAAATTATTGTACAATAATTTAAATTACATTTTATGGTTTTTGGCCATGGCGATAATGGATGTGTGAACTGGTGCATTGTCTTGATGAAACAGAACTTTCTTTTTCGGTAAATGCGGCCGTTATTCCTTGATTTCGTCATTCAAACGCTGTAATAAGTTCGCATAATACTTGCCATTGATTGCTTTTTGTTTTTGAAGATAATTAATGAAAATTATCCCACGCGCATTCCAAAAAGCTGACGACATGACCTTGCCTGCAGATGGAACTGTCTTCGCCTTCTTTGGAGCCAATTCTCCCCTTTCAATCCACTGTTATGACTGTTTCATCCATGGTTATGAATCGACGCAAAAACTCGGTTTTATTGCAGTGAAACATCACCAAACACTCGACTGAAACATCCTCACGGCGCTGCTTTTGTTCCATTGTGAGTAAAGGCGGCACCCATCTTGCGCACAGTTTTCTCATGTCTAAATTTTCAGTTAGGTGCGATGTACAGCAGTTTTTGAAATGCCTAGGATGTCTGCTAGCTCGTGCACTCAGTCAACCAATATTCTTTTATCGATTTTCCTCACAATTTGTGGCGTGGTCACATCATTTGGTCGACCACTGTGATTGTCGCGTTGGCAGCTCGTTTGGCCTCACTTAAACTCTGTCACCCAATATTTTACTGTTGTAAACGAAGGAGCAGACTCCCCCAGAGTAGAATCTAGCTCAGCTTTAATATTAGTTGGACTAAGACTTTCAAATGAAAGTATTTATCACATAATGATGACCAGTTTTATCCATGTTTACAAATTTGCTGAGAGAGTTCAATATTAATGACTGCCAAACAATTAGTATACAACGTAGCATCGTCAAACTTCAAACTTAAGCTTTATAAGGGTGGTACTTTCTACCATAGCCATTTGCTTGAAACAACAACCGCTATATGTACGTCAGGTCGGGTACCTCTGAGACTGCCCTTGTAGATCTCTTTAAAACACACAATTTATTTCAAATAATCCCTTTCCGAGATATTTGTTATTACTAGTTGGAACTATTCAATACATTTTTCATTGTTATAAGTCCTCTTGATCCTATAGTTGGAGAAATACATAGTCACATTCGTTTATAATGTGTTTCACTGTCAGGCCTTTCGTTGCAATGTCCACAAAATGGAGGTTCCTGTGTGGTAAATAGACAGTTTCTTCTTCTTCTCGAGCTGGTGGAACATCTTTTGAGATTTACTCCATCGTTTAGATAAACTCACTCACTGGCTCTGAACGAATAGATATTCATCTAGTTTAAGAAAATAGGATAGAAATAAAAGTGTTGATTTGGGTTTTACCAAAAGAAAGCAACACCATTACCTTAAACATAACAAATACCATATTTTTTCTTTAATTAAGGAGGGAGCTATCGCTCCCCTCCGACCCTCCTTGCGTCCACCTATGCTTAGAACTCAAATTCCCCAATTCCCTATGAAATTCGTAATAATAACCCATAAATCCCGATATTCCGGGAAATGGGAGTGAAATATCCGCCACTATTTTATATCTGAATTTATTAACCTTTCCCTCCACAATATTCCAAGTTCTGGAAATATTGCATACCTACTTATTCTGTGAAAGAATCGCCAAATAATTAAGCAAAACATATCTTGCAGTCTTGGATGTCGTGAAATTGACGTTTCGTTTGCGACTGTCACGAGCGTCTGTAAACAACCGACTGTCTCTAATGAAGTCTGCCACAGGCGCGGACGAAACCTCATCCTGGCCTGGAGGGTACGTTTTGCATATTGGAGGTAAAAGCATACGAAGTAATAATTTTTAGATAAGCACAAACAGTGAAATTTTAAAGTGTTGTAACTTCTCTTTGGTCCTGTTACTTAACATCGCAAAGGTTTCCAATTAGTGGACATCGATACTCAAAGAAATGAAGATTCCACACTCCTCCCATCAGGGAGAACTTGATTCTCAAGAAAGCGATCTTCTCAGTTGTTGATTATAAAATATATCGGTTGAGTAATTCCTGATGTTACGAGACACACACCGAACGAGATGGCCCCAGGTTCGATTCCCGTCGTTCGCCCACTCTAACTTCGGTTTTTCGTGGTTTTCCCTAGTCGGTAGGCGAATTCTCGGGTGCTTTCTCATCTATCGCCATTTCCTATCCACTATTTCCCTTTCATTGCATTTCCTTCTGATCTTCCAGGCGTGCTCTAGGTTTCGTGGCGTATGGCGGTACGCAGATGCTTGCGCAAAGGAACGAGTACTTTCCATGGGCACTAGAGGGCTGCTTGGTCGACGGGGCTTTGAGCCGGAACGTTAGGGACTTCTGCGCGTCTCTGTGAACTGTGGCGTCGTGTGGTTGCTCCATTTCATCCCTTCCTCCCGGGGAAGATCTACATAAGTCGCAGTGTCACTGTACAAGTTGTGCGCTGGACACAATTTTTCTTCTATATTTATGCAAGTTCCTAAAGCAACATAATGAGGACATTCACAAATCCCTACTTACATGAGGGTTATTAAAAGGTCAGGAAGCTTCTCTAGGATTAGAATAAAGGTTTTGATATCGCCTCTGTTGTGTTTGATAAACCCGAATTAATTATCACATACAATTCTTACCATGGATCCGATTGTCGTTTCTTTCGCTTCCTCTCCTTAGCTATTATATCGGGCCTATCTATGTGTGTTGTTTAGAATTAAATATATTCGACTTTTATTTTTACACGCTTCCTCAGTGAAGTAACAAACTACGACGACAACGAAAAGTCAAAACCTTCTTCGGATTAGCATTCTAAGCGGAGGGGAGCTTAGCACCTCGATCTAAGCAGATCTTTAGTGCCTATGCCCCGGGCGCGTCGCCCCCGGAGGGAGGGATGAGGTAAGAGGAGACAGAAGGCGGCCGGACCAGGAGACACGACGGGCAGAGGGCAGATTCCCTACCATTCCAACATTTAAGCTCCCCGGATGGGCCCTGTAACAGCCGGGTATTCTCTCCCCCTGTGGGGTTTACACAGCCCTTGAGGGGCCCAGAACCCTGAGGCCTTCCCCAATCCGGGGGACGAAGCATCCTTTTTTCCTGCCATGCACACGCCGAGACCTCCGGCCGACACTTGCAAACCTGAAAGAAACCACGCGGATCAAGGGTGAAGGGAAATTGAGGTGAAATGGCGGGACTGGAAATTCTATGGATTTAATGATCCTTCCTAGCATTCGCCTAACGATCCAAGGAAACCCCGAAAACACCCATGGTTCAGGAAAGTCGGGCGCGGGGATCTAATCCACGACATCCCGAACGCGGGCCACAGACGTTGCTGCCTGAACCATCCATCAGTATATTTTATTATAGCTTCAACATGTTTATGTTGCGATATCCAGGCCTTGTGAAGCCGTCTTACTTTCCCTACTGTTTACAAATAAGTAGAGCATTCTACCTAGAAATTAGATATCGAGATTTCACCGGAAACGCATGTTTTCAGGCCGCCTCAATAAACAAAAAAATCTGATGTGTTACATTCACATGGCTTTTTCTACTCTTGTACAAAGTATTTTTACAAACGCTTATTCTCCATCTACTTCATGTTAATCTTATTGCTAATTTTCTTGTAGGTGCAAGGCTTTAAGCGATAGTCATATGTTTTAAGAGCTGGTTGCTATGTGGCGCATTCCATTCTCTTTGTATGCCTAGGACATAAAAAGAAAAAAAAATAATAACAAATTCCCATTTCAGAAAAAGCATAAATATTGGAAAGTTCAAACAAATAACAAGCAATATCTCGGAAATGGTTCTCTCGAGAAAAAAAAATGTATATGATATAAATTGTGTGTTTTAAAGATATGTATACTTTTTGTGTAGCAAATTTTTGTCTACCTCTTACGGTTTACCACTTAAAAAAAGTTCATTCAGAATGAAGAGGACTTTTGGGGACATTCTCAGAAAATTCAAGATATACATTTCATTTGCCTTGAAAGTATCTTAAACATATATATTTTAATCGCCATTTTTGAGAAAATCAAAAGTTTCGAAAAGTGTTCCATGTAAAGGGTGTCTGGTGTGGGGGATCTTCTTGAAAATGTTCGTGTCGCATCTTTGAAAGATACTGAGCCTAAATACCAAGTTTGGTGTTTATTAGACTTTTCGTTTTTGAGTTATGCTGTTCTCAGAAACACACGGACCTTTTTCTAAAAAAAGCTTAATTTGGATTCAGGGGGCCTCAAAACGTGTATTTACGATGAAATCTCGATATCGAATTTCTGGGTGGAATGCAATGCTTCCCCTATGT
Source organism: Deroplatys truncata (assembly GCA_030765065.1). Classification (NCBI taxonomy): domain Eukaryota; kingdom Metazoa; phylum Arthropoda; class Insecta; order Mantodea; family Mantidae; genus Deroplatys; species Deroplatys truncata. Next base: position 19,671,871 of record CM060985.1, on the reverse strand, counting down.
ACTATACGTAGTAGAGAAAGTAAAAAACTAAAAACGAATTCCCATTTGAGAGAAAGGATGGGTATTGGAAAATTCAAACAAATAAAAAATATCTCGGAAATGGTATACTCGACAACAAACAAACAAACAAAAATTCGTATGACACTAATTCTGTGTTTTAACGAGATATACAGGTCTTGTGTAGTAAAATGTTGTCTGTCTCTTGGATTCACCAGTTATACGAGAGTCATTCAGAATGAACAGGACTTTTAATTCAGGACATACGTTTCATTTGCAATGAAAATATTTTAAGCATGTGATGTTTTAATTAAAATATTAGAGCCATTTTTCAGAAAATCAAACATTTCTAAATATATTTCATGTAAAGAGTAGTCTGGGGTGGGGGGTTTCTTGAAAATCTTCGTGTCCTTGGAATATACTAAACTTAAATTCCAAAATACCAAATTTGGTATTTATGGAAATTTTCGCTTTTTAATTATGCTGTTCACAGACACACAAGTAGAAATATTTCCAAAACTGCTTTATTTGGATTCAGGGCACCTCAAAATATGTATTTTCGGTGAAATCTGGGCATCGAACTTTTGGTTGAAATGCAATACTTCCCTTACTTACTATACGTAATACAGAAAGTGAAAATAGCATTTTTAGAAAAACATTCATGTGTGCATGAACAGCATAACTGCCAAACTTGCAAGTTCAGTACGACTTGAAGATTTTCAACAAAAGTTCCACACTCTGAACTACCCTTTACATGAACATTTTTGAAGATGTTTATTTTCTCAACAAATACAAATGATTTTCATTAAAACGTCCATATATGTGGCGTGTTTTTAAAGTACATGCCAGTTTAATATTTTGGCGCTAGAGTCGCAATTTTGAGCATGCGCGATCACTTCTTTCATCAGGAAGCCAGATGGAGCTGTGAGCGATCGTCACTTTGTATTTTCCTGTTGTTAGAGCGTTTCGAAATGTTCAGAACAATCGAAGAACCCGGCCGACTGTGAAGTCAGATGAGTGATTCGATTTCTGAATGCAAGAAATGTTATGCCAGGAAACATTCATCGTCAATAAAACTGTGTGAGGTTTATGTGGAAACAATAATGAGTGACAATGTCCGGCCACACACAGCCAAACAAACTAAATATGTGATCGCATCATTTCGTTGCGAACAATTCAACCACCCTCCACACAGTCCGGATTTGGCACCAAGCGATTTTCATCTGTTTCTTCATCTGAAGAAGTTCCTTGGTGAAAAACATTTGAAGGACGGTGATGTGAATCAAGAAGTGCAGACTTGGCTTTCATCACAGGCGGCATCATTCTTTGACGAAGGCATAAAAAAGCTGGTTTCCTATTACGATAAGTGTATGAACTTCGTGGTAACTATGAGGAGAGAGACTATGTGCATAGTGTAAGGTAAAGAATGGTTATGAAATATATGGAAAGAAATGGTCTCTTATTTTTTTTAATAAAATTATCTTACTTTAAAACACACCTCGTATTTAAGATGTCTGTATAACAAATAAAATATAAGAGTTGAATTTTCTGGAAATAACCTGTGAAGTTCTTTCGGAAGGAATTTTGTTTAATTCTGTATAACTGGTAAATGTTAGGAGATAATAAAACTATTTCTGCAAAGGTTTATCTCGATTAGGTGAAGTAGATAGAAAAAAATTCTGATGTGTTACACTCACATGACTTTCTCTACTCTTGTAAAACTATTTTTACGAACGCTTATTCTCCATATGCTTCATGTTAATCGAGATATCTTATTGCTAATTTTCTTGTAGATGTAAGGGGAAGTGGTAGGCTTTAAGCGATAGTCAAATATTTTAAGAGCTGGTTGTTATGTGGAGTATTCCATTCTCTTTGCATTACCAGCGCAAAAAAAAAAGAATAACGAATTCCCATTTGAGAAAAAGTATTGGAAAATTTAAGGGAATAACAAGCAATAGCTCGAAAATGGTTCACTCAAAAAAAAGTGTATATGACAAATTGTGTATTTTAACGCGATCTACATTTTTGTGTAGTAAAATTTTGTCTATCTCTTATGGTTTACCAGTTATGCAAAAATAGTTCACAATGAAGAATACTTTTGGAGACATTCCCAGAAAATTCCAGATATACAATTCATTTGCCATAAAAATGTCTTAAAATTATGGTATTTTAATCAAAATCGTTAGAGCCATTTTTGAGAAAATTAAAATTTTCGAAAAATGTTTCATGTAAAGGGTAATCTGGGGTAGGGGGATTTTCATGAAAACCTTCGTGTCGCATCTCTGGAAGATACTGAACCTAAATACCAAGTTTGGTGTTTATCCGACTGTTCGTTTCTGAGTTATGCTGTTCACAGACACACACGTACATGTTTCCAAAAATGCTTTATATGCATTCAGTGCACCTCAAAACATGCATTTCCGGTGAAATCTCGGTATCGAATTTTTGAGTGGAATGCAATACTTCCACTACTTACTATACGTAGTGGAGAAAGTAATAAACGATGTTATATCCTGCATGCATATACACATTTTCTCTCTTTATAAGTTTAAAGCATTCATTTCTTCAAAATTATTTATTTGTAAAACGTATTGCGAAATATTTAACTTGCTTTATTTCTCCCAAATCATGGTATCCCTAGAGATGTGTAAGGTGCTTGCTGTCAATGGGTCGAGAGGAACAAGGGACGTTGCTTTACTTAATCTGTTTCCTTCAAGTTTGGCTTACGCGAGTGTGAACTTCTCAGCTCTACTAATGGCGCCTATGTGTTCTGAGAACGAAGGTAATTTACTTTATACTGCACAAGACGCCGGTGAAGATGTAATTATTGCAAGCGTCAACTTTACAAGAAAAAGACGACGGTGGGCTTCGCCCCCCAATCGATAAGCAGGTAGCGAGCTGCTAACTAATGGATTTCACACGTCCAACAGAACGGGAGTTTTTCTGTCAGCTGTCAGGGATGGACGAAGGAGGATAAATTAATTCTTGGCAAATTTCCTGCATCCCTGAAGTTGATGGCGTGTTAAAGCTAAGCTGACGTGGTATCGAATATGGAACATGAGAAAGCTTGGGCTGCACCTGGAAGACAAGCCAAGCGCATCAACTGGGCCAGACACCAAATGACGCCGTTGGGGTACTGTTGACAGATGTCCATAAGATCGTAAACATAAGCATAGCAATAAATTACGATGCGTTCGTCTTGTGGAGGAAACAAAACAGACAAAAATTGTGGGCACGAATGTTTGTATAGAGTAATCTTGAAAAGCAGTCGGCCGATTTTGTGCGAGCGCCTTTCAGCCAATGTACGGTCTCATTGATACCTTATTCACCAATCACAATGAACTTAATCGATAGTTTTAAAGCATAATGCTCAGAAACTAATAACTGATAGTTCTTACTCCTATAATATCTGCTTCGATTCGACTACGGATCTAGGAAGCCTATTCACATGTATTTTCCTGTTCTCTCTTGGCGGCTGGTACAAACTGTGTGATTCCAAATACACAAGAAGCGGTACAAGATCTAGCGCCGTAAAATGCGAGACGAAACAGGTAAGCCACTTCGGTGATTGTACTAAGAGTACCAAAAATACTGCGTTGTAATCACCTTACTGAATCTCCATCTTGTTTATAATTTTTCTTAGGTAGTATAATTAAACTTTCAAACTGATATTTGAAGGATTCGCATTAAATTAGGTAACGAAAAACTATCAACACTCGTGATATTACTGAAGATAACTCTTTCACGGCTGAGAGGCGATGTATCTCTATCAAATATTACCTGGTAGCTCAGCCGGTAGAGCATCTGCCTGCTATGCGAGGTGTCCCGGGTTCAATTCCCGGCCAGGTGTGGGAGTTTCTCTCTCTCCTCCCCAGAGAGTGTAAATGTGTGTGTGATCTAATGTATAAAAAGCAATGACAACAGTATAAAGGTTAACACCACTGCCGAAAGGCAACATGTTCCAAAGGTAAAAGGCCGCCGATGTGACCACTGCAGTTAAAGGCGAGGTATAAATGGATAGCTTTGTTCCTGTGTTCCGATCACGGGATACTTTTAATCTGCAGCCCAAAGGGATAAATGGGAATGCTTAAAATGTTTTAAAATTAGGTTATTGGAAGGGGGGAAGTGACATCGCGTTCATATCACCAAATTTCCCTCTGATTTCGCTCAACTTCATCAAAGGGTATTTCTGGTATAATTGTAACGATAATTGATGCACTGGCTTTTAATCTGGCAAAAATGATTTGCTATTCTTTAGGGTGCAACGAAAATTGTAGGCTACCCCTACCATATTTTCAACCCCTTAATGTAGCATAGCTTAACCCATGTTGTCCAAATATTGCATAATTATACTATAGGTTAGATTACTACTTCTAAAAACTACCCTTACCCTTTATTTTCAACTCCTTACAAAAGTATATCACTTGGCCAATCAGGGCACACATTTGTGCACCTAAGCTATAGCAGTCGGCGAAAATTATAAAAATTACCTTACAACTTATAAAACTATCCCTTCTCATATTATCAATCCCAAATTTGCACCTTTTGACCAATCTGGAACACAAAACTTTGAACCCAGTAAAAATTATAGACTACTCACGAATTGAAACCATCTCCATCCTAGTTTCCAACCCCTTACTTACAGAATGCATCTGTGCAATGCTGGATCAGATAACTAGTTTTGTGTAGCTAGGGAACTATAATAGATACAGACTAGAGAAAAAGGTCTTGTTTAGGCAGCATGGCTTCTAACACAGTGCACACGACCTAAAAGCTTCAGATTATCGTACCAGTACGGTAATTTTCAGTGTGACCAACTTTGATTTCAAGTCCAATCACATGACAATTACCCTTTGTGTTTGCACATGTTTAATAACGCGACTTGGTTTGATTAGGTTTTTAATTTATCATAGCGCTCGCATTATCTGTTCACAATACACATCGTCATACTTCAATTTATCGCAATTCGTTGTACAGTAAACCTATGCGTTATATTGGCAGTCTTCTACTCATCTAAAACGTTATTCTTTTATCTATCTACCCTACATAAAGATTAAATGGCGAAAATTATGAATTCAGAAGAAACTGAAATGGAAGAGCGAGGTGAAATTACAGAAGCAGTAGAAATAATAACACTACAAGTACTTACCCAAAAAATCTAGAAAGCAATTTGATACAGCATTTAACCGCTTCGTTGTCTGGTGTAAGGTATAACATGTTAAACATAATTTCACCGTAAAGACTGCTAGCGAATCAACAAGACATTAAGACATCTGGCATCTCGCTCTTTTTAACACCATTTCTCTTGTTTCAAGAGCCCGTTCTAAACGTGATCTCTGTTAGCTTCAGGAATCAATAGAGTATTATTGATATTTTACGTAAAATAAAACCAAACTTTTACCCCCTGTATCATGATCTACCATTACTGTGGCTTTAAACATTTATGATATATTTCCTGCTATTGGTGTGAATTTTTCAGTATTTCACTTTTCCTTCTCATCAGGCCACGCAAGCAGTATTCAAAATACAAGGCCCATAATTAGCAAGAAATGTGCAGAAAACTCGATTTTTAGAAATAATTTGCAGAATATAGGTATACCAAAATAAATTATAGCGGGTAGAGGAAGTCGCTAGTTTTAATACACCATTTTTACTTTCTTTACTACGTATAGTAAGTAGGGGAAGTATTGCATTCCACCCAAAAATTCAATACCGAGATTTCACCGGAAATACATGTTTTGAGATCCCCTGAATCCATAAAAAAGCATTTTTAGAAACATGTCCGTGTGTGTGTGTCTGTGAACAGCATAATTCAGAAACGAACAATCGGATGAACACCAAACTTGGTATTTAGGTTCAGTATCTTCCAGAGATGCGACACGAAGCTTTTCAAGAAAATCCCCCCACCCCAGATTACCCTTTACATGGAACATTTTTTTCGAAAATTTTAATTGTCTCAAAAATGGCTCTAACTATTTTGATTAAAATACCATATGTTTAAGATATTTTCATGACAAATGAAATGTATATCTCGAATTTTCTGGGAATGTCTCCAAAAGTATTCTTCATTGTGAACGACTTTTGCATAACTGGTAAACCATAAGAGATAGACAAAATGTTGCTAAACAAAAAATGTAGATGGCGTTAAAATACACAATTTATGTCATATACATTTTTGTTGTTGAGTGAACCATTTTCAGATATTGCTTGTTATTCCCTTAAATTTTTCAATACAATGGTGCTGCACCTAGCAACCCGCTATTAAGAGATATGTATATGCTTATGGGCTACTGTATTTCTATATTGCCCGTGCAATTACAAAACAAGGGGAACATAGTAGGCCTTAAGCGATAGTCAAATATTTTTAGAACTGGTCGCTATGTGTAAAAAGTAATTCTCTTTGCATGTCAAAAGATCGTTTCTACAAATGTTTATCTCAATTAATATGAAATAGATGGAGAATAAGAGTTTGTAAAAATAATTTGTACATGAGTAGAGAAAGTCATGTGAGTGTAACAAATCAGATATTTTTTCATCGGTTTCAATAAAATTGAAATTTATCCCCAAATTTTCTTCAAAATCGTTTAGATAAGTAAAATTTCAAGCCTGTATGCAGTAGCACAGACTCAAATTCGTGAGTTTTTGGAGATCCACCTTAAATTACTTCAATGTTGTACCAGTTTCAGTATATTTTTCCAGACTTTATAAGTATATAACATTTCAATTTCATGTACACGCTGTGCTTCGCCTAAGAATCATACACTTTGATTTTGTACTGATTTCAAATGTATTGACAATAATGTACAGAGGAAGACAAACAGAAGCTCTGTGCTAGCGAACGTATCTAAAACTGTAGGCCGAGGGAGACGGATTCGTTAACCGCACGACGCTGAAATTATGAAATTAAATTAATATTAACTTCACTAACTAACGGGTGCTGTAGCAAATTGATGATTATGATGATTTTCATTACTAAGATGAGGGGGAAGAAAAACAATTTTCCTGGAAGCTTTTGTTCCTTTATTAAGAAAGGCTAAAAATGTAATTAAAATTAAAAAAGTAGTGTAGAGAATAACAGTCACACGATTTTATTTCCTACCGATTCTATAAGCTGGTTGTTTTTAGTTTCTCTGCCGTCTACCTACAGAAGGTAGGAGAAAGTATTCTTCGATGTCCAGATTTTACCGCCAATACATGTTTTGTGAACCCCTGAATAAAAAGAAGCATTTTTACTTTCTCTACTACGTATAGTAAGTAGAGGAAGTATTGTATTCCACCCAAAATTTCGATACCGAGATTTCACCGGAAATACATGTTTTGAGACCCCCTGAATCCAAAAAAAGCATTTTTGAAAACATGTCCGTGTGTGTGTCTGTGTGTGTGTCTGTGTGTGTGTGTCTGTGAACAGCATAACTAAGAAACGAACTGTCGGATAAACACCAAATTTGGTATTTGGGTTCAGTATCTTCCAGAGATGCGACACGAAGGTTTTCAAGAAAATCCCCCCACCCCAGAGTACCCTTTACAGGGAAGATTTTTCGAAAATTTTAATTTTCTCAAAAAAGGCTCTAACGATTTTGATTGAAATATCATATGTTTAAGATATTTTTATGACAAATAAAATGTATATCGTGAATTTTCTGGGAATGTCTCCAAAAGTATTCTTTATTGTGAACGACTTTTGCATAACTGGTAAACCATAAGAGATAGACAAAATTGTACCACACAAAAAACGTAGATCGCGTTAAAATACACAATTTATGTCATATACATTTTTTTTGTTGAGTGAACCATTTTCGAGATATTGCTTGTTATTCCCTTAAATTTTTCAATACTTATTTTCTCAAATGGGAATTCGTTATTCATTTTTTTGTCTTGGATATGCAAAGAGTATTAATCTGTGACAAAGGGAATGGTGCTGCACCTAGCAACCAGCTATTAAGAGATATGTATGTGCTTAAAGGCTACTGTATTTCTATATTGCCCTTGTAAATATATATTCCCCTTACATCTACAAGAAAATTAGCAATAAGATAGAGTTTGCAAATGTTTATCTCGATTAACATGAAGTAGATGGAGAATAAGCGTTTGTAAAAATACTTTGTACAAGAGTAGAGAAAGTCATGTGAGTGTAACACATCAGATGTTTAGAAAAAGGTTCCGAGTGTGTGTGCTTAATAGCAAAATTCTAAAACGTAAAGTCGATTAAACACCAAGCTTGGTATTTTAGTTCAAAATCTTTCAAGGATGCGACACGAAACTTTCAACAACATTCTCCACACCCTAAGCTACCTTTTATATAAAACATTTTTCGAAATTTCTGATTTTCTGAAAAATGGCTGTAACGATTGTGATTAAAATACCACATATTTGACATTTACATATTAAATAAAACGTACATCGTAATTTTATAGGAATACCCTGTGAAGCCCTCTTCACTCGTCATTTTGTATAATTGGTAAACCATAGGAAATAAACAAAAAACTAATACACAATAAATGAGATCTCCTAATTCTTCTTCTTTTTCTACTTACCCTCCCCATTTGGAGAACTTATAAGTCAATGCCTTGGGTCAGACGCCTCACAGGGAGCAGACAGATAGCGAGGAAGGAGACGATATGAAATGACGGTGAAATGGATGAAGGAAAAGTGATGACGGAGCAGTTGGTGGAATGAATCGCGGGGGAAACCAGAGAACCTGGCGAAAACCCAATCCGACGCCGCTTCGTCCACCACAAATCCCACATACGATTCCCTGGGATCGAACCCGGGTCGTCTTGTTAAGAGGCCACTGTGCTGCCCCGGATCTTCTTAAAACACACAACTTATTTCAAACGCCTAACCTGTTTTTTAGCGACAGCCATTCCCGGGATATCCGTTATTAAAGTCCTGTCGCTATTTGATTGTTTCTCGTGTCATGGAAGGAACATGGAACTTTAACCCCAGCAAAGCGACCCGCTTTTAAACATCTGACTATCTATTGGGTTTCCTCTATTTCTCTTGTACCTCTGATGAAATGTATTATATCGATTAACATGAAGTAGATAGAAACATAAGCTTACATAAGAATGGTATGTGGAAGTTGTACAGCAATAAACGATTATGGGTAGAGAAAGTCTTGTGAATGTAACACATCAGGTAGATTTTGTATTCATGTCATGCAAATCAGTTAATGTATACAATGAATATAGATTTTAGTCATCTCTGTGAAATAGGAGAAATGCATCACCATCTCAGGCTGTAGCTCGGTTAGATAAAACTACAAGGCTGATGTTTTATTCGAAGGAGTGCTAAGAAACACTAACAGATCACCTTAGCTTTAGGCCCCAAGCGTATTTGCGTAATCATGTCATGTTTTCGTTCATCGCCAGACATGACCTTCCTGGTTTCAAGACATTGCAGCTGTCAAATGTTTCCAAAACAATTACTATATCATTCTTGTGTGCTGTTCATTTAAAAAGAAAACATCCACGTAAACGAACGATATGTGGTGATAATTAATAATAATATGCTGCTTAGCATCTTTATTTTTCTGTTAAACTTTTGTCATTCCTTTACAGAGAACCAGTTGTATGAAATTCCTATGAACGAAAACGTTTTATGCTTCATGTTAACGTTCAACTTATGATATTCTAATGAAAATCGTTGCAGCTATTTTTGAGAAAATAATAACGAAAATGTTTCCTTGAAATGGGAACGTTTTGTGAAATATGCTGCACTTAAATACGAAGTTTCGTAACTGACCACACATTTCCTGAAAATGTCTTTCTTGGCCTCAAGGGATCTCAAAACGTGTAATTCCGTGAAATCTCTGTTTTGATTTTATGGGTGGAATACCACTGGTAAGCGATAGAGAAAATTAAAGCTCACTCTTCTTATTAAAATTTACTTTATTTGTTGAACCAGCGGTTTCAAAACTGTATTTCCGGTGAAATTTGCATTTCGAAGCTTTTGATCAAATAGAATGCATTCTTTTAGTTAAGTAGAGAAGGAAAAGGGAGCAAAGTTTCATTTCGTTTTTATTGTCACCATGCCATGAAAGGAGTATGGGATTTTTAGCCCAAATATTATTAGCATCCAGCTTTTAAACATCTATTTGGTTTCCTGTATCTCTCTTGTATCACAAGAAATGTGCAATGCAACATCTGCAATGTTAACATGAAGTAGACAGGAAAACAAATTTTTGCAAGAATAGTTTGTGGCATATATATAAAACTAAACGAGAGAAAGTCATATGAATGTAACACATCGGAGCAAATGCCCAGAGAGAATTAATTATTATGCGCGCACGCTGTTCATTCTTTAATCTGCAGAAAATCCCCTGGTGTAACAAAACCGGTACATATTCAAACCTGCTCAATGTAACAGTTGGCAGCTGAAACAATGAGAATGCTACGCGTGGAATCACATTGTCTTGTGGTAACGCGTAGTTTTGATCACCAATACAAAACCTATTGTTTAGTTACATCCTGCGATTTTGGAATCTGGCATGTTACCTTTCATCCAGCAAAACTGGGACATCATTACAAACAATAAAACTTTTCAATTTTTCGGCTTAATTACGGCACATATTCACTTTGAATATCCCAGGTTAAATCTGGGATTTTCAAAATAATTTCATGACTTTCTCTATCCGATAGCTATAAAATAATAATTACACATTGCCTCGCAGGACTATAATTTACTACGAATCGTTCCATGCACGTTTTGTGGACACACAAGAGCACGATGGAGGCTGAGGCGATAGTCAACTGTTAAAAGCAGCTCTACGTATACTAGCCCTAGCCGTGAAGTTACATCCATCTTTCATGTACATGCCAGGAAAAAAACCCACTAAATATTTGAAGCTGTTCTGCTTAAATGTTCAAAGATACAAATGAATGGTAGTGAATAGTTTGGTATAAATTGTATATTTATTGAGATCTATTGGATTCAATAAGAATCAAGAGCATTTCGAAGATTTAATCATTCCTGTATCACAAATAACATCATTTTAATCAAATCGTAAATCCGTTTCTGGAAATTTAATAAATAACCAACATTTTTTCATGTAAACAATGGTTTGGGGTATGAGACCATGTATTTATCTCACTCGCCCCTCCATCGGCATTCCCAATCGCGTACTTTCGGTGATTTCGCGATATAACCATTATTTCCTGTGTGTTAGAAAAGTGGTAGATACAGTAGAAACTAGAGAGACCAGACAGGCGAGAATGGAAGATTGCTCACCTCGAGGTTCTCCAGGATGGTCCTGCAGTCGTGAGCCGGGACGTCATTGCCGATAGACACCACGATGCCGTCGTAGCCGCCGTTGTTGAACGTTATGGGTCCAGCGCTGACGAAGGACAGTACGAAGAGAAAAAACACCGGCACTGCCATGATTCACGATATTCCTATGACGGTAGAGATCACCAGATGATTGGCATCTTCCTTCACTGAGAAGCATGCAAGTCAAGTCTGACGGAGCGTGACACACAGAGAACACAAGAGACGGAACGGTCTACGTCCTCACAACTCGGTAGTTGGGCGAACACTGAACTGCCTGCCCTGGCCTGCCTGCCACCTCCACACTGAGCGAGCGCTACGCTACGTCCGCACAGCAGTCATCGGCGGTACAGTTCAGGGCTGTCCAGCACTGCTTCTGGAGTGTCATTACATCGGCGGTACAGTTCAGGGCTGTCCAGCACTGCTTCTGGAGTGTCATTATATCGGTGGTACAGTTCAGGGCTGTCCAGCACTGCTTCTGGAGTGTCATTATATCGGTGGTACAGTTCAGGGCTGTCCAGCACGGCTTCTGGAGCGTCATTACATCGACGGTACAGTTCAGGGCTGTCCAGCACTGCTTCTGGAGTGTCATTATATCGGTGGTACAGTTCAGGGCTGTCCAGCACTGCTTCTGGAGTGTCATTATATCGGTGGTACAGTTCAGGGCTGTCCAGCACTACTTCTGGAGTGTCATTATATCGGTGGTACAGTTCAGGGCTGTCCAGCACGGCTTCTGGAGCGTCATTACATCGACGGTACAGTTCAGGGCTGTCCAGCACTGCTTCTGGAGTGTCATTATATCGGTGGTACAGTTCAGGGCTGTCCAGCACTGCTTCTGGAGTGTCATTACATCGGTGGTACAGTTCAGGGCTGTCCAGCACTGCTTCTGGAGTGTCATTATATCGGTGGTACAGTTCAGGGCTGTCCAGCACTGCTTCTGGAGTGTCATTATATCGGTGGTACAGTTCAGGGCTGTCCGGCACTGCTTCTGGAGTGTCATTACATCGGTGGTACAGTTCAGGGCTGTCCAGCACTACTTCTGGAGTGTCATTACATCGGTGGTACAGTTCAGGGCTGTCCAGCACTGCTTCTGGAGTGTCATTATATCGACGGTACAGTTCAGGGCTGTCCAGCACTGCTTCTGGAGTGTCATTACATCGGCGGTACAGTTCAGGGCTGTCCAGCACTGCTTCTGGAGCGTCATTACATCGACGGTACAGTTCAGGGCTGTCCAGCACTGCTTCTGGAGTGTCGTCATATCGGCGGTACAGTTCAGGGCTGTCCAGCACTGCTTCTGGAGTGTCATTATATCGGTGGTACAGTTCAGGGCTGTCCAGCACTGCTTCTGGAGTGTCATTACATCGGTGGTACAGTTCAGGGCTGTCCAGCACTGCTTCTGGAGTGTCATTATATCGGTGGTACAGTTCAGGGCTGTCCAGCACTGCTTCTGGAGTGTCATTATATCGGTGGTACAGTTCAGGGCTGTCCGGCACTGCTTCTGGAGTGTCATTACATCGGTGGTACAGTTCAGGGCTGTCCAGCACTACTTCTGGAGTGTCATTACATCGGTGGTACAGTTCAGGGCTGTCCAGCACTGCTTCTGGAGTGTCATTATATCGACGGTACAGTTCAGGGCTGTCCAGCACTGCTTCTGGAGTGTCATTACATCGGCGGTACAGTTCAGGGCTGTCCAGCACTGCTTCTGGAGCGTCATTACATCGACGGTACAGTTCAGGGCTGTCCAGCACTGCTTCTGGAGTGTCGTCATATCGGCGGTACAGTTCAGGGCTGTCCAGCACTGCTTCTGGAGTGTCATTATATCGGTGGTACAGTTCAGGGCTGTCCAGCACTGCTTCTGGAGTGTCGTCATATCGGTGGTACAGTTCAGTGCTGTCCAGCACTGCTTCTGGAGTGTCATTATATCGGTGGTACAGTTCAGGGCTGTCCAGCACTGCTTCTGGAGTGTCATTATATCGACGGTACAGTTCAGGGCTGTCCAGCACTGCTTCTGGAGTGTCATTATATCGACGGTACAGTTCAGGGCTGTTCAGCACTGCTTCTGGAGTGTCATTACATCGGTGGTAAACGCGGTAAATTGGTTGTTACACGGGATTTGAAGCCTGATTTCCCGAATACAAGTCACAGACGCTACCGCCACAGCCATCTCGCTCTAACATGAGCTTTCCAATTTTTTTGAAGCGCGAAGCGACCATTTCTGATGTTGCTATGCAAACAATATGGGGTTTACATAGCGATCTCTTCTACAGATATTTGGCTATCTCTTCAGTCTCCAGTGTCCATCTTTATCTACAACGAAGTGTGTAATGAAACTATTTCTACAAACGTTTATGTCGATTAACGTGAAGTAGATAAAGAAAATAAGGTTTTGTAAGAATAGTTTATAGAAGAGGTTAAAAATGAACGAAAGTGGATAGAGAAATTCATGTGAATGCAACATATAAACCTTTTTGTCATGCTTTTATGATAATAACAGCATACAATTCTCCACAAAGATAATGAGTCATACGAATAAAACAAGTATTTATTCAAAGTTTATACTCATGAGTATGAACACTTTCTGATTATATACTCAACTCAATGAGAACATACTCGTTTTCATAAGAATAAAATCCTACTACTCATACGAGTATATGCTCATCCCCACAGCCATCTTGTTCACTTAAATGTGAGTATATACTCGTGTCATCTACACTCTTTCACCATATACTAGCTTCGTTGAGTGTGTGGTGTTGTGTTATTTGCCATTCTGAATTGGGGGAGTAGATTTTGCAGTATTTGGTTCTGTCCCATCTAAACTACTCAGGAATTGTCTTGTGTTTTATAACAAATTTCAGCAGAAATGTTAGAGAAATATTAGGTCGTTCAAGAAATGAAAAATTAATTGAAGCAATACACACAAAAACATAGTTGTAAATGAAATTAGCAAAACAAAAAATAAAATGAAATAGGCAAAAGTCTATTATCAATAAATCAGGCAAAAAGAAAATATTCAGGGATTCTTTAGTCATAATTATAAGGTGCCAGATGCAAATTCAAATCAGACTGTTTCTAGAGTCCGGGATGTTTACAATATTTTTCTACGAAACAGTTTTGTTATAAGTAACCTAACTTCTTAAGTAACTGAATTTTATGATTAGGATTTTACATAGTAAGCTTAATTAATAAATCTGACTTTCAATAATACTTCTAGGATATGTTTTCATGCAGCAATACAGGATTTTGAAACTCCTTGAATGTTCATGGCAAATTTAGAAAACCAATAAATAAAATGGTTTATAAGCAAAATCAAAGGAATAATTAATGATTGGAAAGTCTTAACTAGGGTCCGGAGTTTTAGATTTTAACCTATATTTTTCCTCGCTATTTAATTACACATTTCAAGATATATACTCGTTTCACACTTCCTGGGGCAGAATATGCGAATTTCATTACACCTATAAAACCTAAATGAGGCGTTGACACCTAAAATAACCTAAATAGCTGTTTTTTCCTTTTTCGAAATGAAGAACGTTATTTTCGGATTGAAACTCATTGTAAAAATAGCCAGTAGATAGTTCAAATTACTACAGTTAAATGTAGCACATGTGACACCTGGATGCAGCTAACAGAAGGTCAGGATAAAACAGAAGCTTCCTGCATTGCCAAGACTAAGAAATCACTCGAGTGCCCCACTCTTGCCACTTCCCTTGCATATATTTGTTTTATACCAGAAGCTACTCTCTGGTTGGAAAGTACAACTTTATCTTTGAAAGATATCGTTGGCAATGTTTCCAGTAAAGAAATACCTGGACCAGTGGGAGTTGCGTGTTCTTCGAAGTTGCAGAAAATTATTAAATGAAATCCTGCTTTTGAAGATATGAAAATCATCAATTCAGTACTGCAGGCAGAAAAGTATACAGAAAAGCTACCCTTGGAACCTGCTGCACTGGCATTTATGTTCTGCGCTCCAGTGACGGCATGTTCCGTTGAAAGAACCTTTTCTTTATACAAGAATGTGTTACGTGATAATAGGTAATAGTTTACGCCAGAAATTGTTTAATTGAGAATGTATGTATCTACTGCAATGCCAAAAAAAATAAATCCTACAACTAAGTACCCGAAAAACAAAATAATTGATACCTGTATTGATCCACGAAGCAAAAAAAAAACTATTTTAATCAAGAACCCCCGCCAAAAAAAACCTATTTTAAGCATATAAGAATAGTAAAATGAAGATTTATTCCACCGAAAAATCCGGGCCCTAGTCATAACTCATGAGGTGCTGAGTGAACTCATCCGACTGTTTTTAGGATCTCAGGATATTTAGGTATACCTGCTATGAAACAGTTTTCTTACAAAGTTATGAGTAGGTATCTGGATTTTGAAGTTAACACTTTACATAGTAAGGTTAATTAATAAAGTTTACTTTCCAAGTTATTTCTAAGTTACCTTTTTCTGAAACAATGCAGGATTTTGAAACTTCTTTAATACATATGGCTATGTTTGCAACATTTCCATGAGTACTATAGAGCTCATAAACTGTGCCACTCTCTTTATATTTAGTTTTAAGTAAAATAAATCATTATATACTCAGAAGAGAGTATGCATCTAACTATGCTCAGCATGAGAGGAGAATGAACTCATAAAACTGAGAATATACTAGCTCTTATTCATAGCAAATAAGAGTACATACTCTTGTAAGATGGAACCTGAGTATATTCTACTCTGCTTCCATTACTTGAGTATGTTCTCAAAATGAAGTAGATACTCAGATGGTTTTATTCTTGCCAAACTGAGTATTTACTTGAAAAAGTGAAGCACATAGTATATACTCATTTTTATTCATATAAGCCAATATGACAGTTTGTGAATACAGAATCGCTGAGAGCCACTGTATTCTTTAGGATCACGTGACAATGAAACAAGGTGACACTATTAAGGTTGACGCGGCGAACACTAAATTCTGATGATATTGTAACGACTATCAACTGTCAGCCTGGGTGACGATCTCTGGGTTTAATCGTGTCACGTTTGCGAATTTTCCCTTACTATCATAATAAACGTAACAACGACACGCCTTACATCTCTCTCATATTTACTTCAGTACGTAGTGGAAGTGTTGTACTCTAACCTAAAATTCTATGCCCAGATTGCACAGCAAATTCGTGTTTTGAGGTCCCCTGAGCAGAAAAAAGAATTTTTAAAGAAAGGTTCATGTGTGTGTGAACAACACAACTTAAATACGAAAAGTCGGTTAAAAGCCAAACTCTTCCAAGAATGCATCACGAACATTTACAAACATGTTCCCCTCACCCCAACTACCCTTTACATCGAAAATGTTTCCTTATTTTTGGTTTTCTCAAAAATGGCTGTATGATCCTTGTTAAAATACCACATGCTCAAGATATTTACATGACTAATCAAAAGCACATCTTGAATTTTCTGGACATCTTTATTCCGAAACATTTTTGTGCAATTGGCAAACCTTAAGAAATAGACAAAATCTTACTGCAGAAAACATTTCTTTTTTATTGCTTTGAATTTTCGAATACTTGTACTTTTCTCAAGACATAAGTCGCTATTTGTTGTTTTTTCCCCTCTAGGCCATACAAAGAGAACGGAATATCAAATCCATTACATAGCGACCTACTCTTAAAACAATAGTAAGACAATTTCTGTAAACGTTTATCTCGATTAACATGAAATAGAAGAATAAGCTTTTGTAGTAGTAGTTTGTTGAAGAATGGGTATAGGAAGTCATATGAATGTAAGACATATGTTTAATCTAAACATTCATCTTGTTACGAAATCAACAATACAATACAATTTGTATGACGTCATGACCACATACATCTGAAAGTTGTGCGTTTTCTTGAAGATAATGAATAGCACTATTTAACATAGACGATTATTAAAATACAAATCTAGTGTGTTACATTCACATAATTTTCTCTGTCCACCATCTTTCATCATTAATCTCTTCCACAAACTATACTTAAAAAAGCTCATTTTTCTATCTACTTCATGTTAAACCTTTATAGAAACAGCTTCATTCCACATTTCGTTGTAGTTACGAAAGCGGGATAGAGAAAAGCAAATCGAGAGATGTTTAAAAGTGGGTGGCTATATGCTGGCCTAAAAATTGCATAACATTTCCATGACTCCACAGAAACAAGTGAATAGCGACAGTACTTTAATAAAATAATAACCGAGTGGGATGGTTCATCTACCACGACTCTCATTTCCTGTATCCATCGTTTGTTTCAGGGTTGTGGGACCAGGCGACGGTGGTCTGCGGGTTGCGGGTGGGCGGTGGCTTGCATACTGCACAGGTTTCTTCCCTGGCGTCGCTACGGGGACTGCTCAGTCAGGTCTGTCCGAGTGGGCTCCGCCCTGGGGACGCTGGAGGTTGGTGGGCAGATGCGTTCGACCTGGAAACGTCGACCTGAACCCCATCCATCGTCATCCGGATCTGGTCGTCCCGCGGCTCTCTCTCTTCTAGGGGTCACGTTGGAAGCAAAAAGGATCGTTATAGTCCACTTGCGGTGCTCTGTCCCGGTTCTGTGCGCCGCTGCATTGTATATAACATGTTAATAAAACAATGAGGGATGTTTCGGAAATGGCCGATGCCACACAAAGATTATTTGAAACAAGTTGTATATTTTTAAAGACAGCTTCATTATCTGTGTAACACATTTCTCTCTCTCTCTCTCTTTCTCTCTCTTACAGTTTACCCACTGTACAGTGTTACGTAATATCCCTTATGAATGAAGAGGACTTCACAGGCTATTGCTAGAAAATTCAGGTTATACATTTTAGTTTATGCAAACAAATCAAAATCGTTAAAGCCGTCTTTAAGTGAATTACAAATTTCCAAAATTTTTGCATACAAAGGGTAATTTGAAGTGGGGCATTTTCTTCGAACTCTTCACGCTAGGTCTTTGTAAGTTATCAAACTTAAATCCCAAGTTTGATATTTATCGAATACTTCTATTTAGAGTTATGCTGTTCACACACATACACCTTATTTTAAAAAAAAATCTGTGTTGCATTCACACGACTTTCTCTATTCACTTTTTTTCTATAACCTTTCTTACAAAAGCTTATTTTTCTATCTGCTTCAATGAGTTAAGCTTACATTACTTATTCACACATTCCATTATAGGTCTAAGAAGGATGCAGTAGGCTAAAGTGAATGTCAAGTTTTTGAAAAGCGTGTCGCTATGTGATAACTTTGAATTTGCATGCTGTTTCTATAAGCACGAGAAAACACGAATTGCAATTTACCATTTGAAAAAGTAGAAGTATTTGAAAATGCAAACCAATAACAAAGAATACTTCGGAAATTGCTATCGTCAGAAAATATTTTATTTGGCATACATCACGTGCTTTAAAATTATACAGACTATTCCTACAAAATTCAAGGTATTTGTCATGATAGTATTTTAAACTGTTTAAGAAATTTTTTAGAAAATCCGAAAGATTTCCTGTGTAAAGAATGGTTTGAGGTGAGGATATTTTCTTGAAAATCTTCGTGTGGCATCTTTGAAAGATACTGGACTTAAATAGCAAGTTTCCCTCCATTGTCACTTCACTTCACCTTTCAACTGCTTGTTGTTTCAGGGTTACAAGTGTCGGCGGGAGTTTCGGCGTTGCATAGCAGGGGAAAAGGATGCTCTATGTAAGACCTCGTCCCCCGGAATATGGCGATCTCCGAGTCCTGGCCCCCTAGTGGGATGTGCAAGTCTTCAGAGGAAGGGAACTGGTTCCACCAGCATCCATCGGGAGAATTTCAATCTGGAAAAAGGTAGGAACCCTGCCCTCTTGCCCTGTGGTACCTCCTGGTCCGGCCGCCCTCTCGTCTCACCTTGCTAAATACCAAGTTAGGCACGTTTGTTTTAAGAGTTATGCTGATCATACACATACATGCAACTTTTCTAAAAGAAATGCTGTTTTTTGTATTTAGAGGTTCTCAAAACGTGTATTTCTGTTGTAATCCCGACATTGAATTTTTGGGTGGAATACAATACTTCCTGTTACCTGTAGTTTATGCTGTAATTGATAATTTGCAGTTGACGTCAGAGGTTTGATACGGTTGTAGACGTGTGGCTACCACAAACGAACGCGAGATGATAACAAGCATAGCGTAGCGCCTGTAGCAGTATGCAACACGCTCAGCATCCTCCTGGGAATCGCTGTTTACACCGCACTAACACAGCACTCGGCTCACGCGCGCATCTTCCTTCACTTGCTAACACAACTTCTTTCTGATGGAACTTTTTAATATCTGCTGACACGTTTTAAAGATCCCTTTGAGGCAATGAATACCAAGTTTCTCTTCTAATGACAGAACAAATTCTGCCTTGAAGACCTCCGCCTTCTTCCATGCAAATTACAATCCCTTCTACATCAAATATTGCATCTCGCCACCCGAATAATCTCACGTACAAAAACAAACAGCGCCGACCTCTATGGCGAGGGGGTAGCGCTCGTATATGCCTCGCTCTCAAGAGGCCCCTACTTCGAATCTAGGTTACGTTCAGTTACCAGGATACGGATTTTTACTTTTTCCGCCCAAAAATTCTATACCGAGATTTCACCGGAAATACGTTTATACATATACCAAATACGTATATCAAACACATTTACATGAGAAATACAATTTATATTTTTGAATTTTTTTGAGAATAGCTTATAAAATCCTCTTTATTGGGAAGAAGTTTCTTATAAGCTTCTGTAACTAGTAAACGTTAAGCGACAGAGGAAACATACTACACAAAAAATGTAGATCTCTTTAAAACACACAATTTATTTCAAACAACTTTTTATGGCACTAGCCATTTCCGAGATATCCGTTATTAATGGTTCGCATCGATCAATACTAGCCATTCTTTTGAAGTCCTGTCAACATTCAGTTGTTTCTCGCGATGTCATGGAAACAGAATGGAATTTTAAGGCCAGCATATAGCATCCAATTGTTAAACATTTGACTATCGCTGTTCTCTTTGTATCTATAACGAAATGTGTAATGTAGCTGTTTCCGGAAACGTTTATTTCGATTAAAATTAAGTAGAAAGAAAACCAAACATTCCTAAGAATAATATGCATACCCACTAATAAACGATCGGGGGTAGAGAAAGTTATGTGAATGTAGCACATAACATGTTTTCCGGGATGTTCTCTTATCCTCAGAAGACGAATGTCAGGTAACTCTAAGCTCTAGGGACCCCAGGCCCATTTGAGCATCATTTTAACCATTTCGTTCATTCATTGTTCGATATGACCTACCCGGTTAAAGCAGGTTAATTGATCGTTAAAAAACAAAATAAACATTGTGAGTGTTACTTTGATTGAGATTGAAAACTTCGTTTTGAATATCTCCAGTTCATACGCATGGTAGCTAATCCCTGATCCATATAACTCTGACCCGTATCTCCTGTCACGTGCGTTGTCTGCTACAAAGCAGGCCTCATCATGATTTATCTTAATACATTCGAAGAGAATTGTATAAAAATATCTTTAGAAAGGCGAATGAGTAAAATAATAATATACTAGTGCAATGAACGAACTACTACAAAGCACAATTTGGTAATTTTAATAATGGTAAGAATTAGGTGAGAGTTGGCGTGAATTAATATTTTTTTGGTATATTCAGGTGAATTAAATTTTAAAGGATACTATTATTTGGAAGTAAATAAACATTGTTTATGGATAATGTGAGGCATTGTTTTAAGAAGCAGAATACAAACTATAAATTGTTAAGGAGTATAATCGAAATTTATATGAATAGAATTATAAATATGAAGAATGAAGCAATTTTGATCAAAGAAACTCTAAAAACGTTTTAGAATAATTTAATGGATGTTAGGAATACATTGTATGATAAATTAATAGGTAGTATATCGCTGGAAAACAGTAATTAGTAAATTAATTTTTAAATTTTGGGTTTTTATTGTAATATAGGATACCAGTTATATGTTTGCTGGCTGCCAGCGAGTCGTTAGACTTAGAGGGATAGTAATTTTATTTTAGTGTGAATTTATTATTATTGTTATGATTTCTATTTTATAAATGTTTTATTTTATGTTTTATCTTTATGCATTTTAGTTGTTTATTATAGATAAATCTGCGCACGAGTAAAAAGTTGATTTGAAAGAGCTGAATAAATATTAACATTTTCAAATCACGTCCTGGTTTAGAGAGCGAGATAATGGGAGGACGTGTTTCAGATTTTATTTTTTTTACTCAAATTTACATTTTCATAGCCGTATGAATCAAACATATTATGTAACAGAGTTAAAGCATCTGGAATGCATGTAAATTTTTATCAACAAATAGGTAAGGGCATCCCTTGGTTGCCTCTCAGGATGACGAAAACGCCTGTATCTATCATAAAACCCCTTGTACACGATCAAACTTTTTTTCAATTCAAGAGTTTACAAAAAAAATTGTGAAATATTTTTCAATATGCGATTAGATTGCAAAATATTTGGCAAGGCTTGACAATGTCAAAAATGTGTATTTAAAGTTCTCTCTTCGCCAAACTGAAACCCTTCAGAACACATTGATAATTTATCTCGCGCAAAGCAATTTAGTATTTGCGTCACAGTATAACAATTCGCAATGAAACATTGTTCTTTACTGATATTATGTAGCATTTTCACGCATTATATCCAATGAAATCACATTACGAGTGTGGAGTACAATGCAAATACCACCAACTGATAGGTTAACCACATTATATAACATTGCATTAATGTATACTTACTTCGGAAATTTGCCTGGCAATTATTTCTTCATAAACCTTCATCTGCTCCATCTTGTGATAATCCACGGAGCTCTCGACGTACAGACATGGTCAGCTTATGTATAACCTAATCACTTCGCATACAACATGCCTTGGCCGGGTAGCCATTTTTGTTTACTGTTCGCTTTCAGCCATGTTGCAGATTTCGTGACGCACTGTGAATACTCGCATTTCATTGGCCAAAGCCATCAAATCATTGCGAAATCTTTGACCGTTTAGAGCACGTCCTTATTTGCTTTCAAGACTTTCGAAGACTTTAAAGTATTGGAAACAAATTAACAAGAAAAGTTGTGACAACTCTTTAAAAGTCTTGTAAGGTATTGAATTTGGCAAAAATTTGATCGCGTACAAACGGCTTAACCGAGTGTTTCTATGTTCTGAACTTGCAGTAAACAGGACTCATTTGTCATACATCGCCATTCATAGGTGGAAGGTGGAACCAATCAGTGGAAGGTGAGGAAAAGGGAACGCGGAAGAATACATGTAAACGGGGCAAGGTATAAGAAACAGCTTTTAGAGGAACTATTGCACTCCCCCCGAAATTTGTATACCGAAAATTCTTCAAAAATATTTTTTTGAGATTACCTGAATCAAACAAACCAACAGAGCTTCTAGGATTTTGATTAAAATACCATATATTTAAGATATTTGCATGTCTAATAAAATGTGTACCTTGAACTTTTTGCGAAATCTTCATTTTGAATTTTGTATAATTGGTAGCAAAAACTTACTACACAAAGATCTAGTCTGGTTACAACACAATTTATTTATTGGTATTAACCATGTCTGAGATATTCGTTGTCATTGTTTAGAATTTTCCAATGTAATATAGCTATTTCTACAAAGGCTTATTTCAATTAAAATGTAGTACATAGAAAAATAAATTTTAGTAAGAATAATTTGTATGTCCACTAATAAATGATAGATGGTAGAGAAAGTCATGTGAATGTATCACTCATATTTTTAGTGGAGTTTAAATTTCCTTCTTAATCCACACGTCACCATAGGCAGTGGACTCTGATAATGCAAGAAATAATGATTGGGATAGGAATTTTGGAAAAGGAACGTTGCAGGCCTGAGTTTAGGGCATTGCCAGTATTTGAACCGTAGACTCCAGGTTGACGAGTCCGTGCCGTAACGACATCGGCTACACATCGGCCTGTACCTACTACACATAAGTATCAGTGAAAGTTAAAGTTACTTTTGAAATATTTTCTGCCTTTATTCCCTGAACTTAACACGATCATACAATCTACTTGTATGCGGTTAACACAGAAATTAACGGGTACCTGAGAAATGTTAGAATATTGGGCGATGACGTCAGGTTTTCGTGAATGACCTTTGACATTTACAAATACAATATATTTTAGGTTATTTCTGTAGCTATATTCTGTAGAAGAGCCGCTATTTTCTGGCAATTTATTTGTGTTAATCATTAAATCACGACAGAATACAGAAGGGATTCAATTCGTGCAGATTTTAAGATAAAGTTAAATGTATTCAAATAGGCATTTTGCCAAACTCGGCAGCCGCTCATTAGAGTTTTGCCTCGACCTGAACGTTGCAATCGATATCTGAAGAACCTGCAGCGAACACAAGAGGCTGATTTTCACTGCTACTAACATACCATGTGTGTGTCTTATCTGATGTGAACACTCGTACAACTTTCTACACCCATAACAAACTCACATAGGATACCCGTTATATTCATATAACAAGTGATTCTTCAATCCACGTTACCTTGCTCATTTTCTCTACCACATGCTTACTAAGTATTATATTCCTTGTTGAGATTTCACCCGAAATATATTTTGAGGGTTCCTGAGCCCAACAACAAAATCTGATGTCACACTCACATGACTTTCTCTACTCTTGTACAAACTATTTTTACAAACGCTTATTCTCCATCTACTTCATGTTAATCTTATTGCTAATTTTCTTGCAGGTGCAAGGGGAATATGGCAGTATTTAAGCTGTTTTAAGAGCTGGTTGCTATGTGGAGTATTCCATTCTCTTTGTATATCCAGGACATAAAAGAAACGAATGAGTTGCCATTTGAGAAAAAGTATAAATATTGGAAAACTCAAACAAATGACAAGGAATATCTCGGAAATGTTTCAGGCCACAAACGAGACCTACATTCTTTGTGTAGTAACGTTTTGTCTATCTCTTACCGTTTACCAGTTATGCAAAATTTATTCAGAATGAAGACGACTTTTGGGGACATTCCCACAAAATTCAAGATATACATTTTATTTGCCATGAAAGTATCTTAAATAATATTTTAATCAAAATCGTTAGAGCCATTTTTGAGAAAACCAAAATTTTCGAAAAATATTCCATGTAAAGAGTAGTCCGGTGTGGAGGGATTTTCTTGAAAATCTTTGTGTTGTATTTTTGAAAGATACTGAACCTAAATACTAAGTTTGGTATTTATCCGACTTTTCGTTTTTGAGTTATACTGTTCACAGACACACGGGGACTTTTTTCTAAAAGCACCTTTTTGGGGTTCAGCGGACCTAAAAACGTGTATTTCCGATGAAATCTCGGTATCGAATTTTTTGTTGGATTGCAATACTTCCCCTACTTCTATACGTAGTAGAGAAAGTAAATAGAAAGAAAGAATTTTTAGAAAAAGTTCCATGTGTATGAACGGCATAACCCAAATAAATATCAAAGTTGATATTTGGGTTCACCTTGTTCAAATAACGCGACACAAAGATTTTCAAGAACATCTGTCCTACCCGAAACTAGCCTTTGCATGGAAAAGTTTTAGATTTCCTTTATTCATTGCTCCATTTATACTCCGGCTTTAACTACAATGCTCATATCGGCGGGTTTTTCCCCTGGAACACACTTATTGCTTGTTTACTCGTATAGCGTTGTCATTGCGTTTCTAGGTTTTATACATTAGACCGCACACACAATCACACCTGTAGACTCTGGGGAGGATAAGAAATAATCTTGGCTGGAGAAAAATTCTGACCTTCCAGCCGAGAATCGAACCCGGTGATACCGTAATAATTGGCGGGCAGACATAAACAAAAAAATGATAGTAAGATAGAGAAAGAATCGCCGCATATTAAACCAATTTATAACATCACAAGCTCGAGTTGAAAGAGAAAACGATCATTAGCGACCCATGTGAGAAAGTCACGTAGCAGCCGAATAGAGAACACACTAGCTTAAGGATTTCTGGGAAACCAGTTTAGAGTTAAGTTCGGTACGTTCACAGTCGCATAGGCCATTTCTGTAAATAAGAGAGACCAAAAAAAAAATTCTGAGAAAAGTGAAACGCTAGTTAGTAAGAGACGTGCATGAAGAGGGGTTAGGTATTGGTCCGGGAAAGATGTAAAGTTGGAAGAGGAATGATATGTAGGCGGAGTTAAAAGTAATAAATGTTTGTGCCATCGAAATCAGAGAGTTATTCTAGTACCGCCATTGGTATGTAGTGCCGTGTGATATTCAGTCTCTTTTATTGCAGGAGTTAGCAAATATAATAATCCAGTCGTTATTACAGTTTCGAATACTACGATTCATAATTAGTGTCATTCTTTATTGTCAAAAGTTCAAGTTAAATGTCTCAGTCAATTTAGACTGGTGTTGCCCTTTAAGAATACCCTGAGGGAACGATCTCATAGCTTACCACTGGAGCAGCTGGCGCACGAGATAACAGATCACGGCAGCAGGTAAACTAAACGGCTTCATCGTTCCCTTATCAAACTGCCGCCTCATCGTGGCGCTAATTACTGCTTCGCCGCACGTCCTCTACCGACTGTGCTGCGGGGCCAGGTTTAGATGTTTTTGATTTTCTCAAAAATGCCTCAAACTATTTTGGTTGAAATACCATGTGTTTAAGATATTTGCAAGACAAATAAAATGCATATATCTGGAATTTTCTGAGAATAAACTGTGAACTCCTCTTCATTCTGAATGAGTTTTGTAAAACTGGTAAACAGTAAAAGATAAACAAAATCTTACTACACAAAATGCATAGCTCGTTAAAGCCCACAGTTTATATCAAATATCATTTTTATGGTGTTAACCATTTCCGTGATATTCTTTATTACTGGTTTAAATTGTTATACCTTTTTCAAGTGGTAAGTCGTCACGATAGTGATACAGACTGCGGGGAATTTCAATGCCATTACATACCGATCCGCTTTTTAAAAATCTGACTATTGCTGTACCCTACTGTATTCTAAAACGAAATGTGTGATGAAAGTTTATCTTGATGAAGAAAAAGTAGATAGAAGAATAAACTTTTGTAAGGGCAGTTGTAGAAGAGGGAGCAGAGAAAGTCATGCGAGTATCCCTTTGTTTTGAACGGCAATTTAGAATGCTTTTGTGCCTCAGAACAATTGAATGGCGCACTTGCAGCATGACCCTTATGACGCAATCCATTTAGAGGTATGAATTATTAAGGACAATGTTAAATTCTCGATTGCATTATTAATACGACAAATGCGCATGTACATGCACACAAGAACAGCTGCTCTTTTGTTCTGTTGTCATAGCAACTGAAGTTTCCCCCATCATAAATTTCAAGTATGTGAGTGGGAAACTTCGGTGTTAACTTAAAGTTTAATAAGATTACTTGTGAATAATGTTATATTTTGTGAAATCACACAGCAGAAAATTAAAACAACGGGCTGCCAACTGGCAAACTTTCTGAGACTGACACAATACAGTGCAGTAGGTCGCTCCGTGCTCTTCATATTTTATATTCTTGGTGACTGTGAAAGTAGTGTAGTGTTACAATTTCACAAACTCTCTTACAAAAGCTTATATTTCATATAATTCATGTTAATCGAGATAAATGTTTGCAAAATTAGCTTCATTACACATTTCATTGCAGGGAGTCTGAAGTGATAGTCAAATGTTTACATACTGGCTTGCAAATTGCATACCCTTTGCATGACGTAACGAAAAATGAATGGTGACAGTACTGCATAAACTGTATCTACGAGGACAGTCCCAGAAACACCCGACCTGACGTATATATAGCGGTTGTAGTTCCAAACAAACGACTATGGTAGAAAGTGACACCCTTATAAAGCTTAACTTTGAAGTTTGACGATGCTACGTTGTTTAGTAATTGTCTGGCAGCCATTAATAATGAACTCTCTCAGCGAATTTGTAAACATGGATAAAACTGGCCATCGTTATGTGATACAATACTTTCATTTGAAAGGTCTTAGTCCAACTAATATTAAAGCTGAGCTAGATTCTACTCTGGGGGAGTCTGCTCCTTCGTTTACAACACTAAAATATTGGGTGGCAGAGTTTAAGCGAGGCCAAGACGAACATTGCAGTGGTCGATCAAATGAGGTGACCACGCCAGAAATTGTGAGGAAAATCCACAAAATGGTATTGGATGACCGTCGCCTGAAAGTGCGCGAGCTAGCAGACATCGTAGGCATTTTAAAAAGTGCTGTACATCGCACACTAACTGAAAATTTAGACATGAGAAAGCTGTGTGCAAGATGGGTGCCGCGTTTACCCACCATGGAACAAAAGCAGCGTCATGAGGATGTTTCAATCGAGTGTTTGGCGATGTTTCGCTGCAATAAAGCCGAGTTTTTGCGTCGATTCATAACCATGGATGAAACATAGGTCCATCACTTCACACCTGAGGCGAAGGAAAAGTCAAAACAGTGGATTGTTAGGCAGTATTTTTAACACTTAAATGATCTCAGTCTAATTATATAATATATAAATTCAATAACAGCCCGCCTTAAAGCAATATGTGTATGTAATAAGATATAAAAAGTGTATATTACAGACATTGTATATGTTTATATTATTGTATACATGTTTAATAATGTTATGTGAATGTATTACTAATTTAACAATGTAGGAGCTGTGAGAATAATACGTTAAAAGTTTCTAACAATGGGGTAACCTTGAGACAATAATGAGTTTGAAAGTTTAAATGCTACTGGTAATTCTTGGAGCAACAGTAATGTACATTTTTGAGACAGTTTATAAAATAGCCAATCAACAACCAGAAAAAAGCTTTAGTTAAATGAAGGTATTCTATTGGACTAGGATTAGCCAATCAGAAACTGAAATATAGCAAAATTTACAAATCCAGAAGTCAGTTGCTTGTAGACAGCGCTCCTAACCGGGCACATTGCTTGTAGACAGTGTTCCTAACCGGACGCGAGATGCGTCCTCGAGTAATTTAATACGTTTACGTGTTAAAAAGTGCAAGTAGTTAATAAAAAAAATATATATCAGTGAAGTGTTATTTAAATCGTGTCAAGCATTAATAAATGGAGTGAAGAAAAACTTAAAATTTGTGTAAGCCTACATTCTTCAGTCGCACCACTCCCTGCTAAGACATTCATGTCTCTAAAAAAATATAAATACTGACGCAGCCGAGGCAAACTAAATATAATATTTAAAAGAAACAGTCAAATCACAAAGTTAATATTTTTAAACTTGGAGTGAAGGCTACCGGAAACATTTTACCATACGTGCGGTTGCAACTATTTCGAGTACGGCTCCCCAACAGTCGAAATACAATTCAACTCCTTCAATACAACAAACTTCTTCAATTGAAAGGGGAGAATCGGCTCCAAAGAAGGCAAGCAAGGTCATGGTTTTTGGAGTGCGCGTGGGATAATTTTCATCGATTATCTTCAAAAAAGAAAAGCAATCAATGGCGAGCTTTATGAAAACTTATTGCAGTGTTTGAATGATGAAATCATGCAGAAACAGCCGCATTTAGCGAAAAAGAAAGTTTTGTTTCATCAAGACAATGCACCAGTTCACACATCCATTATCGCCATGGCCAAAATCAATGAGTTAAAGTTCGAATTGCTTCCTCATGCACCCTGTTCGCCAGACTTAGCCCCCTCTGATTATTTTCTGTTTCCAAACTTGAAGAAATGCCTTGGTGGTAAAAGGTTTGCCGACAATGAAGAGGTGGAGTTTGCAGTTGATGGCTATTTTGCAGAACTCGACGGTTCTCACTATAAACAGGGTATCGAAGCGACTGAACATCGCTGGGAAAAGTGTATCGTGCTGAAAGGAGAC
The DNA here is from genome assembly GCA_030765065.1 of Deroplatys truncata. NCBI lineage: Eukaryota > Metazoa > Arthropoda > Insecta > Mantodea > Mantidae > Deroplatys > Deroplatys truncata. The sequence goes on along the minus strand of CM060985.1, from coordinate 19,642,758 downwards.
TATGTATGGAAATAAAATGTTTATTCCCAACATTTTTGTATTTTCTTTCTTAGGTCGGGTACTTCTGGGACTGCCCTCATATGATAAAGTATTGGAAAATCAAAACCAATAACAATGGATATCTCAAAATCATTAATGCCAGAAAAACATAAATGGTGTATTTTAACAAGATCTACGTCTTTTTGTGCAGTAAGATTTTATCTATCTCTTATGGCTAACTTGTTATATAAATCTAACATGTAAATATCTTAAACATGTGGTGTTTTAGTCAAAATGTTTAGAGCCGAATCTGAGAAAATGAAAAATAATGCATGTTTTTTCTATGTAAAGTGTAGTTAGGGAGTTTTTGAAAATATTCGTAGTAGTATTAATACCCGTTCTTACTCCATACGGCACCGCAGGTGGTAAAACTGCTGATACATGAAATAAAATGAAATGATAATTGCGAAAGGACATTTCTAAGGAAACGTTCCACGACTAAATTTAGGGTGCCTTCCCGTCATTTGCCAGTCTCAAGGATTGAGAGAAAACCTGGAAAATAGCCTCATTCAGGGAAAACGTGCTGACGGGATTTGAACCGCGCACCTCCCGTTCACGAGTAAGTACCTTAACGACCTCGGCTACCCGTGGCGGTTGGAAAATCTGATCTTCAATGCCAAGTTTTCATTTGACTTTTGGTTTCCGAGTTCTGTCGAGACACGTGTACCGAAACAGCGCCATTTTGACTTTCTCTATCAGGGAGAGAGCGTATTGCGTTCCACCCAAAAGTTCGATACCGAGATTTCACCGGAAATATGTTTTGAGGCCCCCTGAATAAAAAAAAAGCTTTTTTAGAACAAGGTCCGCGTGTATGTGTGTGTGCCTGTGCCCGTGGACAGCATAACTCAAAAAGAAAAGTCAGATAAATACCAATACCTTGGTATTTAGGTTCAGTACCTTCCAAAAATGCGACACGAAGAGTTTCAAGAAAATTCCCCACCCCAAATCCCCCTATAGCCACGGGACCACCAGTTTTAGTTCCGTACCGAAGGAAGGCATGCTAAACGCCCGAAAAAAGTCCATCGTTCTCCGCGGGTTTGAATCCGCGACTTTGGGAACTAGAGGCCAGCATGGTCCGCTAGACCATGGAGGTCGACCCCCTTGAGCGGTGCATCCTTGGCTGTTAGTGTATGTAGCCCTTTTTTTGGTGCTATTTGTTTCTCCCCATCCTCTATGTTTTCTCTCCTTTTTTCTCTCTCTTTCTCTCTTCTTTCCATTTTGCTTTTACCTTTCACAAAAAAGTTAGCGTTTCTTTGATTTTTCTCTTTCCCTTCTCATTCAACATTTTTTTCGCTACCACCTTTCCTGGTGTACTAGTTCTCAAATTTCTTTCCCCAGTTTCTTATCTCATCATATTTTCCAAAGAAGTGACACAAACATTTTCCGGAATATCCCAGGCTACCATACATGGAAAGACAATCAATATGTTTGATTTCTCACAAAAATGACTAACAATTTTTACTAAATTACCATAAGATATTTAAGTGAAACATAAAATATATGTCTTGAATTTTTTGGAACTGGCCCATGAAGTCCTCTTTATTCGGAAGGAAATTTATACAAGAAGTAAACCATAGAAGAAAGACAACAACACACACAAAAAGAACTCTTTAAAACACAATTTATTTCAAATAACTTCTTTTGGATCATCAACCATTTCCGAGATATTCCTTATTATTGGTTTTAATGTCTCAATACTTTTGTCCAGTGCTGTCGCTATTCAGTTATATCTTACAATGTAATTGAAAGGGTAAGTAATTTTTAGGCCAGCATATAGCAAGCCGCTTTTAAACATCTGACTATACATTCGACTTCTCCTATCCCCCTTGTATCTGTAACAAAATACGTAATGTAGCTGTTTCTGCAAAGGTTTGTCTCGATTAAAATGAAACACATATTAAAATAAGCTTTCGTAGGAATAGTTTGAAGAGGGGTGGGCAGAGAAAATAATGTGAATGTAAAACTTCAGATTTTTAAATTGTATTATTATACTATTAGAACCGGAATACAACCGCAGTGATATCCAGAGCAGTGGTCGAACCTTTTAATGTGTTTAATGTTGCTGCGTGGTGTAATGGTTTGTGGTCACGCGGGGCAACGGGTTCAGTTCCACATTGATTACTGAAATGTCGATATACTTTATTAAGCTCTAAATGGGTTAAAATTGTTTTGAATTATCTGCAACTGGACTGAAGGACATAATAAAGTTAAGCTTTTTGTTTTAAATGTTTTACCATGAATTCAAAGTTTTTAAAGCATCTCATTCTATCGTCATGCGCCAGGAAACACTAGGCTTGCCTGGACATCCCTTAAGATATCTTCACAAACTAAAACAACACACACGCCACCATTAAGGGGAGACTAAAGGCGAAAATAATAAAAAAGTTACACTTTTAGTTTTTTTTTTGTGTAGTCTTATAAATTAAAATCTCTTCCTTAATTTGATATAAATATTTTATTATTTTAGGCATATCACTCTTATTTAAATGCACATTTAAAACTGGTACTATATCTGCCATTTTGTACTACTCTGAATTCTGCAGCACTTTACCTAAATCTCCTAGCTCCTATACTCTCTGAATTTTACTTCATCTTTTAGGGGAAGTTAATTCTAAATATTGGTACCACTTCTAACTATGGCAGCGTCCGTTTCTCCAGGCTACTTGATTTTTTCTCCATTTTTACTTTGAACAGTTTTTTGTCTGAATACATTTTCCGACATAATTGACCCGTTTTCTCAGGAATTATTGAAGATAACTAAATGAATCTTTGATATGTGATAGAAACAGCACCTTAATTTTATTACTGATATAATTTGTTGTTAACAAGTTGGTTAGCTATTATTTTCACTACCACGTAGTACATAGTAGGTAGAGAAGTTATTGTGTGCCACCCAAAAATTCAATACCGAGATTTCACCGAAAATACATGTTTTGAGGCCCCCTGAATCCAAATAAAGCATTTTTGGAAACGTGTAGTGTGTCTGTGAAAAGTATAACACAAAAACGGAAAGTCAGATAAATACCAAACTTGGTACTTAGGTTCAGTATCTTCAAGAAACTCCCCCACTTCCAACTACCCTCTACATGGAACATTTAAAAACAAATTGATTTCGTATAAATGACTCTAAACGATTGTGATTAAAACACCATACATTAAAGATATTCATATGGCAAATAAAATGCATGTCTTGAATTTTCTGGAACGTCCTCTTCATTCGGAAGGGATTTTGTATAATATTGTGTAAGTGGTAAACGTTACGCTATAGACAAAAGTACTACACCACAAAGTAGATCTCTTTAAAATATACAATTTATTTCAAATAACTTTTGTGGTGGCAGAAGCCATTTCCAAGATATCTCTTACTAATGGTTCGAATTGTTAATTTCTTGGCCATTCTCTTAAAGTCATGTCAACATGCAGTTGTTTCTCGCGATGTCATGGCAACAGTGTGGAATTTAGCATAAAACATTTGACTATCGCTGTTCTCTGTGTATTTATAACGAAATGTGTAATGTAGCTGTTTCTGCAAAGGTTTATTTGGATTAAAATGAAGTAGGTAAGAAAATAAACTTCAGTAAGGATGACTTGTATACTAATAAGCGACAGAGGGTTCAGATTTTTTCATTAGGAGGCCTCAGAACCGATAAAGAATTTTTGGTTGGAATACAATACATACTCTCCTTGTATAGAGAAGGTAAACATATGCCAGCGAATCTAAAATGCTATTTTAAAAGCACACATATTTGTGTGTAAGAGAAGAACTTATGCCTTTAATTTTCACCAGCAATGTGAACAGAATAAACGAAACAAATATTTTTAATTATAAACTATTTTTTTGCTTTAGTAAGACAGCAGTTAGCAACAAGAGGAGCTATTGTACTGTTGTTTCACGTTTAAGCTGGTAAGACAATACAACGCAAGGGCAACTCTCCGTGTTAAATACCTCGTTAGGAAATGAAGGCAATTAGTGAGAGTGCTGGGTGTCACCGAGAGAGAGCAGCACTTTCGTGTTCATATGCTTACAGCTTTCACAATCATCAACACCTGGGCTTAAACCACAAGATTGTCTCTGATACCTGAAACTATTACACACACGCTTAATGGAGATATTTAAATTTGCATTAATGCACACATTATGCCCAATGTTTTTTTAATACCCGAGAAACAACGACTATCACATTATTTAGCAAAAATTCCTATAAAGTTCACCCCCCAAAAAAAGAGTCTAAGATTCTTACCAACGCTTATTTTTCTACCTACCTTATATTAATCGGGGTATACCTTTCAGAAATAATATCATTATACTTTTCGTAATAGGACAAAACATTTCCGGAGATTGAAGCCATTGTCCGATGCTTAATGGAGAGAAACAAAGAAATGATGATGTAGAAATAAAAAGGGATAATAAAATAATGGAACATACATCGATAACTATACAATTAAATGTCGGGCCGCGGTTTATAGTCCCAACTCCAGAAGCCGTACATCCCTAAGATGTCGTCACCGCCCTTATGATGCATCACCGGACTATCCGCAAACTTAAGATGTATGCTCGGTCTAAATGATTCCCATCACCATGGCTTCACATCCCTAAGAAGCCAGCATAACTTATGTCATCCTATTATAAGATACTGCACACTACTAATAAGTAGGTTAGATATGTATAACCCCATCAACAGATGCCGGGAAAACCCACAAATTTGAATCGGCATGTATAATTCTATCACCAGACTCTGTACATCCCTAACAAGTCGGCTCCACCTGTATAATCCCATCACCAGACGCTGTACACCCCTAAGAAGTCGGTTCGCCCTGTATAATCCCATCACCAGAAGCTGTACACCCCTAAAAAGTCGGTTCGCCCTGTATAATCTCATCACCAGACGTTGTACACCCCTAAGAAGTCGGCTCGACCAGTATAATCCCATCACCAGACGTTGTACTCCTCTAAGAAGTCGGCTCGACCAGTATAATCTCATCACCAGACGTTGTACACCCCTAAGAAGTCGGCTCGAACAGTATAATCCCATCACCAGACGTTGTACACCCCTAAGAAGTCGGTTCGACCAGTATACTCTCATCACCAGACGTTGTACTCCCCTAAGAAGTCGGCTCCGCCTGTACAATCCCATCACCAGACGTTGTACACCCCTAAGAAGTCGGCTCGACCTGTATAATCTCATCACCAAGCGCTGTACACCCCTAAGAAGTCGGCTCGACCTGTATAATCTCATCACCAGACGTTGTACTCCCCTAAGAAGTCGGCTCGACCTGTATAATCTCATAACCAAGCGCTGTACACCCCTAAGAAGTCGGCTCGACCTGTATAATCTCATCACCAGACGTTGTACTACCCTAAGAAGTCGGCTCGACCTGTACAATCCCATCACCAGACACTGTACACCCCTAAGAAGTCGGCTCGACCTGTATAATCTCATCACCAGACGCTGTACTCCCCTAAGAAGTCGGCTCGACCTGTATAATCTCATCACCAGACGTTGTACTACCCTAAGAAGTCGGCTCGACCTGTATAATCTCATCACCAGACGTTGTACACCCCTAAGAAGTCGGCTCGACCTGTATAATCTCATCACCAGACGTTGTACTACCCTAAGAAGTCGGCTCGACCTGTATAATCTCATCACCAAACGCTGTACTCCCCTAAGAAGTCGGCTCGACCTGTATAATCTCATCACCAAACGCTGTACTCCCCTAAGAAGTCGGCTCGGCCTGTATAATCGCATCACCAGACGTTGTACTCCCCTAAGAAGTCGGCTCGACCTGTATAATCTCATCACCAGACGCTGTACTCCCCTAAGAAGTCGGCTCGACCTGTATAATCTCATCACCAAACGCTGTACTCCCCTAAGAAGTCGGCTCGGCCTGTATAATCGCATCACCAGACGTTGTACTCCCCTAAGAAGTCGGCTCGACCTGTATAATCTCATCACCAGACGCTGTACTCCCCTAAGAAGTCGGCTCGACCAGTATAATCGCATCACCAGACGTTGTACACCCCTAAGAAGTCGGATCGGCCTGTATAATCGCATCACCAGACGTTGTACACCTCTAAGAAGTCGGCTCGGCCTGTATACTCCCAGCACCAGACGTTGTAGACCCCTAAGAAGTCGGCTCAGCCTGTATAATCCCATCACCAGACGTTGTACACCCCTAAGAAGTCGGCTCGGCCTGTATAATCCCATCACCAGACGCTGTACACACCAAAGAAGTCTGCTCGGCCTGTATAATCGCATCACCAGACGTTGTACACCCCTAAGAAGTCGGCTCGGCCTGTATAATCGCATCACCAGACATTGTACACCCCTAAGAAGTCGGCTCGGCCTGTATAATCGCATCACCAGACGTTGTACACCCCTAAGAAGTCGGCTCGGCCTGTATAATCGCATCACCAGACGTTGTACACCCCTAAGAAGTCGGCTCGGCCTGTATAATCGCATCACCAGACGTTGTACACCCCTAAGAAGTCGGCTCGGCCTGTACAATCCCATCACCAGACGTTGTACACCCCTAAGAAGTCGGCTCGGCCTGTATAATCCCATCACCAGACGTTGTACACCCCTAAGAAGTCGGCTCGGCCTGTATAATCGCATCACCAGACGTTGTACACCCCTAAGAAGTCGGCTCGGCCTGTATAATCGCATCACCAGACATTGTACACCCCTAAGAAGTCGGCTCGGCCTGTATAATCGCATCACCAGACGTTGTACACCCCTAAGAAGTCGGCTCGGCCTGTATAATCGCATCACCAGACGTTGTACACCCCTAAGAAGTCGGCTCGGCCTGTATAATCGCATCACCAGACGTTGTACACCCCTAAGAAGTCGGCTCGGCCTGTATAATCGCATCACCAGACGTTGTACACCCCTAAGAAGTCGGCTCGGCCTGTATAATCCCATCACCAAACGTTGTACACCCCTAAGAAGTCGGCTCGGCCTGTATAATCTCATCACCAGACGTTGTACACCCCTAAGAAGTCGGCTCGACCTGTATAATCTCATCACCAAACGTTGTACACCCCTAAGAAGTCGGCTCGGCCTGTATAATCTCATCACCAAACGTTGTACACCCCTAAGAAGTCGGCTCGACCTGTATAATCTCATCACCAGACGTTGTACACCCCTAAGAAGTCGGCTCGGCCTGTATAATCGCATCACCAGACGTTGTACACCCCTAAGAAGTCGGCTCGGCCTGTATAATCGCATCACCAGACGTTGTACACCCCTAAGAAGTCGGCTCGGCCTGTATAATCGCATCACCAGACGTTGTACTCCCCTAAGAAGTCGGCTCGGCCTGTATAATCGCATCACCAGACGTTGTACACCCCTAAGAAGTCGGCTCGGCCTGTATAATCGCATCACCAGACGTTGTACACCCCTAAGAAGTCGGCTCGGCCTGTATAATCCCATCTTCTCCCGTGCACGCCAGACCGTAACGAAACTTCTTACTCAGTGAGGCATAGCCCGCCACAGAATACTTAAGCCTCTTACAGATAGACCTGCATTACTTACAGCACTTTTGCTGCAGGTGTCTTTGGGCCCAACTCTCGATAACACGCCGTAAAAATTACGTTTATAATACGCACAAATTGCGATTCACGCCGTGAACTTCAGAACAGTAACCGTGAAACAGAACTCAGGATTGGGTTCCTTTTTGTGGGTCGCGTACCTACTCATTAAGGTTATTCAAATCCCACAAATTACACATGCAACAAACGCTCCGTGAAATAAGTTTCTTTGATTTTCTGAACTTTCTCAAGCACTGACGTTCATTTCCTTGAAAAAAGCTTTGGAACATCCTGCACGAGATATAAGATGGCAGTGTTTAGTAAAACATTTCGATTAATTTCATTTTATTTAACGATTGTGTAGAAACCGATGTTTAATCTTTGATATTCAGATACCTAACTCTCTAGTACCCCGGTATATGATTTAATTTTTTGTAATTTAGAGATCTTGTGCAATTCAACACAGAAGCCTTCCTTTCTCTTTAAAATAAAGCTCGTACCTCATGAAAATAGTTTACTTTCTCTTATGCTCATCTAAGGAGTAGAAATTGCGAACATTTCACCGTAATAGTATTAAGTCCATGTTCAATCACATAACTTTCTCTGTCCACTCTTCTACAAACTATTTTTACGAAAGCTTTTTTTTTTCTTCTATCTACTTCATATTGATCAAGATAAACATTTGCAGAAATTCTTTCATTACACATTTCGGAAGCTGATGCGACAGTGAAAACTTGAAAAAGCGGATCGCTCTTTGTATGACATCACCAGAAACAATGGAAAGGTGACTTACAACTTTAATATATGTAAAAGTACTAGAAAAATTCAAAGCAATAGCAAAGATTGTGGTTAATGATTTGAACTGCAGCTTTTAATGAAATTTGCAGTTTTCCTATCGTAAATTTTTGTCGTTTTCGTGTGGTTTACGAATTACACAAAACCTCATTCAAAATAAACGTTTTATTGAATCTGTCATGCAAGGGTCTTAAACACATGGCATTTTAATAATAAAACGTTCGGTTATTATTAGAGAGAATAAAAAAGTAGCTAAATATTTTCCGTATAAAATATACGAATAGTTTGGGGTTTATTTCCATTGTTCTGGATGCTGAACCTTTGCCTTTACTCGTAGATCTTTCCTTTTCTAAAATTGCCTTTTTGCGTTTACTGGACCTCAAGACGTGCATTTCCGTTGAAATGTCGATATCGAATTTCTCGTTGGAGTACAATACTTCCGCTACCCAACAGAGACCAAGTGATAACATTGATCTTATAAATGCATATAACATAATTTTGTAAACACTACACACGAAAAAGTTGAAAAATAGCTACAATTAAAAACAACTGTATAATATACCAACATTTCTGAATACGTCAACAGTAGCTAATGTCGTTTTGTTCTTTCTCCATATTGAAAACTTAAATCTTCTCTCGTTAATTTAGGTGATGGAATTCTAAAAGTGGAAACGAAGATTTTTGGGGCACTATAAATAATATCCGTACAAGGGCTGTCCCAGAAATACTCGACCTAACAAAGAAACCACAAAACTTTTGGGAAAAAAATCTTTATTTCCCTACATTGTCTCCTTTCAGCTCAATACACTTTCCCATCGATGTTTAATAGCTTCGATACCCTGTTTATAGTGACAACCGTCGAGTTCCGCAAAATAGCCATCAACTGCAAACTCCACCTCTTCATTGTTGGCAAATCTTTTACCACCAAGCCATTAACCATCAGAGGGGGCTACGTCTGGCGAATAGGGTGCATGAGGAAGCAATTCGAACTTTAACTCATTAATTTTGGCCATGGCGATAATGAATGTGTCAACTGGTGCATTGTCTTGGTGAAACAGAACTTTCTTTTTCGCTAAATGCGGCCGTTTTTGCTTAATGTCATCATTCAAACGCTGCAAAAGGTTTGCATAATACTCGCCATTGATTGCTTTTCCTTTTTGAAGATAATCAATGAAAATGATCCCACGCGTATCCCAAAAAACTGACGCCATGATCTTGCCTGCAGACGGAACTCTTTTCGCCTTCTTTGGAGCCGATTCTCTTATTTAAATCCACTGTTTTATCTGTTCCTTTGTCTCAGGTGTGAAGTGATGACCCATGTTTCATCCATGGTTATGAATCGACGCAGCGAAACATTGCCAAACACTCGATTGAAATATCCTCACGACGCTGCTTTTGTTCCATTGTGAGTATACGGGGCACCCATCTTGCACACAGCTTTCTCTTGTCTAAATTTTCAGTTAGTGTGCGATGTACAGCACTTGTTGAAATGCCTACGATGTCTGTTAGCTCGCGCACTCTCAGTCGACGGTCATCCAATACCATTTTGTGGATTTTCTTCACACATTCTGGCGTGGTCACCTCATTTGGTCGACCACTGCGATGTTCGTCTTGGCCTTGTTTAAACTCCGCCACCCAATATTTTACTGTTGTAAACGAAGTAGCAGATTCCCCCAAAGTAAAATCTAGCTCAGTTTTAATATTAGTTGGACAAAGACCTTTCTAATGAAAGTATTGTATCACATAATTATGGCCAGTTTTATCCATGTTTACAAATTCGCCGAGAGAGTTCACTATTGATGGCTGCCAAACACTTACTAAACAACGTAGTATCGTCAAACTTCAAACTTAAGCTTTATAAGGGTGGTACTTTGTACCATAGTCATTTGTTTGAAACAACAACCGCTATATATGTGTCAGGTCGGGTACTTCTGGGACTGCCCTCGTATATAAATATACACAAGGTATTTCATAAATCATTGTAACAGTAAAACTTAAATTAAGCACATAAAAGAACACTCTAGACATATTTTGACAGGAATATTTTACAAACCAAATTTTGAGCAATTATTCTACAAGTCATTAACCGAGTGTTATTTAAAATAAATTGTGTGTTTTAAAGAGATCTACATTTTTAGTGTAGTACGTTTTCATCTATCGCTTAACGTTTACCACTTATACAAGATCATACAAAATTTATTTTAAATGAAGTGGACTTCACAGGGCCTTCCCAGAAAATTCCAAATATTCACTGTATTTGTAATGTAAATATCTTTAACATACGATAGTTTAATCAAAATCGTTAAGAGTTTTTCTTTAGAAAATAAAAACTTTCGAAAAATCTTCCATGTAAATGGTAGTCTGAGGTGGGATATTTTCTTTAAAATATTCGTGTCGCATCTTTGGAAGGTACTGAACCTAAATACTAAGTTTGGTATTTATTCGAGTTTTCGTTTTTGAGTTATGCTGTTCACAGACTGGCAACACACATGGACATGTTTCCAAAAGTGCTTTATTTAATTCAGGGGGCCTCAAAATATGTATTTTCGGTGAAACCTTGGAATCGAATGTTTGGGTGGAATGCAATACCTTCTCCACCTACTGTGTTAAAAGTGGCATAAAAATGGAACAAAAAAGAAGTCATATGTTTCCATACCTAGATTTGATTCTATTTGCAAACTCTAGGGAGGATGGGGTATAATCCTGACTAAAGAAAATTAGCATCCTCCAGCCGGGAATTGAACCCGGACCTATGGATTTGGAAGCTAGCAGCAACTCCTGACTTGTGTATCAGAACTCGTGTGTAGAAAACTGTTTTATTGATGTATAGGGTCTTTCAACAAGAGTGTCCTATCTTTGAACTTAAATAAAACACGTTCTTTTTTGTTTTGGAACATAATTAATGTCATTACGTGTGGAAGAGAACATCAGTTAAGTGACCGCCGCGACTTCGTTGGGTTGCGCGTATACGGTTGAGCCAATTTTCAATGACAGAAGAACGTAAATTAGGTCCAACTTCACGAATAACACGCGTGATGTTATTCATAAGATCATTTACTGTTTCTGGCTTGTTGACATAAACTCGAGATTTAACATAACCCCACAAGAAGTAATCCAATGGCGTTAAATCACCTGGCTTTGGGGGTCAGTTAACATGGCCACCACGGGAAATGATGAAACCTCTGAACTTCTCCTTCAAAAGATCGATTGTTTCGAGAGCAGTATGACATGTGGCACCATTTTGCTAGAACCAGATGTTTCTGAGGTCCATACCATCCAATTTAGGCCAAAAATAGTTCCTTAAAAGAGCCCGGTATCTTTCTCTATTGACAGTTAAAGCTTCTCCATCTTCATCTTGGAAAAAATATGGACCAATGATTCCATCACACCAAAATCCATACCACACAGTAACCTTTTGGGGGATAAAGTGGTCGTTCTTGAATCTGGATTGGATTGTGATTGCTGCAATAGGGGCAATTTTGTTTGTTAACACAACCATCCATCCAAAATTGGGCTTCGTCGCTGAAGACGATTTTTCGACAAAAATCCCGGTCAGCTTCCAATTGCTCCATAGCCCAGTCAGCGAATACACGGCCTAACCTATGGTCGTTGGGCTTTAGTTCTTGAGTTAACACTATTTTTTAAGCGTAAAACTTCAAGTCCAGATGCAGAATTCGCCAAGTTGTGGTCGGCGAAAGCCCCAATTCTTGCGCTCGAGGAGCAATTGATTTGTTTCCGTTCTCGCGAACACTCTCACGAACGGCGCCTATGTTTTCGTTGGAGCGCTTAAGTCGATTACGTACAGGCGTTCTTTGATCGCTGACAGAAGCACTTCTTTCAAATTTATCGATCAAACGCCGAATCGTTCTCTCGCAGAGACGATTATGCACACCGTAAACTTCGCGCAATACACGGAAGTTTTGGCGAACAGATGATCCATTTTGATAATAAATTTTCACAATTTCTACGCGTTACTGAATGCTGTAACGTTCCATGGCTATTTGTCAATAACAACTGTAACCACATGAAAATAAAAATGACTGCTGTAACTCAATAACAACGGCAGCTATCACATGCTAAAGATAGGACACTCTTGTTGAAATGCCATTTATAAGCACAATATAAATCGTTTTCAACAGAAACGGCTGAAACTCTGGGGATGAGAGGAATTGGTGACAGAAGACTCAATGAAACAAAACTCAACGAACCCCTCATTACGTCAGGAACGGATGTAGCGAACATGTGATAAGTTCCAATAATTTGGTGCAAGTTTGCGGTTTGCCCGTGCTCTATGCTCTGCGGTGTGGGAATCCAACAACCGGTCCGTGGCCTCGGGCGGTGCACGAGAACTCTTACTCCCACAAAATTACTTAATGTCTTTCCTACATTTAAACCTCCACAACTACACGGAGAAAAATCTTAATGAGATAAACAAGCCATCGGGTCTTTCTCAGAAACTTTACTCATGTTATTCAAAACTTAACAAGTACAAAAAGACGCATCATCTCAGTTTTCCGATAAATGACTGATGTTACCAGAATAATGGGCTGCCTCCTCAAGATTAAAGTAGCATTTTAAAAAGGATTCTTTGTGTGTGTGTGTGTGTGTGTGTGTGTGTGTGTATTTGGGCATATAAACAATCGCCCCACTTAGAGAATAAATATGTGATGGTGTCTTTAATTGCTTTTTTGGACGAATGTATTTTATCGTGATGTTACCATCCAACATGACACACCTGCGAAGTGTTTTCACGCATTAATTGCAGCCAACCTTACAGATCGCCTGTTTTGCTATTTTTGTAGCCCAATCCCGCTACTCATATGAAAGCCTCTTTAAATTTTTATTATTACAGATATGAAATATACTCACAATTTTACCTTCTCTGTCTATAGTTGATAAAGAAATGTTTTACTTCACCCAACATTTCACCAGAGGTACACGTTTTCAGGCCCACTAGGCCAAAGAAATTCTAGAAAAAGGTCCGTGTGTGCGCGCACGCTTTTTTCAAGAAAAAAGAAAATTTTCAAGAATACTCCCCCCCTTTTTTAATTTTTTTTTATTTTCTCAAGAAAACTATAATGTTCATTAAAATTCTACATACGAGTTAATATATTTATATGACAAATAAAATGCACAACTTGAATTTCCTGGGAATTGTCTGTGAAATCTTCTACATTCTGAATGACTTTTGTATAATTGGTAAACCGTAACAGACACACACACACACACACACACACACACACACACACAAAGCAAATCTCGTTAACTCACACAATCTATGTCAAACGACTTTTCTTGGGCTGGCCCGTAGCTCAGTCGGTAGAGCATCTACCTGTTGTGTTATGGGTCCCAGGTTCGATTCCAGGCTGGGTAGATGGGAATTTTTCTCCAGACAAGATTATTCCTTATCACCCCTAGGGTCTGGAAGTGTGAATGTGTGTATGATCTAATGATTAAAAACCAAAGTGCAAGAAATCCAACGACAAGAGTTAACACCATTGCCAATAGGCAATAAGTTTCAAAGGAAAGGCCCCCGATAAGACCAATGCAGTTAAAGGCGGTGTATACATGGAACTAAAAAAAACATTTTTTGTGGCGTTGACCATTTCCGAGATATTTCTTTGTTACTGATTTGAATTTTAAAATAGCTATACTTTTTTTTCTAATGGTAAGTCGGTATTCGTTTTTTCTCGTGGTTGTGCAAACAGCATGACATTTCAAAGTTATCATATAGTGATTCCCCTTTTAAAAACCTGACTATCTTTAGCCTACTGTATTCTTCTTTAGCTGCAATAAAATGTGCATTGAAAGGTTATCTCGATTAACAAGAAGTGGATGTTTTGTGAGCACAGTTTGTGGAAGAGTGGGTAGAGAAAGTCGTGTGAACGTTGTTGTTTGTTCGCCTCACTCCCACAAGGTATAGATAAAACTGCAGGCAGCAGGAATTACGAAGGTGTTATCTGTTTTAAAGTTTGGACATACATATACCCGAGCTGACAATTGTTTTCCTCCTCAAAGTTTTTGATAATTGTTTTGTATGAATGTTTTTTGCGCAGGTGCAGGTTGATGAAATACGACCTCATTTTGCAGTAAGATATCTGCTCGGTACACAAGCTCTGTGGCTTGGCGGGAAGATGTACACAGGGGTGCCCATGGCAGCCGCCGCCTGGTGCCTTGCATTTCACTCTTCTTATAAAACTTTATTACACATTTCGTTGCAATACAACAGGTTGAAGCGATAGTCAGATTTTTAAAAGGGGGTAACCAAGTGGTGGCTTTGAAATGCCACGCTCTTTGTATGACCACGAGAAAAAACGAATGACTGTAACTTCAAGTTCTAACTTCTATTGTTATTCTTTCTCTGCTTCTGTAATTTCATTCCAGTTTCTTCTGAACTCATAATTTCCGTCATTTTATCTTTATGTACGTTAGACAAAAGAGTAACGTTTTAGATCAAAGAAAGCTGCCAGTATACCGTATACGTTAACTCTACAACGAATTGCGATAAGTTTAAGTATGACGATTTGTATTGTGTACAGATAATGCGAGCGCCATGAGAAATTAATTATGAAAAAGACACAATGAAAAGTAAAACCAAGTCAAACGAAGTCGAGTTATTAAACATGTGCAGAAACAAAGGGTAATTGCCATGTCATTGGACTTGGAACCAAAGTTGGTCACACTGAACCTTTAGCTCGTGTGCACTGTGTTAGAAGTTCTACTTTTAGACCTTGGTCTAAAAGGCATACCAGAGAACTTAGAAGACATTCATCTACATCCTGTGATAAACATTTCAATCTCGCATCTTAAATACTTTATGAGATACTTAAATTAAATTGAGTTTTATTTTTGCATGCTCTTTAACTGCTGTGGTCCTTAGCGTCCCATTCTATACTGGGCGTGAAAGACCGGAAATTTTGCTCAGACCCCCCTTTATCAGGCTTGAGGTTCTTTTAGTGTCGTAAATCTACGACACCGGACCACCGGCTTTACTTCCCTTTCGAAGGAAGCCACGCTAAGGATTTTTACGCCCGAAAAAATCCATCGCCCTCCGCCGGGAACTAGAGGCTAGCATGGTAACCACTACACCACGGAGGACGACTTTGAGATAATGGGTCGTGACTTTAGCAGATATAAAGTTGCCGGTATACCACTTTTAATATTCCCTTAATACATACAATTCTAAAGCCTTTTGTAATACCGCTCTTTTGAGTAATTTATATTTTAGTGACAAAGGAAACTATTACGTTTAGCCTGAAATACCAATTTTTGCCTGTCACTAGATGCGCAGATGTTCATGTTTTATTCGTAATTGTTAGTTTTATTGTCGGCAACTGCTTTTGAGATTTGGTTCTAATCAACGTGAAAATGGAGTACACATTATATGTAAAGCAATACTGGATTACGAATTCAATTACAGCTACCCAAAGGGCATACCAGAGAGAATTTGGTGTTCGGAATCCTCCACAAAGAAACACAGTACTGGGACTGGTAAACAAATGAAACAACTGCATCTCTGGTGAGTGAAAAAGGCAAAACTCGTTCATGTAGGCTTCCCACGGTTGTTGACGTAAGAGCACGACTGGATCAGTCACCAAAAAAATCATTAAGACGTTTGTCGCAGGAGACGGGTACAGCTACTCAATGTGTCAGAGAGCTATGAAAAGTGCAGGCCTAAAGCCGTATAGGATTACGGTTGTCCATCAGTTACAGGAACCAGATAAGGACAGACGACTGAATTATTGTCGTTGGTTTCAGGCGTTCATTATGCAAAATCCTGCCATATTGTCCATCACGTGGTTCACAGATGAAGCATGGTTCCATTTATCCGGCTATGTGAACTCAAATAACTCACGCTATTGGGCCAGCGGAAATCCACATGTTATTCATGAAGCACCTATGCACCCGGTTAAAATCGGAGTTTGGTGCGCAATATCAGCGCAGAGAATAGTGGGACCAATTTTTTTTAAAATAATGTGAACACTGCAGAGTACCGACGGATTTTCATGGAGTTTGCTGAGCAACTAGACGATGTAGAGCTGAGTCAAGGATATTTTCAGCTACATGCCATACATCAAATGAATCCATGACACTAATTGCAAGTTTCTTTGACGACCGGATAATTTCCAAGAACCTGTGACCACCGAGATCTCCGGATTTGACATCGCCGGACTTCTTTCTATGGGGTTACTTAAAAGACAGAGTTTATGCCACACGTCCCCGGACATTGGACGATCTGAAGCACATTACACAGGAGATTCAAGCTATTGACAACAGAATCCTCCAGCGAGTGGCCAGTAACATGGAACGACGTGTTGCAGGATGGAGGGCATTTTCAACATTTGCTATAGAGGTAAATAATCTCCCAGAATTCCTCTGTATTTCAGGTATAATAAGTTGTCGCTAGCATAACTCGTTTTGGGAGAATTAAAGAAATAAGTGTGTCAGTTCTTCATAAATCATCCTGTAGTATTGTAGAATAGATTTATTAACGAAAATATGATTATTGTCTTATTTATACCACTGTTTGATTTAGAAACGCTTCAGAAATTGTTTTTAAAAAAGTATTCAACCTTCTTATCAACACCAAACCAGATGTACAACCGCATTTATACCTTATTTTTCATCATCGTAAAATTTAATTTAGCTATCTTCGGTAGTTTATGAGAAAACGGGTCATTTACACCAGCAAATGTCATTCGCAGAAAAAGCTGTTCAAAAAAAAGCTGGAGGAAACAAACTTGCAGAAACCACATGGCTTCAATACATAGAAGCTGTCACACTTAACAGTAGTACCAATGTTTAGAGGAAAACTTCCACTAAAAGACTGACTCAAGTTTACCTCTCTACTCCAAAATGTATAGGGGTTATGACTTTTTGTAAAATGGTGTTGGATTTTCACCACAAAATGACACAAGCAATACAATTTTTAAAAAAAGTGATATAATGTATTCACATGACTTTCTCTACCCCTCTATCGTTTATTAGTGGGTATACAAACTATTTTTACTAAATCTTATTTTTCTCTGCACTAAATTTTAATCCAAATAAACCTTTGTAGAAACAGCTACGTTACACATTTTGTTACAGATGCAAAGAGAACAGTGATAGTAAAATGTTTAAGCACTAGACACTATATGGTGCCTTAAAATTCCATACTGTTTCAATGACATCACGAGAAACAGCTGAATGTTGTCAGGACTTCAAGTAAATGACCCAGAAATGAACAATTGGAACCTTTAATAACGGATATCTCAGAAACGGCTTATGCCACAAAAACGTATTTAAAATAAATTGTCTGTTTTAAAGAGATCTATAATATTTGTGTACACGTTTTCGTCTATCGCTTAATGTTTACCAGTTATATAAGATTATACAAAATTCCTTCAGTATTAAGAGGACTTCACAGGCTATCCCCCGAAAATTCAAGATATACATTTTATTTGTCATGTAAATATCTTTAATATATGGTATTTTAATCAAAATTGTTAGAGCCACTTTTAGAAAATAAAAAGTTTTGAAAAATGTTCCATGTAAAGCATAGTTGGGGGTGGGGGGATTTTCTTGAAAATCTTCATGTCACGTCCTTGGAAGATACTGAGCTTAAATACCAAGTTTGGTGTTTATCTGACTTTTTGTTTTTGAGTTATGCTCTTTACAGACAGACACGCGCAAGCGCACAGGAACTTTTTCAATTTTTTTTTTTTTTTGGATTCAGGGGGTCTCAAAACATATATTTCCGGTGAAATCCCGACATAAATTTTTTTGGATGGAATGCAATACTTCCCCTATTTACTATAGGTACGTTGTAGGGGAAGTAATGTATTTTAGCACGATATAACGAATTTTCAGCACTTAGGAATACTTGGATCGTAAATTGACATTCCTGCACGTAATCTCGTTGATGTGGACACAAAAGAAATCTAACAAATGACAAGTAACACGGGTGCTGTAAGCAATATTTGTTTTCAGATATTTATTGTAATATTACAAGTGCCTACTACAAACTTCCTAGAGACTTAATTTACGTTAATATTCACACCCATTTCTTGTAAGCACTTAGGTATACACCACTTCACACCTATGCTTGCATTTCTTCGGCAGATCCAAGCATCATTAGACTAGTTAGTTGCCTAATGTATAAGTAAATTCCAAATTAAGTTGTTTATGTTAGAAGTTTCACAAACTCGGATAACAGTACAAACTTGCTGCCATAGCGACAGGCATTCGCTTTAACCACGGTCGATTGGAGAACAAGTCTTGAAGTTTTTATTCTGTGCTTTAATATGAATAAATTCTAATAAAAATATCAATTATTATAATCCAATTTATTTCAATAACTATACTGCAATATTAGTGTAGTGTGTCACAAAAACTCGTAAACTGAAAACTTTCACCTTATTATCGTAGTCCTTAATTAACTAAGCGAGGTGGCGCCGCGCTAACGTCTGTGACGCACATTCGGAAGGTGCCGGGTTCGATTCCCGGCGACCGTCCACTCTGACCCATGAGTTTTTCATGGTTTCCCCGATTCGGTAGGCGAGTGCTGGTGTGATTCCTGTTCTACCTTAACTTTTCTATCCGTTATTTCTTGTATCCACCATCTCCTTCATTGTATTCAGTTTCAAAGTAGTATGACCAGACGACGGCGTTCGGCGGGTTGCGGCACTGTTGAGTTAGGACCTGCCTCAGAGGGGGGGGGGGGGTAGGAGGCTTGTGGATGGACCCGGGCGGTGTCGCACGTGTTCGAACTGGAAACGTTAGGGACCCCGTCGTCATCCGGATCTTGTCGCCCTTCGAGTCTCTCCTCTCATCCTCCCTCCTAGGGGTCCGGTAGAAACAAAGAGGGGCGCCGGTCGCGGCGATCTGCTCTTGTGCCGTTCGTCCGTACCCTTTACCTTTTAACCCTCACTCACGACACTAGTATCGCAATATACTGTAAAATATAAGTATTGTGCCTATAATTATGTATATACAGACCGACCCATATAAAGCTCAACACTTCTAAAGAGTTATAATTTCATTTGGAAACTAATAAAAAATTAAAATTGAGTTTTATTATTTCAGTGCCTCTAGGAAAACTTGTATTGGTTTTTTTTAAGTTTAACGTCCTTTAACTGGGTAGTCATACTGGACGATGAAGGAATGAATGAAACGTTCCAACAACAAATTACATTAAATTGACTATTATCTATGGACGCTCTTTTACTGTTGTGGTCCTTAGTGGCCCATTCTATATTGAGCGTGAAAGACTGGTAATTTTGCTCAGAGGCCTCTTTATCAGTCTTGAGGTTCTTTTACGTGCCGTAAATGTACGACACGGGACCCCGTCTTTACTTCCCTTCCGAAGGAAGCCATGCTAAGGATTTTTACGCCCGAAAAAATGCATCGCCCTCCGCCGCAATGTTCCATCAAGGGCAACAGTTTTATCGATGGTAGCAGTCTACAACTGGCTCTCTCCTCAGCGAGACTGCCCTAATGAGTGTTGATAATGTCCGAGAACGCCCTTGTGTTTTAATCAATGAATTTGTCTGCCAGTATGTTTTCACAAGAGAAACACAGGAGCTGCCTGCCGGGTTGAGAAATGCTTGTCCATTTATAAGATTTTCTTCCGGGGTTTTCCTTATCCTGAGAAGACGAATGTCGCGTAACTTTAAGCTCTACGGACCCGAGCTCATTTCAGCATTATTTCACGTATTTCATTCATTCATCGTCGGATATGACCTATCCAGTTAAAGGACGTTATATACCTAATTGTGTTACATTCGCATGGCTTTGTCTACTCTCTTTCCTTTATTAGGGAGTATACAAATTATTATTATTATTATTATTATTATTATTATTATTATTATTATTATTATTATTATTGCGAAGGTTTATTTTTCTATGTATTTCATAATAATCCAAATAAGCCTTTGCGTAAAAAGCTATATTACACATTTCGTTATAGATACAAAGAGAACAGCGATAGTCAAATGTTTAACAACTGGACATTATGTGCTGGCCTTAAAATTCCATACTGTTTCCATGACATCACGAGAAACAATTTAAAATCCACCGGACTTTAAAAAAATAACTACATATTGAAAAACTCGAACTATTAGTAAAGGATATCTCACAAATGTCTTATGCCACAAAAAACTTATTTGAAATAATTTGTGCGTTTTAAAGAGATCTACATTTTTAGTGTAGTACATTTTCGTCTATCGCTTAATGTTTACCAATCATACAAGATTATAGAAAATCCCTTCCAAATGAAGAGGATTTCACAGGATATTCCCAAAAAATTCAAGATATACATTTCTCATGTATATGTATTTAATATGTGGTATTTTAATTAAAATCGTTAAAGCCATGTTTTAAAAATAAAAAATTTCGAGGACGGTCCATGTAAATGGTAGTTGCGGTGGTGAAGGGGATTTTCTTGAAAATATTTGTGTCATATCTCTGGAGGATACTGAACTTAAATACCAACTTTGGTATTTATCCGACTTTTCGCTTTTGAGTTATGTTGCTCGCAGACATAGACACACACACACACGGACATTTTTCTGAACACATTTATTTTTATTCCGGGGGCCTCGAAAATGTATTTCCAGTGAAATCTCGGTATCGAGATTTTGGATGGAATACAATACTTCCCGTACTTACTATAGGGTAGTTAAATTATATTCGAACTGCGCGAGACAGCCGGCAGTCACCGAGAAAATTACGCCCGCAGAGGCGGACTAAAATCCTTACCTTAAAATAGATGCTGGAAATGTTGATTTTCTGCTCTTAAACAGGCAGCATATCTCATGTAAATACTCTCGCTTACTCTCCGAAGCTCAGCAGCAGGAATTCTTGTGATGAAACGCCTCATTATGATCAGAAAATTGGATTGTGGTGAGCGATAAGTACTAGAAGAATAATAGGGCGCATATTCTTTTTTGAAACAATAAATGCAGAGCGATATTCTGAGGTTAATTCTGAGGCCATTTTGCAATCGCTTGATAAAAGAAGAGAAATCGTATGGTTGGTTCCAGCAAGATTCTGCAACAGCTCATACGGCTGCCGAATCATTACATGCAATAAGAGAGGTGTTTTATGACAATAATTAGTGTTGATTGGTGTCCCTCTCGTTCTCCTGACCTAATGAGTTGTGATTTTTATTTATAGGGTTCTTAAAAGACAAAGTGTATCGTTCCGGTCCTCGCACACTACAGGAACTTAGAGAAAACATTGTGCAAGAAATCACAAGAATTCCTGCTGCTGAGCTTCGGAGAGCGAGCGAGAATATTTACATGAGATATGGTGCCTGTTTGAGAGCAGAAGGTCAACATTTCCAGCATAAGATAAGGATTTTAGTCCGCCTCCGCCGGCGTAATTTCCCTGACGACTGTCGGCTGTCTCGCGCAGTAGAGAGAGGTCGCGAGTGGGTTCGAATATAATTTAACTACCCTTCATATACGTAGTAGGGAAAGTAAAAATACTAATATCCATTCCCCCAGAGCCACCGATATAATAAAAGTCAATTTTAATGTCTTGTTACTTTCCAAGGAAAATTGCAACTGTTTTAAAAAAATCTGATATGATATATTCACATGACTTTCTCTTCTCCTCTATCTTAAAACTGTTGAGTTTTATATGGACCGCCCTGAAGAAGTAACATTAATACTTAAAACTGCACAAAAAACAAAAAAATAATTTTTTTTAGACAATTCTCATTTGGTCTACCCTTAAGGAGTACTTAGGATGGAATCGATTATAAATGCACCAATTTCAACAGATTTATTACGTTAATGTTGCTAAGCAACCACTGGGCACCAGTGCTGTATAGACGACGCTGTGACCACCAAAACAAGTGTTTACAATGACAGTATCACATAAAAGTTATAAAACGACGAAACAAGCGAAGGCTGATGTTACATTTTGCGTGTTTTAAGGTGTAATAATAATAATTACGGCAGCGTGGAAAACAAAACCCAGCGCGGTGTAAACAAGGATAGGATGCACACAGATTTTGAGAGCCTGAATGTTTGCGCATGAGCAAGTATAAAAGGCAGCGAGGAGTGCACGACCGTACCTCGTTCCCATCAGTGAAAGTGGAACATCTTCCTTCCCAGCAAGGTTAAGTAGCCTCGAGGCTGGCCAAACCCAGTCTAAATGTCTTACCGAGGCTTTTTCAAGTATACTAGCACCGTTTAACTTATTCCTGCGTATTTTTATTTTCTCTACCACTTACCTATAGTAGGTAGAGGAAGTGTTGTGTTCCACCAAAAGGGTCCACATGTGATTTCGCGGGAAGTACTCTCAAGACTCCCTGAATCCAAAAAGAACATTTTTAGAAAACTATCCGCGCGCAGGTATGTGTTTACGTACAGCGTAATTCAAAAACAAAACGTTAGATAAATACAAGGTGTGTTTTCAAAGTAACTACCAATATTTTTTTAAAAAAAGTAACAGAACATTGTTTTCCAAATACTTGATTATCATTCATCAGCTTATACTACTTCTCCACACAGTCACCACCAGGCACTTGTGCCGGGAAACCAGTTTTTTATGCCTTCGTCAAAGAATGATGCCGCCTGTGATGAAAGCCAAGTCTGCACTTCTTGTTTCACATCATCATCGTCGTTGAAATGTTTTCCACCAAGAAATTTCTTAGCAGGCATTTCCGTGGATAAATAAGAGAATAACACTCCTAAGGAAATCACACACAACGCACGTATCGTCGAAACTTTTCATAACACGAAGACAAAGCAACGACTGCCACAGCTCCCAGCACCCTTGACACGTCCTGCGCAGTGGTATATTATCGAGGTCACTGCCGTCTCGGCCGATACGCATAAAAAGCGGTTGTGGCCTTGGCATAAAACGAAGGACTGTGTATATATATATAATTATTTTTTGCTTGTGTAACTGTTTACTTACAAAATTCATTCAGAGTGAAGAGGACTTCAAAGGCTATTTGCTCCCCCCCAAAAAATCAAGGTATATAAATATTTTATTAGTTATGGTTAAAACAAAGCCACCATGGCGAAAATAAAATGTGTGATATACATTCACACAAGTTTCTCTACCCTCTAACACCAATTTTTATATATAGGTTCTACAAACTATTCTTCAAATTAACTGTCAACGTTTGCAGAAATAGTTTTATTACACGTTAAAGGGGGATACAGCAAACCGAAGAGATAGTCAAATGTTTAAAAGCGGGTGCATACATGCTGGCCTTCGTGATATCGCGAGAAACAACTGAATGATAGCACGTCAAAAAGCGAAGCATTGAAAAAAGTTTGGAATGGGAGAGGGATTTTCTTGAAAATGTTTGTGTAGCACTTTTGGAAGATACAAAGTTTGGTATTTATCCTACATTTCGTTTATTAGTTACGGTGTACACATGCACGCGCATACAGACCCTTCTTAAAAGAAAGCACTTTCGGTGAGCTTCTAAGCGTGTAGTTGTGGCGAGAGTTTTTCTACAGAATAAACTTTCCTTCGCGTTTGAATTAAGGACCCCGATTTTTCAGATAAAGCACAACTTGTCTGTTTACAACTTCTACGGCAGGTTACTGTAGCGTTTCATGACTTAAATGACAGGGAAGAGGGAAATTAAATAAAAATTCGCGAAAACACGTAATCCAACGTAGCAACCGAGGAAAACCGCGTAAATACCTGTGGTCAGAACGCCGGCTCTGGGGGATTTGAACTCGAGACCGCCTGACAAGCGCCAATTCTCTCGGTCTGCCTAGAATTTAACTTAAAACCAATCCCAATACTGACTATTCTTATTTATATTATAAAGAGAGAAAATTGTGTGTGTTTGTGTTTAAAGTAATCTCGGAAAACAATCAACCGATGTTTTATATTTCTTTCATCACGTACTGTTCTTCCGGACAGACATATGTAGGTTATATTTATAAAAATAAAAAATCAGCTATATTACATTCACATGCTAGTCAAATCTTTTAAAAGCGGGTCGTTATGACATGACTGAAATTCCGTTCACTTTGTATGAGCACGAGAAGAAAAAAAAATCTGATGTGTTACACTCACATGACTTTCTCTACTCTTGTACAAACTATTTATACAAACGCTTATTCTCCATATGCTTCATGTTAATCGAGATGCCAACCTTATTGCTAATTTTCTTGTAGATGCAAGGGGAATTGGTAGGCTTTAAGCGACAGTCAAATATTTTAAGAGCTGGTTGCTATGTGCAGTATTCCATTCTCTTTGCATTACCAGGACAAAAAAAAATGAATAACGAATTTGAAAAAAAGTATAAGTATTGGAAAATTTAAGGGAATAACAAGCAATATCTCTAAAATCGTTCACTCATAAAAAATTGTATATGACATAAATTGTGTATTTTAACGCGATCTACATTTTTTGTGTAGTAAAATTTTGTGTATCTCTTATGGTTTATCAGTTATGCAAAAGTCGTTCACAATGAAGAATACTTTTGGGGACATTCCCAGAAAATTCGAGATATACATTTTATTTGTCATGAAAATATCTTAAGCATGTGACATTTTAATTAAAATCGTTAAAGCCATTTTTGAGAAAATTAAAATTTTCGAAAAATGTTCCATGTAAAGGGTAATCTGGGGTGGGGGATTTTCTTGAAAACCTTCGTGTCACATCACTGGAAGATACTGAACCTAAATACCAAGTTTGGTGTTATCCGACTATTCCTTTCTGAGTTATGCTGTTCACAGATACACGCAGACACACACACGGACATGTTTCCAAAAATGCTTTTTTTGGATTCAGGGGGTCTCAAAACATATATTTCCGGTGAAATCTCGGTATCCAATTTTTGGTTGGAATACAATATTTCCCATACTTACTCTACGTAGTAGAGGAAGTAAAAATATCAGCGACTTAGAAGTATAAAGCTTATGAAAATTCAAACCAAAGAATATCTCGGAAGTGGTTAATGTCACAAAAAATTATTTAATACCAATTTGTATGCTTTATCGAGACATAAAATTTTGTGTGGTAAAGTTTTGTCTATCTTTTACGGTTTAGCAGTTGTCTATAAACCTGAGAATGAAGAGGACTTCAAAGGCTATTTCCAGAAAATTCAAAATTACCTTTTATTTTAAGCATGCATTTCCGGTGAAATCTCGGTAAAGGGTGGAATGCAACACTTGCTCTACTTACTACTGGTAAGCACTGGAAAGGGGGGGTATATTCACGTCAGCCAATTTCAATACCATTTCGATCAATATGAACATCAAAGGACATTCGTTGACACTTTATTGCAAACATGGGAGTTTTTGAATGACTTCAAGCCCAAACGGGTTTAATGGGGAAGCTTAAAAAACGTTTAAAATTGAGTTATTGCAGGGGGGTTTGCATATCATATCACCGAATTTCCCTCTAATTTCGCTGAGCTTTATTACCAAGATGTATTTTTTGGTATGATTTGAATAAAACTTAGTGTAACTAACAAAAGTGTAAGCAGTTATATACAACTTACACTATAGGACCCAACGAAAATTACACACTAGCTTAGAGGCCTCAAAAACTACCTCTACGATATTTTGAACCCCTTAGCTAAACTTTGCATTGTTTAACCCAACTAAAAATATTGTACAGCTAGCGACTCACCGACTTTGCACGGTTAGATTTTTAACTGGAATGGCGATTTAATTCATTCCATCCCCCCTACGTTCTTTATGAAATTATTGCACCGTTATCTACAGGATGTTATGATGAATGTTCCCTTTTACCATTTATAATTGTAATTCCGTACAACCCTGTCTATTCTCAATAACGGGTAAAAGAAATCCCCTGATATTCACGCAAAAGTATGTGAAACATCGGCGGAACGTCTGACTTCCTTAACCTCCCGCCGACACTCTTCTAAGTGCTGCATAGCCTCTAAGTGTCCACGTTTGGCGGTTGTAGTGGTCGAGTAATTTGTTAGATGACTACAGTGATGAAATTTTAATTCTTTCTACCTTCTGTTTGGTCTTAAGAGTTATTTAATAACTGATGACAGGAAGATATAAATAATTAAATAAAGAAATAATAGAAAGGTATAGAAATAATTGAAACAAATAATTTCTTATATTAAAACAATGTATAATGTAGTAAGACTGAGTTAAAACATTTGTGTGGAGAAAACGGTTATTAGCGTGTCATTTTAAGGAAAGACATTAGTAACAGTCGAGCTGAGAACGCCCAAAGGCACCTGGAATGTAGCTAAGGTTGAGTTCAGTACGTTTGCAAGGTCACGTAGATAGGAATTCCGTAAATTAGAAAGGCAATGCAATTCTTAGATACGAGCAAGGCACCACAGAGATTAGTTGTTTAATTTAATAGTCGGTGACTTTCTTCAAACGGAATATTTCAATCAACATTAAAATTCATCAGCTAACTAAACTGGTGTTATCTTTTCACACTACACTCACGCATACCCTGAGACAAAGAACTCAGGGCTATACCACGGAAGCAGTTGGCGGAATAGACAACGCAGAACGAGCTAGGAGATGACGACGCCGTAGAATGAACAACAAAGCAGGTAACATTAAACGTTATCTAATGTATGTAACCTCGAAATAGTAGCATCAACATTTGAAGCAAAGGGCACGGCTTCAAAATTGTCGCACGGAGGAACGGCTTCATAATACTGTGGCGTGTATGTGTGTGTATTGTCACGCCAGACACATTATTACGTCGTTGGCGACAGTATTGTTGGGGTAATTCTTTCGGCTGTGGTTTTGAAGTTCGCCTGGCGTGGCGACTCGCCACAGTCTAGCTGGTGATCTTAGCTATCGGTGGAGAGTGGGGGAAGTGAGCGTTAGTGTTGTGTGTTAGCGTCACTTTTGGTCGAGTGTTGGATCTATAAGTCGTATGTGAATTGTGTGAATATAACCGCGCGTGTGTGTAGAATCTCCATTCAATTTCTTCCTTTTTATCTTTTGTGTGTGATGTAGGGGCACCGTGTTGTTACTGACTAAACCACAGGTAATGTGGCTAATGTGAAATTCTGTGTATTTTGTTATAATTATCCCACGCCTGCTCTGGAATGTGTAGTTTAAGATT
Source organism: Deroplatys truncata (assembly GCA_030765065.1). Classification (NCBI taxonomy): domain Eukaryota; kingdom Metazoa; phylum Arthropoda; class Insecta; order Mantodea; family Mantidae; genus Deroplatys; species Deroplatys truncata. The sequence goes on along the minus strand of CM060985.1, from coordinate 19,615,355 downwards.
CTGGTCCTCTTGCTACCTCTACAGCTATACCTCCCAATGTATATGCTGGGGTAACTAAAATTTAATATCTAGCTGCAAAAGCTTTGGCCTCACCCCGGTATATAACAATACTAAAGCTACGTAGTTTTCACATAATACATAACCCCTTAGCATATACAACGAAGTAGATGTGAGGCTTGTGAATATGTAGATTCCCCAGGCAACCAAGTTAACTTCCTTGGAAAGGTCATATATCTAGTCTACAACCATTGAGGAAAACCATATTTTCAATTGTTAATTAAAAAAATATATTAGTTCACTGATTTCTAACGCTCGTTAGCAAGTATCTGTCTTTATACAATTATTTGGCACACGCTGGTAACGAACTTGATTATAACACAAGAAGAAAGGAAATAAAGCAAAACTTTCTTACACGAGAATTATTAGAAGATTTTGGCACCTAGAAACTTCAGTGCATTCATATATAGAATTAGAATAAAGGTTTTGACACTGTTTCTTTACATCCACATCTGCAGTATTTGATAAATTACAATTAAAATACGACTCGTATCGTTATGAATAGGAAAGATGATCGCTTTTTAAACTCTGTTTTCTGTTTCCTTACGTGTTACTTTATGGCCATGGAGTAAAATGTTTTGTTTTTTACGAGAGTACAGCAACTATTTCTACTCCATGTCATTCTCAACGAAGGCTTTCCAAATCTTTGTTAGTATTTTAGTGATTTATGAATTGAAATTAGAAGGTATTTTATAGCCCATGTCCGTCGGTGAAACAATTATCAAAGCGGATGAGTGGTTTTCGAGATTACGCCACACAAATGATCTCTCTTTATAATCTTAGTGCCGATTATACCTATCACAGGAGTTGGTAAAAGTCATAGGTTACCTCACAACTTCCAGAAACTATCTAACCCTTATAGTTACAAGTATACTGCTTGGCCAATCAGGGCACACATTTCTGCACTTGCGCCATAGGCTTGGTGAAAATTATGGGATACATTACAACTTCACAAAACTACGCTTATTCATATTTTTAACCCTTACAATGTTATATCATTCGACGAATTTGGACGCAAATTTGACTTTAGGCACTTAATATTCGGGCTAGAATTTTCATGATGGAGCATATCTTTTTGGCAAGACTATACCAGGGCGAATTGATAAGTCCATGACTTTGACGAGAGACAGCGTTCTAATCACAAGTCTCTTGTTTGCACTCAAGTCTTACATCTATTCTGGGTATAATCGCAGAAATTCGTCACCATTTGTTTCTTGGAACATTATTGAGAGCGTCTAAAATAAGCAGATGTGTGTTGCGTCGTAGAAAATGGAGAAAAGTGAATTTTGTGTTCTGATAAAGCACTACTTTTTGTGTGGTAAGAGGTGAAGGAAACGGAAGAAAATCTGAACAAGTATTATGGGGACTCTGCTCCATCACATGGCATGGTTCACAAGTGGTTCACAGAATTTCGATGTGGCCGTTCGAGCATAAGAGAAGCTGTGCGCACAGGACGACCGGTTGAGGTCACAACAGAAGAAATGCTGAACATTCACGGTATTGCATTGGAAGGCCTCAGGGTGAAAATCCGTGGGATAGCCAAGACCGTAAACATCTCGAGTGAACGGTTGTATAACATTCTGCACGAATTTTTGGATATGAGAAAGCTGTCAGCAAGATGGGTGCTAAGAATGCTCACAGTTGAGAACAAGCGGAATCGTGTGACCGTTTCACAGGGATGTTTGAACATGTTCCAGCGCAACCCAAATGAGTTTTTGTGGCGTTATATCACGGTTGATGAAACTTGGATCCATTACTATCAACCTGAAACCAAACAACAATCAAAGCAGTGGATTTGCTTCGGCGAACCTGTTCAAAAGAAAGCAAAAACTATTCCGTCGGCAGGAAAAATCATCGCAGCTGTATTTTGTGATTCACAAGGGGTGGTAGACATGCACTACCTGGAAAAGGGTAAAATGATCACAGGTTCATATTATGCCGCAATGCTGGATCAGTTTCACAAGGAATTGTTAAAGAAACGACCCCACTTGGTGAAGAAAAACGTTCTCTTTCACCAGCATAATGCGCCAGCACACAAGTCAGCCATTGCCATCGCAAAATTTGTGGAATTGGGCTACGAACTGCTACCTCACCCACAATATTCTCCAGATTTGGCTCCGAGCAACTTCTTCCTCTTCGCAAACCTGAAAAATTGGCTCGCTGGGAAGAAATTCACGTCCAGTGAACACATCACGGCAGAAACAACCTCATATTTTGCAGACTTCGAAAAATCATATTTTTTGGAAGGGTTTAAAAATTGGAGAATCGTTGGACAACGTGCATTTAATTGAAAGGAGACTATGTTGAGAAATAAAATTTATTTTTTCGAAAAAATTGTTATCTTCTTCAAAAAGTTACTGACTTATCAATCCGCCCTCGTATAAATGCTTGTGACGTCAAAATTTATAAAATTACAGTAATTTATTAAGTCATATTCAGGTATATATGACAATTGCTTGCTGATAGAGCATATTTTAGTAAGTAAATGGTCATGTTCGTCACATTTTCACTCTTTCAAGATGTAAAGGATTTTTCTCGTAAAATGTCTTTCTTCTCTGAGCTGTCAGCTGAAGTAGAAAGACGTTTCTCAAAGTAAAAAGCTTTGTTGGCTGAAAACAGAGAATCTCTCTGTTTAAAAATGCACAAAGTATTCACTGTTTATTGTGACTCTAGGCTCACAAGCTGAAACAAAAATATGCATGTGACATTCACTATGTAGTACCTATTGATAAAATAAAAGTCGTACGGGAACATCAAATTACATAGTTTAGCTTGTGCAGCTTATTCTTAAATAGATAGTTCAATGTCATAAACTCACTTTGGGTATACACTTCACGCGCTTCGACCTACATAGATATGTTGTGGGAAGGGATGAAGTGAAGGAGCTACAGGACGCTACAGGCCAAGCGTGGAAGTCGTAACATTTCCTGGCTCAAAGACCCACTCCCTTACTAGAACTGCCCAGAGAGGACGATGAACAACCAGGCAGCCCCTAGCTCCACGGGGAATACCTTTCCTTGGAGCAAGCATCCGCGCCATCTGCCCGGCACCACCATACACCACGAAACCTAGAAGCACATCTAAAACATGAGAGGGAAATGGAATGAAAGGGAAATTATGGAAAGAAAATCGCGATTAATGAGAAACCCCGCAGCTTTCGCCTACTGACCGGGGAAAATCACGAAAAACAAAGTCAGTGTGGATGGTCGACAGGAATCGAACCCGGGACCTTCCGAATACGAGCCTCACACGCCAACGCTAAGCTGTCTCGCTCGGTCATAAACTTATTTATTTTACAACAGAAATTTTACCTAATAATATTGTTAGGTAATATTATTTATGTTAGCCTGTAAATTTTAGGTCATAACAACATAAGGCATAAGAATGTTTCAAAAATCTCGCACCCCTTAAGACAGACAGTCAATAATTGGTAAAAGAAACGACGAACAACAATATCCCTGGATTCATTAGAACGTCAAGGAGATGTTTCTTTTGTTCTCCTGGTGACAGTTATTGGAACTCAAACATTAATTTCACATTTTTGTTACATTCTGTTGCGTTGTTAAGTGAAACGCTTTGTCAGCAACGGAAATTCAGTTATTAACGCGTCACAGAACTTTGGTTTTAGAGCTTCTAAAGGCGCCCACAATATTCCGTTTGTTTTGAAACTTGGGGAGAATGTTTCCCTCTAAGTGATTTCTAAGTTTATTAGCGGCTATACTTCTAGATCTATGTATCCTAATTTAATTTAACGATCCCTTCTTCCGTGGTTTAACTGAAACAAAGACACGCCTTGTTAAAGCGGACAAAACTAAAAAGAAATCGTTTTTCCTTTGTTTTACATTTTTACAAACAAACGCTGATCTACAAAGTATCAATATAGGGCTTTTTCAAAAACAACGAATCTAATAGAATGCGTGCGGAAACGAAAGGATTAACATAAACACAAAGGCAAGCGCATCAGGATATTTAAATTTGCCTTTCGGGATCCTCTGGAAAAAAAGTACAGCATCGCAATTCAGGGTGCCCCATCACGCTTTCAAACAATACTAATAGACATTAGTTACAGGCTGCCAAACATAACAAAGCGTACAGTTATCTCAGAAAATATTTGTAACCAGCTTATAAAATCGGACGTTACATTCACATGACGTTTTCTGTGCACTATCGTTTATTACTGTCTCTACTACGGACACAGTAGGCGGAGAAGGTATTGTATTCCAACCAAGAATTTGATACTGGGGTTTCACCGGAAATGCATGTTTTGAGACCCAATGAATAAAAAAAAGTGTTTAGAAAAATGTGCGTATATGTGCGTCTGTGAACAGCATAATTAAAAAAGAAATCTCGGACAAATACCAAACTTGATATTTAAATTCAATACTTCCAAAGATAGAACACGAAGATTTTAAGAAAATTCCCCGCCCCAAACTACCCTTTACATGGAAAAGTTTTCGTTATTTTTTATTTTATAAAAAAGTGGCTGTAACGACTTTGATTAAAATACCATACCTATGTTAAGATATTTGTATGAAAATAAAATGTACATACATATATCTTGAATTTTCTGGGAGTAGTCTTTAAAGTACGCTTGATTCTGAATGAATATATACAATTTTTGTGGCACTAACCATTTTTAAGATATTCTTTGTTGCTGAATTGAATTTTCTGACCTACATTTCTTACCACTGTTCCTCAGGGCTTGGTTTCAGGTACAGTGATGCTCATTTGATGTACAAGATGCAGAGAGTCTTCGTGCCCGTATTGTGGAAAGCTGCGAAACATTCTCCAGGGATACATCAGCATATCCGGGATTGAATGTGACGACGACTTGATGCATGTAACAACGCTAACGGAGAGTATTTTTAACATTTCATGTAGTATACTGATACATCCTATTCCTGCGGTTTCCCATGATTTATGTAGATACCATTAAGAGTTGTAGAAGATGAGTTCTAATATGAAAATAAAGCGTTTCCGCACGCATGTCTATATAAAGATATTTTCTTCTTCTACCAGTGAGGAATGCGTCCTTATTGTGTACACAATATAGAAGTGCAGATATAGATTTGAGGGATGCTGCTACCATATTTTTCTGACCTTGTTTGCTGTTAATTGATAAGGTGAACTAAAGAGGTGCGACATGGCACTGTGTTATCAGGTCAAGAGGCCAGCTCATGTATGTATGTAGTATCCAACACGAGCCAAAGTTACAATGGACGCTCCTTCTCCATGTCGGGGGTTGGGGGGGGGCGGTCGAGACCAGTCACGAGACATCCAGTTCGTGACGCAACCCGTGGCGGGACAAACTAGCTCTTCTTTTGATTTATTTCCAACACGCTTTTATTCCATTAGCACTGCTTTTATTATTTCCAGCGTGTCTCGAGTCAGCGAAGTCGTCTTAACGTGCAAGGCATCACAAAGAAGCAGTTGAAAAATGTAAAGCAACAATTTATTGATATGCAAATTAATACAGTAGCGTCAGAGCTTTCAAAGCTCACTTCACATAGTATCTGGGGGTAAGAAAAATATAAAATAAAAAAAAACTCCTGATGCATTACATTCACACGAGTTTCTCTACTCGTTCATCCACAAATTATTCTTACACTGTATTCGGGTTTTGAAATTTCATATTTGCATAACATCACGAAAAACAAAAGACAACTTAGCTAATTCAAAGTATACGTTCAAACGTGAATAACTCGGAAATGGTTAAGACTACAAAAATGTTATTTCATCTGAATTGCGTGTTTAAAGGAAGTCTACATTTTTCGTGAAGTAACGTTTTATCTATCTCTTATGGATTATCAGTTGCACAAAAACAGACTAAATCCATTCAGAAAGAAAAGGACTTCGCAGGCTATTCGCAGACAGATCAAGATATTCATTTTGTCAGTCATGTAAGTACATTAAACATACGATATTTTAATGAAAAATCATTACAAACGACATTGAGAAACTAAAAATTACAAACAAAAACTCATATAAAGGATGGCTATTTGGGGAGGGGATCTTTAAAAGCTTTGTGGCGCATGTTTGGAAAATTCTGAACTTAAATGTCAAATTTGATATTTATACGAAATCTCATTTTTTTAGATAAGGATAGATTTATTAGATTTTGCAATTATTATTTAATTGCACCTTTACTATTATTTATTTTCTTACTTATGTCTCTATTTTTATGTTTTCTTTGTTTGTAGTTAGGTAGTAGTTATAGAATTAATCTGTAAAATGAATGTATATACGAAATGAATATTCATATTTTATTTTGTTTTTAGTTAAGCACAGACACACACGCACGCGGACCTTTTTCTAGACATTTTCTTATTATCCTCAAAACATGCATTTCCGGTGAATTTCGTCACATATTTGGATGGAAAGCAGTACCTATTTCCTGTATTTACTGGTACATACTAAGGAAAGTAAAAATATTTATAAAATTAAATTAGAATGGAGATGACTCGCAGTTCATTTACAGAAAACATGTACATTTACATTTTAATAATATTCTTTGAGGGGTATTTTCGAGAAAATAAAAAATAACGGAGACTTGTCCTCGTAAGGGCAAGTTTGGAATGAGGGGCTTCCTGCAATATGCTGAACTTGACTTTTCGTTCCTGAGTTATGCTGTTAACACGACTTTTGGATGGAGCACTTTGAATTGATAGAGAAAGTAACAAATTAGAAAACAGCGGTATTTTTCTTGGTCGATTTTTATTCGCTGACCTACACGAAACTAAGGCAGTGTATCTATGAAAATGTAAAAATCCGCAGTTTTCTTCTGGTGGCTTTGATTTGTTTACCATAAACTTAGAACACGAAACATAATACTCGACACAAAGTTTCAGCCAGCTATGTCAAACGTTGTAAAGATATTAGTTCTTGTATATTAATGATTAATCACTTTTACATGTAGTAATATGAAATACTTCTTCGATCCTACGGTTTATCGTACTGCTTCCAAATTTTTACTTTCTCTACCACGTTCGTAGTAGGTACAGAAAATATTGCATTGCACCCAAAAATTCAATATGGAGAAATGCATCTTTTGAAACTTCCTGAATCCAAAAAGAGCATTTTTAGAAAAAAAAAGTCCATGTGTGTGTGTGAACAGCATAACTCAAAAATGAAAAGTCGAAGAAATACCAAGCTTGGTATTTAGGTTTTCAGTACCTTCCAAGGATGCAACACAAAGATTTTCAAGAAAATATCCCCACCCCAAACTACCCTTTTTTATTTTTTAAACAATGGCTCTAACGACTTTTATTAAAACACAATATATTAAATGACAAATTACATGACAAATAATATATATATTTTTTGAATTTTCTGAGAATAGTCTGTGAAGTCCTGTTTATTCGGAAGGAACGTTATATTATCTTGTTTAACTGGTAAACTTTAAACGCTAGACGAACTACACAAAAAATTTAGATCTCTTTAAAACACACAATTTATTTCAAATAAGTTTTTGTGGCATCAGCCATTTCCGAAATATCCGTCGTTAATGGTTGCACTTGTTCAATACTTTGTCAATCTTTTTAAGTCGCATCGTTCAGTTGTTTCTGGCGATGTCATGGAAGCAGTATGGAATTTTAAAGCCAGCATATAGCGTCCAGTTGTTAAACATTTGACTATCGCTGTTCTCTTTGTATCTGTAACGAAATGTGTAATGTAGATATTTCTGGAAAGGTTATTTGGATTAAAATGTAGTAGATATAAAAACAAACTTTCGTAAGAATAACTTGTATACGTATATAAACTATATAGGGTAGAGAAAGTTATGTGAATGTAACACATATTTTTAATTTGGGTTTTATATAGAAGCATAAAGAAATTCTTGGTGCAAGTATTTCTGAATTTTAGTTTAACGGGAAATAAAATGCTGTGTTCATGTGTTTTAATTTTTCAACGCTTTCAATATGAGTTATAGAAAATAAGTTCATTTGAACTGTTAAATATTTTAACGAGTGCACGAAAATTTACAAATTCTAATTCTTAAGGCTTTTTTGAAAATTTCAAGCTACACGGAATGTTGTTTATCCGGACTAGGTGGAACCGGTGTTAATCCGGGTTAATGAATATCGCGATAATCCGGAGGCAAACTATTAAATGAATACAAACTCCGCATATACGATGGTGAAATTTGGATCACTGCAAAAGCAGAAGAGAAAAAAATTGAAAGCGTCTACAGGCGCTATCAGGATGTCATGGAAACACAGCCTCATACATTTTAGTTTTGCTGTTCTGTGACACTGTACCTACTCATTGTTAGCTTGAAGCGTGCAACCAACAGCGATCTCTGCGGTGCCAACATTCAAAATTATGCATTCAGGTGTATTTATTTAAGGACACATACTTCCGTGATGAAAAACTAAGCAAAAATCAATCCGGGACGAATAAATGAGCTTCTTGTGCAATAACTAGGGCCCGGAGTTTTAGGTTTTAACCTATATTTTCCCTCGCTATTTAATTAACACATTTCAAGACATATGTTCGTTTCACACTTCCTGGAGCAGAATATCCGAATTTCATTACACCTAAAAAAACCTAAATAGCTGTTTCTGCTTTTTCGAAATGAAGAATGTTATTTTTGGATTAAAACTCATTGTAAAAATATTTCCAGCCCTTATAGCCAGTAGATAGTTGAGTTACTACAGTTAAACGCAGCACATGTTACGTGGATGGAGCTGATAGTAGATCAAGAGGAGCGTAACCTGCGTAAGGGGATCGCCTCCAATCGTTCACCGAGAGTACAACAGAGTACACCGAAAGTATTTTTCTAATGTAATTGTTGTATAGTGAAACAATGCCTAAATCACGTTTATTGCAAAAATGGATTGTTGCAGATCCACACTTCACTTTGTTAGTGACAGACAGGGCCGGAGGGGGGTTATACAGTCCTTGCACCCGACCATGCTACGTGCTTGGCCCACGGCCTGCACCGCCTTGCAGAGGAAATTAAAAGCCACTTCGATGACATGAACAGCCTGATATCTTCGGTCAAGCAGGTTTTCTTAAAAGTCCCAACACGTATACAACTGTTCAAAGAGAGGGTACCAGCAACCTCTTCTACCTGGGCTGATACTTGGCTGTCTGCTGCCATTTACTGCGCCGAGCATTTAAAAGACGTTAAAAATGTCGTCAATGAATTGGATGAAACAGAAGCTTCCTGCATTGCCAAGACAAGACAATCACTCGAGTGCCCCACTCTTGCCGCTTCCCTTGCATACATTTGTTTTATACCAGAAGCTACTCTCCGGTTGGAAAGTACAACTTTGCCCCTGAAAGATGCTCTAGATATCATTGGTAATGTTTCCAGTAAAGAAATACCTGGACCAGTGGGAGTTGCACGTTCTTCGAAGTTGCACAAGATTCTTCAACGAAATCCTGCTTTTGAAGATATGAAAATCATCAATTTAGTATTGCAGGGAGAAAAGTATACAGAAAACTGTCCCTAGAACCTGCTGCACTGGCTTCTATGTTCTACGCTCGAATGACGTCATGTTCCGTTGAAAGAACCTTTTCTTCATAAAGAATGTGTAACTGATAATAGGTAATTGTTTACGCCAAAAAATTTGAGAATGTATGTAACTATCTACTGCAAGCCAAAAGATAAATCTTACAACTAAGTACCAGAACAGGAAAGTTATTGATACCTGTATTGATCCACGAAGCAAAGCAAAAAAAAAAAAAAACTAATTTAATCAAGAAAAACCTATTTTAAGCATATAGGAAACCTAAAATGAAGGTTTAATCCACCTAAAAATCCGGGCCCTAGTAATAACTTATAAACTGAGGTCAAAAAAGGAGTTTAAAGCCACCGCAACGCTTTACCTAAATGCTATGGTCACACCGGGCGACCCAATGAACTTGAACTATTTGCACGGTGTTTTTTCACTGGACATGTAGACACGCGTTTCCCGCCGCTGCTGACGCTGACTTTGCACTGCTCTGCAGTAATGCGTTAATCCTAGTACAGTTGTGACGAGTTATTTATTGTTGTCCTGTATTTAGTCACAATGTTTACTACTGCGCAGCGTATGTGTCAACGCAGTCACCTCGTCAAGAGGGCCGGATACTTTCTTAAAGAGGTGCAAAAATGTGTTGACAACGACGGTGGCTAGTTTCAGCACTTCTTCATAACGTTGCTAAGTAAAGCCTTTAAACATAATTAAGTAAATTGTATAGTTGCATCTGCGCCACTCTATGATAGCCGCAGACGGTAACGTGCGCTGCCATCGCGAACCAGAAAAACACCGCGAAGCCGGTTCATAGTTTATTGAGTCTCCCTGCATTTCTACCATTAAAATTGTTGATATCAAAAATAAATTGTGTGGTATGCAAGTACATACAAATTATAACTATAGGGTATTTCAACAAGAGTGTCCTATCTTTGAACTTAAATAAAACACGTTCTATAAATGATAGAGGTTTGTTTCCTTTTTTATTTTGTAACATAATTAATGTCATTACGTGTGGAAGAGAATATCAGTTAAGTGACCGCCGCGACTTCGTTGAGTTGCGCGTATACGGTTGACCCAATTTTCAATGACAGAAGAACGTAAATTAGATTCAAGTTCACGAATAACACGCGTGATGTTATTCATAAAATCATTTACTGTTTCTGGCTTGTTGACATAAACTCGAGATTTAACATAACCCCACAAGAAGTAATCCAATGGCGTTAAATCACCTGGCCTTGGGGGCCAGTTAACATCACCACCACGGGAAATGATGAAACCTCTGAACTTCTCCTTCAAAAGATCGATTGTTTCGAGAGCAGTATGACATGTGGCACCGTCTTGCTGGAACCAGATGTTTCTGATATCCATACCACCCAATTGAGGCCAAAAATAGTTCCTTAAAAGAGCCCGGTATCTTTCACCATTGACAGAGCTTCTCCATCTTCATCTTGAAAAAATATGGACCAATGATTCCACCATACCAAAATCCACACCACACAGTAACCTTTCGGGGATGAAGTGGTCGTTCTTGAATCTGCATTGGATTGTGATTGCTCCAATAGCTGCAATTTTGTTTGTTGACACAACCATCCATCCAAAAGTGGGCTTCGTCGCTGAAGATGATTTTTCGACAAAAATCCGGGTCAGCTTCCAATTGCCCCATAGCCCAGTCAGCGAATACACAGCGTCACCTATGCTCGTTGGGCTTTAGTTCTTGAATTAACACCATTTTGTAAGCGTGAAACTTCAAGTCTAGATGCAGAATTCGCCAAGTTGTGGTCGGTGAAAGCCCCAATTCTTGCGCTCGACGAGCAATTGATTTGTTTCCGTTCTCGTGTACACTCTCACGAACGGCGCCTATGTTTTCGTTGGAGCGCATACGTCGACTACATACAGGCGTTCTTTGATCGCTAATAGAACCACTTCCTTCAAATTTATCGATCAAACGCCGAATCGTTCTCTCGCAGGGACGCTTATGCACATCGTAAAGTACACGCAATACACGGAAGGTTTGGCGAACAAATGATCCATTTTGATAATAAATTTTCACAATTTCTATGCGTTGCTGAATGCTGTAACGTTCCATGGCTATTTGTCAATAACAACTGTAACCACGTGAAAAAAATGACTGCTGTAACTCAATAATAACGGCAGCTAACACATGTTAAAGATAGGACACTCTTGTTGAAAGACCCTTCATAATAAAAATGCAAAACACCAAGAATAAACATGTTCACTTTTTGGGGGCCAAATTTCACGGAGGAACTTACTTTCTGACTGGCCCTTGCAGTTCCTTGCCGATCCCATCGCTTACGGAAACCGATATTTCAAAGTTATTTCACTATTGAGATAAAGCTTTATAACAGAGTATGCATTTCATATATGGATGCGATGTTCAAAAGGATTTTTATTTGAGCAAAAGAAGACTTTATCCCAGGCAAATGGTCAAACAAAAGAGCAGAAGAGAGTAATGCAATGTACAGCATATTGATTCGCCCCATCTCGCCAAAACAATTAAACACTGCATCAGCGAAATGAAGTTCTCGACAAAGCGCTTTCAGATGTATTGAAGTGAAAGAGCGGAGGAAAAAAAGGTGTGGAAAGGCTCTTGAAATGGTTGTTACGTACCCCATCCGGGCAAAGTGTCAATATTCTGCGTAATCATTACTACACGTGGTACCCACTTTTGACGCTGGGTTAGGGGAAAACACGTCATTTAGTGCTCTCAACGTAATGCAACGGTCAAATTTACACCTGCTTTTAACCAAAACTTTATGTAATATTCACGCGGCTTTATATAACCAATATCTACCTCTTAACCCTATAGCCAAGGTTCAAGGAGGAAGAGATAACGCGGCTCAATGGGGTCCCAAACGTTCCCAGATCTTTGATTGCCCCATAGCCGCATGGACAGCGTACCTTCTTTCATGCAGAGATCTAAAGTGACCTTTCTTAATATCAAGTATAATTTTGTATTAGGTTTCAATAATATAATAAATAATTGATTTAAAAAACTAAATTACCAGATAGTTTATTTGTTTCCTGGAAAACCTTTTATGACACACAACATTTTATGTTTGACTGTAAATACTATAAAGCTTAAACTTTCCAGATTCTCATCAGTTGGGGCATTTCATATGAGACCCGGTTTTAACGGTTGGGGAATTACTTTCCTGGAAAGTTAGGTACATATCACATGAAAATTAACTTTATCCGCTAGTGAGGTATATAAACTATAGCTTGTTTCGTCGTTCCCACCAACCTAGGCACGTTTTACATTGCTACAATCCTTTTATTTCATTTCTGAAACTACACTTTAAGTAATGCTGATTAACAGAAATAAATTCTCAACAATTACATAACAGTATATCCATATTCCATAATGTCTTCTTTAACACAGAATGATATGACCACAGTGACAATGGTTTGTAATTATAGAGAACGCAGCCTAACTCAGATTGTTAAAACACTGATTCCGTAATTATTGTCAGGAAGATATAGATAATTAAATAAAGAAATAATAGTGAGATAGAGAAATAAATGCAATAAATGCAATAGTCCTGAGTTAAAAGGTTGGCTCGAAGAAAAAGGTCATTGGCGTGTCATGTTAGGGAAAGCCATTAGTAACAGCGGAGCAGCGAACGCGTTAGCATAAGAATTCCTGAAATGCAGCTAAGGTTGAGTTCAGTACGTTTGCAAGGTGACGTAGACAGGAATTCTGTAAGTTAGAAAGGGAATGAAGTTCTTAAGATTCGAGCGAGGCACAGTTGCAGATACGCATAAGTGGAGTTTAAGTTTGGACCGCATAAATAGGAACGTTGGTAGGGGTAGCGATAGGTAGGCGGAACTTAAGTTAAGAAAAGAGCGTGCATTCTAAATCAAAGTTACTTGCTTAATAATCTTATTTACCCAGTAAATCGTTGACGTACTCGTGTGACGACGCTTGTGATTACTCGTGTGGTATTTAGTTTCATGTTTAAGTTCCCAGTGCGCGCTTGAGTTAGAAAGATTTAGCAGCTGTTGTGAGGAATCTTTCCGAGTAACACTTCTGCGACTTGCGGCAACTGACGCTTTGCTTCATTATTATTATTATAGAAATCATTTAATTACTTTACTCAACAGTCGGCGACTCTTATCAAACAGAATATTTGATTCAACATTAAAATTTACCAGCTAAGTGAACTGGTGTTATCCTTTCACATTACACTCACGCATACCACGAGACGAACTCACAGCTATACCACTGAAGCAGCTGGCGGACCAGACAACGCAGGTCGAGCTAGTAGATGACAACATCGTAGAGCTCAACAACAAATCAGTTGACATTAGACGTTATCTAAACGGAGCAACTTCCAGAATGCAGCATCCAACATTTGTAAAGGGTACGGCTTCAAAATTGTCGCACCACGAACAGTTTCAAAACAAAGAAACTTGCACCCTCCAAACTACTACACCAAGAACTCAGGATGCACACCATTGAACAGTTCATCAAAAAATTAGCAGCCGATTTGTACACCCAAGAGCACAAACCCCCTCATCCAAACACTAGGCACCTATGAAACCACCATCAACAAACACAAACGACCATTAGCCCTGTTTGACCGCAACCTGTCAGACAAAGTACCTATTGAAGAGATCCTTGAACACCTACACCGTCTCATACCCCATGACTGTGTAACATTGTCTCACTCTCACACACTATTAATCCGTCTTCAGTTACAGGAAATCATACCGAATAGGAACTTCAAACCAACGGTCTGTCCCTGCCACTGCGCCAGCCCATAAAGGAACCACCTATAAGCCATCCACCACGACAGCAACACTGCAACAGCATCTCGGTAACCAAAGGTAAAATCCCGCTCGATCACCTGCATGATGTTAACACCCGCGCCATCCCATTTAGTTTTTAAGCCGAAGCTCTGTAACGCATCCCTAGCATTACCGCCCAACCTAACCAGTACTAACCACCGAGCGCCGGTAAACCCCACCTGACACGCTTGCATGTTCTGCATGCTGGCATCAGTAGTTTAACTCTACTAACCGGGGTGCTTCCGCGGAACCCGAACATCTAACTCACTTCATCCAACACGCAGCAGCACGTCACTACTAACAAAACACCCTCCCTTAGTTGCATGTTAGATACTAACAGCACGGGGAGACGATGTAGCCTCTGAGGATGATCGTCACCGGGGGCGGCGGGTGTGGGGCCGCCCCTACAAAAAGAACCTTGAGTCACCAGACAAGCTATTTACAAAAGACGCACTATTTCGATCTTCTGCTCATATTATGAGACATTGTCATGTCATACATTCTACTCTGTAATGTAATGTTCTGTTCTTCGGTGCAAGGGTTTCGTCATCACCTTCCTTCTCCGCCATAATCCTGATTACGTATACCTAACCTGGATAAATTGAGTTGTTTGTATGGACACTTTAACTGCTGTGGTCCTTGGCGTCCCATTTTATATTAGGCGCGAAAGACCGATAATTTTGCTCAGAGGCCTCTTTATCAGGCTTGAGGTTCTTTAACGTGCCGTAAATCTACGGCACGGGACCACCGGCTTTACTTCTCTTCCGAAGGAAGCCATGCTAAGGATTTTTACACCCGAAAATATCCATCGCTCTCCGCCGGGTTTGAACCCGCGACCCCGGAAACTAGAGGCTAGCATGGTAACCACCACCACGGAGGTCGACCCTAACCTGGATGCCCTTAACTGTTAAATAAAGGACTGAACCGAGCTATGGGCTTAATCTGTATAACATGCGTATGTTATTAAACGCTGCAAATTACTATACTGTAGCAGTATGAAATACCAACTATAGTTACGTTTTAATATGATATCCGTGTACTTACCTAAACCAAACAATTACATTCTTTGGTTTTCCTCTACGGGGATCTTCCTCTAAAATAAAATCCCACACAGACATGGCTTACACCAAAAATTGCAAAAATAATTCAAATGCAATGATAATACCTACTAGTTAATAACCTAACAAGTTAACCTAATAATAAATAATAACTAGATGCTCGTATCTTTTGCCCAATTAATATAATATTACTAATTTAATATAAACAGTAATATAATTTATATACAATATAGTTATTATAATCAGTTGGTGACTAAATGGTGGCGTGCAAAGTTTGAACATCTGGGAATAGAAAAACGTAACGGATACAATATAGCTAATGTTCCCAATAAATGTAACATTTACGGGAGAGTTAACGGTTATGAATGGAACCTAATAACTCGATTATCACCAGATTTTAGCGTCTTATACCATAATGGTGTGGAAATATCAACATTGCATGCATGCTAAAACAATGTCGTCGTTAACACCCTTCGTTTTCTCCTCTCACAAAATGGCTTGTTCTCTTATCATTGAGGAAACCAGACTTTTTTGTGAATTCACTGCACTCTGAGCACCCATTAGAACGCCTTCCGGAATAAATACTTCTTTCCTTTCCGTTCACTTATATCTACTATCTGCCATCAATTTCAGTTTATTTATATCCATTATCTCCAAGACAACCGGCATTGGTATCACCGTGTTCACATCCAGCAAGGGCAAATCTACACATTTAATTAAAATAATTACTCTGATTTACGTTTTAGGAAATAAAACATTGCATGCTATACGAGGTGGCTCAAACAAGCCGTCCAGTGCAGTTTTATGTTTCCGGCATACATAGGTGCAAAAGAAGCTGCCGCATCACTGATATTCAAAGGGGCAGTGCAGGTACAAAGCGAAAGGTCGCTGAGGTAGTTCGCCTGTCTGCAAGTGTTTACATGGTAGTTTCGTGCTGATAAGTGTCGCGTGGTCACCTGCATACAGTTCTAGCCAGGTCATTCAGACAAAAACTAACGTTCAACAATAACAAACACACAGATATGGTTACGATGTGTGCGGAGATGCACCAAATTGCAGTTGAGGCTCGAAGACTGTGTTCTAAATATATTCAGACGCTGCAACTGTCTTCTGCGCCCTTTTTGTTTATTTATAGTTATTAAGGAATGATGGATCATTTCAAGTAGAGCTTGCACCTGAGAGGTCCTTACATCAATTCGACCACCAAGACGGGCATGTTTTTGCACATGCCTTTTATAAATAATGCACTAATTGAAAATAATTCTAACGCAGCTTTAAGGGTATATAAATATAATAAAATATAGTTAGTATAATTCTACTGAGTGTAGATTGGTTCTCATAGAACTAAATGATCTAACACGTGTGCCCAGGTTTGCGTCAAGCGGCAATCCTGAATTCTTGTTAATGCACGAATTGCTTATTAAACAACCACCCCCACACAGACACAGGTGCTCTCACCTCAAACACCAGACCCTAAGCATACGCTGAAAAGTTTCTGTTTAAAGACAACTTTCTGGAACCCAGCCGAAGGAGCTCTGGGATCAGTAATAGTAGTTAAAGTGTTCGTTTTGAAGCATTGGTCTTGCTTTAATCGGTCTCCTCTGTCGGTATGGAGTTCTGCTTAGGCAAACCTTTGGGCTCCGCGCTATCCGGTATAAACTAAACTTCAAATAAGGACGGCTTGTGTGGGCCACCTGGTATATGTATGTTGAACAAATCTAGTGTTATAAAGTTAAACTACATTTGTATAAACTAGCTATTTAATTACCCTTAAGTTATCCCCCCTCTAAATAACAGTGCATATCGTCCCATTTGTTTCCGATTGTGGAAGATAGAGAACAAATTTTGGTCAAGTACCATATACTTGATTAGCTTGTTAAAAATTCTGATGTGTTACACTCACATGGCTTTCTCTATTTTGTACAAACTATTTATACAAACGCTTATTCTCCATCTACTTCATGTTAATCGAGATAAACGTTTGCAGACTCTATCTTATTGCCAATTTTCTTGTAGATGTAAGGGGAATATATATTTACAAGGGCAGTATCAAAATACAGTAGCCTTTAAGCATAGACATTACTCTTAATAGCTGGTTGTTATGTGCAGCACCATTCTCTTTGCCACAGATTAATAATCTTTGCATATCCAAGACAAAAAAATGAATAACGAATTCCCATTTGAGAAAATAAGTATTGAAAAATTTAAGGGAATAACAAGCAATATCTTGAAAATAGTTCACTCAACAAACAAAATGTATATGACATAATTTGTGTATTTTAACGCGATCTACATTTTTTGTGTAGTAAAATTTTGTCTATCTCTTATGGTTTACCAGTTATGCAAAAGTCGTTCACAATGAAGAATACTTTTGGTGACATTGCCAAAAAATTCAAGATATACATTTCATTTGTCATGAAAATATCCTAAACATACGATATTTTATTCAAAATCGTTAGAGCCATTTTTGAGAAAATTAAAACTTTCGAAAAATGTTCCATGTAAAGGGTAATCTGGGGTGGGGGATTTTCTTGAAAACCTTCGTGTTGCATCTCTGGAAGATACTGAAACTAAATACCAAGTTTGGTGTTTATCCGACTGTTCGTTTCTGAGTTATGCTGTTCACAGACACACACACAGACAGACACACACACGGATATGTTTCCAAAAATGCTTTTTTTGGATTCAGGGGATCTCAAAACATATATATTTCCGGTGAAACCTCGGTATCGAATTTTTGGGTGGAATGCAATACTTGCCCTACTTACTATACGTAGTAGAGAAAGTAAAAAAGGTTGTTTTCCCAGAAGGTTTGCATTTTTATTCTGTTAATGTAGCATTATAATTTTACTTAAGAAGTTAGGCACTGTTTAACAATTCAAGAGTTTGTATTGTTTTTAAATATTTATATGTTACATTTACATGACTTTCTCTACCCATTTTCTACAAACTTTATTATAAAAGCTTATTATTCTACCTGCTTCAAGTTAATCGAGATAGACGTTTGCAGGGATTGTTTTATTACACATTTCATTGTGGGTGCAAGGGGAATACAAGCGGTAGTCAAATATTTCAAAAGTTGGTCGCTATGTGATGACTTTGAAATTCCGTTCTTTGCATGATCACGAGAAAAAAAGTAATAGCGACTTAACGGTTGATAAAAGTAAAGAATATCTGACAATTCAAAATAATAATAAAGAATATCTCGGAAGAGGTTAATGTCGCAATAAAATGTGTATTTTAATAAGATGTACACATTTTGTGCAGTAAGCTTTTGTCCGAGTTTACCAATTATACAAGAGTTATTTGGAATGAAGAGGACTTCACAGAACTCGCTAAAAATTCATGTGTATATCTTAAACATGTGGTTCTTACTCGAAAAGTTAGACCATTTTTGAAGAAATGAAACTTAACGAAAATTGTTCTATGTAAAGGATGGTGGGGGATTTTCTTAAAAATCATCGTGTCACATTCTTGGAAGGCGAACTTACGAGAACTGTCCCAGAAGTACTCGACCTGACGTGCATATAGCGGTTGTTGTTTCAAACAAATGACTATGGTAGAAAGTACCACCTTATAAAGCTTAAGTTTGAAGTTTGACGATACTACGTTGTTTAGTAATTGTTTGGAAGCCATTAATAGTGAACTCTCTCAGCAAATCTGTAAACATGGATAAAACTGGCCATCGTTATGTGATACAATACTTTCATTTGAAAGGTCTTAGTCCAACTAATATTAAAGCTGAGCTAGATTCTACTCTGGGGGAGTCTGCTCCTTCGTTTACAACAGTAAAATATTGGGTGGCAGAGTTTAAGCGAGGCCATACGAGCTGCCAAGACGGACATCGCAGTGGTCGACCAAATGAGGTGACCGTGCCAGAAATTGTGAAGTAAATCCACAAAATGGTATTGGATGACCGTCGACTGAAAGTACGCGAGCTAGCAGACATCGAGCCATTTCAAAAAGTGCTGTATATCACATACTAACTGAAAATTTAGAAATGAGAAAGCTGTGTGCAAGATGGGTGCCGCGTTTACTCACAATGGAACAAAAGCAGCGTCGTTCAGATGTTTCAGCCGAGTGTTTGGCGATGTTTCGCTGCAATAAGCCGAGATTTTGCGTCGATTCATAACCATGGATGAAACATAGATCCACAACTTCACACCAGAGACGAAGGAACAGTCAAAGCAGTGGATTGAACGGGGGAGAATTGGCTACAAAGAAAGCGAAGACAGTTCTATCTGCAGGCAAGGTCATGGCGTCATTTTTTCTGGGCCGCGCGTGGTATAATTTTCATTGATTATCTTCAAAAAGGAAAAGCAATCAATGGCGAGTGTTATGTAAACTTATTGCAGCGTTTGAGTGATAAAATCAAGCAAAAAAACGGCCACATTTAGCGAAAAAGAAAGTTCTGTTTCATCAAGACAATGCACCAGTTCACATATCCATTATCGCCATGGCCAAAATCAATGAGATATAGTTCGAATTGGTTCGTCATGTACCCTATTCGCCAGACTTAGCTCCCTCTGATTATTTTCTGTTTCCAAAGTTGAATAAATGGCTTGGTGGTAAAAGATTTGCAAACAGTGAGGAGCTGGGGTCTGCAGTTGATGGCTATTTTGCAAAAATCGACTGTTCTCACTATAAACAGGGTATCGAAGCTATTGAACATCGCTGGGAAAAGTGTATCGAGCTGAAAGGAGACTATGTAGAGAAATAAAGATGCTTTTTGTGTTTTCTTTGTTAGGTCGGGTACCTTTGGGACAGCCCTCGTATATACCAAGATTGGTATTTAACCGAATTTTCGTTTTTGAGTTATGCTGTTCACAGTCAGAGACATATACACCGCACATGAACATTTTTCTAAAAGAATGCTCTTTTTTTTATTCAGAGAGGTTGAAAAGTGTATTTTTGGTGAAACCTCGATATCGCATGTTGGGTAGCATGTAGTACTTCCTCTACCTACTAGCAGTAAGTAGCAGAGAAAGTAATTACTTTCATTGTTTATACATACTTTATTTATGACATACTCATAATGAATATAAGTCGAAGTTTCAAACTTATTGATAGCCTCTTGTGATACTACCTACGAAATATCGACCTCAATATTCCACCCAATAGATTTTTAAATAATTTCTTATTGGTATGCCACAATATTGTCCATTGTTTTTGCCCTGGACCTTTTTCCCATTCACTTTTGCTTCCAGTGTGTCTTTTAGCAAGCATGCCCCTTGTCTCCTCATCGCTGTAAGACCTGAAATACGACCTAGGTTACTAACGGAGTATCGTTTACATCTCGACGTTGTAAAAACCTGCACAATAAATTAAGATCTCTGCTAGAAGCAGAGTGACACATGGAATTCTGGCTGTCCCCCAACAAGAGCGGAAAGAAAGACATTCCGTCACGTGAGGAGGTCGGCCTCAAGACAATGGCAACATAACGGAATGTAAATCGTTTGAGTTCATCCCCCATTCAAATGGCGCACCCAATTTCCTGGTAGTGTTCCGCTAACCTTAAATCATTCCGCGTTACATTAAACTTACACACCTAGAGAATATGGCTCAAATTTGTAACATTCGCGTCGTCGCTGTGTAACAATCACACCACTTTCTCTTCGCGTTACCTCAAGTAAACCGGTGGTAGGAACTAAGTATTTTTACTTTCTCTACTACGTATAGTAAGTAGGGGAAGTATTGCATTCCACCCAAAAATTCGATACCGAGATTTCACCGGAAATACATGTTTTGAGACCTCCTGAATCCAAAAAAAGCATTTTTGGAAACATGTCCGTGTGTGTGTCTGTGTATGTGTGTCTGTGTGTGTGTGTGTCTGTGTGTCTGTGAACAGCATAACTCAAAAACGAACAGTCGGATAAGCACCAAACTTGGTATTTAGGTTCAGTATCTTCCAGAGATGCGACACGAAGGTTTTCAAGAAAATCCCCCCACCCCAGACTACCCTTTATATGGAAGATTTTTCGAAAATTTTAATTTTCTCAAAAATGGCTCTAACGATTTTGATGAAAATATCATATGTTTAAGATAATGTCATAAGAAATGAAATGTATATCTCGAATTTTCTGGGAATGTCTCCAAAAGTATTCTTCACTGTGAACGACTTTTGCATAACTGGTAAACCATAAGAGATAGGCAAAATGTTACTACACAAAAAATGTAGATCGCGTTAAAATACACAACTTATGTCATATACATTTCTTTTGTTGAGTGAACCGTTTTCGAGATATTGCTTGTTATTTCCTTAAATTTTCCAATACTTATACTTTTTCTCAAATTCGTTATTCATTTTTTTTATGTCCTGGACATGCAAAGAGAATGGAATGCGCCACATAGCAACCAGCGTTAAAATATTTGACTATCGCTTAAAAGCTACATTATTTCCCTTGCATCTACAAGAAAATTACCAATAAGATTGACATCTCGATATCTCGATTAACTTGAAGCATATGGAGAATAGGCGTTTCTAAAATTAGATTGTACAAGAGTAGAGAAAGTCATGTGAGTGTAACACATCAGATTTTTTTATTACTTTCTCTATGGAAGTATTACATTCCACCAAAAAATCAGATACCAAGAGTTCACCGCAAATTGAGGCTCCCCGAGGAAAACTTGTAAGGTTTTCTTTTTTAGAAAAAGGTCCATTTGTGTCTGTGAGCAGCATAACTCAAAAACGAAAAGCTTTCTCTATACACTAAATTTTGTATTTAAGATCAGCGTCTTCCAAATATGCGATACGGAGATTTTCAAGAAAATCCTCAGCCCAAACCACTCTTATAAGGAAAAACTTTCGTTATCTTTGATTCTCTCGAAAATGGATCCAATGATTTTGATAAAATGGCATAAATGTAAATATGTACACGATAAAGAAAATGTATATCTTATATTGTATGAGAATACCTCTGAAGTCCTCTTCATTCGGGATGAATTTTCAAAAGTATTGTTCAACGAGCACACCATAAGAGATACACAAAAACATACTATACAAAAAGTGTAAACCTCTTTAAAACACCCATATTTATTTCAAATAAATTCGTAGTGTTATCAGCAATTTCCGAGATATCCATTATTATTGGTTTGAATGTTTCAATAATTTGTTATTTTTTAAAACTGCTCTCGCTATTCAGTTTTTTCTCGCGATATCATGGAAGGAGTATGGAATTTCAAGATCAACATATACTGACCCGGTTCATTCATTCGGTCTTGAACCTACAATGAAACTATTTCTGCAAAGCTTTATCTCCATTAACTTGTGGCAGATGGAAAAATAAGCTTTCACAGAATAGTTTGTAGAAGCCATACAAAATGAATGATAATGTGTAGAGAAAGTCGTGTGAATGTAAAGTATAATATATATTTAATGTTTTGCCTTTAGAAGGATAATAAAAGAATAATTTTGCAAAGACAGTGGACAAAACGCTACTCTTAATCCAAACAGCTTCTGTGAATGCAACAGTCTATACTCAAGGTTGTCACGGGCACACCGAATTCGACCCCCCCCCTTCAATCGACAAGGATCATTTGAAAAGTTGTCGGAATGACCCACAGATTTTATTTTCAAAACCAGCCATGTTTCATGGAAACATTTGTGCAATAACAGAGAGTTGTTTGCTACTGTTCAGATGGTAAACATGCCAAATATCGAACTTGGTGCGGTTATAAAGTACTTCGTGAGGAAGGGTTTGAAGACAGCAGAAATGTATACTAATATTGAGGTATACACTCTAGGGGTCTCTGCACCATCATTTTCAACCATTTCCAAGTTGACCACGGAGTGGCTGGCGTTGAAGATGACGAACGCAGCCGAAGACCGAAATCCTCCACAACATAAATCATCAATAACG
Source organism: Deroplatys truncata (assembly GCA_030765065.1). NCBI lineage: Eukaryota > Metazoa > Arthropoda > Insecta > Mantodea > Mantidae > Deroplatys > Deroplatys truncata. The sequence continues at coordinate 19,592,108 of CM060985.1, read as the reverse complement.
ACGGGAAGGGGTCCGAAATTGCAGAAGCTCTGGGCATTTCAGAGAAACGTGTATTTCACATAGAAAGTTGGATCTGCAAGACGGTGTCGCGACTGCTGACTCACAGTGGCTCGTTTTCAGACACCGATTTGTAACAAATAATGAAACATGGGTGCACTACTATACACCTGAAATAAAACGTCAGTCTAAGCAATCCGGCGGAGGGCGATGGATTTTTTCGGGCGTAAAAATCCTTAGCGTGGCTTCCTTCAGAGGGGAAGTAAAGCTGGTGGTAGATTTACGGCACGTAAAGGAACCTCAAGCCTGCTAAAGAGGCCTCTAGCAAAATTACCAGTCTTTCACACCCAGTATAGAATGGGACGCTAAGAACCACAGCAGTTAAATAAAACTAAATTTAATTTCAGTCTAAGCAATGGAAGCATCATAGAACGCACAGTATATGAAAGATCATCACGTCAGTTTTATGGGATGTCAAGGGGTGCTGCTAATCGATTGTTTTCTCCCTGGAGAGCGCGTCAACCGCAGCATATTATGCTAACATTCTGGACCTAATGAAGATCATAAATGCGCGAGAAAAGACCGGGTTGAGAAAAAAGAAAGTCATCTTCCGTGAAGACAATACTCACCCTCACAAATGTGCCGTTGTAATGGCCGTAATCCACAAAGTGGGGTGTGATTTGCTGCCACATCCACCTTATTCCCCTCTCCTCACTTAGCTCCAGCAGACTTTCATCTGTTCCCTGCACTGAGAAAGCTCCTTGGTGGAAAGAAGTTTTTCGTCTGATGAAGTTAAATCACCAGCTGAGGTGTGTGTTGCTGGCCTGGTGGATTCTCACTTCCATGACAGAATACAGACCATGAAGTATCGCTGGACCAATTGCATTGATGTCAAGGGAGACTGTGTTGAAGAATAACATCAACTTAAGAAAACTGTAGCATCATTTTATTCTTAATTCCAATCGCTTTAAAAAGGTTCATGTGTGTGTGTGTGTGTGTGTGTGAAAAGCTTAACGCAAAAACGAAAAGTTGCTTAAAAACCAAACTACCCCTTACAAGAAAAACGCTTTGTTATTTTTTATTTGCTCAAAATAGCCCTGAAGATTTTGATTAAAATAGGTACCATGTGTTAAGATGTTAACATGACAAATGAAATATACTAGGTGGCCGCGGAGTAAGGGGCAAATGCTTGATGAGAAGTAAAAAGCCATACAAAAACATTTTATTACTCACTTTATTACCACTAAGAAGTCTGTGAAATGTATGAACACTTTCTGTTCATCCATTTTCTACATAATGATCATCAACTTGGGTTTCATTCAAGTCAAAGCTGGCTTGAAGTTTTAATTAGACGTTTTCACATGTCTTTCTGCAGACATTTTGTGGGAATTAAGTTGATTCCCTGAGTAATAACCTGACACAGAAGAGCTTCGTTTTGTATATGTGCTTGTAAATGTTATCCTTTAAACACCAAAGAAGAAAGTCTGGAGGAGTTAGGTCGGGGGATCTTGGGGGTCATTCAACAGGACCCGACGTCCAATCCACATTCTTGGAAACCACTCATCAAGCCATTCTCGCACTATCGGAGCGCAATGCGGCGGAGCTCCATTTTACCGCCACCACAAATTTTCAGTCACCCCGTGTCTGTAAGAGAGGACCAACTCCGTAGCACATCCAGCTACGTTTTTCCCTTGACATTCGCATCGAAAAAAGGTCCAATTAAGTGCTAGCATGTCACACCTGCTCACACCATCACTCCCGGAGACAGGTAATCGTGTTCGGGCTTTCACGTCGCCCAGTAAACATAATTATATGTGTTAACAGAACTGTACACATGAAACTTAGCCTCGTCGGACCAAACAATAAGTTGTCCTAAGTCAGGATCATCTTCCAGCATCTGCAGCCAGGTCTCAGCGAATTCAAGGCGTCGATCGAAATCATCTTTCCTCTCGCTTCCGCCAACAATGTGCAGACAAAAGACGGATGCAAGACATTAAACAGTTGCTCCCGCGGAATATAAGCGAGCATAATCACACAATTAAACACATTCAAATATTTGCCCCTTACTTAGCGGACACCCTGTATATCTTGAATTTTCTGAGAACAGCCTGTGAATTCTTCTTCATTCTGAATGAGTTTGGTATAACTGGTAAACCGAAGACACGGACAAAATCTTAACATACAAAAACTATAGATCTTGTTAAATCGTACAATTTGTCAAATAGTTTTGTGGCATTAAGCATTTCCGGGGTGTTCTTATTATTGGTTTGAATTTTCATATATTTATGCTTCTTTCAAGTAGCAAATTACTATTAGTTTTTTCTTGTGGTCATGCAAAGATCACGGAATTTCGAAGGCATCACATAGCGACACGCTTTTTAAAAATCCAGCAATCGGTTTAGCCTACTGTATTCTTCTTATAGCTACAAGGAAATGTGTAATAAAGTTTATTTCGATTAATAATAAGTAGACAGAAGAATAGTTTGATAAGAGTGCATAGAGAAAGCCATGTGAATGCCACACATCAGACTTCTTTTGCAATGCAGGTGTGCACAGGAGAGACATATTGGAATGAGATAATAGGGCTATGTTATTTTGCCACAATATATAACTGTGTGTTAGTATCTTTTACTTTGACCCCCATACCTTATTAACACTTAAACGAATTTAATGTGTTTTTAATTATCTACAACTCAACTGAAGAATATAATTACCTCTTTATTTTAATTTATTGTTATGAATTGAGACTTTCTCAGATGTACAGACTTGCGTCCTAAACAGCAGGTCTGCTTGTTCAGCACTTAAGGGGACAAGGTAGTCTGAACATATGGAAATTACACCTTAACTGTGTTAAATTATCACTGCTCTTATAGTTCTCAATGGTTCTTCCTGAAATTTTTATGAATTATTCTATAAATCATGACAAGTATTTCAAATGGTTGTTTGAATTGATAGATTATGTAGTTGAGTCCGTAAAAATTATTTCATTCAGCAGAAAAATAATAGAATTTGCTCTTAAAAACATGTGAATTCATGTACCGTTTTCTCGGATCCTACTTGCAATACAGAATCATACTTTTGCATGCTTGTTCTTAGTATAATCGGCTATCTTCTGAACCTCAATTATTTAGTTATGTATATCAGTTTACTAGAAATTGAAAAAAAATTAATTGCAAAGTAAAAATGTGGAAAATGTGCAATGTTGTTGCTTTCTTAATATCACTAATATACATTATAAAATTATGACTGTGGTTTAGAAAGTTTATCTATGTGTTGTATACATGTACTGAAAATTTCAGCTCTCTACCTTTCATACTTTCTGAGAAAAAGGTACATAAGTATGCAAAAGTGTTGTTTTGAGAAAATGAATTTCAAGTTTTGAACGTACACTTCAGTACATTCCAGAGTCATAATCATCTGCACCTTCATTTCTGGATTGCTTAAGCTTTTCTAATTGCCTTCTCTTGGTCCTGGCCTCTTTTGTTAATTGCTGAACTGCTCGCTGGGCATGATATAGTCGTTCGTTGTTGAAACATACAAAAATGTTCTAAAAAGGGCCGTTGCATGACAGCTTTAAAGGAATGCAGACCAGCATTAAATGTTATTTAAATGTCTTAAAAATCTCTTAACCCCCCAAAAAGTATATATTTTCTGAAACTGGAAATAATAGAGATTTTATTGGTGCCTAAAACAAAAAATGTGAGGTTTGATAATTTCAGAGTACCTTGTCCCCTTAATATATCTTCACAAATTTAAATAACTATCATTAAAAGTAAATAAAACCTTGGAGAATATCATAGATTCACAAAACATCCTATCATACAACATAACCATAAAATCTCACACAAATGAGGTTAAATGCAAACTGTTTACAGAGGGGTTCAAAATAAGGGTAACCGAAGTTTTAAAGGGTTTTAGAGTTGGTTATCATTTTTGCGAAATTCTAAAACCCAAATGTGCGAAGTTTTTTTTTTCAAAATATTCCCAGAAGTACTCCTTTATAACAGAGTTCAGTTAAATAAGAAGGAAATTTGTTAACATGAACATGATATGTAATTCCCCTCCAATAACTTCATTTTAAATTATTTTGAGCCTCCCCACTTTGCACCGGCAGGTATTAAAATCTTTCATGCTTGCAATAAAGTACCAAAAATATATTGATATTCATATTTAAGGAAAGGGAATTGAAATTGGGTGACACGATAATGAAAATCTCCTCCAAACCTCCCCAGTTTTAAAATTCTTGGGAAATATTTGATACACAATGTCCACCGGGAGGAACAAAGCTTTTCAATGAAAACAATAGTCAAACTTGGTTGAGTGATTTCCGATATTGCCTTATGTACAAACATGTTCTCTCGTAATTTTGTCGTAATCTCTGGTTCCCGAGATCGCGGGTTCAAATCCGGCGGAGGGCGATGGATTTCTTCGGACGTAAAAATCCTTTGAATGGCTTCCTTCGGAAGGGAAGTAAAGCCGACGATCCCGTGTCGTAGATTTACGTAAAAGAACCTCAAGCCTGATAAAGAGGCCTCTGAGCAAAATTTCCGGTCTTTCACGCCCAATATAGAATGGGACGCTAAGGACCATAGTAGTTAAAAAACGTCCATAAATAAAACCCATTTTTTCGTTGTGATTTTATACTTAAAGCACTGTTTATTTCAATGTGGATTCTTGAGACCCTCTTATGAAACATATAACATGCTTTTGCGTATTTTGTAAGTTGTCTGGCTCTAGGTTGTCCAAAAATGTAAATAACTGTCATTTAAGACAATAAAAATAGAATTTGAAGACCATAATTTACCCATGTTCGAATGTTTCCGAAACACTTGGATCCTGTGTTAATCAAAAGTAAAGTACATTGCGATCAATTATATGTGTAATGGGCTGTAACTCGATGAGGGGGAGGGGAGGTAAATCAGATTTTTAATTTAAGGTGAAATATAACCATAATGCAATCCTGTGGAGCAGTCAGAATGGTATTAATATCTTTATAGGTTATAATCATACATAACTTCCGAGGTGTAATGGTTAAGATACTCGATTGCCGCGTGTTTGACTGGGGTTCAATACCACATTAGTCCTTAATGGTTAATCGTATTCTCATTGATCTGCTACTTTATCGACAGTTACAATTATTACGCTTTCTATTTTTTTGCTTTCTTTATCACATACATAGCAGGTAGAGAAGGTATTGCATTTCACCCAAAAATTCAATACCGAGATTTCACTGGAAATACATGTTTTGAGGCCCTGAATTAAAAAGAAAAGAATTTTTCGAAAAAGGTTTGTGCGTCGGTGAACAGCACAACTCAAAAACGAAAAGTCGGATAAATGTATGTTGAGTATTTTCCAAAGATGCGACACGAAAATTTTGAAGAAAATCCCCATCCCAAACTACCCTTCAAATGGAATTGTTTTAGAAATGTTATTATTTCCTAAAAAATTACTAACGATTTTTATTAATATTCTATATATTAAATATATTTAAATGACAAATAAAATGTATATCTTGAATTTTTTGGGAATAATCTGTAAAGTCCTCTTGATTTGGAAGTAATTTTGTATAACCTTGTAGGTTAACTAGTAAAGGTTAAGCGATAGATGTAAAATGTACTACACAAGAAATGCAGGGATCTTTAAAACACACAATTTATTTCAAACAACTTTTTCGTGGCATCAGCCATTTCCGAGATATTCGTTATTAATGGTTCGAATTGTTCAATACTTAGTCATTCTTTTAAACTCCTCTCTATTTTCGATTTTCAGTTGTTTCTCGCGATGTCTTGGAAACAGTGTGGAATTTTAAGGCCAGCATATAGCGTCCAGTTGTTAAACATTTGACTATCGCTGTTCTCTTTGTAGCTATAACGAAATGTGTAACGTAGCTGTTCCTGTAAAGGTTTATCTAGATTAAAATGAAGTAGATAGGAAACAAACTTTCGTAAGAATAATTTGTGTAGTCACTAGTAAGCTATAGAAACTGGAGAAATATCAGATTCTGAATTTATTGCGATGAACTGAGAATGCGCTCAGATATGTCAGGATGCAATGTTACCACTAAAGTAAATAAGACATTGAGGAACCTCAAAGGTTTCCAAAACATCATATCACAGAAGCAATCTACATATACATAGGTAGACTGGTGTGATGAAATAGAGATTAATATCGAGTGTCACATTTGTTGGCTACTGTTGGGATGGGGGCAAAGGTGCTCGACATTTTTCTTGAAAGGCTGACGGAGAGAGACCTTCCATTCTCGATTCCAGAGCATTACCGGATTTAGCCACTCTGAAACCTTGAGGCGTTTTCTCAAAGAGCTTCCCCGAGCTGAAAGAAATCTTTTGAAGGATGTGAGTGAACAGTGAGGCACTTTGTGAAGAAACAAAGGGCGACTGTTAGCGCACCAGCTCTAACAGATGTTGAAGGGTTACCTACTTTATCCTATCTCCGGATTTGCCAGCACCGCTTGCTCCGAATAGAGGCGTAATCCTGTACTGTTGCGGATTTCTTAACAACATGGCAGTCTTTTTATTAAACACATCTGGTGAGCCCCTCACTTGGTCGACGTTCACCCACGTCTTATAACAGGAGCGTTGAGTCGAGAGGGTCTCTGTATTTCACTGAAAAACTGCACCCAGGAATACCACAATATTGTCGAAACAGATAAGCGGCGATGTTGCTTGAGGGCACTTTTCAAATGGAGGAACTGATCCTATGCCATTTTGTATATTTATCCTGAAAATAATAAGTAAAATTCATATTTACTAACAAAGTACTGCATTTCACCCAAAAATTCATGTCGAGAATTCATTCGAAATAACAAACTTTGAGTAAAGTCTCTTCAGCAAACGAAGATTTTCAAGAAAATTCCCTCACTCCAAACTACCCTTCTCATAAAAATGTGCTTTCCCATTTATTTTGCTAAAATGCCTCTAAGAATTTTGATTAAAAGTCATATATTTACTTTATTTGCATTACAACATATATATCTTGAATTCTTCGCAAATAGCCCGTTAAAACCTGTTCATTCCGTGTGAACTTTTTACAACCATTAGATAACAGAAAAAAAGTCTTGCTTTGAATTATTTTCCAATATTACATATTTTTAAGAACTAAGTCACCATTCTTTTGTTTATCGTGATATCATGCATAGGATATAGAATATCAAAGCTAGTATATAGCGACCGCGTTTTTAAACATTTGGCTATTGCTTCAAACTCCTGTGTCCGTCTTGTAACAATAAGGAAGTGTGTAACAAAACCATTTCTGCAAACGTTTATCAAATTAAAATGAAGCAGATACAAAAATAAGCAACAGTTTGTAGCAGAACGGATAGAGAAAGTCATGTGAATGCAACACATCAGATATTCAACACAAAACATTCGTTTAAATGGTTTAAGTTAATAACTAGATTATATTTTAGTTTTTGAAGGCTGAGGTAACACTCAACTGTTGATGGGTAATGGAGATGAACTGTTACTGGACATGTGACGAACCACCTTCCACCCGTTGTGCAGTCTGTTGACGTTTGCAGACCGTATTTACCTGCCCGTCAGTGATTCATGGCCGTTGTTGTTTACATTCTTTGTATCGATATGGCTTGAGTGTAATTAACTTGAAGGCCACTGCTTGAGAATTTCTATATCTGGTAATTATATGGTAACCGTGTCATTCTAAACACTTTGTGTGAGCTAAGGAAGAACAAGAGAGTGGCAACTTGACATTTCAAGAAACGCTACTTAATATGTGTATAAAATTCAAACTTAATGATACCCTCAAAAATAATAACAATAATCTGACACACATGATGAGCTTTGTAAATTCTGAGGTGAATTTTTGTGTATTCCTCATGGCTTCCGAGTTATATCAGAATGAAGACCATTCACAGAAAATTGAAGATACGTACCTAAACATTTCATTAGTCGTGCAAATACAAGCAACATTTAAAGTAAAATCCTCGGAAGCATTTGTTTGAATACATGATGTGCTCTAATTACGACAGTCGTCCTCCGTGGCGTAGTGGTTACCATGCTAGCCTCTAGTTCACGTAAAAGAACCTCAAGCCTGATAAAGAGGCCTCTGAGCAAAATTACCGGTCTTTCACGCCCAATATAGAATGGGACGCTAAGAACGACAGCAGTTAAAGAGGGTCCATAAATAAAACTGAAATTTGAAATTCTAATTACGAGTATGTAGTTGCTGAAAGAATGCAGATTACGAAAGACAAGACGCGTGCAGAACTCGCTGTAAAGTAAGAAACAATTGCGATTTGAAGACGGAAGCAATGAAAGTTTTATTTGCAGTGTCGGAGGTTACAAAGGCGTTGCGAGCTGCACATCTACTGCATGTTATGTATAATTCTGAACACGGGTCGGCAGGGGTGTACAGACCCTGCACAGTCTGGTTCAATTACAGCTCCCTATTATAGCACAAGGACGAAAAACAATTTAGTTTCTATACCACTTATCTACAGCCAGATGTACACGTTGTGAGGCACCTCTCAATAACTGTTTTAATCAGTACGAGGAGCATTTTTAAAGTAAGTACCGATAACTTTTTAAAAAATAACAGAACATTATTTTCCAAATACTTTATTAGCATTCATTACCTTACACCTTACACCTCCACATAGTCACCACTACTACTCAGGCACTTGTAACGGGAAACCAGTTTTTGTATGCCTTCGTCAAAGAACGATGCCGCCCATGATGAAAACCAAGTCTGACTTCTTGTTTCACAACATCATCATCGTTAAAATATTTTTCATCACGGAATTTCTTCAGATGAAAAACAGATACAAATCCCTTGGTGCCAAATCCGGACTGTAGGGAGGGTGCTCGAATTGTTCTCAACCAAATGATGCGATCAAAACTTGAGTTTGTTAGGCTGTGTGTGGCCGGACATTGTCATTCATTACTTTTTCCCCATAAACCTCACACAATTGGTGAGGAATGCTTGCTAGCGTAACATTTATCGCATTCAAAAACGATGCACTGAACGAATCAATGCTCAAAATCGCGACTGCGGCAAGGGCTAAATATTGAAACGGTTCTTACTTTAAAAATATACCTCGTACACGAGTGTGAAAAACATGAATTAAAAATCGGATATGTAACATTCACATGACTTCTTCTATCCCTCTCGGTTTATTAGGGGCATACAAAACATTCCTAACCAAATCCTGTGGCACTACAGCCCGCAAAGGACCTCAGCCTTCCAACCTGACTGTCGGCCTCATGCCCACGTACGCACAGCAGAGGTGGGCGATCATCCAATCGATATGGGTAAGTGATGAGGCCAGCATCACGCATCCCCCAGCCGGAAAGTTCGCTCACGAGGCCAGGACCGCTGTCTATCGCAATTCCTCACTTTGCTCGCGATGTTGAGTGTGCACGGGCCCAATACCCGGAACGTAAAATCCGAACCAGCATGTGTGGGAATGAACCCGGGCGCATCCCGTGGCCGGGAACCGCTCCACGTTCTCATAGGTACAGTTACAACGGTAATAAACACATATCTTATCATAAAAGATGTTTGAAATATTGACCTTCTTTATCCACATATTTATAGCATCTTCTCAGGAAATTTTCATTCACACTCAAGAGTTTGTAGCGGGAAAACGTTGTTCCTCTGCTGCAGTGTTCTTGTCCTCGGCTATTGCTGCTGTATTCTCCATTACTAATCAATTACCTATCTAACTAATTTCACGGATCTCAGGGTGAGGCAAATTAAAATACACTACATTTCCCTTAAAGGATGTGGTTTATTGTCAAATAAATCTTATGGGTGGCCAGCTTTTCCCAATGTAACAATTCCCACCGCTATAATAATTAGGAGCCTAATCTAACTGCACACGCTTCCCACCCATATGCACACACGTGCATCTGTCGTCCAGAGAGTATCACTCTGTGTCGACGAGATTCTATAAGAGAGTGAAAATCTGAGGCTGTCTTTCCCCTTTTATACCCAAACCTAGTGACGCTCACCTCTGCGCCTCAAAATGTAACGACATTTTAATTGGTCCTCAGACCGCGTTACCTTATTATGTATGAAAATATTCTGCTCCAAATTTTTTCGCACAGGCGCCCCAGTGACGCGTCCGGAAGCGGATTCAATATCTCTGTTACTTTCCTTTCTGTATTTGTCTCTTTCTATTTCTGGTTATTGCTTCAAGTTCCTTGCTCATTAGCTTGGTGAAAGGTACCTAGAATTATCCTTTACCTGGAATTAGCTAGCTCGCCCGTCCCTTACTTATCTAACTTACAATCTGCTTTTTACATTTCTTGCTGCGAAATATGCTAGATATTATAAATCTTTCTTGGTGAATTATATTATTATGTACAATTCTTGTTTAATATTCATTTATATTATATAGGGTCTTTCAATAAGAGTGTCATATCTTTAACATGTGATAGCTGCCGTTGTTATTCGGTTACAGCAGTCATTTTTGTCATGTGGTTACAGTTGTTATTGACAAATAGCCATTGAACGTTACAGCATTCAGCAATGCGTAGAAATTGTGGAAATTTATTATCAAAATGGATCATCTCTTCGCCAAACGTTCCGTGTTTTGCGTGAAGTTTACGGTGTGCATAATGTCCCTGCGAGAAAACGATTCGGCGTTTGATCGATAAATTTGAAAGAAGTGGTTCTGTCAGCGATCAAAGAACGCCTATACATAATCGACGTAAGCGCTCCAACGAAAACATAGGCGCCGTTCGTGAGAGTGTACACGAGAACGGAAACAAATCAATTGCCCGTCAAGCGCAAGAATTGGGGCTTTCGCCGACCACAACTTGGCAAGTTCTGCATCAGGACTTGAAGTTTCACGCTTACAAAATGGTGTTAATTCAAGAACTAAAGCCCAACGACCATAGGTTGCGTCGTGTATTCGCTGACTGGACTATGGAGCAATTGGAAGGTGACCCGGATTTTTGTCGAAAAATCATCTTCAGCGACGAAGCCCACTTTTGGATGGATGGTTGTGTTAATAAACAAAATTGCCGCTACTGGAGCTGTCACAATTCAATGCAGATTTAAGAACGACCACTTCATCCCCAAAAGGTTACTGTGTGGTGTGGATTTTGGTATGGTGGAATCATTGGTCCATATTTTTTCCAAGCTCTAACTGTCAATGGAGAAAGATACCGGGCTCTTATAAGGGACTATTTTTGACCTCAATTGGATGGTATGGATCTCAGAAACATCTGGTTCCAGTACGATGGTGCTACATGTCATACTGCTCTCGAAACAATCTATCTTTTGAAGGAGAAGTTCAGACGTTTCATCATTTCCCGTGGTGGTGATGTTAACTGGCCCCCGAAGTTATGTGATTTAACGCTGTTGGATTACTTCTTGTGGGGTTATGTTAAATCTCGAGTTTATGTCAACAAGCCAGAAACAGTAAATGATCTTATGAATAACATCACGCGTGTTATTCGTGAAGTTGGACCTAATTTACGTTCTTCTGTCATTGAAAATTGGCTCAACTGTATACGCGCAACCCAACGAAGTCGCGGCGGTCACTTAACTGATGTTCTCTTCCACACGTAATGACATTAATTATGTTCCAAAATAAAAAATAAATAAACCTCTATCATTTATAGAACGTGTTTTACTTAAGTTCAAAGATAGGACACTCTTGTTGAAAGACAGTAGCCTTATTATGAGAGTTCTGAAACAAAGGATATGCCGCCATCTGATAAGCTTCTTTGTTCTACGCCGACAAGCCCCGCCCCCTCCCTTTGAGGGCTTACATGCCGCCAGGTCTCGTGTCGTTAGGCCCCGCCCCCTCTCGCTTTGTGTGCTCACCTAATGCCGACAGTGTCTGTGCTAACAGGTCCTACCCCCTCTCCCATGCGTTCTACTGTGGCGTCATGACTTGAGGGAATTGTTTTCTCGAGTCCTGCCGCCCCCCGGCAAATTAATTAGGTAATGTTCGTCAAACATTTTTTTTATGATTACTAAGGTCTGCAGATTGCATCCTCGAGCAATTAAGTTTTTTGATTAATGAATTGTTGACTGGAGCGTGAGTATAAGTAGTCTGCTCACGGGAACAGTCTGTCATGTAATGAAACACTGCAGCCTTCTTCTATCAGGGGAAAGCGCTTGTCCATTAGCTGAACATGTTAGACGCTTTCAACACATTAATAGGCTTTTAAGTTTACATTCCGGATCTGTTTACATACATTAGCGAACGACATACTTCCGCCTGGCGGTAACGGTGACCTCCATTAGCTGACCCGTTAGACGCTTTCACCCCATTAGCGAACAATGTCAGTAATTGTTTTCCTAAGTGCTCTGCCCAACACTCAACACTTCAGCTTTAGCGATGGAAATGATATAAAAAGCAGCACCTTCTCCAACGAGTTCCAAGCTGACCAGGATGGCCGGGTTCGAATTACAAATTCAGCTTCTAATAACTCAGAGACTAATTACGATAAAGACGTCAAATAAAGTTTATTACATTAATGTCATTAGATAGTTTCTTGTGAATGTATATTTGGGTACATGGTGTCCAGGGTTCGAATACCGATAAAATGTAATTTAATTATAAATTTAATAACTCCTAAACTAATTAAGATAATGACGCCAAATAAACTTTATTGCCTTTATTTTATTAGGTAGTATCTTGTGGATGTGTAATTAGATACCTGACGTTCTGGGTTCGAGCCTAATGTTTAAATCGTCATTATCTCAGAAACTAAGAGAGGTAGAGGAATTGACCAAAGCATGATTGATAGCTCCTATATTGGGTAATTAATACTGTATATAATTTTCAATCAGTTGTCCTTACTTCGAATCCCGATCTTTCAATCACTTACTTATTTTTTCTCTATACTCTAGAATATATCACTTAGATTGATGCTGTAACTGCATACAGCACCTTTAAAAATATCAAACTAATATTGTAAATAATTTTGTTTCTGGTGTCCAGGGTTCGAATACCGATAAAATGTAGTTTAATTATAAATTTAATAACTTCTAAACTAATTAAGAAAAAGACGCCAAATAAACTTTATTGCCTTTATGTTATTAGGTATTATCTTGTGGATGTGTAATTAGATACCTGACGTTCTGGGTTCGATCCTAATTTTAAATCGTCATTATCTCAGAAACTAAGAGAGGTAGAGGAGTTGACCAAAGCATGATTGATAGCTCCTATGAGGGGCAATTAATACTGTATATAATTTTCAATCAGTTGTCCTTACTTCGAATCCCGATCTTTTAATCACTTACTTATTTTTTCTCTATACTCTAGAATATGTCACTTAGATTGATGCTGTAAATGCATACAGCACCCTTAAACATATCAAACTAATATTGTAAATAATTTTGGTTCTGGTGTCCAGGGTTCGAATACCGATAAAATGTAATTTAATTATAAATTTAATAACTCCTAAACTAATTAAGATAAAGACACCAAATAAACTTTTATAGGGGGAAAGGATGCTCTCCTGAAACATTAGGCCTCTAGAGAGAAGGATTTATAGGGGAGAGATAGGGAATACCAGGGCTGATGCTAGGCTAGTCAGATGCTAAAGGAGGGAGGGATATGCTTTATACGAGAGAGATAGGGAATACAAGGAAAGATGCTATACTAAACAGAACTTGAAGGGTAGAATATGGGCGATATAGCGAACCGAGGAGAGGTATTAGGATAGGAGTTTTGAATGATGGAGTAGGTCTTTATATGCGAGAGATAGGGAATACGAGGGTCGATGCTAGGCTAGACGGTATTGAATGAGGGAATGCATCTTATATGAGAGAGGTAGGGGAATATGAGGAGAAGTGCTAGGCTAGTCGGGAAGGTCTGAATGAGAGAGTATACGTCTATATGGGAAAAGATAGGGAAAACGAAGGTAGGTGTTAGGTTGAGCGAGTCTTCAAGGCGGAAAACGCATTTATATGAGAGCAGTAGGGTATACGAGGAGAGATGCTAGTCTAGACATGGTTTGAGGATTAGAGTATACGTTTATATGGGAGAAATATGGAAAACGGGAGAGATACAAGGATAGACAGAGATTGAAAGAGGAGGAATGTAGGTTTATACTGTAATATAGAGAGTAATTCGATTATAAAACTTTTCTCATCCAGCCTTACAACACTTTTATATACTTATTTTCTAAACCTTACAAACTTTATATTTGTTAAACAGTAGTGCGCGAGACGGAGAGGGACAAACAGTATATCGGTTTACAGTGAAGTATACGTCCTAACCTATTCCCACCTTGTTTGTTCTGGATCTTCTCATTGTCTATCATCTAACGTAACCACGTAACAAGACGTAACACAGGAAATCATACATATGGCACATTAAAAAAGATAAAGGTATATATAATGAAACAAACAAGTAGACAGAGGGTCATCGATACATAGAAAACCAGGAGTTGTATGTACTGAGACCATAGATTAGTATAGGCAAACAACAAAGAAGTGAATTTATAGTGTAAATAGCCTAATATTTTCAAATATTATTATAGTCTAAAAGTATATAACTTAATTATGTATCGAGTATTGAGAAATAAACGTTATTCATTATTCACTAATCTCAGATCACTGCAATTGTATTGAATCAATTCACAATTGTTAATGCCATTCAACTTTCATTTGTCTCTGATACATAAACAAATTGCAAAATGGAGAAGGACGAAAGTAATAAAAAGACTCAGGCAGCAAATTTTAAGAAAGGAAGAGAAAGATATATGACCGACATGGTTTTGGAACACAAATTAGTGTTGAAAATAAAATGACTGATAGCTCTGCTAAGCGTAAGGAAGAGACATGGAAATAAATTGCAAATGAATACAATTCTAGGAAGATCATCCAGTGTGAATGAAAATCCCTGAAATGATATTATGAGAACATAAAGAAAAGAATGAAGCAAGCAAATGCCATTGACAAGGTACGATTGTACAAAACTGGAGGCGTATGTATGTACCGCCTTTCTTAGATAATAGTAGCCAAATAACAATTGTTGCTCTTCTATTCAATCGCCAATGAGTTTAATGATGAAGTTGGATTCCATTCAGAAGTAATCACCACAGTGAAGGACATTGAAATAGTAAATCCAGTTCCAACATGTCCTTCAGCAATTTTAATAACAGGTAAGGAATTTGAAAAAAGAGAAAGTGTAAAGGTGGCGTCTGCAGTTCCCATACAGAACTTTCAACTCCATTGCCTGAAAAGAACAAAGATGGCATAAGAGAGGGTTTTTATGAGAGGAGGCTTGAGTGTTTGGAAGAAGAGTACACAGTGAAAATGAAGATCTTGAAATTGGAACTAGAAATGAAAGAATCTCAGAAAAATTAAGCGTTGTTAATAACTTATACAAACATAAATATATTACAAAAAAGTAATGAAACAGGCAAGAAATAATATGGATAAAGAAACTGTTAAGCAGATCTACTACGGCACATTTTAATTTGCAAACAACGATTACATTTCAAAATGTTGGTATTCGGTCGATCCAGTGTTAATTATGATAGGCACAGAAGTGTTTCTCAAAATCTAAAAACGCTTAGCAATTTAAGATATCTATGTATTAATCTTTAGAGAGAAACTGTACTTTTACTCAAAGTGTTTAATAACGTTTAAAGCTAGAGAATGTCATTTAAGGTTTCCACCTCCCAAAAAATTCTGATTTCTCAGAATTGCGCAATTTTCATTACACGCTGTAATTTATTTTCGTAACTATTCAAAAAATTGCATACTTGAGCTTTTTTCCCTTAATTGCATTCAGTTAATCATACCTTCCATAATACTTATACATTGCCTACACGAGCTCAGGAGAAACATGGCAAGGCTACTTAATACTCCAAAAGTATCCCTTAAATTACTGGGGATTTCCTGCGAACAGCAGTATTTCAGAAATGTTTAATGTCACAAAAATATTTATTTAAAATAAATTGTATTTATCTAATAAGATATTCATTTCTTCAGCAGTAAGTTATACAGATTCCCTGGAAATAAAGAAAACTTTATAGAACTTTTGATACGCATTTTATTTATTATACAAATATAGCTATTTTTCAGAAAATCAAATATAAGGAATCGCAGTCACTGGCATCTTTAAAGAGCGTCCAACTCCAGAATGAAATTTAGCATTTATCTGGCTTTTCTTATGATGTTACGCTATTCACAGAGATTTACGAGTTGAAAGACTAAAAACACGTAAACATGTATATGCACAAGCGCGAGCGCACGCGCACACACACACATATGTACGAAGCTCTTTGCTTTCGTTTACAGGACCTCAGAACATGCATTACGCTGCGCGTCCCTAGCGTTTCCAGCTCTTCAATCGTTCCAGCTAGTGGAATGCCTCTACCATCTTCATGTCAACGATCTGTTACTCCGAATTAAAGTTTGGTGATCTGTATAGACCTGTACAACATGCATAACGCTATGTAACAGACTCATCACGCTATGTAACAACATGATCACGCTATGTAACAACCTGATCACGTTATGTAACAACATGATCACGCTATGTAACAACCTGATCACGCTATGTAACAACCTGATCACGCTATGTAACAACACGATCACGCTATGTAACAACATGATCACGCTATGTAACAACATGATCACGCTATGTAACAACATGTTCACGCTATGTAACAACATGATCACGCTATGTAACAACATGATCACGCTATGTAACAACCTGATCACGCTATGTAACAACATGATCACGCTATGTAACAACATGATCACGCTATGTAACAACATGATCATGCTATGTAACAGACTCATCACGCTATGTAACAACATGATCATGCTCTGTAACAACCTGAGCACGCTATGTAACAACATTATCACGCTATGTAACAACCTGATCATGCTATGTAACAACATGAACACGCTATGTAACAACATGTTCACGCTATGTAACAACATGTTCACGCTATGTAACAACATGATCACGCTATGTAACAAAACGATCACGCTATGTAACAACATGATCACGCTATGTAACAACATGATCACGCTATGTAACAACATGTTCACGTTATGTAACAACCTGATCATGCTATGTAACAACATGAACACGCTATGTAACAACCTGATCACGCTATGTAACAACATGTTCACGCTATGTAACAAAACGATCACGCTATGTAACAACACGATCACGCTATGTAACAACACGATCACGCTATGTAACAACACGATCACGCTATGTAACAACATGTTCACGCTATGTAACAACGTGATCACGCTATGTAACAACCTGATCACGCTATGTAACAACCCGATTACGCTATGTAACAACTGAGCACGCTATGTAACAACCTGAGCACGCTATGTAACACCATGATCACGCTATGTAACAACATGAACACGCTATGTAACAACCTGATCACGCTATGTAACAACATGATCACGCTATGTAACAACCTGATCACGCTATGTAACAACATGTTCACGCTATGTAACAAAACGATCACGCTATGTAACAACACGATCACGCTATGTAACATCACGATCACGCTATGTAACTACCTGTTCACGCTATGTAACAACGTGATCACGCTATGTAACAACCTGATCACGCTATGTAACAACCTGATTACGCTATGTAACAACTGAGCACGCTATGTAACAACCTGAGCACGCTATGTAACACCATGATCACGCTATGTAACAACATGAACACGCTGTGTAACAACCTGATCACGCTATGTAACAACATGATCACGCTATGTAACAACCTGATCACGCTATGTAACAACATGTTCACGCTATGTAACAACACGATCACGCTATGTAACAACATGATCACGCTATGTAACAACATGATCACGCTATGTAACAACATGATCACGCTATGTAACAACCTGATCACGCTATGTAACAACCTGATCACGCTATGTAACAACCTGATCACGCTATGTAACAACATGTTCACGCTATGTAACAACATGATCACGCTATGTAACAACCTGATCACGCTATGTAACAACATGTTCACGCTATGTAACAACATGTTCACGCTATGTAACAACACGATCACGCTATGTAACAACACGATCACGCTATGTAACAACATGTTCACGCTATGTAACAACATGATCACGCTATGTAACAACCTGATCACGCTATGTAACAACATGTTCACGCTATGTAACATGTTCACGCTATGTAACAACACGATCACGCTATGTAACAACACGATCACGCTATGTAACAACACGATCACGCCATGTAACAACGTGATCACTCTATGAAACAACATGTTCACGCTATGTAACAACATGATCAAGCTATGTAACAACATGATCACGCTATGTAACAACCTGATTACGGTATGTAACAACATGATCACGCTATGTAACAACCTGATCACGCTATGTAACAACATGTTCACGCTATGTAACAACACGATCACGCTATGTAACAACACGATCACGCTATGTAACAACATGAACACGCTATGTAACAACCTGATCACGCTATGTAACAACATGATCACGCTATGTAACAACATGATCACGCTATGTAACAACATGTTCACGCTATGTAACAACTGATCACACTATGTAACAACATGATCACGCTATGTAACAACATGATCACGCTATGTAACAACATGATCACGCTATGTAACATCATGAACACGCTATGTAACAATACGATCATGCTATGTAACAACCTGAGCACGCTAAGTAACAACATGATCACGTTATGTAACAACATGAACACGCTATGTAACAACATGAACACGCTATGTAACAACCTGATCACTCTATGTAACAACATGATCACGCTATGTAACAACCTGATCATGCTATGTAACAACATGTTCACGCTATGTAACAACACGATCACGCTATGTAACAACACGATCACGCTATGTAACAACCTGATCACGCTATGTAACAACATGTTCACGCTATGTAACAACATGATCACACTATGTAACAACATGATCACGCTATGTAACAACCTGATTACGCTATGTAACAACCCTATCACGCTATGTAACAACTTGATCACGCTATGTAACAATCTGATCACGCTATGTAACAACATGATCACGCTATGTAAATAGGGTGGACCATTTAAGTTGAGGCTACACAATTTATCCAAAACTAAGCGTTGTAGAAAGAAATGTCTTTAATAAAACTTGATTGATATTATGACGAAAGTAAATGCCGCTAGTCGTGTTTTGTTTGGAGGCCGTTATGAGGGTCATTTTGGGTCAATTTATTTTTTTAAATTGGAACCTACAATTAGGGTCCCATTTAAAAAGACCCTGAAATGACCATCACAACGTTCTCCAAACAAAACACACTAGCGGTATTTACTTTCGTCATAATATCAATCAAGTTTTATTAAAGACATTTATTTCTACAACGCTTAGTTTTGGATAAATTGTATAGCCTCAACTTAAATGGTCCACACTATTTACATAGCGTGATCATGTTGTTACATAGCGTGATCAAATTGTTACATAGCGTGATCAAGTTGTTACATAGCGTGATAGGGTTGTTACATAGCGTAATCAGGTTGTTACATAGCGTGATCATGTTGTTACATAGTGTGATCATGTTGTTACATAGCGTGAACATGTTGTTACATAGCGTGATCAGGTTGTTACATAGCGTGATCGTGTTGTTACATAGCGTGATCGTGTTGTTACATAGCGTGAACATGTTGTTACATAGCGTGAACATGTTGTTACATAGCATGAGCAGGTTGTTACATAGCGTAATCATGTTGTTACATAGAGTGATCAGGTTGTTACATAGCGTGTTCATGTTGTTACATAGCGTGTTCATGTTGTTACATAACGTGATCATGTTGTTACTTAGCGTGCTCAGGTTGTTACATAGCATGATCGTATTGTTACATAGCGTGTTCATGATGTTACATAGCGTGATCATGTTGTTACATAGCGTGATCATGGGTTTACATAGCGTGATCATGTTGTTACATAGCGTGATCATGTTGTTACATAGCGTGATCATGTTGTTACATAGTGTGATCATGTTGTTACATAGTGTGATCAGTTGTTACATAGCGTGAACATGTTGTTACATAGCGTGATCATGTTGTTACATAGCGTGATCATGTTGTTACATAGCGTGATCAGGTTGTTACATAGCGTGTTCATGTTGTTACATAGCGTGATCGTGTTGTTACATAGCGTGATCGTGTTGTTACATAGCGTGAACATGTTGTTACATAGCGTGATCAGGTTGTTACATAGCGTGATCATGTTGTTACATACCGTAATCAGGTTGTTACATAGCGTGATCATGTTGTTACATAGCGTGATCATGTTGTTACATAGCGTGAACATGTTGTTTCATAGAGTGATCAGGTTGGTACATGGCGTGATCGTGTTGTTACATAGCGTGATCGTGTTGTTATATAGCGTGAACGTGTTGTTACATAGCGTGATCGTGTTGTTACATAGCGTGAACATGTTGTTACATAGCGTGAACATGTTGTTACATAGCGTGATCAGGTTGTTACATAGCGTGATCATGTTGTTACATAGCGTGAACATGTTGTTACATAGCGTGATCGTGTTGTTACATAGCGTGATCGTGTTGTTACATAGCGTGAACATGTTGTTACATAGCGTGAACATGTTGTTACATAGCGTGATCAGGTTGTTACATAGCGTGATCATGTTGTTACATAGCGTGAACATGTTGTTACATAGCGTGATCAGGTTGTTACATAGCGTGATCAGGTTGTTACATAGTGTGATCATGTTGTTACATAGCGTGATCATGTTGTTACATAGCGTGATCGTGTTGTTACATAGCGTGAACATGTTGTTACATAGCGTGATCAGGTTGTTACATAGCGTGATCATGTTGTTACATAGCGTGATCAGGTTGTTACATAGCGTGTTCATGTTGTTACATAGCGTGATCATGGCGTTACATAGCGTGCTCAGGTTGTTACATAGCGTGCTCAGTTGTTACATAGCGTAATCAGGTTGTTACATAGCGTGATCAGGTTGTTACATAGCGTGATCACGTTGTTACATAGCGTGAACATGTAGTTACATAGCGTGATCGTGATGTTACATAGCGTGATCGTGTTGTTACATAGCGTGATCGTTTTGTTACATAGCGTGAACATGTTGTTACATAGCGTGATCAGGTTGTTACATAGCGTGATCATGTTGTTACATAGCGTGATCAGGTTGTTACATAGCGTGTTCATGTTGTTACATAGCGTGATCATGGTGTTACATAGCGTGCTCAGGTTGTTACATAGCGTGCTCAGTTGTTACATAGCGTAATCAGGTTGTTACATAGCGTGATCAGGTTGTTACATAGCGTGATCACGTTGTTACATAGCGTGAACATGTTGTTACATAGCGTTATCGTGTTGTTACATAGCGTGATCGTGTTGTTACATAGCGTGATCGTTTTGTTACATAGCGTGAACATGTTGTTACATAGCGTGATCAGGTTGTTACATAGCGTGTTCATGTTGTTACATAGCATGATCAGGTTGTTACATAACGTGAACATGTTGTTACATAGCGTGATCATGTTGTTACATAGCGTGATCATGTTGTTACATAGCGTGATCGTTTTGTTACATAGCGTGATCATGTTGTTACATAGCGTGAACATGTTGTTACATAGCGTGTTCATGTTGTTACATAGCATGATCAGGTTGTTACATAGCGTGATCATGTTGTTACATAGCGTGCTCAGGTTGTTACATAGCATGATCATGTTGTTACATAGCGTGATGAGTCTGTTACATAGCATGATCATGTTGTTACATAGCGTGATCATGTTGTTACATAGCGTGATCATGTTGTTACATAGCGTGATCAGGTTGTTACATAGCGTGATCATGTTGTTACATAGCGTGATCATGTTGTTACATAGCGTGAACATGTTGTTACATAGCGTGATCATGTTGTTACATAGCGTGATCATGTTGTTACATAGCGTGATCGTGTTGTTACATAGCGTGATCAGGTTGTTACATAGCGTGATCAGGTTGTTACATAGCGTGATCATGTTGTTACATAGCGTGATCAGGTTGTTACATAGCGTGATCATGTTGTTACATAGCGTGATGAGTCTGTTACATAGCGTTATGCATGTTGTACAGGTCTATACAGATCACCAAACTTTAATTCGGAGTAACAGATCGTTGACATGAAGATGGTAGAGGCATTCCACTAGCTGGAACGATTGAAGAGCTGGAAACGCTAGGGACACGCAGCGTAATGCATGTTCTGAGGTCCTGTAAACGAAAGCAAAGAGCTTCGTACATATGTGTGTGTGTGCGCGTGCGCTCGCGCTTGTGCATATACATGTTTACGTGTTTTTAGTCTTTCAACTCGTAAATCTCTGTGAATAGCGTAACATCATAAGAAAAGCCAGATAAATGCTAAATTTCATTCTGGAGTTGGACGCTCTTTAAAGATGCCAGTGACTGCGATTCCTTATATTTGATTTTCTGAAAAATAGCTATATTTGTATAATAAATAAAATGCGTATCAAAAGTTCTATAAAGTTTTCTTTATTTCCAGGGAATCTGTATAACTTACTGCTGAAGAAATGAATATCTTATTAGATAAATACAATTTATTTTAAATAAATATTTTTGTGACATTAAACATTTCCGAAATACTGCTGTTCGCAGGAAATCCCCAGTAATTTAAGGGATACTTTTGGAGTATTAAGTAGCCTTGCCATGTTTCTCCTGAGCTCGTGTAGGCAATGTATAAGTATTATGGAAGGTATGATTAACTGAATGCAATTAAGGGAAAAAAGCTCAAGTATGCAATTTTTTGAATAGTTACGAAAATAAATTACAGCGTGTAATGAAAATTGCGCAATTCTGAGAAATCAGAATTTTTTGGGAGGTGGAAACCTTAAATGACATTCTCTAGCTTTAAACGTTATTAAACACTTTGAGTAAAAGTACAGTTTCTCTCTAAAGATTAATACATAGATATCTTAAATTGCTAAGCGTTTTTAGATTTTGAGAAACACTTCTGTGCCTATCATAATTAACACTGGATCGACCGAATACCAACATTTTGAAATGTAATCGTTGTTTGCAAATTAAAATGTGCCGTAGTAGATCTGCTTAACAGTTTCTTTATCCATATTATTTCTTGCCTGTTTCATTACTTTTTTGTAATATATTTATGTTTGTATAAGTTATTAACAACGCTTAATTTTTCTGAGATTCTTTCATTTCTAGTTCCAATTTCAAGATCTTCATTTTCACTGTGTACTCTTCTTCCAAACACTCAAGCCTCCTCTCATAAAAACCCTCTCTTATGCCATCTTTGTTCCTTTCAGGCAATGGAGTTGAAAGTTCTGTATGGGAACTGCAGACGCCACCTTTACACTTTCTCTTTTTTCAAATTCCTTACCTGTTATTAAAATTGCTGAAGGACATGTTGGAACTGGATTTACTATTTCAATGTCCTTCACTGTGGTGATTACTTCTGAATGGAATCCAACTTCATCATTAAACTCATTGGCGATTGAATAGAAGAGCAACAATTGTTATTTGGCTACTATTATCTAAGAAAGGCGGTACATACATACGCCTCCAGTTTTGTACAATCGTACCTTGTCAATGGCATTTGCTTGCTTCATTCTTTTCTTTATGTTCTCATAATATCATTTCAGGGATTTTCATTCACACTGGATGATCTTCCTAGAATTGTATTCATTTGCAATTTATTTCCATGTCTCTTCCTTACGCTTAGCAGAGCTATCAGTCATTTTATTTTCAACACTAATTTGTGTTCCAAAACCATGTCGGTCATATATCTTTCTCTTCCTTTCTTAAAATTTGCTGCCTGAGTCTTTTTATTACTTTCGTCCTTCTCCATTTTGCAATTTGTTTATGTATCAGAGACAAATGAAAGTTGAATGGCATTAACAATTGTGAATTGATTCAATACAATTGCAGTGATCTGAGATTAGTGAATAATGAATAACGTTTATTTCTCAATACTCGATACATAATTAAGTTATATACTTTTAGACTATAATAATATTTGAAAATATTAGGCTATTTACACTATAAATTCACTTCTTTGTTGTTTGCCTATACTAATCTATGGTCTCAGTACATACAACTCCTGGTTTTCTATGTATCGATGACCCTCTGTCTACTTGTTTGTTTCATTATATATACCTTTATCTTTTTTAATGTGCCATATGTATGATTTCCTGTGTTACGTCTTGTTACGTGGTTACGTTAGATGATAGACAATGAGAAGATCCAGAACAAACAAGGTGGGAATAGGTTAGGACGTATACTTCACTGTAAACCGATATACTGTTTGTCCCTCTCCGTCTCGCGCACTACTGTTTAACAAATATAAAGTTTGTAAGGTTTAGAAAATAAGTATATAAAAGTGTTGTAAGGCTGGATGAGAAAAGTTTTATAATCGAATTACTCTCTATATTACAGTATAAACCTACATTCCTCCTCCTTCAATCTCTGTCTATCCTTGTATCTCTCCCGTTTTCCATATTTCTCCCATATAAACGTATACTCTAATCCTCAAACCATGTCTAGACTAGCATCTCTCCTCGTATACCCTACTGCTCTCATATAAATGCGTTTTCCGCCTTGAAGACTCGCTCAACCTAACACCTACCTTCGTTTTCCCTATCTTTTCCCATATAGACGTATACTCTCTCATTCAGACCTTCCCGACTAGCCTAGCACTTCTCCTCATATTCCCCTACCTCTCTCATATAAGATGCATTCCCTCATTCAATACCGTCTAGCCTAGCATCGACCCTCGTATTCCCTATCTCTCGCATATAAAGACCTACTCCATCATTCAAAACTCCTATCCTAATACCTCTCCTCGGTTCGCTATATCGCCCATATTCTACCCTTCAAGTTCTGTTTAGTATAGCATCTTTCCTTGTATTCCCTATCTCTCTCGTATAAAGCATATCCCTCCCTCCTTTAGCATCTGACTAGCCTAGCATCAGCCCTGGTATTCCCTATCTCTCCCCTATAAATCCTTCTCTCTAGAGGCCTAATGTTTCAGGAGAGCATCCTTTCCCCCTATAAAAGTTTATTTGGTGTCTTTATCTTAATTAGTTTAGGAGTTATTAAATTTATAATTAAATTACATTTTATCGGTATTCGAACCCTGGACACCAGAACCAAAATTATTTACAATATTAGTTTGATATGTTTAAGGGTGCTGTATGCATTTACAGCATCAATCTAAGTGATATATTCTAGAGTATAGAGAAAAATAAGTAAGTGATTGAAAGATCGGGATTCGAAGTAAGGACAGCTGATTGAAAATTATATACAGTATTAATTGCCCCTCATAGGAGCTATCAATCATGCTTTGGTCAACTCCTCTACCTCTCTTAGTTTCTGAGATAATGACGATTTAAACATTAGGCTCGAACCCAGAACGTCAGGTATCTAATTACACATTCACAAGATACTACCTAATAACATAAACACAATAAAGTTTATTTGGTGTCTTTATCTTAATTAGTTTAGGAGTTATTAAATTTATAATTAAATTACATTTTATCGGTATTCGAACCCTGGACACCAGAAACAAAATTATTTACAATATTAGTTTGATATGTTTAAAGGTGCTGTATGCAGTTACAGCATCAATCTAAGTGATATATTCTAGAGTATAGAGAAAAAATAAGTAAGTGATTGAAAGATTGGGATTCGAAGTAAGGACAACTGATTGAAAATTATATACAGTATTAATTGCCCCTCATAGGAGCTATCAATCATGCTTTGGTCAACTCCTCTACCTCTCTTAGTTTCTGAGATAATGACGATTTAAAATTAGGATCGAACCCAGAACGTCAGGTATCTAATTACACATCCACAAAATAATACCTAATAACATAAAGGCAATAAAGTTTATTTGGCGTCTTTATCTTAATTAGTTTAGAAGTTATTAAATTTATAATTAAACTACATTTTATCGGTATTCGAACCCTGGACACCAGAAACAAAATTATTTACAATATTAGTTTGATATGTTTAAAGGTGCTGTATGCAGTTACAGCATCAATCTAAGTGATATATTCTAGAGTATAGAGAAAAAATAAGTAAGTGATTGAAAGATCGGGATTCGAAGTAAGGACAACTGATTGAAAATTATATACAGTATTAATTACCCATCATAGGAGCTATCAATCATGCTTTGGTTCACTCGTCTACCTCTCTTAGTTTCTGAGATAATGACGATTTAAAAATTAGGATCGAACCCAGAACGTCAGGTATCTAATTACACATCCACAAGATACTACCTAATAACATAAAGGCAATAAAGTTTATTTGGCGTCTTTATCTTAATTAGTTTAGAAGTTATTAAATTTATAATTAAATTACATTTTATCGGTATTCGAACCCTGGACACCAGAAACAAAATTATTTACAATATTAGTTTGATATGTTTAAAGTTGCTGTATGCAGTTACAGCATCAATCTAAGTGACATATTCTAGAGTATAGAGAAAAAATAAGTAAGTGATTAAAAGATCGGGATTCGAAGTAAGGACAACTGATTGAAAATTATATACAGTATTAATTGCCCCTCATAGGAGCAATCAATCATGCTTTGGTCAACTCCTCTACCTCTCTTAGTTTCTGAGATAATGACGATTTAAAATTAGGATCGAACCCAGAACGTCAGGTATCTAATTACACATCCACAAGATAATACCTAATAACATAAAGGCAATAAAGTTTATTTGGCGTCTTTATCTTAATTAGTTTAGAAGTTATTAAATTTATAATTAAACTACATTTTATCGGTATTCGAACCCTGGACACCAGAAACAAAATTATTTACAATATTAGTTTGATATGTTTAAAGGTGCTGTATGCAGTTACAGCATCAATCTAAGTGATATATTCTAGAGTATAGAGAAAAAATAAGTAAGTGATTGAAAGATCGGGATTCGAAGTAAGGGCAACTGATTGAAAATTATATACAGTATTAATTACCCATCATAGGAGCTATCAATCATGCTTTGGTCAATTCCTCTACCTCTCTTAGTTTCTGAGATAATGACGATTTAAACATTAGGCTCGAACCCAGAACGTCAGGTATCTAATTACACATCCACAAGATACTACCTAATAAAATAAAGGCAATAAAGTTTATTTGGCGTCTTTATCTTAATTAGTTTAGGAGTTATTAAATTTATAATTAAATTACATTTTATCGGTATTCGAACCCTGGACACCTTGTACCCAAATATACATTCACAAGAAACTATCTAATGACATTAATGTAATAAACTTTATTTGACGTCTTTATCGTAATTAGTCTCTGAGTTATTAGAAGCTGAATTTGTAATTCGAACCCGGCCATCCTGGTCAACTTGGAACTCGTTGGAGAAGGTGCTGCTTTTTATATCATTTCCATCGCTAAAGCTGAAGTGTTGAGTGTTGGGCAGAGCACTTAGGAAAACAATTACTGACATTGTTCGCTAATGGGGTGAAAGCGTCTAACGGGTCAGCTAATGGAGGTCACCGTTACCGCCAGGCGGAAGTATGTCGTTCGCTAATGTATGTAAACAGATCCGGAATGTAAACTTAAAAGCCTATTAATGTGTTGAAAGCGTCTAACATGTTCAGCTAATGGACAAGCGCTTTCCCCTGATAGAAGAAGGCTGCAGTGTTTCATTACATGACAGACTGTTCCCGTGAGCAGACTACTTATACTCACGCTCCAGTCAACAATTCATTAATCAAAAAACTTAATTGCTCGAGGATGCAATCTGCAGACCTTAGTAATCATAAAAAAAATTTTGACGAACATTACCTAATTAATTTGCCGAGGGGCGGCAGGACTCGAGAAAACAATTCCATCAAGTCATGACGCCACAGTAGAACGCATGGGGGTGGGGGTAGAACCTGTTAGCACAGATACTGCCGGCATTAGGTGAGCACACAAAGCGAGAGGGGGCGGAGCTAGCGCCACGCGACCGGGCGGCAAATAGTAGCGCACAAAGGGAGGGGGCGGGTCTAGCGGCATAGATCAAAGAACTTTATCGCTTGTCGGCATCTCTCTGTGCGCCAGCTCTCTCATTCTATTGCTACTAAAGACCCTATATATATGTGTGTGTGGTGTATGTGTGTGTGTGTGTGTGTGTGTGTGTGTGTGTGTGTGTGTGTGTGTGTGTGTGTGTGGTATATCTCCTTTTAAGTACAATATCTGAAAATGAGTGAATTTCTCGCCTGGTGGTTTACTTTTGTTCTTACAATGTAGAGGGTTTGTTGCATCCACCTTATTTTTAATATGATCATCACAGTCGCGTAAATTTCTGTGATTGCATTTTACGAAATTATAGAGTAATTGACCAACACTTAATATTCGTCTCTGACAAAGCATGGTTCCATTTATATGACTACGTTTGGTCGCAAAATAACAGATATTGGAGCATAGAGAAGCCCGATTTTACACACGAGATTCCCTACCATGATGCAGTCATTGGTGTGCAGTAAATGCATATAGAATAAGAGGACCTATATCTTTTGAATGAGCAATAAATGCAGAGAGGTACAGAAATGACATCATTTTTACTTTCTCTACTACGTATAGTAAGTAGGGGAAGTATTGTATTCCACCTAAAAATTCGGTTCCGAGATTTCACCGGAAATATATGTTTTGAGACCCCCTGAATCCAAAAAAAGTATTTTTGGAAACATGTCCGTGTGTGTGTCCGTGTGTGTGTGTGTGTGTCTGTCTGTGAACAGCATAACTCAGAAACGAACAGTCGGATAAACACCAAACTTGGTATTTAGGTTCAGTATCTTCTAGAGATGCGACACGAAGGTTTTCAAGAAAATCCCCACCCTAAAGTTTGATTAAAGTATCATACGTTTAAGATATTTTCATGACAAATAAAATGCATATCTTGAATTTTCTGGGAATGTCTCCAAAAGTATTCTTCATTATGAACAACTTTTGCATAACCGTAAACCATAAGAGATAGGCAAAATTTTACTACACAAAAAATGTAGATCGCGTTAAAATACACAATTTATTCATATACATTTTTTGTTGTTGAGTGAACCATTTTCGAGATATTGCTTGTTATTCCCTTCAATTTTCCAATACTTTTTCTCAAATGGGAATTCGTTAATCATTTTTTTTGTCCTGGTAATACAAAGAGAATGGAATACTCCACATAGCAACCAGCTCTTAAAATATTTGACTATAGTTTAAGGTCTACCAATTCCCCTTGCATCTACAAGAAAATTAGCAACGACATTAAGATCTCGATATCTCGCTTAGCATGAAACATATGGAGAATAAGCGTTTGTAAAAATAGTTTGTACAAGAGTAGAGAAAGTCATATGAGTGCAACACATAAGATTTTTTTTATTTTTTTATTTATGGACGCTCTTTAACTATACGGTCCTTAGCGTCCCATTCTATATTGGGCGTGAAAGACCGGTAATTTTGCTTAGAGGCCTGTTTATCAGGCTTGAGGTTCTTTTACGTGCCGTGAATCCGACACGGGACCACCGGCTTTACTTCTCTTCCGAAGGAAGCCATGCTAAGGATTTTTACACTTGAAAAACCCATCGCCCTCCGCCGGGTTTGAACCCGCGACCTCGAGAACTAGAGGCTAGCACGGTACCACTAGTCCACGGAGGACGACCAGGCTAAACTTGGAGAGGTAGAACTAGAGTGAAAAATGCAATGCCATAGCCGAGATTTGAACCTTGAATGTTGGGCTATTCGTGACGTTGCTATAAACAATATCATGCTGGGATATTACCATGATAGCTCAGTTGGTAGAGTTGCGGCAAGAAAATCCAAAGATCCGTGGTTCAAATCCCGGTTATGGAATTGAATTTTGCATCCTAATTCTATATTTTATAAGAATAGTTTGTAGAAGAATGTGTAGAGAAGGTCATGTGATTGTGATATGTTAGAAAAAAATTATTTAGTTTAATACTAAAATCTGCATTTCTCTAAAAATATCGTTTAATTTTTGGGTAGAATACAGTACTTTCTATAGGACCGTAGGTAAGAAAGCGGCGGAGAAGAAGTAAAAGTGAAACACTGTGGCCTATGCTAACAATAGTTCGTTATTTGGTACTCACAAACAGCGGCAGCTGTCAGCATGGAAGCTGCTTGCACTAACTTAATCCCTGCGCCTATTGTGTAGGTCATGCTGTAGACTTGCAGACGCCACCCCTTCCTTCTACCTGCGACAGAAATAAATTGCTTTATACAGAAAAGAATCTTCTCCACAATACAAGAAAATTGCTGTAATATATTGCACTCTTCCTAGTAAATCTTTGGGGCCAAACTTTGCTGTTTTTGGTTTGCAAGGTGAAGCAGCACAGGCAGACAACTAAGTAAGGTTTATCTGGCTATTGATCCAGAATAACGTTTATCTGAAGTTAGTTGCTCCGATATATTATTTGCAGCTACAAAACATACAATAACGTTGATATTCTTACTTTATTCACAACGTACCTAGTAAATACAGGAAGTATTGTATTCCAACAAATATTTCGATACCTTGATTTCACCGGAAATACACGTTTCGAGGCTGCCTGAATCCAATAAATGCTCAGTGTGTGTGTGTGTGTGTGTGTGTGTGTGTGTGTGTCTGTGAACGGTATAACTCAAAACAAAACTTGGTATTTAACTTGGGTATCTTCCGAGAATTCAACACGAAGATTTTCAAGAATTCCCCCATCATAAACTACCCTTTACATGAAGGAATTTTCGAACTTCTTTTTTATTTTCTTAAAAATTGCTCTAACAATTTTTATTAAAATACCATGTTTAAGATATTTACATACCTTTGACAAGGTATGTCCAAAAAGAATATGGGAAATATTAGAAAATAAAGGAGTACCAATACACTTAATAAATGTAATTAGAAATTTATATGTGAAAACTAAAATTGTAATAGATAATCGAGAAACCATAATAATTCTAAAAGGTGTTAGACAAGGTTGCCCAATATCAACCACTCTTTTTAATCTATATTTTGACGACAGGATTAGATCATGGAAGCAACAAACAGTAGGAGGGATTAATTTGGAGTCAAGAACAGTAAAAGACAATGGTCTTCGCAGATGACCAGATATTAATAGCGAAAAATGAAGAGGAACTTCAAAGGATGACATACAAACTAAATTTAATATAAAAAAAAAAACATACAGCATGGAAATTTCAACTGAAAAAACTAAAGTTATGGCATTTAAAGGTACTCCCTCGGTCCGGTCTAAAATAATTGTAGAAAATAAAAGTATAGAACATGTGTCAATATTTAATTTTCTAGGATGTGAAATAACATATGGGTCTAAAATAGACATTAATAAAAAGTTAAATAAATGTAATTACATAATGGGAACCATAAAGAGAACACTAAAAAATAAAATTAGAAAAGATTCAATAATAAAACTGTATAAAGCAATGGCCATCCCCATAGTAACTTATGGGTCTGAAACATGGACAGCGAAAGCAGAAAATAAAAGAAGGACACAGACAGCTGAAGTGAAATTTCTCAGACCTATAGCAGGATACACAAGACTGGATAAAGAACCAAATAACGAAATGAGGCAAAAGTTAAAAATAGATAGGTTAAATAAAGTAATAATAGAATATAGAGCTAACTGGAAACAACACTTAGAAAGAACTCATTAAATAGAATACCCCAAGCAACGTATAACTACAGACCTCAAGGATACAGAAACTCAGGACGACCAAAAAAGTGATGGAGCCGGAACAGGCTAAACGGCCTAAAACCGTGAAGTAGAAGAAGAAGACATGTATTTACATGAGAAATAAATCGCATATCTCATTATTTTGGAAATAACTTATATGTTCTCTTCATCCAGAAGAAATTGTGCAGAATGTTGTACAACGGATAAACTACAAGCGATAGACTAACACGTAGATCTCTTTAAAACACAATTTATTTCAAGTAACTTATTACTGGCATTTCAGCCTTTTCCAGGATATGGATTATCGATTTGAATGAGTGCTGACGCCAGTGGTGCTATTAAACGTAATGCATATATTGTGGTAATTTAAAATCTACGGCACTGCTCCTCTAAACTCGATGAAACAGGGCAACAGGGTCGCTATGACAACTTGAACTTCTGCACGTTTTAAGGAGCTTCTGCCCATGCGCAACTGTTATTATGCTATGCACACGTAAACAAGTGCACTAGTGCGTGAAGCTTTTTCCCGCACTCTATTCCCATGCTGTCACTATAATTTTACTTAAATGGTTAAATGGTTACTATATGGTTGTTCTATATAGCTTTGCCCCGTATCTCTTAACGGTCACAAAAAATTGAAATTGAGTTTTATTTATGGACGCTCTTTTACTGCTGTGTCCCTTTCTATATTGGGTGTGAAAAACCGGTAATTTTGCTCAGAGGTCTCTTTATCAGGCTTGAGTTTCTTTTACGTGCTGTAAATCTACGACACAGGACCACCGGCTTTACTTCCCTTCCGAAGAAAGCCATGCTAAGGATTTTTACGCCCGAAAAAAAAAACCATCGCCCTCCGCTGGGTTTGAACCCGCGACCTCGGGAATAAACGATACAGGGTAGAGAAAATCACGTTAATGTATCACAACAGATATTTTTTCTTCCTGAATAACCCTTAACGCAACCCTAAGTCGGGATTTTAGATAAAAATGTCTATTTTTTGTTTGTTGTTACCACTTTATAATAATTTAGAAACTATAGAAACATATTCTTCCTTGCTGTTATGGCCACTTATAACTATTATGCTCCTTAGAATTTTGAACCCATATCAAGATACGAAACACAAAATAATGACATGTTCATCTTCAAACCTGATTTCCTAAGAAACGAAATTTTCCGCATTTTTCAGTATGTAAAATCTTTCACGCATTGCAACTTTTCACCAATCTTGCTGAAATTTGCAAACTAGGCACATAAAACATGGATAGAGAGCTTCGAATTATCATTTTTTTAAATATGTGATATGTGATTAAGAATAATATTGTGTTAATTATAGAATAACTGAAAATTCTGTGGACTTTTCGGCAGAAAAGAAAAGAAAAAAAGATTTGTTTTGTTTAAGCTTAAACAAAGTGTTCATTTGCATATCTTTAGCTAATTTCAGAAAATATTTCATTGTAAAACGTTATATAATTTGACGCGTGTGACATTTTATATAATTAGCAATATTTAAATAAATAAACAATAATAATGACTATTAATCATTTGTACTGAGCCAGTATTTTTAACACTTAAATGATTTCAGTCTAATTATATAATATATAAATTCAATAACAGCCCGCCTTAAAGCAATATGTGTATAAATAACATATAAAATGTATGTAACAGTCACTGTATTATGTTTATTTTTATTATGTACAGGTATAATGATGTTATGTGAATGTATTAAGTAATTTAATAATGTTGTAGCTGTGAGAATAGGTCAAAAGCTGCTAACAATGAGGTAACAATGAGGTAACAATGAGGTAATCTTGAGGCAATAATGAATTGGAAAGTTTAATAATGCTACTAGTAATTCTTGGAGCAACAATAATGTAATTTTTGAGACAGTTTATAAATAGCCAATCAACAACCAGGAAAAGCTTAAGTTAAATAACAGTATTCTATTGGAGTAGGTTTAGCCAATCAGAAATTGAAATAGAGCAAATTGTACAAATTCAGGTGCCAGTTGCTAGCAGACAGCGTTCCTAACTGGACGCGAGGCGCGTCCTCGAGAAGTTTAACACGTATCCAGTGTGAGACGAAAATTCATTACGGCGAGAATATTATAAAGTTTACGTGTTAAAAAGAGCAAGTAATTAATAAACAATTTCAGTGCTCTCTATATAAGTGAAGTGTTATTTAATCGTGTGAAGGATTAATAAATGGAGTGAAGTAAAAATTATAATTTGTGTAAGCCTACATTCTTTAGCCGGATCACCCCCTATTAAGAGAAACATGTTTCTACAAATTAATACTGACGCAGCCGAGGCAAACATAAAAATATAACATTTAAAGAAACATAAAAATACAAAGTTGATTCCTAATCGTTGGGGCGAAGGCCACCGGAAAGTGAACATTGGGGCGAAGGCCACCAGAAACTTTGTATCGCACGTAGGGCAGTTATTTCAAGTTCGACTGCCCAACAGTTGAACTATAATACAGCTCCTCCTTCAAAGATAAAAACTTCTTCAGTACCAGCCACATGAAACTTTGTAGACACATGTAAGATACCTCTCCTAGCATAGGGTTGAAATTTCAAAACAACTGGTTAAGAATTTGAACATTTCGGCATCGGGTGGATTTAATGGTTAATCGTATGCACATTCGTGTAATATTTTGTCGACGAGCATAATTATTTATAAAGCTTTCTATTTTACATTTACTGCCGTATATTGAGAATGTGCTCAGGTGTGTCAACAGTGTCCGGATAATACCTATCATACACTAGTGTGCAAAACCTAAGGGCGAAAGTAATCTTCGCATGCTGTGACACATAGCTCGATGAAGCATACATAGAGGGAACTGCTACAGTAGGCAACTAAACGAAATATGCAATGAGACGAACAGAAATGCCATTTTTATTCATAGACCATAAGCTACACTAAAGTCAATACGACATATGATGGCTCTCTAGATTTACAGAAACAGATACATGGTGCTTAAAAGGGTGTATGATCACCACGGACAGCAATGCATGCTCTGCATCGTGCTCCCACAAGGTTGGTAAGCAGTGCTTGTGGTAGGGCGTTCCATTCCTCCACCAGCGCTGTTGACAACTGTTGGATGGTCGTTGGTGCATGTGGATGTGCTGCAATGCGTCTCCCCAAAGCACCCGACACGAGTTCAATGGGATTTAAATCGGGGAAACGGGCAGACCAGTCCATTCGCCGAATATCCTCTCGTTCCAAGAGATCCTCCACATGTGCTGTTCAATACGGTCGCACATTGTCATCCATAAAAATGAAGTCAGGGCCGACTGCACCCTTGAAAAGACGCACATGGGGAAGGAGTACAGTATCACAATGACGTTGACCGTGAGGGTACCGTGTTCAAAGTTTTGGAGGTCGGTGCACCCATGCAACATTATGCCTCACCAAACCATAACACCCGGACCACCAAAACGATCATGTTCAAGGATGTTCCTGGGTTCATTACGTGTTCCCACCTCTCGTCAGATGAGGGTACGTCGAGACTCACTACTTAGACTGAATCTGCTCTCATCCGAGAAGAGCACGCGACTCCATTCCTCGTTGGTCTAATTTTGATGCTCTTGGGACCAATGCAAACGGTGCCACGGATGTCAATGGAACACAACGTACTGGCCGTCGGGCAAAGAGACCACCTCTGTGTAGTCGCCGTGTCACTGTGTATCGTGAGATTGCGTGCCTAGCTGTCCTGTTAAATGTGGTTACAATTGCACCCGCTGTTTGGTGTGGATCCCTTCTTGCCTGTTGCACAATGTAGCGGTCATCTGCTGCTGTAGTTGAGCGTGGTCGATCACCACCTCTCCTTGGGACAGCAGTGCCTGTGGTTTGGAAGGTTCCCCATGCACGTGAAACAATGCTGTGAGAAATTCCAAACTCTTGAGCAACACTCGTCACACTTCGCCCTTCTTCCAGTTTCCCGATGATTCTTCCCCGTGTGAAGTCATCCAAATGGTGTCTACGGGCCATGTTGCAATGAGAACACCACTACAGTGCACTGTAACAGCTCGCTAATTGCCACACACCGTCTTGTCCTGTTTCGTCAACTGTCCCGTGTTGCGGGACCAGACCCATTTGTCACTATAGGCTCGCTACACTCACGCCATGTGACGTCAAGCTTTCTGTGTACGTGTGAGAGACCTCTGGCAACATGTTCCCGCACCTTCATCTACAGCCACCAAGTAGTTCATTTGTTATGCTACTTTACCCATCTCGTCCTTAGGTTTTGCACACCATGTATAATGCGATGCTGTCATTAAAAGTAAATAAAACATTAAGGAATCTGATGGATTTACAATCATCGTATCACACAACACAGCCGTAGAATTCCCACACACATAATGCGCTTGCAATATGTAAAATACACACATGTACGAGGCGTGTTTTGAAGTTGAATGCCGTTTTAATATTTTGCCACTGCAGCGCTGTAGTCGCGATTTTGAGCATGCACGATCACTCTTTCCATTAATTAGGAACTCAGACGCAGCTGTGAGCGATCGTCACTTTGTGTTTTCCTGTTGTAGAGCGTTTCCATTGAACGAAGGCAATGAAATCAGATGAATGATCTGTTTTTGAATGCGAGAAATGTTACGCCAGCAAACGTTCATCGCCAGTTGTATGGGGCTTATGGGGAAACAATAATGAGTGACAATGCCCGGCCACACACAGCCAAACAAACTCAAGATCTGATCGCATTACTTGCTTGGGAACAATTCGAACACCCTCCCTACAGTCCGGATTTGGCAAGGGATTTTATCTCTTTCTTCGTCTGCAGAAATTCCTTGGTGGAAAACATTTCCACGACGATGCTGTTGTGAGACAAGAAGTGCAGACTTGGCTTTCATCACAGGCGACGTCATTCTTTGACGAAGGTCTTTTCCCCTTCCGACAGGTGCCTGAATAACGGCGGTGATATGTGAGAACTAGTGTAAGGTAATGTATGATAATAAAGTATTTGGAAAATAATGTTCTGTTATTTTAAAAAAATATCGGTTCTTACTTTAAAAGCGCCTTGTACATATACAGGTTCACCAAAACCTTTGATACTGGAGTTGGACTGGGGGTGAAACACAAATTATGGTCTGTTTACATATTTTATCAAGGTGCGCAAATTATTCACATGGATAGTTTAGGTTTGATTTGTCACATTAATATCCCCAGTTCAAGACATTTTAATCTGATGACGTGTATTCAGGAAAAAGAAAATAATGATTTCCCCCCGTGTTTCGTTTTTGATTTATGTTGCTCATTCTCTCTCTGACACACATATACGTGCGTGCGTGCGCGAGGATCTTTCCTTAAATAGAAATCTTTGGAGTAGAGTGGTTCTCGAAAAATGTTGGCATCGAGTTTTTGGTTAGAGTGTGCAATTATTCCTCTCCTAATAGATGTAGGAGGTACGAAAACAATGAACCATAATGTGTGTAACAGATTAGTTCGTCTGACTTTTCTGGTGTGTTCTACACTAACACGAGAAGCCGAGGTTGTTAAACTTTCGTGTTCCTCGGTTCCAATCCTGTCTTAGCTGTCCGCCCTGGCAGAGGTTTATTCAAGGTTTTCCTCAGTCGTCATAATTGAAAAATTCCGGGGAGATGCCATTAACATTGGCCTGGAACGTTTGCTTTCCCAATTATCATTTCATTTCATGTATCATGAGTGTCCAGCGCCTGTAGAATGTGTTTATTGAAGGGGGACACCAGCTTTATCTATTGTGGCTACACCTCCCGAGATGCAGGGATGAGGTGAAGCAGCCGTAGGAGGTCTCAGGTCGGCAGGTGGACAGCCCAAAGAGACTAGCAGAAGTAGAGGCGAAGAATCCCGGGAGGACGACGAACGACCCTAACGGGCAAAACAACGCACTCTGGCGTCCATGGGGAAAGACCTTTCCAATGCGCAAGCAATCAGGCCGTCTGCACCGCAGGACCTGAAAAGACACTTGAAACGTGAAAGGGAGAGAGAAAATGAGGAAAAGGAGAAATCGTGGTAGAGTACACCAACCCAGAAATCGCCTAGGCGAACCAGGGGAACAGCACGGTCAAAGTGGACGGTCACCGGGAACCGAACCCGTTGCTGCCTCAGCCATCCCTTTCAGTATACAATAAGAACGGGCATTAAACACTACAAACAAAGGCCAGTTTTTAGTGCATGTTTTAAAATTTCCTGAAAATTTGCAGCAAACTGTCTGAAAACTCTACCAAATAAAAATTTGAATTTCTTTTCCAGAAAAAAGAAGTTGTTTTAAAATTCAACTGCAGATTTGTGTACATGCAAAGTGGTTTTCTTGAATCTCTTTTATCTGTTGTATATTCCATTACAAACAGCACACCACTGAATTTCATTAATAATTTCTTATTTTAATACACAGTATATCTAAAAGATATGCTCTAACTTATACATTTGAACTCTAATTAATCTGCATGCACAGAGATATCGCATGAAAGCATAACGTGGTAAACATAATAAAAGTCAACTATATAATATTTGAATGTTTTTACCGGCAGTGTCTGCGTCTGCTGTATTGTTTTATTGCAAAGTCAAAGGCTCGGCGTTGTCGTGGCAACCTCCCTGTCTCTCTCTCTCTGTCAGCCGGTCGCTATGGTAACCCATAAAATAAAAGTTTATTGGATTAAAATAAAGGATGTTGGTAAACTGGTCTGGCTTGAGGAAGGTGTATAAATTACTGGGAGAGCGGAAACCATTAGCGTGGCACAAAAACATTCCTTCACAACCGCGCGCGGCGATATTGGCAACCCTTCAGATGCTTGACATTCTGCTAGCACACGTCTCATCGGAATGTCTGTCATACAGATGTGACGGGGTGACCTCCAGCCCGCATGGACATCGCATTACCAATCCCAATCACTCGTCCTGCATCATTTGCTTTACTCGTCGCCAGCAACATCGTTCTATTTCTTATTCAGTAAATAATGATAATCGATATCGATCTTTACAGCAATACTTTCATTGGTTTTGAAATGTCATCACCGGAAACAAAACAAGTTAAGTCAAAGATTAAAAAACGTGAAGCATTGAAAAAGTCAAACCAATAACGACGAATACCTATCTCGGAAATGGTAAATGCATCAGAAGGTATTTGGTTATGAGGAAGCGGAGGAGTGATAGACAGAGGGAGGGGCCTGCAGAAATTGAAGCATCGCACCGCAAACAGGACAAAATATCCCTTTTTGCTTCCAACGTGACCCCTGTGCGGGAGAGCGGACAGGAAGACCGAAAGGGCGACCATGTTGGACGGGGTCCCTAACGATTCCAGATGGAGCATATCCTGGTGCCGACTAGTACTATCTACATTATCTTCAAGCCCTCCGCCTGCGGCGACGACATAAGCTCCGAGGTCCCAGCAGACCTATCAAACGCCAGGAAGAAAACTTTCCAAAGCGCACAATCCACCATCCAAGCCCAACACATTAATCGCCGTCGCCCTGAAACAGATGAAACGTAATGATGGGGAGGGGAAATTCGCGGTAGAAGAGGAACCAACGCAGTATTCGCTTACCGACCCTACGATGCCACGAAAACACCCATGCTCACAGTGGCCAATTCAACGGAAATCGAACCCGGGACAACCCGGATGTGAGCGTTACCGCGGAGCTATCTCGCTCGGTAAGCAGAGGAGAATTTCGACACTTAAACACACAGTCGCCTATTGTGCTTCTGGAAACCTCCAGGAGGAGGGGGTCTAGAGGTACCATGCTAGCTTCTAGTTCCCGAGGTCGCGGGTTCACTTCCGGCGGAGGGCCATGAATTTTTTTCGGGAGTAAAAATCCTTAGAATAGCCTCCTTCAGAAGGGAAGTAAAGCTGGTGGTCCCGTGTCGTAGATTTACGGCACGTAAAAGAACCTCAAGCCTGATAAAGAGGCCTCTGAGCAAAGTTTCCTGTATTTCACACCCAATATAGAATGGGACACTAAGGACCACAACAGTTAAAGAGCGTTCATAAATAAAGCTCAATTTCGATAAAGACTTTATCTAGAGGATTTGTATATTAGAGTGGCATTTGCTAAGACTATCTTACGAGAAGTGATTTACTCAAAAATCATTATTATAATAAAATCACGTTTTATTTATGTTTATTTGCAATATAAGTAGCGTTGTTTTCGAAAACAAGTTAGAATCGTATGGTCACGTTTTGTTTGTTTCATCAGTGCAACTTGATTGTATAGATATTATTTTCTGCCATCTAGTGTGCGAAACTTGCAGTAGAAATTCGTTATTCTTTTATCTATGATTGTAAGAATGCTGCTAGTAGAGAAAATATGAAACAAATAAAACCTATATTATCAACATTGTAGGTTATGACTTCCTTTACAGAAAAAGGCTGATGAATGTTAACTTGTTTCAATTCATTGATTTATTATGAACATTATTTAAAACACAATTATCTTGTTAATTTTATAGCGTATTCCTTGTACTCTTCTCTATTTGATTTCCTCATATTGATGCTATAAAACAATGTGAATGTCACAGCTAAACTGCTACAAGAAATGCATTTTAAGCAATATCATATAAAGTTCAATCTATTTGAAGACCAGGAGTTTCAAGAGACGAAAGGAAAACTGCTCCAAAACTTACCGGAAAAAGAAAGGTTAGTGCAGTGGTTTTAAAGTCCGAGAATACGAAACAATGATCAATTAATGTGATGAGAATACTCCTGGAGGATTACAAATGAAGTTCTTCCTTGACACTGCGCTAGAATTGGCATGTCTAATTAATAATATCGTCTAAATCTTCATTTGAAGCGTTAACAAATGTCGTTTCTGCCATTTTATGTTTAAACGTAACGCCATTGATTGTTGGGAGCTGAGTCACTGCAAAATGATACTCCAGCCTATTCAGAGTATTAAACAAGGAGGAGCTGAAAGGAGTTTTAATGGACAAACTTTAACTGCTGTGGTTCTTAGCGTCCCATTCTACGATATATTGGGCGTGAAAGATCAGAAATTGTGCTCAGAGGTGTGTTTATCAGGCTTGAGGTTCTTTTACGTGCCGTAAATCTACGACACGGGACCACCGGCTTTACTTCCCTTCCGAAGGAAGCCATACCAAGGATTTTTACGCCCGAAACAATCCATCGCCCCTCGCCGCGTTTAAACCCGCGACCTCGGGAACTAGAGGTTAGCATGGTAACCACTGCGTCACGGAGGACGACAAGAAGGAGATGATCAAGATATTTCGATAAACATTGAGTAGAATCATGGCCGTGATTGGTTCATAAACAGCATCCCTTTAAACGTGAAGTGGTTGCGAGGATATTAAAACTGTTTCGGCGGGAGTCTGAGCTGCGGTCGCTGGCACGCAAGCACCGCATTTGTGCGGTGGCCAAGAGTGAAAAAAGGCACTGTTCTAGCTTTTATTTATACCAAATATGAGTACATACTCTTACAAGATGGATGCCCGAGTATGTTCTCAAAATTAAGTAGGCAGGAGAAATTTCAAGTAAATCTTCTTACCAGAGTATTTACATCAAAACTGAAGTATATACAATATATTAACTTTTATTCATATGTAACAATGTGTCTGAGGGATTCTTCTTCTTCTTTTCTGGCAAGAGCTGATTACCTACACAAATCGGCTAGTAATATAATGTTACCAGATCTTTGGTGCATCCAAGTCCTCGATGTCAAACCTTTATCACGTTTATCGTGTATAACATAGCGTGGATAGAAGAATCGAATTTTGTAGGACACATACGTAGGTACATCAGAAAAGCAAATTGTGTGACTGCTGCACATTTTTTTATCCTTTCCTAAAGTTAATTCTGTTCGCTGTAATACCTTTTGCAAAAAAGATGGTTATTTGTTAAGGAAAAGCTTTCTACAGAGATTGTGGGACTGTTGTGTACGACAAGAAGATAAAAACAAACCGTTATCTTGTTTGCAGGAACAAGAAGGATCTGCAAGGAACAGTAAAATTCCTTGAGGCAAATAAAGGCATACCGCGCCTTATTACGTAGGCACATCTTGCTTCCTTTCCCTGTAACGTTAACAATACGAGATAAAACCAAGTTGACAGCATTATTCTTATTCGTCTTATCTAGGAATCCACAGCCACCAACAATAATCTCCATACAAACTTTTTTCGAAACGAAAGAAAATATTCTCAAGCTATCTTTTCCGCTTGCTAATAGTAGTTAAAGCATCCTGAGTCTATTGTCAACTGTTTTAACAAAATCTAATACGTTACGTACACGTGGTTTTCTCTACCTATTATCGTTTATTTTGATATAACGTTTACACAGTTTTTACGAAAGCGTATTCGTCTGCTATATCATTCATGTTAATCGAGATAAACGTTTGCAGAAATACAGGACGATTTATGAAGAACTGACACATTTATTTCTTTAATTGTTTCAAAACGAGTTATGCTAGCGACAACTTATTATACCTGAAATGCTGAGGGAATATTTACCTCTATAACAAATGTTGAAAATGTCCTCCATCCTGCATAAGACACAACTGCACTTGTTGGAGGACTCTGTTGTCAATAGCCTGAATCTCCTGTGTAATGTTGTGCTTCAGATCGTCCAATGCATAAACTCTGTCTTTTAAGTAACCCCATAGAAAGAAGTCCAGCGATGTCAAATCTGGAGATCTCGGTGGTCACAGGTTCTTGGAAATTATCCGGTGGTCAAAGAGACTTGCAATTAGTGCCATAGATTCATTTGATGTATGGCACGTAGCGCCGTCCTGTTGAAAATATTTTTGACTCGGCTGTATACCGTCTAGTTGCTCAGCAAACTCCATGAAAATCCGTCGGTACTCTGCAGTGTTCACATTGTTTTAAAAAAAATAGTCCCACTATTCTCTGTGCGGATATTGCGCACCAAACTCCGATTTTAACCGGGTGCATAGGTGCTTCATGAATACCAAGTGGATTTTTGCTGACCCAATAGCGCGAGTTATTTGAGTTCACTAGCCGGATAAATGGAACCATGCTTCATCTATGAACCATGTGATAGACAATATGGCAGAATTTTGCACAATGAACGCCTGAAACCAACGACAATAATTCAGTCGTCTATCCTTATCTGGTTCTTGTAACCGATGGACAACCGTAATCCTATACGGCTTTAGGCCTGCACTTTTCACAGCTCTCTGACACATTGAGTAGCTGTACCCGTCTCCTGACAAACGTCTTAATGATTTTTTGGGTGGCTGATCCAGTCGTGCTCTTACGTCAACAACCGTGGGAAGTCTAGATGAACGAACTTTGCCTTTTTCAGTCCCAGAGATCCAGTTGTTTCCAATTTGTTTACCAGTCCCAGTATTGTGTTTCTTTGGCGAGGATTCCGAACAC
Organism: Deroplatys truncata; assembly: GCA_030765065.1. Lineage (NCBI taxonomy): Eukaryota > Metazoa > Arthropoda > Insecta > Mantodea > Mantidae > Deroplatys > Deroplatys truncata. The sequence goes on along the minus strand of CM060985.1, from coordinate 19,549,096 downwards.
CAAATTCTCTCTAGTATGCCCTTTGAGCAGCTGTAATTGAATTCGTAATTCAGTATTGCTTCACAAGGAAGAGTAGTTCATTTAATGTGTACTCCATTTCCACGTGGACTAAAACAAAATCTCAAAGACAGTTGTCGACAATAAAACTAACAATTACGAATAAAGCATGAACAGCTGCGCATCGAAACTCCAGAACATTCTGCTTAATTTGGTTCTAAAATTGGGGCATTGAGTGAATTTCGAACAGAATGATTAAAGAAATAAATGTGTCAGTTCTTCATAAATCAGCCTGCAGTATCATTACCATTGTAAAGCTTGTCTCAAACTTAAAAGACAGTATGGAGGCAAATAGGGTATCTCTGTCTCTGTTAACGCATACATGTTGCCATTAGCTTCGTCCTTGTCTACTCTCAGAAGTAATAACATGGCGTAAGTATTCAGTTGTTATAAATTTCAACTTTGAACACATTATCCTAAACAGAATAGTTTTCTCTATCAGATTATACCATTTATACAGCCTTTATGGATTTTTGGGGCACGGATTTCTAAAGAAAACGAGTTTTTCAGTTAAAGTCCAATATTTGCTGTTTCTATGCTTATTACGCAGTAACTAGGAAACTAACGGGTAAAACATTACAATATTTTTTTAGCTATAATAAACTAGTGTGCTGATACCTGCCGAGTTTGAATTCTCTAGCTTTAATAAGATGAGTGTTATAATTTTTTAAATTAAATATTTTCGAAAAAAATAAACCTACTAGTAGAAAAGTCAGCCAACGAGAAACTTTGTTATTGAGTTTACAACGGGGACCAAGCGAGAGAAAATGTTGAGGAGGGTTGGAGGCAGTTTTTAAAAGAAATCGGAATCCTGTAACTTCTTGCATTCATTGTGTATGACAAACAAATGTCATCCATTTATTTAGCTAACAGGCATCAGCTTATTCTTCTATCTACTTCTTGTTAATACTGATAAACTTTCATTACATATTTACACATTTCGTTGTAGGTATAAAAAGAATACAGTAGGCTAAAGCGATAGTCAAATCTTTTCAAAACGGTCACTATGTGATGCTTGAAATTCTGTTCTCTTAGCATGAACACGGAAAAAAAGAAAGATAAGAAAGAAAGAATAACGATTTGCAGTAGACAAAGTACAAAGTATTTGAAAATTCAAACCAATGACAAAGAATATTTCGGAAAAGTTAACGCCACAAAAAAGTTATTTGACATAAATTGTGTGCTTTAACGGGGCCTACATATGTATGTGGTAATATTTAGTCTTATCTCTTGCTGTTTACCAGTTATACAAAAGTCATTCAAAACGAAGAGGACTTCAGAGGCTATTCCCAGAAAATTCAAGGTACTTGTACATCTTATTTGTCATGAAAATAGCTTAATATGGTATTGTAATAAAAATCGTTAGAGCCATTTTTGAGAAAGCCAAACATAAGGAAAGCCTTTCCACGTAAAGGGCAGCTTGGAGTGGGAGGATTCTCTTGCAAATCTTCGTGTCGCATTCATGGAAGATCCTGAACTTAAAATACACCAGGGTGTTGCGGGAAAAGGTTGTTTGGCGCCATTTGTAGTGGGAAATCGTTGATCAGTAGCACCTGTTGCTCTAGTTGATGCACTCTGCTGCGGTGTTCTTGTCCTCGGCTATGGATGCTCGTCGGTTGCTGTATTTTCCATTCCTAATCTTTATCTATATAGCTAATTATTGGCTCTCAGGGTTATTGTACGTGAGGCAAATTAAAATATACTGCATTTTCCTTAATGTTGTTTATTATCAATTCAAATATTTATGGGTGGCTAGCTTTTGCCAATATACCAATACCACCATTTGAATAAATCAGGAGCCTAAACTAACTGCACACGTGTTCCCACCCATATGTACACGCGTGCATTTGTCGCCCAGAGATTAGCACCTTGTGTCGACGAAATTCTAGAAGAGAGTGAAAATCTGGGACTTTGTTCCCCTTTATATACTGAATCTAGTGACGCTTACCTCTGCACCTCAAAATGTAACAACATTTCTAATTGGTCCTCAGACCGCGTTACCTTAACATGTATCAGAATATTCTACTCCAAAGTTTTGCGCCTACGCGTCCCAATGACGCGGATTCAATATCTCCGTCTCTTTCTTTTTTCTATGTCTCTTTCTATTTCTCCTACCGCTACCGGCTCCCTGTTCATTAGCTTGGTGAAAGGTGGGCTCTACCTAGAATTTGCTAGCTCACCCGCCTCTTACAATCTGCTTTGTACAATTCTTGGTTGTTGAATATTTTAACATGTTTCTTGGTGAATTATATTATTATGTACAATTCTTATATATGTGTGGTATATCCCCTTTCAAGGTGTCGTACTTAACCGACTTCTCACTTTTGAATTGTGCTGTTCACATACACACGCACATGGACCTTTTTGTAAAAATGCCTGTTTGGGGTTCAGGGGCCTCAAAATATGTATTTCCGCTGAAATCTCGACGCGGAATTTTTGGGTGGAATGTAGGAGAAAAAACACTATGTGTTATTAGTTTTTGAGCAGCATGCTTTAAAAATATCGATCAAGTTCTACTCTGATTGGTGAATAAGGCATGAATGAGAGCGTAAGATTATAATTCATAAAAGGAAATAACGAAACATTTTCCATCTAAAGGGTAGTTTGGGATGGGAAATTTCCCTGAAATCCTTAACAGTGTCTGACTCATGATCGAAGTTCGACCTGCATTTAAAGTGCCGTTTTAACACAATATTCCTTACAGAGTGTATGTATAAGAAGAGCTGGCTATTTTGTGCATCATGTTCTGTCAGGTCTGCAATACAAACTTATGGGAAAACTGTGAGTTAAAACAAAAGAATGCAGGTTGCGAGCCAGCGTTCCCATCCGTACCTGCGCAGCGTGATGGACAGCTCTGTAGTTCACAATGCGAACAACACGTTTAATTCAAACCGTAGCTTTAGAAATGTCTGTTCCTTTATTTGATTCGGCTAATCCCTTGTGTTGAGGGTTGGTTCAAGGGGTTGAATTCCCTTCACAAAGGAGTCTTTTCTTCTTCTCGGATTCCCTTGCAATATCACGTACAAGCAAGGTGTCTTCAAGAGTAACCAAACGTTCCTGTTTGTTTACTTGCTAACTCAAATGGACCGTGATTTCCTTGCTTAGAAAGTGTTCAAGCAAAACACATTGGTTACTCAAAATACGTGATCTGTTTGTATTGCGTCCAAAAGATTCAATCAATAAAAGTTTTCAGCCCAAGGGCAATAAGTGATCTCTGCTGAAATCTTCTGCTCAGAATCTTCTTTCCCAATCACCACTCTTCCTGTGTATTTGTTAGCAGGCAGTTTCCTTCATCCAATGTCCCTGACACTTCCTTTATCCTGTCGTTGATTAGTTTCAGAATCATTCTTCCTTTGTCCATTATTTGCTTCCTCTACCACTTACCTATGGCTTGCTTTTCATCCACAGATATTACCAAGTTTCACTTAGTTACAGAGAAAAGCTACATTATTTGTGGAAAAATGTTATTTTCTATAAAACGGTGTAAAGTATTTATAACCTTTTCAGTCATGATGTTTTATTTACTTTTTGTAAGTCAAGGCTTACAATTTGGTACTAATACAAAAAAAGTGTTGGGTAAAACCTCCACCAAACAATTCAAAATTTCTCTATAGATAACCATTGAAATGGACACTAACTTAATGGAACAAACACTATAGTTTTAGCAGAATTCAGTTTATAAAAAGAATCTGATATGTTGTACTCACACGTCTTTCTCTACCCTTCAACAAACTATTTTTACAAACGCTTATTCTCCATCTACTTCATGTTAATCTTATTGCTAATTTTCTTGTAGGTGCAAGGGGAATATGGTAGGTTTTAAGCGATAGTCAAATATTTTAAGCGCTGGTTGCTATGTGGCGCATTCCATTCTCTTTGCATATCCAGGACATAAAAAAATGAATAACGAATTTGAGAAAAGGTATAAGTATTGGAAAATTCAAACAAATAAAAAAAATGTGTCTGTGATATAAATTGTGTATTTTAATGACATCTACATTTTTTCTGTAGAAAACGTTTGTCTATCTCTTACGGTTTACCAGTTATGTAAAAGCCATTCAGAATGAAGAGGACTTTTGGAGACATTCCCAGAAAATTCAGAATATTCATTTGTCATGAAAATATCTTAAATATATGATATTTTAATCTAAATCGTTAGAGCCATTTTTGAGAAAATCAAAATTTTCGAAAAATGTTCCATATAAAGGGTAGTCTGAGGTGGGCGGATTTTCATGAAAACCTTCGTGTCGCATCGATGCTGAGCCCAATACCAAGTTTGAGATTCATCCGACTTTTCGTTTTTGAGTTATGCTAAAATGCTTTTTTCTAAAAATGCTTTTGTTGGTTTCAGGGGGTCTGAAAACGTGTATTTCCAGGGAAATCTCGCTATCGAATTTTTGGGTGGAATGAAATACTTCCCCTACTTACTACACGTAGTAGAGAAATTAGTAAGTGTGCATTCTAATGGACAGGGTAACTCATAAGTGATAAATTCGTGTGAAGTACTATTCACTAATAGAAACGCAACACAAAATAGTGCCTTTGCACCAAGAAATGTTAGCTGAGGTTTGTAGAAGTAGTATTATATTCTATCTCCAAAATTTTAATTTCGACATTGAACCTAAAAGGACTAGTTTTGTTTACCAAGATTCGATATCGGGATTTCACTGGAAAGACATGTTTTGTGGTAATCTGAAAAGCATCCCCATAGAACAGTTTTACTTTCTCTAACATATTGTATTCCACCCAAAAACTTTACACAGATATTTCATCAGAAACACAGACTTCGAGGACCCTCCCCTAAAAAGAAAAGCATTTTCACTTTCCCTAACACCTACCTGTGGTAAAAGAGGAAATAACCGTATTGCAATCCATACAAAATTATATAGAGATTTCTCCCAAAATACATGTTTGCAGTCACCCGACCCAAAAACAAAATTTTTAGATAAAGGTTCCTCTTTATCTCTCTCTCTCTCTCTCTCTCTCTCTCTCTCTCTCTTTGTGTCTGTGTAAACAACTTAATATAAAAAGGAAAAGTAAGTTAAACACCAAATTTCGCATTTGAAGCGAGTACCTTTCAAAACTACAAAACGAAGCTTTTCATGTGGAAAACCTGGAAATAACTCAGCCAGGGAGGAGTCTACATTCACGAATCCGTGTCTTAACGACCTCAGCTACCCGTGACAGTATAGACAGTCCTAGTTGCATAGTTACCTTCCTATACTGTAGATTTTATTTCTGTTTCTGTACGCATAACTTTGGATCACAGCACTGAATATCCAGTTCTGGCGACAGAGGAAAACCTGGGAAAAACTCCCATCACTTTGGCTGGTGCACGGGATTTGAACCCGCGACGTTACCCCCCTGAGATATCTCGCACCTGTTGTAAAGAATGACTGTCACAGAGTTGACCCCAGACTTGACGTCTGACCTCCTGCAAATGGATATAGAAATGAAAAGGGTTGCAGTTTTTCGTGACGTAGAAACAAAACAGCAGGTACTACAGGTGTCCCGTTGTTACAGAACTCGTTGAGCCGTGAAATGAACAAACAACAGCGTGTGTGAAGATAGCGTCAGCAGCTGCGGAGGTTCGCTGAATTTGGACAGTCATGCAGAGCTGGGCAATATGTGGACAAGGTGAAGAGGCTGCCTCAACATCGCTTTCCCATTTATAACAACATACAAGTCAAGTTGGCAGCAATGTCTGCTACAACATTCAACGTTACTAGGACCATCCTTCACTTGCCTTTGATGAAATCCTCAAGAATCCTTTAGAAGTGTCCCAGATAAGAGAAGTTCTAAATACCTTTCAGTACCTACAATTAGTTTGTTAGGATTTTAAAGGTTTGCAGCATTGATAGTTGCCGTCTTAGCAGTTGCTACACTTCTAATGTCCTCAAAAACAAGTAGGTATTTGTGAGCAATGTACAGAAGTATCAAACGCAATGGAAATTCCACACCCAAAGGAAGTAAAACAGATAAATAACTATTTCTGTGCGTTATAGATTCTATTGTGTAAAACAAACATTAAAACCGCAATCACACGACCTTCTTTACTCATTATCACATACGTATATTCTAAAAATGTTTCATTCAAAAGCTTTACCCGTCCCTAAAATTTGGCGAAAGTGAATTCGTTACACATTTTGTTAACTATTTTGTATATGCAAGCCTTGATATTGTTACATGCTGGGATGAGGGCCAAAAGGTTTCCAGAAAATGATTAAATTTAGGTCAGCCCAACACGCACATGGGGGGGGGGAGGCGCAACTCGCTAACAGCAAGAAGACCGGGACCTTGGCGTGTAGATTTAGAGGAAGGCGTGGGGTTTTACATTACACAAAAACATTACATAACACACATTACCTGGAATTTATTAACAAACGCTTGGCGACTCTACATTATGAACTAGGAAGAGAGGATGGAGGGAAATGTCCCGAAGCCGTGGACTGACCACACGCACGTCTTGCTACAACGACCGCTTTCACTCAAGTGACACTCTCTATATCCCCCCTCCAACAGTGTCTAGCCACGCCAGACAGGCTCGGCGTCATACCAGACGATTTCAAACAGAGCCCTCCCTTTGGTGTGTTCCGCGCTAAAAGGAGGGATCGTTAAGCCGAAAAATCAAAGAAACCCAATAATGCTATGTCCAGTAGCGACAATGTAACACAACAGTGCGTTTGGTAATGACATTGAACTTACTGATACACCACAATATTATGCACTCTATGCATTAGCTCGGGAGAAACAAAGGAGCCGCACTTGAAGCATTGCCTGGAAAATTCACCGAACCACAGCGAATATTTCAAAAATAGCTAACGCTACGAAAAGGTTATTTGACACTAGTTGTGTATGTTAACGAGCTCTTTCCAAAACTAGGTTTATCTCTTATGGTTTCGCACTTGCATCAAATTATATAAAATTCAATAAGAATAATACGACCTTCACAGACTAGTCACAAGGAATTCAAGCTCTACGTTTGATACGACACTTTAAACACAATCTTTGGGGTACTTATTCAAAAACTAAATAAATACAAATAACGACAACTTTTGTTTAAAGTTTGCCTGACTCAAATATAAAATTTGTATTTATTTCCGTTCAGTTATGCTATTCATAGACAAAGAAAAAAATACATGGAACTTTTTCTAAAAGTGCTTCCTGAGTTCTATGGACCTCAAAACAAGTATAATAATTCCTGTGCGTACCTACTATATGCAAGTGGTAGAAAATGTAGAAACAAATAAAAATATATCAAAATTCCAATGGTATGTTTCAGTACATACTTTCTGAAGGGCATCGTAGAAAATTTTCGAAACTCTTTCACTATTTTTGGGAGAAAATAGATTTTGAAAATAACACGGGTAAAACCTGTAACATACGAGAATAGAAAGTTGTACAAAATTACTTAAACGGTAGAGCACTTTGAAATGGCGCCCAAAACGTGAGAGAATGATTGGAATAAAATTTCGGAGACATGTACTTTAAAATATGATGGTACATTTTCTGCCGCCCCCAAAATCAAACTTTTAAACCAAAAGAGTTAAAAGAGACTTCGGTCCTGTTTTAGAAGGAAATAATTTCCGCGCAAGTATATTGCCGAGAACAACGTAACGTGAATAGAATAATCCTTTTTATACGAATACCATCGTTTATCTGAAGTCTGTACCAGAAATGCTGCAAAGTGAAAGTTTGCACTTTATAGTAACTTCAGTACAAAGACCACAGAAAGTATGAGAATCATGTTTTTCATTTACGACATGGTTTTAAGGAGATGAAATTTTGCAATAATCAAAAGCCGATTCAAACTTTGAAGTATTATATATGTTATAATACTTTAGATTGTAAAGAAACAAAAACTTCATTATTTTGAGCAAACAGTGGGATGTGATCTCTCTGCAACACCTTGCACACCATTTTGCAGATAATGTGTTGGAACATACGCAATTTCTTGCGAGATAGCATTTTTCACTTGTAATGGGGTTGTTGTATGTGCCACAAAAACTCTAAACAAATCCCAACTAAAATATGGTGTGAAGCAGACTATATTGTTGGAAAGTGGCAACTGTTGACTGATGATCTGTTTCTCAAGATTTCTGGCTTAATCCCCACAATTACTTAGTGAATATGCACGTGCACTAAAACAGTTCAATTGCAAATTGTCTTAGACCTTGAAAAAGAATCCTACTGCTTTCATTACAACGTTGTATCAGCTGCCTTCGAACATTGAATGATAGAGCCATTGTCTTGCAAATTACAAATCATTAACATTTTATTCAACAAAATAGTAACTATGGAATATAAAAGGAAACCCAAACCGCGATGTTTGAACAACATAGTGAGTTTTAAATTTTTTCCCTAACTCAAATATGTTGTTGATCTAATGTGCAGGATTTTGATCCATCAATTTTTCCTTTGAGAGCCATATAAATTGTTATCTTCCCATCTCGTACAGCTTTCCTCAATTCTAGGCATTCTAGTAGGTGTTCTCCATTTAAAATCTTGCTTTGTCATCATTCATAAAACCAAATGTATGTAGATGTTCCGCCAGACAGTCATGTCTAGTGGCTACTTTGAAGTGAGCAACGGTTTCTTTTCTTGGGATATTTTTTTATTTTTTGTACTATTTTTTTTATGTTGGAGTTATTTTTGTTAGTAATTTCCTTTTGAATATTATATTGGTATTTTTGTTCTATATTTTAGTTTCGTATCTAGTCCACAAGACATTATAGATTTTGAATGTAACACTGCACCCTTTTTGACCAGAAAGTATGCTGTCTCGTTACCATTCACTCCCACATGTGCTGGTACCCACAGTAATATTATTGTTGAAATTTTGTTTGGAGTAATCTATAATAAGATCTCACATCCTTAATATTATAAGATTCATCTGGACTATCATATTGTTCTATTGCTTGAATGGCAGAAACTGAGTCTGTGAGAAGAAGTACTTTATTTTCTTTTATATCAGTCCTGTAGTATATCTGTTCTAATGCTCGTTGTATTGCAACAACTTCACCATCAAAATTTGTGGATTGTCTAGGCAATGTAAAATAATGTGAAACGTATTTACAGTATATACCACCTCCCACATTATTTCTCAATTTATCTGCAGAACCATCTGTATAAATTCTAAGCCACTCTGTTTCAGGGAATTGATTATGTAGATGTTCAGGTGTAGCAATTCTGCATACTTCTGGTGAGTCTTCTTGTTTATTTAGTTGTTCTGTCAGCTCTTTATTTGTTACTATCTTAATAAAATCCATTGGATTAGTTCTAGGAGGATGAGGAGTGCATTTTTCTGATAAATTTAGATAATTATAATTCTTCTCTAAAAGGATTTGTTTGATATCTGTGTTTTTAGCTTGTATTCTCTAGGTAGTTGTTGAAACCATTGATGTTTGCTTGGGTTTGTTTTCAATTTTACATATAATTGTGCAGCTTGTATTTTAATGTTGGCTTTCATTGGGTTATTGTTTGTTCCAGCAAGTAGTGCACTAACTGGCATTGTGTTCACTGCTCCTGTTATCAATCTTGACATTTCTCAATCATATTAATTTTATCGTCGGTTGCAGTTAATAGTAGTTCACATCCATGTTTTAATAATGTTTTTATGTAGCTGTTGTAGCTAACCCAAATATTACAATAGCAAAAGGTTGAAGTGACTTTTAAAAGCCACTTTACATTGCTAAGGCCACATGACTTACTATAAGTTCATACTTGTGACCATAGTAATAACACAATTGAGCCCAAATCTAACAAGGATCACTAAAAATTAGCCTAAAATTGTTCTCTACTCACGATTTTAAAAAAGCAACCGCTGTACTTGTTTTGAAAGCCTTACATACAGAACGCACATTTGCAACATGTGAATGTGAGTGAGTGAGGTGATGACAATATCGGCAGCTGGCAGGAAGGGCGCCCACACCCGGAAACAAACCATTTCTGTGTAGATCTGTAGAGATGCGGCACACAGGAAGTGGGCGGGGATGATGCAGTAACCTGATGATCCAGCACCCAACAATATGAGAATAGCAAGGTAAAGAACACCTGAGCTACAAACCCACCCTCTCTAACGGATAAACACATAACCCTCACGTGAACTATCTCAAAGAACACAATTATTCCATTCAGATCGTCACTTCACCCATAGCATTCCACCTACTACTTGTCTGACAGTCTGAGAAGAACAGAGCTCAAAAACCAAATGTCGGTTAAATACCAATACTGCACTTAAATACCAACTTTGGTACTCAACGAAGTTTTCGTTTTCTGAGTTATGCTGTTCACAGACACACATACGCACCTTCTTCTAAAAATCCTTTTTTTTTATTAAGAGGGTCTCGAAACATGTATTTCCGGTGAAATTTCGGTATAGAATTTTTTGGGGGGAATGCAATACCCTCTGTACTACTATGTACATACGTGCCAGAGAAAGTAAAAAGGGGAATTTTTGATGTAATATTGTGAGTCTGCGTGTTCTGGTAGATAATGCCCGACCTCAAACAGCATACGTGTATAACGAAATCCTGAGAGATTATCTGGAGCCAGTAAATATTTAAACTAGCGGCCTGGCTGGCAGGTCTTGTGCGATGGCCGGAACATGCGGGTAACCTCCTGGGCAAACCAACCTTTGTGGTCACTCTCACCTTGTTAACAGATAATTTGCATGAATCATTAAAATCGACTAATTTAGAATGAATGGTTGCAAATTGGGGACTTCACGTTTACCGTTCTAACTTGTCTACAATGAAATTCGTGTTAACACGTTCACCAAAAGGTCAACTCCGCTAGGGGTGGTTTTAACTGTAAACGCTGAACAGCAACAGAAGCAATTCTCGTGTTTCACATGTGATACCGTGAGTGGCACATTTATCGGTTCTTTACTTTATTTACTACTTGTAGGGGAAGGATTATATTCCACCGAAAAACTCTATGTCGAGATTTCATCGCAAATGTGTGTTTTGAGGCCCCTGAACAGAATAACTCGAAATACAAAAGTCAGAAAAACACCAAACTTGGTATTTAGTTCAGTATCTTCCAAAGATGCGACACGAAGATTTGCAAGGAAATCCTGCCACCCACACCTGCCGTTTGTTTGGAACACGTTTCGAATATTTTTATTTTTTAAAGCGGCTCTAACCATTTTGATTAAAATACCGCATATTAAACATATTTACATGACAAATAAAATGTAGGTATATCTTGAATTTATTCCTGGGAATAGCCCGAAGTCCTCTTCATTCGGAAGGAACTTTGTATAACTTCTAAACGATAGATGAAAACGAATTAAACAAAAATGTAGATCTGTTTAAACACGCAATCCACTTCATCCCGTTTGATCTATTTCACTGTTGGAAATGTCGGCGATAGTGTTTCGGTGCAGCGTGGCGGGCAAAACGATGCTCGCTCTGAACTTTCTCCGTCCCTTTGGTTGTCAGTGTATAAAGACTGCCCCTTGGGGGGGGCGTTGGACTCTATGTGGGGCGGGATCACTGGACTACCTGTCCGACTGCCGGCAAGCCTATATCTGGGAACTGTAGGGACCCTGTCATTGCTGTGCCGTCATTCCTGGTTCAGGCCGCCCAGTGTCTCCCTTCACTTCATTCCTCCTTCCCAGGGGCGCCCCTCGTGGGGCTTCGGTACAATATGCTCATTCTGAATCGGTGCTGAACGCTCTCCGCTTCACAATCCAATCTAAATACTCCAATTATGTGAAAAAAAGTTAAATTGAGGTTTTTTATTTATGGACGCTCTTTACGTGCTATGGTTCACAGCGTTCCATTCTATATTTGGCGGTAATCTTGCTCAGAGGCCTCTTTATCAAGCTTGAGGTTCCTTTATGCGCCGTAAATCTACGACACGGGACCACCGACTTTACTTCTCTTCCGAAGGAAGCCATGCTAAGCATTTTTACGCCTGAAAAAAATCCATCGTCCTCCGCCGGGTTTGAACCTGCAACCTCGAGGCTAGCATGGTACCCCTAGACCACGGAGGATCCAATATGGTCAACCTCAGATGTTATGTATTCACTAATACCTTACCTCTGGGCTGTATAGCAATATTGTTGATCTGCTAAAAATAAATATATAATAGATTTTAAAGTACAAATTTTATGTAAAATACGGTTCTTTTGTGCCATTAAACATTTCCGAGATATTCGCTGTTATTGGTTTGAATTTTGAAATACTTTATAATCTCTTGAAGAGCTAAGCCATCAAAGATTTGACTATAGCTTCACTCTCTTGTATCCCTCTTTAGGTTTAACGAAATGTGTAATAAAAGAATTTCTGCAACTGTTTATCTCGATCATTAGGGCGTAGATAGAGAAATAAGATTTTGTAAGAATAGTTTGTAGAAGAGTGGGATGAGAAATTCATGTGAATGTAACACATCAGCCTTTTTTTCTTCACATCAACGATTATATGTATGTATAATTTTATCAGAATGTATCCAAGATTGCATCAAATAATAATAATAATAATGTGTCTGTTAAAGACAAGAGAGTGCCAGATGTATATGAAAGCGTTTTCTACCTGATATGAAGTAGCAGTAATATTAAAGTATATTTTTTGCAACAACAGTATATTTTAAACACAGGTTTTACGCAGCGCCATGTGCTAAAAATTACATGCAAATCCCGGCTTCGCAGCGTAATTACACCACGTTATGACAAAACATACAAACAGAGAGTGTCGAGATTTAAAATAAATGCGTCACATTTGCGCAGAAGCTGTACATTTTCATATCATAACAGGAAGGTATCTGTATGCACGCAGCTTGTTAAACTTTAGTTGCGTTTATTTTTAGGTGTTGAACCTATTTCCATTTCAGAGATGAAATATCTACAAATTAACTAATTGATAAATTGCTTACAATGAAGAGGTAAGGTATAGAACTGTCGTGTGTTACTTTGATAACGAGTTTTTACTTTGTCTACTTCTTACCTATCGTAGAAAAGTGAAGGAAGTATTGTAATGCACCCAAAATAAGATACTCAGACACGTCCTGAGACTACCCGAATCCAAAAAAGGATTTTTAGAAGAAGAATCGTGTCTGAGTGCGCGCGGGTCTGTTTGAACAGCGTAACTCAAAGGCGAAAAGTCGGTTAAGTACAGCGACTTCCAAGACTAGGACATGAAGATTCAGAAGAAAATATCCTACTCCAAACTTCCTTTACTGGAAAAATTGTCGATATCTTCAGTTTCTCAAAAATGGCTCTTAACAGTTTTTATTTAAACAACATATACGACGGCTGTCCCAGAAGTACGCGATCTAACAAAGAAAACACAAAAATGTTGGGAAAAACATCCTTATTTCTCTACATAGTATCCTTTCAGCTCGATACACTTTTCCCAGCGATGTTCAGTCGCTTCGATATCCTGTTTATAGTGAGAACCGTCGAGTTCTGCAAAATAGCCATCAACTGCAAACTCCACCTCTTCATTGCTGGCAAATCTTTCACCACCAAGTCATTTCTTCAACTTTGAAAACAGAAAGCAATCAGAGGGGGCTAAATCTGGCGAATAGGGTGCATGAGGAAGCAATTCGAATTTTAACTCATTGATTTTGGCCATGGTGATAATGGATGTGTGAACTGGTGCATTGTCTTGATGAAACAGAATTCTTTTTCGCTAAATGCGGCTGTTTTTGCTCGATATCATCATTCAAACGTTGCAATAAGTTTGCATAATACTCGCCATTGATTGCTTTTCCTTTTTGATGATAATCAATGAAAATTATCCCACACAGGTGGAACTGTCTTCGCCTTCTTTGGAGCCGATTCTCCCCTTTCTATCGACTGTTTTGACTGTTCCTTCGTCTCAGGTGTGAAGTGATGACGCATGTTTCATCCATGGTTATGAGTCGACGCAAAAACTCGGCTTTATTGCAGCGAAACATCGCCAAACACTTGACTGAAATATCCTCACGACGCTGCTTTTGTTCCATTGTGAGTAAACGCGGCACCCATCTTGCGCGCAGCTTTCTCATGTTTAAATTTTCAGTTAGTGTGCGATGTACAGCACTTTTTGAAATACCTACGATATCTGCTAGCTCGCGCACTTTCAGTCGACGGTCATCCATAATAATTTGTGGATTTTCTTCACAGTTTCTGGCATGATCACCTCATTTGGTCGATCACTGCAATGTTCGTCTTGGCCTTGTTTAAACTCTGCCACCCAATATTTTACTGTTGTAAACGAAGGAGCAGACTCCCCCAGAAGTAGAATCTAGCTCAGCTTTAATATTAGTTGGATAAGACCTTTCAAATTAAAGTATTGTATCACATAATTATGGCCAGTTTTATCCATGTTTACAAATTCGCCGAGAGAGTTCGCTATTGATGGCTGCCAAACAATTACTAAGAAATGTAGCATTGTCAAACTTCAAACTTGAGCTTTATAAGGGCGGTACTTTCTACCACAGTCATTTGTTTGAAACAACAACCGCTATATATACGTTAGTTCGGGTACTTCTGAGACTGCCCTCATAGATGCAAGATTTTACATGGACAACAAAGTGTATACCTTGAATTTTCTGTGAATAGCCTTTAATTGTCCTTCCTGAAGGAGTTTTGTGTAATATTGTATAATTGGTAAACCAGGAGATACACAAAGACATAAATAACATTTTCTGTGGCATCAGCCATTTTCGGGGTATCCGTTTGTCATTTTTTAAAGTGCTGTCGCAATTCAGTTGTTTCTGTCAATGTCATGGGAGAAGCATTTAGCGACTAGCTTTTATACATCTGACCATCGATTCGTCCTCCTCTATCCCTTTATACCTACATAGAAATGTGTAAACAAACTATTTCGGTTAACTTGATGTACGTAAGCTTCTGTAAGAATAGCTTCTAGAAGCTACGTAAAAATAAGTCATAATGGTTAGAGAAATTCATATGAATGCAACACATAAAATGTTTAGGTAAATGTTTGTACCGTTGTTATTTAGCAACAAAGACTAAACTGCATTGGTGCGCGTGTCTGATAACAGCATAACTAAAAAGCGAAACGCCGGATAAATACCACACATGGTATTTAGGATCAGTTTTTTTTAATCAGATGCCTCTTTATCAGGCCTTTTACGCCCGAAAAAATCCATCGTCTTTCGCCGGGTTTAAACCCGCGACCTCGGGAACTAGAGGTTAGCATGGTACCACTAGTCCACGGAGGACGACATTTACGTTCAGTGCCTTCCAAAGAAACACGAAGGTTTTCAAGAAAACTCCAAACTACCCTTTACATGGAGCAATTTTCGAATTTCTTGATTTTCTGAAAAATGGCTCTAACAATTTTGATTAAAATACCGTATACTAAACATATGTATTTACATTTCAAATAAAAATGCAATCTTTCAATTTTATATGAATGGCCTGTGAAGTCATGTTCATTCAGAAGGAATTTTGTATAAACTTGTATAACTGGTAAACGTTAAGTGATAGACAAAAAGTATTAAACAAAAAATGTAGATCTCTTTAAAACACACAACTTATTTCAAATAAAGTTTTTATGGCATTAGCCATTTCCGAGATCACTGTTATTAGTGGTTCGAATTGTTCATAACTTAGCCATTCTTTTAACGTCCTGTACATTTTCCCGGGTTGCCGTTTAAAGAGGATGAAATTTTAAGGCAGCGTATAGCGTCCAGTTGTTAAACATTTGACTATCGCTGTTCTCTTTGTATCTATAACGAAATGTGTAATGTAGCTGCTTCTGGAAAGGTTTATCTCCATTAAAATGTCGTCCTCGTGGTGTAGTGGTTACCATGCTAGCCTCTAGTTCCCGAGGTCACGGGTTCAAACCCGGCGGAGGGCAATGGATTTTTACGCAGTACGGCTTCCTACGAAAGGGAAGTAAAGCCGCTGATCCCGTGTTGTAGATTTACGGCACGTAAAAGAACCTGAAAGCTGATAAAGAGGCTTCTGAGCAAAATTACCGATCTTTCATACCCAATATAGAATGGCACGCTAAGGACCACAGTAGTTAAAGAACGTCCATAAATAAAATTCAATTTAATTTAAATTTTTTTCATTAAAATGAAGTAGTTAGGAAAATAAGGTTTCGCAAGAATAATATTGTATACCCACTAATAAGCGATAGTGGGTAGAGAAAGTCATGTGAATGTAACGCATTAGAAATTTTAAATTAGAGAGCAATAGTTTCTGGAGTCAGTGTAATGCAAAGAGAGCGAACGCGATTCCTCTGCCGTAAAGCAAATAATTTATCCACTCTTGCTCGCGTCAGCTGCCATTTTTAATTTACTGCTGGAACTAAAAATATCCGCGTGTTGTTTCCAGAGTGACAAAGTAACGCGCGCGAGAAAGCACTGTAAAATGTTCAAACGTGGATGTACAGAGACAATGATGAAGTGAATTCTCTTTGTAACCAAAGCGTCAAAGAGATTCGTACTGTTTCACAAACATGCAAAACTTGTACGTTCAAACCATCTTTCACGTACTTGCTTAAAAAAACAATTAGATATGAATCTGAAATTAATTAAGCTTTATATGTATCTACAATTCCCTTTGTGACTAATCCAATTTTTGATGGCCTCGGGGCAAAAGGGAAAAAAGTCCTTTCTTTAACATAAAGGAATACAGAAAGTTAACCTTTTAATACATAATGTTTATAAAGGACTATCCCATTCATATCCCGTGTATTTGATTCTGACGAATAACCTTACCAATGCCTAGGATATCGACCAATCACAGTTATTTATTGAGGCTTATTTTTAACACCTAAATGATTTCAGTCAAATTATATAATATAAAATATAATAACCTTAAAGCAATATGTGTATTAAGCAATATATAAAAATGCATGTCGTATTAATGTTTATATTATTATGTACATGTTCAATAATGCTATGTGAATGTATTACGTAATTTAATAATGTAAGAGCTGTGAGAGTAATAGGTTAAAATTGCTAACAATCTGGTAACAATGAGGTAACCTTGAAGCAATAATGAATTAGAAAGTTTAATAATGCTACTAGTCATTCTTGGATACAATAATGTAATATTTTTAAAACAGTTTATAAAATAGCCAATCAATAACCAGAATAAAGCTTAAGTTAAATAGAAGTATTCTATTGGAGTAGGATTAGCCAATCAGAAACTGAAATGGAGCAAAAGTTACAAATTCAGAAGTTAGTTGCTTGTAGACAGTGTTCCTAACCGGAGAAGCGTCCTCGAGCAGTTTAATACGTATTCAGTGTGAGACGAAAATAGTTTACGTGTTAAAAAGTGCAAGTAATTAATAAAAGAATCTCACAGCTCTCTATATCAGTGAAGTGTTATTTAAAATCGTGTGAACAATTAATAAAAAGGAATGAATTAAAAATTATAATCTGTGTAAGTCTACATTCTTAGCCGCACTACTCCCTGCAAAGAAATTCATGTCTCTAACAATAATACTGACGCAGCCGAGGCAAACATAAATATATAATATTTAAAGAAACAGTCAAATTACAAAGTTAATGTTTTTAAACTTGGGGCGAAAGCTACTGGAAACTTTTTTTTTTACCATACGTGCTGTTGCAACTACTTCAAGTTCGGCTCCCCAACATAAGAACTACAATACAACTCCTCCTAGTATAACCTTCATCATTATCCTAGAATATGCTTACAAGGATGCGATTGTATCGGATGAAACGTAACATGGTGACCAATAGGCTACGTTATCCATCTCATCATCCATCAACTGTGGAGAAATTACGAAATCCTGCTACCTCAACATCCACGTCAGCTTCCATTACCGAAAAACAGCAAAATTCCTTCAAGTTTCAACTTTTGTGATTTTAATGAATGCATATTCAAATAGTGTGCCAGTTTCCAAATAAGGTATATTCTTGGAGGGGGAGAAGAAAAGATTATTTATTGTATTCTGATTGATCCTAGCTTTTCTTAATTTTGAGGTTAACTACTTTCTCATTCCCTCTGTTTGGTTAGTATTCCGAAACAGATTCGACCGTTGACTCATTCAGTATGTCGTGATATGACAGGTTGAAGCGAAGGTCTACCAGGGCAAGAACCTAAGCCCAAGCCCCCCTCCATCCGAGTGGCTCTCCAAACCGTGGGGGTTTCCCATTAGGCCAATACCTAGTCTAAAAAGGCTTACGTGAGAATGGAAGTGGATACGCCACTTAGGCGCATCATCCCGAAGGGTGACTACCGAGCGGCTACCCAGCGCGATACCGCAGGACATGGAGGCGTCTCACAACCCCGTTTGCACGGCAACCCGCACACATGTGCCCAATCTCCCACTGCCCCGCCGAGTCCAACCCAATCCGAACAACTCCCTATCGGGAGGGGCTCGAGTGTTTGGCCCAGCGTACTTCTAGTAACATCAGAGGTACCACGAGTGCTCAGGGTCCGCACCACGGCAGCTGAAAGGGTCGGAACCCCCCTCCCCTTACGGGAGTCGTGATATGACAGTTGATACAACGGTAATTTTATTTTAAACAACACAAGTCACAAAGTAATTATTCTTTATATAATCTGTTACGGAACCAGGTGGCGTCGCATTCGGGAGGTCCCGGGCGACCGTCCACTCTGGTCCATGGGCTTTCGTGGTTTCCCCGGGTCGGTAGGCAAATGCTAGGGTTGTTTCTCCTCTACCACGATTTTCATACAATCGTTTCACTTTCATACCGTTTCCTTCTAATCGTTCAGGTGCACTTCTAGGTTTCATGGCGTAAGGCGGTGTCGAACAGATGGCTCGGATGCATGCTCAAAGAAAGGAGTACTCCCCGTGGACATTAGAGGGCTGTTCTTGGTGGGTCGTTCATCGCCCTCTCTCGGCAGTGGGAAGGGTCTTCGAGCTTGGAAATGTTAGGAACTTCCGCGCGTCTCTGCGGCCTGTAGCCTGAGGGGTAGCCACGATAGATCTGTGCAGGTCGCAGCGCGCGAGGTGTCCCCCCTCTGTTGATTCGTTTATACCTATCTATATAATCTTGAAAGGGGATATACCATATAAATCAACATCAAACAAGAATCGTACATAATAATTTAATTCAGCAAGAAATATGTTTGAATATTTCGCAGCCAAGAATTGTACAAAAGCAGATTGTAACTTAGGTAGCTGGCCGCCCACAAGTATTTTATTGATAATAAACAACATTTTAAGGTAAATGCACTGTATTTTAATTTGCCTAACTTACGAAAATCTGAGATCAGTGAAATTAGTGAGATTAGGTAATTTATTAGGAAGGGATAAATGATCAGCCGCTGAGCAGAGGTAGCCGGAGACCAGGACACCATCTGTTACATTTTATTCATAACATAGTCTTAATAACTCCGCTCGAGGTTACGAGTAAATTCCTAATCTATCGTGGGATTACCTGTGATAAAATGTAAGGTAACATATCAAAGCAATTCCTCTATTCACATTACGTTATTCATGACACGTTGTTCACTACAACTAATCTCAAACTAGGCAATACTGACTTGCTTACATGCACAACACGGAGAACAGTTTACACATCGTAAGTCGGTTTTTGTTACTATTCAACCTATATGTGTGGGAAGATATCTCGTAATCATCTGATATTTCAGTTCTGAAAATTTAAAATTGTAAGAACGAATACTTCGAAAATAGCTAATGCTGGCGTAAAACTATATAAATTGTATATTTCAAACAGTTTTACTTTTATCAAGCAAGATTTTGTCTATCTCTATTAATTTAATGATTTAACAGTTATACAAAATTCCTGCAGAATTAAGAGAATTTCTCAGGATTTTTGCTGAAAACCCAGGACATTCCAGATTTTATTAATCACACATGTGAGCTTTCTCTCTCTCTCTCTCTCTCTCTCTCTCTCTCTCTCTCTCTCTCTCACTTTCTTAAAACCACCAGAGTCACCTTTGAGAAAATGAAAAACAACGAAAAAGCTTCTATATATAAAATATATTTTAAGATGGGGAATTTTCTTATAAATTTTCACGACAGTTGTCTGACTCATGTGTGAATTTTGGTATTTATTTTTGTGTTCTGCTCTCTAAGAGAGAGACAATTGTTTTTTCTGGGGACTTCGAAATTTTCCATGAAATCTCGATTCGAATTTTTGGGTGCAATACAGTACTTTCTGTACCTACTCTAGGTATGTGGTCGAGAAAGTAACAACCCTTATTTTTGCATATTTGCCTTTTAAGAGAACAAAAAAAGAATTGCAAAAAATTTGTAAATACATATAAAAAACCCCGAAGTCTTAAAATGTTGTGGTTTTGGAAACATGGCATATGTTTGTGAATAACCAGCAGGAAGTAGTGACATTATGAAAATCGCTGAGATTACAGCAGACGAAGTTTTCTGTTCGATTCTGTTCCCAGGGTGCGCCAGCCGCACTTTCGCAAGAGAGGATGGCCTCGTTCGGATCATCATTTGCCTTTCACCGTTATGCAAGCCGTTTTACCGCCTTGTGGCATAATTATCCGCGCATCTTTGTTGTTCCCGCAGCTTGGCCATTAGCTGTTACGTCATTAATAATGGAGGGCCCCTATCAAATACCTTACGTACGCGAGTGAAAATGATATTCCAATTTAGCGCTGCGTGCATTTAGCGAGCCGTGCTGGGCGCCATGGCAACCGGTCTTACTTCACTTGTTTATGCTACCAGCACAAAACAATCGCCAACAACATGCAGTGCCCATCTGTATCGAACGTATATCATCGCCGTGTTCACTTTATGTCAGTCAGATAAATACCTGTACCATTTCATTTATCAATCAGATAGTACATAACCTACATACTAATACCTATAAAGAGAGAACATTTGGAGGGGAGCTTATCTCGGAAACCATTTAACCGATTTTGATATTATTTCACCACAGAAAAGCCATATTATTTTCCGATATGACACATAATTATAGTTCTTCTTTTTCTTCACCTTTCGGGGCCATGCCATCCAATCATCTTCCGTAGTGTTGTCTGTCCTGTGCCGATTTATTTGCTGCCTACAGTTCCATTCCGCTTTTTCTTGCGACCTCGCTGACATATTGCTCCCATTCTTTCTTTGGTCTACCTCGACGTCTTTCTTCTTTTCTTCCTACAAAAACTTCTTTTAAATGGTTCACTCTTCTAATCACATACCCACACTATTTCAAATGTCTGTTCTCCGCCATCTCCATCATTGTTTCAATATTTAGGTTCTCCAATAAATGTAGATATTTCTTACTGCATCTCTACCTCTACCTTTGTTTCATTTATAATGACGCTATTCTACTTACATTATCCAAGTTTCTCACCCGTATAACAATGTGGTGAATAAGCTGCTTTGTATATTTGCATCCTTACCTTTGTGGATAGTTTATCGAGTAGTAAGTTTTTGTCTGTCGCTTAACGTTTACCAGTTGTACAAGATTATAGAAAATTCCTTCTGAATGAAGAGGGCTTCACAGGCCATTCCCAGAAAATTTAGGATATTCATTTTGTTTGTCATATAAATATGTTTAATATACGGTATTTTTATTAAAATCGTTAGAGCCATTTTTTTGGAAAATAAAACATTTCCAAAAATGTTCCATGTAAAAGGTAGTTTGCGGTGGGCAGATTTAAGTCTTGAAAGTCTTCGTCCCACATCTTTGGAAGATACTGAACATACTTTAGTTACGATGTTCATACACACAGAGACAGACAGACGCAGTGATAATTTTCAAAAAATACTTTGTTTTGAACTCAGGGAGTCTCAAAACACGTATTTCCGGTAAAATCTCGATATGCAATTTTTGGTTGGCATACAATACTTCCTCTACTTACTGTAAGTGCGCAGTAGAAAAAGAAAACAACATGACAGTTAATGGACCGAGCGGTTAACCGAGTGGCAGATGATCCAGGTTATATTTGCAAACATCATTTCATAAAACCAGTAATTTAATTCTGAACTTTCTTCTCACAAAGCTTGCAAGAAGCTATATCACGTCACCGTTTGATAAGGGTATTATGTATGAGCCGGGTGAGTCTTCTCAGCCTGCGGATTGAGAAGCTATGCCGTAAATCCTGTCCACTGCATCGCGTCGTATCAATTTCAGCCGAAATGACTGCTTTGCACCGTTGTGCACGCAATGACTTGCACTCGTAGCGCAACAGTGTGCGCGTTGGCCTTCAGTGGTTCAAATACTGTCGCTTGAAGGTGCTTCTTATGTTTAGTAAATTTAACGAGAACTGATAGTTTGGGCATAAAAGTGTCGGTTCACCTAATTAGCTTAACTATGCGAATTTCACTGAAACACAAATTGTTACTAGTTAGAATATGCAAATCCACTCTCTACTGTATCGGAAAGAAATTGTGATTTGCTAGAACGTTCTCGAAACAAACAGAAATGAATAAAAAAACTCATCTACTCGCAGGCGTGATTTGAGCTTCCAACCTTAACTATGACTTTCCCTTGCGCTATCAGAGCCCCAATCAGCGGGCTGGTGAATGAGCTGTCAGCAGCTGCATTTCTCATCGTCTGTAAAATGCAGGGTTGCCTAGTTACCAATCCGCAGGATGAGAAGACTCACACGGTATATATATTAGGGATGGGACCTCGATACTCTCGATACTCGGTGATATCGAGGTATGGCTAATACGGAAAAGGTCCCTATATTGAACCACTTACGCCTAAGTAGTAAATAATAATTATAATTTCAAATCAAAATTTTCAGAAACACAAGCGTTAAAGTGACACATCCTTGAGCTATAAATATCCTCAACACAATTTAAAATTAATACAGTTATCAAATAAATAACATTTTAAAAGTGAGATGGTGTAAATCGGTTCAAATTAGGAACGTGGTCCTTAAACTGAACCACCCGTGCCTTAAAGTAAAACACATACTTTTAAGTTTAAAAGTATTTTTATTAATACAAAATATCTATATTTTATTGTGCATTCAAAAAAATATGCTATCAGCAACAAAAGTAGAATACAAAAGTTTGATAAGAATAGCAATTTCCTGAACATTTTGAATTTGTATATAATCAAAGTCACTTGGTTTTTTGGAATAGGTATTATTTGCAAATTGTATAGAGTTTTTACTAATGTTTACTCTCATACAAAACAGTCCAATTATACACAGTCTTCACAATAAAACACTTTCTTCTTGGCACTAACTTTTGGTGAAGCCATATCCTACAACTCATACACTGGATCATGTCCATCATTTCAAACAAGTCACAATTCACATATTCATGTCATCCACTGTTTTTAGCATCATTTTTTTTAAGTTAGCATATTATATCGATATTTATTCAGAGGATATAGTACTCGCAGTTGAGCAATTCTAGAACTTCAATAGGTTTCCTAAATTGGACCAGTTCAATATAGGGTTCAAACAGTGGTTGAATTTACGAGCCACGCCATTTTGGAAACTTTAGCATCTATGTGACAAGGATAGACGCTGCTTTAAAAAAACGTATGCAGGAATATTGTTGCTAAATAAACATTTTATAACATGTAATATATAGATCATCTCAAACTTATCTAATGGTCGTATAAGCTTAGCTAGACGAGTCAAATATTACTTCTGAAGCACCAAAAACACACAACACTTCATAGAATTGAAACCACAGCTCAGAATGCTAAGTCAAAAACTCCAAGCATTCATAGTTGTACACACTACCTTCTGCTAGGATTATGGTGCCATCTGTCGAACAGTTTGGAAAATATCGGAGCGGTTCAAATTAGGGACCTTTCCCCTACTTTGAGATAAACCTTCAACACTTTTAAAATGATCAAGTTTTGCATTGTTTAAAGTTGTTGCGTTTAACTTTATGAAAGACTTCACGTTATTGTCTCGCACGTGTCCCCAAACAGTTACGGGACTGTAGTTCACGAAAGACCTTGACTGCGTTTCCTGTAGGTGAATGCAACATTCCGTAGACTCTTTTATCTAAACAAAATAGGGTAAGGAACAGAGACTGGTAGTCATGTAATATGCAGCGCTAACTGAGTTGTGAATGAAGCTGATTTAACTGAATCACGTTTCCTGGCTTGGTGACTCACTCTCAGTCATTACATTCACCTGCTCCAGCAGAAACAAATCAGAACTCAAGACGTGAGATAATACACCGCATGGAAATATTTGTTAGTTTTAGTTGTTTGAGTTTCGTGTAAAACATATATTAGTTTATATTACAAGATTGCAGAATAAAGAACAATTGCTAGAATTTGTTTTTCTGTGGATAGAAAATCCTTAAAAATAATGTTTTCACAAAAATAGTTACATAAAAAAGCAAGCAAAGAAATTAGTTTTGTTTTTTCTATTTTTTGCCTTGACTAACAATAGCGGGTATACAACCTGTGTTGCCAATTGAAGACTGCCAAGCAGGAACAATTGTGGAATTAGCATACAATACAAAATTGCTTACATGCATTTGTACACAGAAAGCTACTAATAAGAACATAAGTCAGTGAAGAAGCTATGACCAATATTTCTCGATACTTGATACCGATACTGACTTTTGAGCGTCAATACACAATATTCACGTTATAAAAATGTGTAAAGGTCATAGCTCGTTTACTGAATTATGTATATACGAGGGCGGTCCATAACTTTGACGAGAGGTAGCGTTCTAACCACGTCTCTTGTTTGCACTCAAGTCTTACATCTATTCTGGCTATAATCGCAGAAATTCGTCGTCATTTGTTTCTTGGAACATTGTTGAGAGCGTCTAAAATAAGCAGATGTGTGTTGCTTCGTAAAAAATGGGGAAAAGTGAGTTTCGTTTTCTGATAAAGCATTACTTTTTGCGTGGTAAGACGGTGAAGGAAATGGAAGAAAAGCTGAACAAGTATTATGGGGACTCTGCTCCATCACATGGCATGGTTCACAGAATTTCCATGTGGCCGTTCGAGCACAAGAGATGCCGTGCGCACAGGACGGCCGGTTGAGGTCACAGCAGAAGAAACAGTGAATAAAGTTCACGATATTGTGTTGGAAGACCGCCAAGTGAAAATCTGTGAGATAGCCAAGACCGTAAACATCTCGAGTGAACGGGTGTATAACATTGGGTATGAGAAAGCTGTCAGCAAGATGGGTGCCGCAGAAACAGCCTCATATTTTACAGACTTCGAAAAATCATATGTTTTGGAAGGGTTAAAAAAAATTCTGATGTGTTACACTCACATGACTTTCTCTACTCTTGTACAATCTAATTTTACAAACGCCTATTCTCCACATGCTTCAAGTTAATCGAGATATCGAGATGTCAATCTTATTGGTAATTTTCTTGTAGATGCAAGGGAAATATCGTAGCTTTTAAGCGATAGTCAAATATTTTAACGCTGGTTGCTATGTGGCGCATTCCATTCTCTTTGCATGTCCAGGACAAAAAAAATGAATAACGAATTTGAGAAAAAGTATAAGTATTGTAAAATTTAAGGAAATAACAAGCAATATCTCGAAAACGGTTCACTCAACAAAAGAAATGTATATGACATAAGTTGTGTATTTTAACGCGATCTACATTTTTTGTGTAGTAAAATTTTGTCTATCTCTTATGGTTTACCAGTTATGCAAAAGTCGTTCACAATAAAGAATACTTTTGGAGACATTCCTAGGAAATTCAAGATATACATTTTATTTGTCATAAAAACATCTTAAACATATGATATTTTAATCAAAATCGTTAGAGCCATTTTTGAGAAAATTAAAATTTTCGAAAAATGTTCCATGTAAAGGGTAGTCTGGGGTGGGGGGAGTTTCTTGAAAACCTTCGTGTCGCATCTCTGGAAGATACTGAACCTAAATACCAAGTTTGGTGCTTATCCGACTGTTCGTTTTTGAGTTATGCTGTTCACAGACACACACACACACACACACACACACAGACACACACACGGACATGTTTCCAAAAATGCTTTTTTTGGATTCAGGAGGTCTCAAAACATGTATTTCCGGTGAAATCTCGGTATCGAATTTTTGGGTGGAATGCAATACTTCCCCTACTTACTATACGTAGTAGAGAAAGTAACTAGAGAAACGTTAGAAAACGTGTATTGAATAGGCGAATGCCTAACGCACATGCGCTGGTCTGACACCGGTTGCCGGATATGCACAGACTCTGAAGCGACCAGAAGTGTGTTGGAACACAGACAGATTTTGTCGGAGCGCGCTGTAAGTGATGCGCATGCTCAAACTATTAGGGGCTGTTGTTGGAACAAACTATAAGTAGAGAGAATTGTGTCCAGTGTAACGCCAGCGAGTATTCATACTTAACAAAGGAAAATGTTATTTTTCTGCAGGTTCAGAGTCAATACAACATGTTTAAATTATTGACATAGGGAATTCTCCATGTGAACTAAGATTCCCCTTCTTTCGTTGATTATTGATTACGTGAGAACTGTGTTGAGGTTATTAAATAATTATGGGAACAAAGAAAAGATGCAATTTCTGGATAATTTGGATAATTCTTTCACAGATAAGGTTAGCATGTTACCACACTCGTGTGTTGCATACTGTTTCTTCGAAGGTAGTGAGTAATAGAAATAGTACTTAATACGAAAATAAAATTAATTAGTAAACCTGCTGAAAATGATGTAACCAGTAGCAAGGTCACCAGCATTACGAGGGCAGTCCCAGAAGTACCCGATCTGACGTATATACAGCGGTTGTTGTTTCAAATGAATGACTATGGTAGAAAGTACCACCCTTATAAAGCCTAAGTTTGAAGTTTGACGATGCTACGTTGTTTAGTAATTGTTTGGCAGCCATCAATAGTGAACTCTCTCAGTAAATTTGCAAACATGGATAAAACTGGTCATCGTTATGTGATACAATACTTGCATTTGAAAGGTCTTAGTCCAACTAATATTAAAGCTGAGCTAGATTCTACTCTGGGGGAGTCTGCTCCTTCGTTTACAAAAGTAAAATATTGGGTGACAGAGTTTAAGCGAGGCCGTACAAGCTGCCAAGACGAACATCTCAGTGGTCGACCAAATGAGGTGACCACGCCAGAAATTGTGAAGAAAATCCACAAAATGATATTGGATGACCGTCGACTGAAAGTGCGCAGCTAGTAGATATTCTAGGCATTTGAAAATGTGCTGTACATCGCACACTAACTGAAAATTTGGACATGAGAAAGCTGTGCGCAGGATGGGTGCCGCGTTTACTCACAACGGAACAAAAACAGCTTCGTGAAGATGTTTTGCTGCAATGAAGCCGAGTTTTTTTGCGTCGATTCATAACCATGGATGAAACATGGGTCCAGCACTTCACACCTGAGACGAAGGAATAGTCAAAACAGTGGATTGAAAGGGGAGAATCGGCTCCAAAGAAGGCGAAGACATTTCGATCTGCAGGCAAGGTCATGGCTTCAGTTTTTTGGGATGCGCGTGGGATATTTTTCATTGATTATCTTCAAAAAGGAAAAGCAATCAATGGCGAGTATTATACAAACTTATTGCAGCGTTTGAATGATAAAATCAAGCAAAACCTGCCGCATTAAACGAAATAGAAAATTCTGTTTCATCAAGACAATGCACCAGTTCACATATCCATTATCGCCATGGCCAAAATCAATGAGTTAAAGTTCAAATTGGTTCCTCATGCACCCTATTCACCAGATTTAGCCCCCTCTGATTATTTTCTGTTCCCAAAGTTGAAGAAATGGCTTGGTGGCAACAGATTTGCTAAGAATGAAGAGGTGGAATCTGCAGTTGATGGATATTTTGCAGAACTCGACGGTTCTCACTATAAACAGGGTATCGAAGCTATTGGACATTGTTGGGAAAAGTGTATCGAGCTGAAAGGAGACTATGTAGAGAAATAAAGATGTTTTTTCCCAACATTTTTTACTTTTCTTTGTTAGATCGGGTACTTCTGGGACATCCCTCGTAACTTTGGTGGCCATCGATTATCCACGTGTTTGTTCACCTTAAAAATCAACTTGCAGCCCATACTTAGTTGCTGAATGAATTAAATCGTAAGTAAATACTGACCTGACGAATAAAAAGTAAACACCTAGTTAAGATTTAAATGGTAGAATTTAACTATCAAATATGATAATATATAGGTCTGTAATAATAAATATATCAAAAGTTAAGATTATTTAATACAGTTCATGCACATACGTGCGTAAAATAGGCGAAAACACGCAGATAGATTAGCACTGATAGCACGAAAAGGAAGCTGATCAAAAAACACTTGTCGAAAAAAATTACTTACAGGCTATACAGCATTTCCAGAACATGTAGGATTGTTGGAGAAAGGAGAGTGTTAAGGATGTGAGATGGACAGCATGTGCCAGGGGAGTTTTGTCCATTACTACGAATGTCTTTGTGTTTACAGTATTTATGTTCTATAGGGTAAAGGGAAGAGGTAAATCTAATTAATTAAATTATGATTCCTGACTTTAAAATACCAACTGTGTAAGTATACTTAATACCAATCTTATTTTATAATTAATGTGCCTTAGTTTGTATTTTCGGTGAAATCTCGATATTCTGGGTCGAATCACTTTCTCGCATATACCTTAGCTAAGCTGTTTTTGTAGACGAAAATACGGATAGGTGTATCGAAATAAACAATGGTTCTTATTTATCTTGCTAAAGATGTAACTGTCCTTAGTAACCAGTGTTGCACAGGTAAAACCACTTACAAACCACAGCATTAGGATAACATAATTACAGTGAGAATGGAGAACATACATTATACGCCACAAGAGAGCGAAGAGTTTTATGCGCTCGTGCAAATTATCACCTTCGGCATCGCTTCGAGTGCTAAACTTTCCACGTGTGGGTAAAATCTAACTTTACTCACTGGTACCGTTATTATCCAGCTTGTGTAAATTGTTTTAATCCAGCATGTTTGCAAATTAAACAAAAATAACTGGAACAATTATGGCTTGTCGTTATCTGAAATTCTCTTTTGTTAATACGCATCCATTTCTTGACTGCGGGAAATATTGTGTCTTATAATAACACATTTAAATAGTTTCTCTATTAAAGATAAATATTGTTCTTTCACAATGTTGTATTTTGTTCTGTTAATATATGTTTTACATTTCCTTTCTGGTAATTCACTTCATTGCCGTCTATTGAAAGATCCGCAATCTACTCAGGAAGTGTTTTTAAACAGCAGAAAATAAATAGAAATCTTTTATTGATGTATCAGCAAACTCCGCGACTCTGCTCTCTCTCTCCCTCTCCATCGCCTCACTCCCCCGTCTGCTCTCTGTGCAACTTACATGTAACGTGATGTTTTGTAAACAGTAACAAAGCAGCTTTTTGAGGGGTGTTAAAAACTAAAACACAAGAAAAAGATTTCACAGTACAAGAGTTGTGCCAATCAGATCTACTGTTGTTTCACGAGTAGAAAACCTTGCCCTAGCCTGACCTCACCCCAGTAACCAAAGAGTGAGAGGAACCTTAGGAGGTCAATTTTAGCCGTTGTTGCCACTGTTTTTTCTTTCCTTGTCTTAGAATGATTCCTTAGCAATCGTTGCCCACATGAATAGCCAAGGTCTTCAGCGGGAGGTCCTTCAGGACCATCATCCCTGTCTGAGGTTTTTCCCAGGTTTTCCTCAGTCCTGAGGCAGGCAGGCAGGTGGTTGGTCATCTGACGAGATCTGTTGCATGTGTATGTATCATCGTTACGACCCTCTTTGCACGATAATCTTATGATATTTACTTAGGAAAACGAGACAGCAGTTGTATATGTTCTGCATCATCGACACTACCCTTACAAAATATCAATGGATACAAAACCACTGGATTTTTGTGCTGGCTACAATTAACGAGGAGCAAACAAATAATGAAATGCAATAAACAATAACTGTTCTCCATTGCGAGAATGAACAATTGCTATAATAACGGCGATATTAAACACAATACACCGACTGCACAATGTTTACATTATAATCCCATCATCATGCGCTAATAACTTCGCATTGTGTTAACGGCTTGCAAAAGTTACCAACCGGCAGGACCAACGATTCAAAAGGATCAAACAGTTTTTGTGCTGGGAGGAACATAAAAAAACAAACCATATGATACTTGCATTTAGGCTGGCTACTTTATGTTGCATTGTGTTACAGAAGGCCACACTTCTCTATGTATAATAAATTACTGCTTTGTAAACTACAGTGCTCTGTTTGCCGTTCTGGGTCGTGCCAACGTGTCACTCTAAAAATACTTTTAATACTTATTTACATAACAAGGGTATAATATTGATGATCATGTTTGAGGATGGCGAAGTTCAGAAGTTGTGTTAAAAATTCACATAACTGTTTTTACCCGCTCTTTGACAGCTTGATTGTCTGCCTACTTCAACCGAGCGGGATGGCTTAAGCGTTAACGTCTGAGGCCCGCATTCGGGAGGACGTAGGTTCGATTCCTGTGGCCGACTTTCCTCACTCATGGGTATATTCGGGAGTTTCCCCTGGACACTAAGGACATGATGAATGAAACACACTATGACAACCCCAGCCAGTGAGAAACACCAAATACTAACTAACAAAAACACTATTTAATACACAAAGTCATCACAAGATGATGTCACATGGCGGACAACTACATTAAATAACAATGCCTCCTTAGAGCATAAACTAACTTGTACATTACACTCTATACTATTGTGCATATACTACAACCAATAACGTGTAATATGTATCGCCTCATATTCTAACATCATGTAATGTATATATACAGAGTGAGCCAAAAGACTCCGAACCGCTTGCACGGTGCTTTTCCTGTCCGCGTCCTCGGCGCTCGTTGCCGTCTGCCGCTATCATAGAAAGGCGCGGATGAAACCATACAACATTTTAAAACTACTTTTAAATGCTTTACTTACCAACTTTACAAAAGGAGATGCTGAAACTGGCCACCGTCGTTGTCCATACATTTTTGACACCTCTTTAGGAAACTATCCATCACTCGCCGTAGTTCACGTTGAGAAATTTCCTGGCAGATATTTTGTTTTAATTCTTCCAGGGTTTGTGGGTTTGTCTTGGACACTTTATGTTTTAAGTTACCACGGAGGGGTATTTTATGAACAATATTACCGGCTGCCGGTGTTTTTCCATTGGACATGTGGAAATGGGATAAAAACATGATAACGCACTGCTGCTATAAACAAAGTCACGCTGTTGTGGTTTTGCTCTGCAGTGGGAAGTGCAGTTTTGAGTTGACGGTGATGTGATGTGGTTCAGTTATTACGAGTTATTTATTTTTTTGTCCTGTACTTGCTCACAAAGTATATTATGGCTCAGTATATGTTTTCTACTGCACAGCGTGTATTTATTTACGATTCATATGTGTTAACTCAGACAGCTCACCAAGTGAAAGTGCGATTTGCAGAAAGATTTCCAGGTGTAAAAGTTCCAGGCCGTACAACAATTCATGAACTTTACAGTAAATTTCAGGCCACAGGAAGTGTTCAGGCTAAGAAATCTAAAAGACGGCGTTCGGTTCTTACCGAAGAAACATTAGACGACATCGGTCATCGTTTGGAAAATTCTCCCCAAAAATTCCATGATGGATAGTTTCCTAAAGAGGTGCCAAAAATGTATGGACAGCGACGGTGGACAGTTTCAGCATTTACTTTCATAAAGTTGGTAAGTAAAGCCTTTAAAAGTAGTTTTAAAAATGTTGTTGGTTTCATCCGTGCCTTTCTATGAAAGCAGAGACGGCAACGAGCGCCGAGGACGTGGACAGGGAAAACACTGCGCAGGCGGTTCGGATTCTTTTGGTTCACATTGTATGTGTGTGTGTTGTATCTATAAGTTTACAGTTCGATATGGAGACCCATCCGCTGACTCGCATACAAGCTGTACTTGTGCTGTACGACGGAAATACCATTAGAAGACGCAGCACTCCGGCGTGAATAAGTGCTTCACGTAAGTACTATAAGAATATTACTCCTGGAAAATGCACACACAGCACATGAAATCCTAACAATCCCCACCTAGACTCCGATAGGGGGCAGGCTGGGCCTAGGTCAAGTCTGTCCTCCAACTTCTAATAGCTAACTCCACTGGTTACCGCACTGCAAGCCAGTTTAGATTCTCTCCATGGAATGCGCGGGTGCTTCAGGCGGTACCGCAGCAAACCTATTCTTTCCTATTCCGGTGGAGGAGTTTTTAGTGGGTATGCCGTTCATTGGTGAGCCCCACGCTCCCAGTTCCGACTCCCATCGGGGCTGGAGTTAGTGATTAAATCATTTTCCCCTCTACTCGAAAAAAATTATGATGTATTACACTCACATGACTTTCTCTGCTCTTGTACAAACTATTTTTACAAACGCTTGTTCCCCATATGTTTCATGTTAATCGAGATATCGAAATGTTAATCTTATTGCTAATTTTCTTGTAGATGCAAGGGGAATTGCTAGGCTTTAAGCGATAGTCAAATGTTTTAAGAGCTGATTGCTATGTGGAGTATTCCATTCTCTTTGCATTACCAGGACAAAAACATGAATAACGAATATGAGAAAAAGTATAAGTAATGGAAAGTTTAAGGGAATAAGAAGCAATATCTCGAAAATGGATAACTCAACAACAACAAAATGTATATGACATAAATTGTGTATTTTAACGCGATCTACATTTTTTGTGTAGTAAAATTTTGTCTATCTCTTATGGTTTACCAGTTATGCAAAAGTCGTTCACAATGAAGAATACTTTTGGAGACATTGCCAGAAAATTCGAGATATACATTTCATTTGTCATGAAAATATCTTAAACATATGGTATTTTAATCAAAATCGTTAGAGCCATTTTTGAGAAAATTAAAATTTTCGAGAAATATTCCATGTAAAGGGTAGTCTGGGGTGGGTGGATTTTCTTGAAAACCTTCGTGTCGCATCTCTGGAAGATATTGAACCTAAATACCAAGTTTGGTGTTTATCCGACTGTTCGTTTCTGAGTTATGCTGTTCACAGACACAGAGACACAGACACAGAGACACAGACACACACACACACACACACACACACACACACGGACATGTTTTCAAAAAAAATTTTTTGGGATTCAGGGTGTCTCAAAACATGTATTTCCGGTGAAATCTCGGTATCGAATTTTTGGGTGGAATGCAATACTTCCCCTACTTACTATACGTAGTAGAGAAAGTAAAAATGCTGGGAAGGATCATTACATCCCGAATTTCTTGTCCCTCCATTTCACTTCATCTTTCATCCGCTTGGTCTCTTTCAGGGTTGTATGTGTCGGCGGGAGGTCTCGGCGTGTGCATGGCAGTGGGAAAGTATGCTCTGAGGAAACCTTCATCCCCTGGAATGTGGTGGTCTGCGGCCTCCGGGTCCCCAGGGGATGTTTAAGCCCCCAGTGTCCATCCGGGGAGTTCAAATCTGTAAATGGTATCTGCCCTCCCGCTTTCGTGCCCCCAGGTCCGGCGAACCTCTTGTCTCCTCTCACCTCATCCCTCCCAGTCCGGGGTATAGGTACAGAAGATCTGCGTAGGTCGACGTTGAATCCTAATCTATCTACTTCCTGTTAGTAGAGATAAACGTTGCAGAAATAGCTTCATTACACATTTCGTTGTGTGTACAGCGGGAACAGATGAAACTGAAGCGAGTCAAATGTTTAAAAAGCTGCTTGCTATATTCCAAACTCTTCGTAAGACAGCGAGAAAGAAAACAATACTGAGTTAGCCTCAACAAATTTAAGGCGTTGGAATGTTAAATAATGCCGCAAAAAATTTATTTTACACAAATTGTATATTTTAACAATATAGAGATTTTTTCTTTTTTCTTTCTTTTTTAAGTTGTTTATCTCTTATAGTTTACTGTTGGTATTAATTATACAATATTCATTTAGAATGAAGAGATCTTCATGGGATTTAAAAAAATTCAAGGCATGCATTTTGTTTGCCATACAAATGTACTACACATATGGTGTTTTACTCAAAATTCTTTGACCCATTTTTGAGTAAATAAAAAATAGCGAAACATTTTCTATGAAAATTTTCTGTCCTATCATTACGTTTCGCCCGTTTCTGGGTTGAAGGACAGGGCGACAGCTGGACTGTGGATTGTGCATTTTAGAAAGATTTCTCCCTGGAGTTTGCTGGATCTGCTGGCCCCCCTCCTAGGAACTTGTCTCGGTCAGCGGGACCCCAAGTAGGTGTGACTAGCTGGCAGCAGGATGTGCTCTATCTGGAATCGTTAGGGACCCCGTCGTCCGGTTCTGGTCGCCCTTCGGGTCTTCCTCTCATGCCTCCCTGCCAGGGGACACATTAGAAACAAAAAGAACCATGGCGGTCTACTTGCGGTGCTCTGTCTCAGAATCTGGAGGCCCCTCTGTATGTGTACCTACCCCTCCTACTTCTGGATTACTTCGGGGAACTGGGTAGAACGTTTTCTCCTGAAGGTCAAGTATTTGTTGCTGGTGGTTAACAGAAATGTGACCATTGGAAAGTACAGTAAGCTGTGAAAGTTTCAGTTGACCAGGGAGGAGGTGTTAAAGCTCTGATGATCAAGCTTGCCCTGCTGTTTGGTGATGTCGTGAATCTGCTGTTCAATCATATAGGAAACAGAGGTTCGGTAGTTGTTGGTGTGAATGTACCTCAAACAAGCGAGTTTTCACTAAAATAGAAGCTGCAGTTGGTAAGAAAATGATTGTAATTAGGACCACAGGGATGCTCTGAGGGAAGATTCCTCGTGGACCACAAGGAAAGTCGTTGTATTGCACAGCCTGTTGCAAAGAATGCATTCCGGAAAATTGTGGGCTTGGCTAATACACAGAACATTCCTTACAACGAACTTCAGCAACTCCCCTAGCGGACAAGTCTCATGCAGAACGGCATTAACGGAGGGATATTTAGAAGACAACGTGACATAAGAGCAAAGCATCTTGGACTTGGACTGATAGTTATTTTCAAGACACATTGTGAAAGGTTTAGTTGAGAGTTCGACCGATAGAGCTAGATATAATATAAGAG
Organism: Deroplatys truncata; assembly: GCA_030765065.1. Classification (NCBI taxonomy): domain Eukaryota; kingdom Metazoa; phylum Arthropoda; class Insecta; order Mantodea; family Mantidae; genus Deroplatys; species Deroplatys truncata. Next base: position 19,514,155 of record CM060985.1, on the reverse strand, counting down.
GCAATGTGTAGTATATGCCTGTCAAAGGATCTGAGATATTGGTCCTGGGGTAAGTTATACGAGAACGTGCGTTACATATCATACTGGTGCACACTTGAACGAAGGTGGCTGTTTCTCAAACCAACAAATTATTATGACGCGAAAGAGGAAAAGAAAGAGCTTCCGGTTTTCTTTCGATGTTCCTTTTATGAACAGAACGAGAAAGAGAAAATCCAATAAAAACGTATAACACTACGGAAACAAGAAATCCACCCAAAAAAGGAAGATTGTGAGTGTAAGCTTCGTATTACATTGAAGCGCTTTCGAGTTATGTTAGGAATAGTGTGGTGCAACTGGTAAAGTGCTGACGTAAAGGCGTCTAAGAATCGTAATTACTTTTTCTATCATTTCCTCGGTAAGTAGAGGAAGTATTATATTCCATTCACACACACACACACACACACACACACACACACACACACACACACACACACACACACACACTCAATATCCACATTTCACTGGAAATACATTTTAATGCTTTTGATAAAATAGAATAATATGTTTGAAAAAAATACATAGGTACTATATTCACATAACTTTCTCTACCCACTGAGATTTATTTGTATCCCTTTTCTACAAATCGTTCCTGCAAAGCTTAAGTTTTCTATTTACTTCGAGTTAATGAGGATACACGTTTGCACATTTCGTAGTAGGTAGAAGGGAAACACAGGAGGCTGGAGCGATACTCACATGTTTTAAAAGTGGGCTGCTATAAGCTCGCTTTAAAACTCCACTCTTTGCATATCACAAGAAATAAAAGAATGGCGACACCTCTTCAAAGAATGTAGAGTACTGAAAAATTCAAACCAAGAAAAGGGTTATTTGACATAAACGGCGTGTTTTAATAAGATCTGTATGTTTCATGTGCTAAGCTTCTATTTCCACAAATTTATACAAAGTTCATTCAGAAAAGTTCACAGATATTCATAGAAAATTCAAAATATACATTTTACTATTATCTATAATACTGTATTAAACAAAGTATCTTAATCAAAATAGGTAGAGGCACTTTGAGAATCCAAAACAACGAAAACATTTTCATGTAAAGTCTAGTTTGGGATGGTGGGATTTTCTTGAAAATTTTCGTGTCGCATCCTTGGAAGGCAGATTTACCGGTCAGGTTTTATAAAAAAAAAATTTTGGAGTTCACGGACCTCAAATCGTGTATATTTGATATCTCTATATTAATTTTTGGATTGAACAGTAGTTACTTCTATCCACTAAGGTATGTATAGAGAAAATAAAAATGTTGAGCACAAAAATATACATTTTGTGTCAAATAAAGTGTTTAAAAGCGCTACATGTTTTCGATGTAGGTATACGATTAAATTTTATCAAATATAAGTGCTTCAACTGACGGAAGATGCTTTAAAGTTTCCCATTCCTTTTTGCTGTCGTTGCTTTAAACATGGGGGTGTAATTTATTGTTGTGTGACTACAACTTTCGATACAAATTGGAACGTTACTTCAGCAGTTCGGACTCCCGGCAAAAGTTATAATATTCTCGCAACCACCTCACACTCTCATAGTTACAATTATATTGATAAGTACATACTTTATTATAAGAGATGTTGGAAATGTTGTCCTTCTCCATTCAAACACTTCTGGAATCTTCACACACGAGAGCTCAATATCCGAAATTGAATGAATTTATCGTCTAATGTTTTCTTTTACTTCTTATAATGTATGGCGGTTTCTTGCATGCACCTTATTTTTCATCATCACAGTCGGCTAAAGTTTTGTAATTGGATTTTGAAAAACGATAAGAGTAACTGATCCACACTTGATATTTTTTCTCTGACGAAGCATGCTTCCATTTATATGCCTATATTTCGTCGCAAAATAACAGATATTGGAGCACAGAGAAACCGGATTTTACACACGAGATTCCCTTTCCTGATACGAAAATTGGTGTACAGTAAATGCATACAGAATAATAGGACCTATAATTGTTTTTCGAGAAATAATAAATACAGAGATACAGAAATAGGATATTCACACCATTTTTTTAACATTGACCGACGTTGAATGACAGTCTGAGGTTTACCTACAAGACTGCTACCGCGCATACCGCTGCAGAGTCGTTAAATTTAATTCAGGAATATTTTAGAAGATATAGTAATTAGTAAAGAATTATGGCCCTCGTGATTCTATAATTTACTCTATGCGATTTTTATCTATGAGGGAACATGAAAAATAAAGTGCATGCAACAATCCCTCATAATCTGGAAGAACTAAAATAAAACATCCGGCGAGAAATGCACTCAATTTCGCATATTGTAGCGTATGTGTGTGTATTGTCGCGCCGGACACATTATTGCTGTGTATAATATTGTTGAGCTGATTGTTGCGTTTGTGTGTTGAGTTTTTGTCCGGCGCGGAAATTCCATCTTCTTAGTTGGGGGGTGAAGGCAAGTCAAGGGAATAGCCTCTTTGTGTGGTGGCGTGGCTTGGCTTGGCCAGAGTCGTGCGTGAGTCTTCAATATGTGCATGTGTGTAAGAGTGCGTGTTGCCATGCGTGGGCCATCTCCCCCAGTGTTTTGTCTGTAACCTTTTCGTGTACAATGTAGGCCACCTTAATTTATAATAAACCTGAGCAAAACATGAATTCAAATGTAATTATTTATAAATATTCCACACCCGCTTTAGTTTTGTGCAGCAAGTTCTGGGCATCTTTCGCTTGCCTCTGTAGCTACGTCCCGCAATGTTTATGCCGGGGTAACTAAATTTAATATTTTAGCTGCAAACCTTTAGGCTTCACCCCGGTGTATAACAATATTGGACTCTCGAGTGTGAATGAAAATTTCTGAGAAGATGCCAGAAATATGTGGATAGAGAAGGACATCTCTTATGATAAGATATGTGATTATTATTGCAATTGTAACCATGAGAACGTGAGGCGGTTGTGGGAATATTATGCTTCTTTCGGCGGTAGACCGAGCCGTCGAGCGGGGGCCGCAGCGTGAGCTAGCGGTGAAGTGTGTCTGACAAATATTCCTATGTGAATACGTATTTCTGGATGGAATTTTGAATGTCAGGAATAACAATGAAGAAATATGCCCACATTTTGATACGCGGTTTGAAAATTTGTTGTATAAAAGATTTAAAAATGTATTTCTCAACATTTCAGTAATGACTGCCTTTAACAGTCAAATATGATTCTATAGTGCAACCCTTTCTATTTTGGCGAGGAATGTACCTACTGGAAGAAAACGTATAGATGTATGTACACATGCGTCATAATAATTGTTAAAAACGCCTTTAGCAGCTTGAGTATCAATTCGAAAGTGCTACTATGACTAGTTTTCTTGAAAACAGTGTTTTTAAACTAAGTACCCATACTTTTTAAAACATAACACATTATTATTTTCCAAATACTTTATTATCATTCAATTCATTACCCTAAACCACTTCTCCATATACTCACCGCCGTTATTCAGCCACTAGTTCGTAACAGGAAACCAATTTTGTATAACTTCGTCAAAGAATGATGCCGCCTGTGATGAAAGCCAAGTCTGCTCTTCTTGTTTCATATTGTAACACCCTTACGGGGTGGTTACCTCGCAGTAGTTGGTTACACTGGAGGGGGTGATAGCTCAGAGGTAGGGGATGCGTTAGTACTGGGGTGGTAGGTAGGCCAGGCTGGTGTTCTAGGATGCGGAATTTAAATAATGCACAGGGGATGCATTGAACCAATAAATTATATTATTGAGTTAGTGCGAGTACATTCGGGCCCGTAGGTGGGCCACACAGATTGGGGTGAAGCCCGGAAAGTAAGCAGAACTTAGAGGAGATACATCCTTACCTGTTCACCTGGTGTTGCGGAGGCGACTCGTGCAAGGTAAGCGGACCTCGGGTCGTCGATGTTACAACTATCCCTTCAACTGATTACTACTCCGATTCCCACAATGGTTCATACAATCGCTTCCGACGACCTCTGACAATCGATCCCTGACAATCGCTCGAGTCAAACCCCCGTAGTATAAATACATACAGAAGAGCTGACTCGGCGTTCCTTAGCGCTGTCGTGTTGAGGTAACCTCGTTTCGACACTTTCTGCCTGGTTACCTCATCTGATGTAATCCTCGGCGCTCCACCTGGTCCGCTACATCATCGTCGAAATGTTTTACACCAAGGAATTTCTTCAGATGAAGAAACACATGAAAATCGCTTGGTGCCAAATTCGGACTGTAGGGAGGGTGAAATTAATTAATTGAGTTTTATTTATAGACGCTCTTTAACTACTATAGTCCTTAGCGTCCTTTGCTCAGAGGCCTCTTTATCAGGGTTGAGATTTTTTTACGTGCCGTAAATCTACGACACAGGACCACCGGCTTTACTTCCCTTCTGAAGGAAGCCATGCTAAGGATGTTTACGGCAGAAAAAAATCTATCCCCCTCCGCCGGTTTAAACACGCGACCTCGGGAACTAGAGGCTAGCATGGTACACCTAGACCACGGAAGACGAGGTAGGGAGGGTGGTCGAATTGTTCCCAACCAAATGATGTAATGAGATCGCGAGTTTCTGTGGTTGTGTGTGGCCGGACACCGTCACTCATTATTGTTTCCCCATAAACCCCACACAATGAATGTATGTTGGTGTAACATTTCTCGCATTCAAAAAACGCATCACTGATCTGACTTCACAGACGGATTGTTCGATTATTCTGGATATTTCGAAACGCTTTAACAACAAGAAAACACAAAGTGACTATCGCTCACAGGTGCGTCTGGCTTCCTAATGAATGGAGGAAGTGATCGTGCGTGCTCAACATCGTGACTGCAGCGATAAAATATTAAAACGGCATTTACTTTAAAAACACATCTCTTATATAAAGGTAAGTTTTTCTACCCTATCAAGGTGCTCTATCAAGCACCACAGAAAACATCTACAAAGATAAAATGTTGTACATGCAACCGATAACATAACAGCAATTATTAAACTATATTACGGCCTAAGCCTCGTGTAGGATTAACAAAAAAAAATGAAAATTTCAAGAGTTTCATCTCTCCTTTTCAGCAATATAGAAGAATAATGTTCTTGAAGATAGGGCAGGGAGAAAGAGGTTAAAGTGTTCTGTCAGGTGCTCATGATCATCATCTATAGCAATTTATTGATTTTCCTGTTGAAAGAGTAATTTTAATGTTCAAACGTAACCCATCTTGTATTCTCAGAATAGATAGAAATGTCGATAGCTGTTGTTTCCCTGGCTATTATATGGGCGCCGTTTTTGTGGTATTTCGTGGCCAATAACGGCCACAAAGGTTTACATATATTGAGAATGTAACAAAAAATGTACGGCACAAATTTCAGAACACATTCCTCACACGTAGACGAAGAAATGGTGTTATATGAACATGGGTCTGGAAACGCTTAGTTCCCATGTTACAACTCATTTTCTCCAACTCATTAATCATGGGCAACACACAAGAATAGAACGTACCAGCATACCACATGCAACTATTTCTCGCAGGAGATGTTCAGTATGCCCTCCATGCAACCCGTCGTTGTGGTGAATCCCGGATGCTGATGTATCCCTGGAGTATTTCGTATGGTTTCGCATCCTTCCATAATACGGGCACGGAGACTCTGAACATCTGGTTCTGGGGTTCGATACACAAGAGCTTTCGAATGCCCCCCACAAATAAAAGTCCAGTGGGCTTAGGTCAGGGGAACTTGGAGGCCAGGCAATTGGATCACCTCTACCTATCCGTCACCGAATCTGTTATTTACAAGCCGACGGACATTAATACTAAAATGAGGAGGTGCTCCATCGTACATGAAGTACATGTTTTGTCGCACAGCTAAAGGCACATCTGTTAACAGATCAGGTAGAACATTCTCTACGAAATTATGGTAACTCTGTTCGTTGAGCCTGGGTGGAAGAACGTGAAGCTCTACCAAACAGTCGCCAACAATGCCGGCCCACATATAGACAGAAAATCTTTGTTGATGACTTACTTCAACAGTTATGTGAGGATTGACGTCAGCCCATACATGTCGATTGTGATAATTTACAATCTGATCTCGTTGAAACGACCCCATCTGTGAACAGCGCCATTGCACTAAAATTAGGGTTGACACTTTGTTGCATAAACCATTCGCAGAAGCGAACCGTGCAGGAAAATCAGCTGCTGATAGTGCCTAGTGGATACTGGCCGACCTCGTGTAACACTCGTCAGACAGTCATGTGGTCAACATTCATTGTAACAGCTATTTGTCTTGCACTGACACTAGGGTCGTCGTCAACTGCCTGAAGAATTGCCACCTCCCGTGCGATGTCCTCGTCCTTATAGGCCTCCCCCGGTCGCGAGTATCACGCTGAAATGCTCCATGTTCCCTAAGACAGCGATCAATGGCTTAAAAAGTTTTCCTGTCGGGGCACCTTCATCCTGGAAATCTGTCCCGGTACAAACGTTGAGCGGAAGCGCCATTGTCGTCTGCTAATCCATACATCAAATGGGCATCTGCCATCTCTGCATTTGCATGAGCCAAGTTTGTGATCAACTCTACTAGTACGTGGTAACCCGTCTGCTTGCCAAGGTCGTACTGCTCACTGGAACAGTTGATGTTACCTGTAAACAAGCAATGACTCAAGTCGCATGGCAACAGGGACATGTAAAACAAAACACTGGTGGTGCACCTACGGTAATCACAACGTAACCAGACGTAACCAAGATTGCATGTTCCCCATGTGTTTCCCATGATTAATGAGTTGGAGAAAATGAGTTGTAACATGGAAACCCATGTTCACATAACATAATTTCCTCGTCTACGTGTGAGGAATGTGTCCTGCAATTTGTGGCTACGTATTTGTTACATTCTGTATAATGCATCAGCAAAGAAATCTGTGACACTACAGCCTTATGGGCCTTGGCCTACAAATCCGGTTGTCAACCTCACGATCAAATATTCAAGGTAGAGGTGGCCGATTATCCAGTCCGATCATCCCAAATTATTTGGGAGTATCATACTTTCCCCAGGTAGAACGTTGACTTTCGTGACCTACAGATCGCTACCTATTGTAGCTCCTCAAATGTACCACAATGCTGAGTGGGTTCCAGTCCTGTGGTCACATTTCGTGGCTGGGAACCAAACGTATCGAAACATTTCAAATTTGTCTGAAATGTGTAAAAGAAATGAAGGATAGTTGAGATAAAACGACCTTAGAATTGAAGCTGGAGATGAACATCTTACCAACCGAAACTTTGCTAGCTAAAAAAATACTGCAATGAATTATACTTATACAGAATTGACTGAAAACTAGCAGGAATAAATACACTTTTTCTTTTTAATTTTTATTTAATTTGTAGGCATTAGCATTAGAAGCAGAATACAACGTAATGAAACTCAGGGCAGTGGCTGTTAACGTGTTCATAGACTCTTATTCTAAACAGTGACTATGGCGTGTAATGGTTTGTGCTCTTGCTTGTCACGCTGGAGACAGGGGTTGATTTCACACAGATATTAAAAGTTAATCTATGTATTAGGGCTTAAATGTGTTAAAGCTATTTTTAATTATCTGCAACTCGATTGAAGGACATAATGACATTTTGTTATTTTGAATTTATTAATTGGGAGTTTAAAAACATTTAAGGTTCGTCAGCACGCGTCCGGGTGTGCCTGCTTGCCTAAATATCCCTGATCATATCTTCAAAAATTGAAATAAAACAAAAACAAAAATAAAACACTGTGTGTTTAATGAAACATATTGTTTATGCAAATGCAAGTAACAGCGATTTTGCCGAACGCACCTTAACTGTGTGCACGTTTACAATCTTGTTTATTTCGTTTTCCCTTTTCCTTCTTCTAAATCAAAGACCTCGGAGAAACTTTGTGGAGCTTTTGTTACTTTTCTTTGCACAGTTTATTTTTTAAAAGAACATCACAAGCTATATTATTATGAAACAGTGACGTGAATTACTTTTTCGACGATAGTGTTTTTTACCCACTTCCCGCTCGTGCGTGGGAAGTTGAAATTCCTGCACTGCTGCGTTTTGCTTTTTTAACGCAGACGTCAATAAAATGTGTTTAATCCTCGAAGTATTTATGTGTATATGTAATCATATTTGGTAGTTGAATGTTACCATTTAAGTCTTACTGTCTTTACTTCCCTTTGTTTATTAACATTTGTTTACGATTTAATTAATGCATTTAAATAAAACTCTTTCGCGCAAGCAGCCATGTCACCTTCAGCTATAGACTTGGTCAACACTACCACGTGACCAGAGACTAGCGCAGTCGATCTGGATACTGCTTTTAAATAGCTAGCAGTGATGAATTTTATTTTCACGCAAGCAATTCACTATCGCTGAAAATGCGTTAAGTGCATTTTTGTAGAAACTCAGAAGTGAAAGTAGTCGACCTTGTCTTGTATTTTCAAACTTCTTTCTGCAAAAGATGCACTTACCGCACTTGTATCGTAATGTAATATTTCTGCCGACAGTATTTTTCCATCCACTTCTCACTCAAGCTGTCATGCTGGAAAGTTAACCTACTAGTGTGTTTTGTCCATTTTTACAGACGCATGTGCATTAACTGTCTTAAATCTTCTAGCTTTATTATTGCAGAAATGGAATGTAATCATGTTCGGGAGTTGAATTTTATCATCTAAATTTTACTGCCTATTACTTCCTTTTTATTTGTTAATATTTACTTACGATTTTATTCATGCAGTAGCTAAGTATGAGCTCCAAGTTATTTATTTTCTAAGGTCAACAACCAGGAGCAGATAATCGATCGCCAATTCGCCACTAAGGTTAACGTTAGTCACCTTGATACTGAAACCCCCATGTTCAACAGCTGTGAGTAAAATTTTAATTTTATTTTCGCATAAGTAATACCTGTATCACTCAAAAACTATTATGCAATACACATTAGTGCACTGTAGAATCTCGGAAGTAAACGAATACCCAGTCGACTTCGTCTCGTATTTTCAAAGTCTCCCTCGTTCCGCGATGATGCAGTTACCGCACTTGTACGGCCACGTGTATTAAGCATGACGAAGTTTTTACTGTATTATATCAGCCAGACAGACGCTCGACTGCTGCGCTATCCGCCTTGTGGCCCTGTGCATCATCATCATCATCATCATCATCATCGATCGCAGGCACGATGGACCTTGTTGCGAGCAGGCGGACATGCCATTGTTCTGGCGTGTAGGGAAACTTGCTAAGAGTCACACAACTTCATCTTTTCTCTAAACTGTGTGTTCCACGTATGCTTATCAACGGCTCCGCTGTCTGAAAGCCAAGCAACATTAAACTTCTTCACTAGCAGAATCTCGTCTCCGTCTGGACCAGCAGCGCGAGAGAATAGAATGTAGACGTTCCGTGCTAAACATTTGCACATTGTTAACAGAAAGTAACCCACTGTCCTTCATTTTTATATCTCTTCTACAAACTACACTTTCTTTACTACTTACCAATAGGACGAAGAGGAAATATTGCTTTCAACCCAAAATTTCGATATGGAGATTTCACGTTTTGAGACTCCCTGAATTAAAAAATGCGTTTTTTAGGAAACGTTCCGTGCACGTGTGTGTATGAGAGAGACAGACAGAACAGCATACATAACTTAAAAACAAACGAAAAGTCGGTAAACAGCAAATTTGGTATATAAGTTGAGCCTGTTCCAAGGATGCGACACCAACATTTTCAAGAAAATCCTTCTACCCGAAACTACCCTTTATATGGAAACATTTTTCTAGTTTTTATTTTCTCAAAAATGGCCTTATGGGTTTAGATTAAAATACCACCTAACAAATCAAATGCATATCTTGAATTTTCTGAGAACAGCCTATGACAAAAAATGTACAGACGATTTATTTCAAATAACTTATTTGTAACGTCGGCGGCGCCGTGGCCGAGTGGTTAGACCGCTCGCCTCTCACCGAGGCGGCCCGGGTTCAATGTGGGATTTGTGGTGGACGAAGCGGCGTCTGGGCGGGTTTTCTCCGGTTTCCCCCGCCATTCATTCCACCAACTGCTCCATCATCACCTTTCCTTTCATCCATTTCGCCTTCATTTCGTTTCATCTACTTCCTTCATCCCATAAACAGAGAATGAATGAATGTAACGTAAGCCATTTGTGAGGTATGCGTTTATATCCTTCGAATTGTTCATTACTTTGCCATTCTTTTAAAATCCTTTCGATTTTCAGTTGTTTCTCGCGATGTCACGGAAACAGTATGGAATTTTAAGACCAGCATATAGCGTCCAGTTGTTAAACATTTGACTATCGCTGTTCTCTTTGTATCTATAACGAAATGTGTAATGCAATGGTTTGTGCAATTAAACTAAATAGAAAGACAAGCTTTCGTAACAAAGTTTCTATACCCTCTATAAAGCACAGAAGGTAGAGAAAGACATGTAAATGTAACACATAAATTTGACGTGAAGTAACAGCAACTATTTTCTATTCCATGACGCCCTCACAGAAAAGTGAAAGCTGCTCTTTCAAGCCTGCAGAATGTTCCTATTGTAATATCCAGGCCGTGTACGATATACGATATGACCAGGGACACCTCACACCTAGATCCAACACTTGTCTTCCACCCCGGGAGGAACGCACGAGGTGAAGGAACCGCAAGAGGCTAAAGGCCACAAGACAGAGACGCACAGAGGTCTCAGGGAACAGGCGAAACAGGGGATAACTCAACCCATCTGAGAGAATGCTGTTATCTAGAAGGTTCATCTGTCCAACACCCCAATGCCCCTAAGCCTGCCTGAAACATTAAAGGGGAAGGGAAATGATAAGAAAAGAAAATTCGTACTGGACGAGAAACGACTCCAACATTCGCCTTCCAACCAGGGAAAACAACGAAGAGCCCGTGATCAGAGTGGCCGGCCCTCCTCTCACGTTACCACGGAACATCTCGTTCGTCCAGGCATTGTAAACCTTATTTAGAATTTTAATCTTTTAGGAGTTGAAATTAGAAACTGTCCTATAGCTTTTGCCTGTTGGGAAGAACAGTGCTATTCAACAGTTGGAGAATTAAGAAAATCGGTTAATTGATTTCTAAGCTTTAAGTTTCTCTTGGTGTTTATGCAAAATAAAAGACAAGGTGCTCATAAAGAGAAAGAGCAGCTTAGCTCAAATTGTTTGGATTTGAAATTTTTGGATAACTATATGGTCGGACTTGGTGATTACATGGCGGCAGCTGGTAGGTACTGAATGCCTACCGGGGACGGTTCTTTGAAGCTCATTTAATAAAAGCCATCATGAAGTCATTATATTATTCCCCTGTGTTGGTGGAGCATAAATACCAGTTAGGTATAAAACCCCGCTAATCCCATTATACTGCACTAATTACTGTTAATTCACAATTAATGATGTGCATGCATGGACCGGACCGGGGGCTGCGCCTCTCCAACTGCAGACACTTTCATAGTGAGGCAAATAACACTGGCTGCATCACTACAACCATTCAAAAATAACCAGTGTGTCTTTTGTGGTCCCTGAGTTCAGAAGAACATTTACAAATAACATCCCCGCTCGTTCTTACTGAATACGGCACCACAGGCGGTGACATTTGTCATACTTGGAATTAATATGCAATGGGAAAGGAAACGTTCTACGCCTAAGTTTGCTTCCCCAGCATTTGTCAGTTATGGGGACTGAGGAAAACCTGTCAGGGGGAACCTTCCTGACAGGATTTGAACCGCAGACCTCTCTACATAAATGACCTGGGCTATCCCTGTTGGTATAAGTGTGTACAGCGTAATTAAAACTATTATTTTTTACTTTATTGTTATATATGTATATGATTAATTGAAATTAATTATCCTTTTTAAGACCTTAGCCTGGTGTTCGCAAGTTTTTAAAATACAATCAACTGAAAAATGAAATGCCACAGCCGAGATTTGAACACGGTTCTCCCACACTCCGTGCGGTTGCTCTGATTAGATATATAATAATAACCCAGCACTGAAGTACCTGCGGTTGCAGGTCGCCACTGAGAAAAGGTGTTATACAAATGAAACAATAACCCGTCAGTTGTTTCTGAGGTCAAAGCCCCCGAAATGACCATACAAGTTAAAGGGGGCTATACAAACAAACAACTAATGGCCACATGTTTAACATGTTGGCATGTATATATTGAATTTTCTGTAAATAGCCTTCGAAGTCCTCTTTCTTCTAAATTAATTTTCTGTATTTTTTTACAGCTAGTAAACCGAAAGAGATAGGCAAAAAGCTTTCTTAAATATTCGTTATTATTATTTTGGTTTCTCAAATACTTGATACTTTTTGAAGTGTTACATCGCCTTTCGTTTGTTTCTCAAGATGCCATGGAATTAGCGAGCCACTTTTTAAACGTGAAGTGGACAGAAAAGTCAGCTGTTGTAACCGACGCAGTAGTCAGATATAATTGTGCAGGATGATATCTGATAATGAACCTGTGACAGGAGTAACACAAAGGATTACCTGACCCCTCTAAACAAACATGTTAATGTGTATCCACGGAAATGGAATATTTGTGCTCTGCCCGGATGAGCGGATCTCTGCCAATACGGGAAATTCTGTCCCAATGGTAATTTGCTGCCAATAAACGGCTTCCTCCAGCGCAAAACCCCTGTCTTTTCACTCACTCGACTTCCTTACTGTTCCCACAACAATAAATCAACACGCTCGGGGCGAGCACGCGCAACTCTTTTCTGCTAATTAAACACTCCGCACCAACTTCTTTAACGAGAGTTGCAGGGTCTCCCCTGCTAGCAAAACTATCACGTAAACAGTGATACTGCCTACCTTACATTTCAGGATCAGCTTTAAAAGCAAATGTTTGAAAGCATTACACAGCAAGTCAGATGCAAACGAACACAACATATGGCATTTAGGCGATCCAGCATTTTTTAACATTTTTCTTTATATAACTCTATAACCTTCTTGAAATTTACAAAATTATTACATATGCGTTTTATAGAACAATTTTTGAATTCTCTACTACGTACCTGAATCCAAAAACATAATTTTTAGAAAAAGGTTGGTGTGTAGGTGTCTCTCATAACTCAAAAACTAAAAGTCGGATTTATTCCAAAGTTGATATTTTAAGTTCAGCGTGTTCCAAGGATGCGATACACAGATTTTTAAGAAAATCATCCAACACAAACTACACTTTATATGGAACGTCTATATTTTTTATTTTCTCAAAACTGGCTCTAACGATTGAAATAACGTGAGTTTGTCCAGTGTGTCAGCCCTTACTGCCACGGCCACTTACTTCTCGCCACGTTGCGGCGTAATGTAATACCCTCGAAGCAACCTCTTCCAAACGCTTCACCACTCGGGAGTCGAACACATTCTCTTGCTCTGCAGCACTCACTGTATGTGTAACTCACGTCACAACCACACTCGTAGAACAACACTTGATATCACAGCAGAAGCGCACTCGCTCACTCACGAGAACGCTCTCGCTGGAGTTTTCTAGAGACTTCTAGAATGTTCGGGAGGCGGGGAGAAAGAATGCTCCATACCACTCTGAGTTGCCCTTCATTCGGAAATAATTGTGTATAATTTTGATAACTGATGAACGACAAGAAACAAGCAAAAACTCACCAGAAAGTACTAAACTATTTAAAACACACAATTTATTTCAAATAATTATTTTCAATGATATCAGCCATTTCCGGGATATATGTTATTATTGCTTTGAACTTTCAAAATCCTTTGACATGTGTTAAAGTGCTGTCGCTATTCAGTTTATTCTGGCAATGTCATGGAAAGACTACGAAATTTGGCCAGTATATAGCGACCCGCTTTTAAGCATTTGATACCACTTCAGTTTCCTGTATACACATTGTGCCTACAACGAAATGCATAATAAACTATTTTTATAAAATATTTCCACAGAGATAAAGAGCGTCCATAAATAAAACTCAATTCATTTTGAACCTGATGAAAATATAACTAAATTCCTTGCGACCACTCAAATGTCTGAAGGTGGTGTTACTATTCTCAACTAGATTGTACCAAACGAGATAAGTTTTATTATTCTGAAAGAGAGTAAGAGAGTACTAAACGCTATTGTGCCACGAGAATTGAGCTACTGATGGTGCCAGTTAATTGAAGGAAGACGTAACTGTTCTAAACGAGAGTCCACCACAGACAGTGCCAGTTAAATGGGACTACTATAGCAAATGCTACTGTGCTCAAACCGGGAAGTCAAATCGGAAAAGTTATACTGTTCTGAACAAGAGCATACAGTAATAGTGCCCGTCAAATGAGGAAGCTTTATTACCTTGAACAGAGAGTACAAAATGATACTGTGCCTTATTCAAGTAGTAAAATGGGGAAGTTCTGTTATTCTGAACGAGAATGCATCAAATGTTACTGTGCCGCATTCGACCAGTCAGATGGGGAACGTTTTATTATTCTGAACGAGACTGTATCAAATGATATTTTGCCGCATTCGACCAGTCAGATGGGGAACGTTTTATTATTCTGAACGAGGCTGTTTTAAATGCTATTGTACCGCATTCGACCAGTCAGATAGGGAACGTTTTATTATTCTGAACGAGGCTGTTTTAAATGCTATTGTACCGCATTCGACCAGTCAGATAGGGAACGTTTTATTATTCTGAACGAGGCTGTTTTAAATGCTATTGTACCGCATTCGAGCAGTAAAATAGGGAAACTATTATTATTCTGAAGTAGACTGTATCTAATACTCCTGTGCCGCATTCGACTACTCAATTGCTGTTGTGTATAAGAGTGTACCGAGCGCCGTCACGAAACTCGTGCTCCCGAAGTAGTCTCGTCTACACCTTCAAGGCGAATGCGTGATTTAGCCAGAAGACACACGTGCCTTGCTGGTCCTTAGCCAACCAAATTAAATTCAGCATGCACTTGCTACATACCTACGTAGTAAAATTGCCTCCGAGATAATTACAGCCTGGTCACTAGAACCGACTTAATAAACCTGCACTGCAGCACCCGAGTCCCTCACCATCCGATGAAATATTGAACACATTCTCACTTAGTTAAAAAATTTCAGATTGTCTGTAGATTTTGTGAGGGATGTAATAGTTGTCAAAGTCACGTGCTTCCAGCGAGTGCATAAAAAATCTGACCTTTTCTCCTGCGTTCACATTAGTTTATGCTGATGTCGAGAAATTTGTTAGTAATTCAAAATTTGCCATCTTTGAAAAAAGGTACCGACTATTCTAATCCTAGCAAGACCATTTCATAATCATGCTAGCTGATACAAGTGGGTTTAAAATGTTGAAAGTTTGATTAACTAATTTCATTTACCTCCAAACATTTCTTTGTGAAATTATTATACTTCATTCAGGGTTACAACGAACTCATTGTATACATAAACCAGTTACCATGAGAAACAGTATAGTTCCAATCACATAACAGACATAAGGAAGAGACACAAGTTTGTGTACATAAATCAGTTACCATGAGAAACAGTATAGTTCCTAGCACATAACAAGTATAACGAAGAGACAAAAGTTTGAGTAAATAAAACGGTTAGAATAGCTAGCTGACACATAAGAGTTCAGACACGACATAAACGCTATTTCGGATTATTAAAGCGTTTCTTTAGGCTAGCTTAATGGTGATCGCTTGTCGCGTATAAGATACATAGCTAAACGATCTGACTTTATATGTTCGTCTGAACCTAAATGTTTGACAACTGCAGCCTTCAACCATAGTAACAATCCTGGTATCAGATAACGATTTAAAAAATCTGATGTACTACACTCACATGACTTTCTCTACTCTTGTACAAACTATTTTTACAAACGCTTATTCTCCATATGCTTCATGTTAATCGAAATATCGAGATGTTAATCTTATTGCTAATTTTCTTGTAGGTGCAAGGTATAGGCTTTAAGCGATAGTCAAATCCTTTAAGCGCTGGTTGCTATGTGGCGCATTCCATTCTCTTTGCATGTTCAGGACATAAAAAAAATTTGATGTGTTACACTCACATGACTTTCTCTACTCTTGTACAAACTATTTTTACAAACTCTTACTCTCCTCTATTTCATATTAATCGAGATAAACATTTGCAGAAACGATCTTTTGACATGCAAAGAGAATTACATTTTACACATAGCGACCAGTTCTAAAAATATTTGACTTTCGCTTAAGGCGTTCTATGTGTTCCCCTTGTTTTTGTATTTGTAAGGGCAATATAGAAATACAGTAGCGTTTAAGCACAGATGCATCTCTTAATAACTGGTTGCTAGGTACACCACCATTCCCTTTGTCAGAGATTAATACTCTTTGCATATCCAAGACAAAAAATGAGTAACGAATTCCCATTTGAGAATATAAGTATTGAAAAATTTAAGGGAAGAACAAGCAATATCTCGAAAATGGTTCACTCGACAAAAAAGATGTATACGACATAAATTGTGTATTTTAACGCGATCTACATTTTTTTGTAGTAAAAGTTTGTCTATCTCTTATGGTTTACCAGTTATGCAAAAGTCGTTCACAATGAAGAATACTTTTGGAGACATTCCCAGAAAATTCAAGGTCTACATTTCATTTGTCATGAAAACATCTTAAACATATGATATTTTAATCAAAATCGTTAGAGCCATTTTTGAGAAAATTAAAATTTTCAAAAAATATTCCATGTAAAGGGTAATCTGGGGTGGGGGGGGGATTTTCTTGAAAACCTTCGTGTCGCATCTCTGGAAGATACTGAACCTAAATACCAAGTTTGGTGTTTATTCGACTGTTCGTTTCTGAGTTATGCTGTTCATAGACAGACAGACAGACACACACACACAGACACACACACACGGACATGTTTCCAAAAATGCTTTTTTTGGATTCGGGGGGTCTCAAAACATGTATTTCCGTTGAAATCTCGGTATCAATTTTTGGGTGGAATACAATACTTCCCCTACTTACTATACGTAGTAGAGAAAGTAAAAATCCACATTTGCAGCACTGAGCCATGTTTAAAAACAATTGAAAGCATTATCAGTAAGGATTTTTGCTTGCTTTCAGCTATTTGTTTTTATTATTGTAAGCACTGCTTTAGCACAATATTCTTTCTTCTCATTTAAACTTGAATGTTAACTACTAAACAATTTGATAACATGACTAAGTTTTTACAACTTAAAATTAACTTAATGTCTTATTGTTTTTATCGTGAAACAGTAATTATTTAATAATATTACTGTTCCTGTATATTTGTACACTATGTATGTACACTTCTGAACACGAGACTTTTATCTTTCAAGAGTTGCAATAGAAATGAGCTGTTATTGTTTATATTTTTACTTTCTCTAGCAAGTACCCTGTAGCCAAGTAGGGAAAGTATTGTATTTCTCTAAAAATTCGACAAAGATTTCACCTAAGATGCGTGATTTGAGCTCCATGAATAAAAAACTGTATATATTTTTAGAAAAAGGTCCATATTTTCGCGCATGCGTGTTCTGAACAGTACAACTATGAAACGATTTTTCAAGAACACCAAATACGTAATTTTAAAAGAAAGTGTATTTATTTTCAAAACATACAACTTATTTGAAATAATGTTTTTGTGGCATTAACCATTTCTGAGACATTCTTGTTATTTGTTTGAATTTTTCAATACCTTAGCATTTTTTGAAGTGGTCATCACTCAGTTGTTTCTCCCGAATGTAATGGAATACCTACATGGGATTTGAGAGCCATTATTTAGCGACCAGTTTGTAAACATTTGACCATCACTGTTTCCTTTGTACCTATAACGAGATATGTAATGAAACTATCCAATTGTTGTTATCTGAGTTAACTTGAAGGGGACAGAAGAATACGCTTTTGCAGGAATAGAAAGGTAGAATCAGACAATCTTGTCCTACACACGGCTTGTGTGAAACAGTAATTAATTACCATTTTGCGAGAGTAGTTTGTAAACGGTTTATAAAATGAATGTGTAACTTTTTTTGTGGCGTCTGAAGTCCCGGGTCACTCTGATGTTGGGTTTTGTGGTATGTGAATGCTGGGGTTGATATATACCTAAAAACCGGAACCTATCCATGTGGACAGGGGGAGCATCCAAAGGGCGGTCGGGGATGTTCAATCTGAAAACGTTAGCGACCCCGTTGTGTCATCCCTTAGTAGTCTCTCACCTCATCCTGGAGATTTAATAGACGCAACATGCCTAGCCTTGGACTCAATGTTTGAACACTCCTCCGCTTCGAACCCCTATCTGTATATTTTATGCGAAAAATAAAAATTGCACCGAGAGTGGAATATAACGCAATGACACAAGCGTGGCTGCCAGGTGTATTTGCTACTCCTTGGCTACAAGAACAACAAAACCCACATCGAAATATTGAACCACCATTAGACACGCTGATTAATGCCCACAAAGCTGTCACATATGACATGTTAATTCCCAGTTATACGATATTTTGATGTGACCATGTTCCGGATTTGTTCACATCAAATCCACTTATCTCTGTGACTTTTTCCAACTGTCACAACGCTTTGACATCACAGAACTGCCGTTATTATTAAATATGTGGGGCTAATTAAAAGATCGCTCTTCTTTACTCGTTTGTTTTAAACACTCTCACTGTGGGAATTTAACAGCGGAACAATGCGCCTTGCGGTTGATTCACCAAACCACATTACAGAAGAAGCTGTACCATGGATGATTGCACATCTACACGAAACTGCAATTATGTAGCATATTCTTGAGGGAATAGTGCCGGCCTCTACGTTACCATGGTAACTAACACTTTCTTCTTGCGGTGTGCAACAACACGCTACCTACATGTAGCGTAAACAAGGCTAACATTTCAAGTATCTGAAAACAAAACTAAACGTTTGTGCGCATTGTGAGTAAATGCAATAAACCGATCGACACATATGGCACTTTTAGTTTGCATATAACAATTATTAAGCCAAGAAAGATAACTTTAATATGAAACAAATACTAATCGATCATTACATTTTGTAATAGTATATTATGCAACGAGACTATAATGGTAGTAATTAAAACGCGAGTATTGTTATTAACTGAACGAGGGAAGCGAGGTTAATAATTATCATACGAGCGTTTTAATCACCATTACAGTCAAGTTTCATACGACTGTTTATGCTCGACCATGTATCTAAATTAAAGGTTTCATAAGTATTCGTTTCTGGTTTGAGTGATGTGTTACAATCGTTATTCCTTTATCTATGGTTACAATACCTGACCTTGTAGCACCTGTGTCAAACAAAGTTGTTAGCGTTGTGAGACGTACTACGCAGAATAATCGATATCTGCGCTTTCACAACGTTACGTGGCCACTTCTGATTGATCGAATACCAATACTTTAATGAACAGGTGTACTTTAATGAGGCCCATTAAAGTACTGCTACCAGTCGTATAAATATTACATTTTGGCATGGTCGAGCATAAACTACTTTTTATTATATTACCAAACCGAAGGTTGGCTCCGCGATTATGTATGGGACTCGCATTCGGGAGGTCTCGGGTTCAATTCCCGTCGACACCCGTGGTTTACCCTGGTCGGAAAGCGAATGCTGTGGTGATTTTACTTCTACCACGGTTTCCTTTTTCTCATGTTCCTTTCATTTCGCTTCCTACACGTTTCAAGTGTGTTTTTGGTTACGCAGTGTGAGGTTGTGCCGACAGATGGCGCGGATACTTGTTCCAAAGAGAGAGGGCTGTCTGGTTGTATTGGTCGTTCATCGCAGTGGATTGGGTCTTCGGGCTGGTATTGTTAGAGACTCCTGCTCGTCTCTGTAACCTGTAGCTTCCTGTAGATGTAACGCCGCTTATTTAGTCTTCGTACGTGCATGGCTGAATGGAAGGGAGAGACGAAAGGAGGAGAGTATCGCCTCGCCGCTTGGCAATATTTGCATCAGACTTGATACGAAACAGCAGGTAACAGTGGACCTCTGACGGTTATGCGAAGTGCTTGTGGACGTACTTGGCTTATTTTGGAACTGGACGGTGAAAACTGCTACTGAAAATGAGTAGGATGTTTCTACTTATCTCTTTCCTGTTGCTTGCATTCTTCTCATCTGCAGACTGTGTGGTGGGCAGAGGAAATACTGCATTCGGTATCGAGATAATGCAATAAGTATGTTTTGAGGTCAACTATACCCAGAATAGTTTAAAATAGGGCCCGTGTGTGGTGTGTCTGGACAATATAACTCAAAACCAACATTCGGACAAGTTCCAAACCTGATCACATCTTTCAACGATACAGAGCAAAGACTTTCACGAGATAAAACATTAAAAGGAAAAATTTATATATTTTTCAAAAACAACTCTAAAGATTTTGATTAAAACACTTTGTTTCAGATACTGGCGCAAGCAATAAAATGCATATCTTGAATTTTCTATGAAGTCATATTCGTTGTCATCGAGTTTTATATAATTGTGAAGCTATAAAAGCCATACTACAACTTGCTACATAAAACTGTAAAACTCATTAAAATATACAATTTATGTAAAAAGTTATTGTCTCGTTTCGGTATTTTACGGTGCTATAAACAGTACTGTAACATCCACAAAGACTTTTGCCAACATATGGATAAATCATAATTAATAATTTTGCAAGCAAACAAGAGACGGAAGAATAAAATAAATCATAAGGAAACGTTCTCCTTATTTACTTTAAAATTATTTTATCACATTTAAAAAGTGGGTGCTTTCTGCAATGTTAGCCTCTAGTTCCCGAGGTGGCGTGTTGAAACCCGGCGGAGGGTGATGCACTTTTTCGGGCGTAAAAATCCTTAGCATGCTTCCTTCGGAAGGGAAGTAAAGCCGGTGGTCCCGTCTCGTAGATTTACGGCACGTAAAATAACCTCAAGCCTGATAAAGAGGCCAAAATTTCCAGTCTTTCACGCCCAATATAGAATGAAACGTTAAGGACCACAGAGTGTCTATAAATAAAAATTCTGTTTTGGTTTCAATATCCCCGCAATGAGCGTAGTGCGTTCATCAATTTCAATATTACATACATCATTATATGTATCTATTTAGCATTTATTACTATTTATACTTTCTCTACCACTTTAGTAGTATTAGTGTATTTCATAAAACAAATTCCATATCGACTTTTGACCGAAAATGCATGTTTTGAGGCACTGAATTTAAGAAAAGTGTTTTTAGAGAAAGGTCTGTGTGTATGTCTGTAAACAGCTTAACTCAAAACGAAATGTCAGATAAGTATTAAAATTGGTATTTAAGTTAAGGTCTTCCAAACACGCAACACGAAGATTTTCAAGAAAATCCCCCTCCAAATGGCAAATGTTTCGAATATTCCTGTTTTCTCAAAAGTATCTCTTAATGATTTTGATTAAGAGTTCATATATTTAAGATATTTGCATAAAATGTATATATTAATTTTCTGGAAGGAATTTTGCCTATAGAATAAAGCATAAGAGAGAAACTTACTACACAAGAATATGTGATCCTTTCCAATCACGCAGTTTTTTCAAATAACTTTTTTTCTGACATCAGTCATTTCCGAGGTATCCGTCGTTATTAATTTGAATTGTTCAAAACTTTGTCATTATTTTAAGTGCTGTCGCTATTCGGTTGTTTCTCGCGGTTTCATTAAAAACCGTATGGAATTTGGAGACCAGCATATGGCGACTCGCTTTTAAACATCTGACTATCGATTCGGTTTCCTCTGTCCCTTTTTACCTAAAGTGAAGCGTGTAATTTCTGCAAAGGTTTATGCGAATTAATACGAAGCAGACAAAATAATTCTCTTTCGTATAATGAATATTTTGTAGAAGGTATATAATAAACGGTCGTGGGTAGAGAATGCAACACATCAGATTTTTGTTGCTGTAAACATCTTAGATTTTGTGGTAGTAGGTGTGGATTCGCAAATCAATGCACTTTTGAAATAACATGTCCGCTCTTTAGTTTCTCATCAAACCATGCAGAGAGTAAGGAGCATAAAGGCTTGTATAATTACCAGAAACGACTATGATAAACCTTCCAAAGACTTCATTCATTAACTACATTAGCGGTTGAATTTAACTTAAAGCAATTTAATGACTCAGGGGCTACGCAATGATAACCCCAAATTAACAAGAAATGCTTAATTACAAAAATAGACAACCAACAATAACTTTACAACATGCGTGCGCATCATTCGAATGTTTCTTTGCGGTAATAACTTTTACGTGGAAATATAAGAACAGAAAAAAGAATCTGTTGTGATACATTCACAGGGCTTTCTCTACACTCTATCTTTATTAGTGAGTATACAAACTATTCTTACTAAAGTTTATTTTACTATCTACTTCATTACAATCGAGATAAACCTTTACAGAAATAGCTACATTACTCATTTTGTTATAGATACAAAGAGAACAGCGATAGTCAAATGTTTAACAACTGGACGCTATATGCTGGCCTTAAATTCCAAACTGTTTCCATGACATCGCGAGAAACAACTGAATGTTTACAGGACTTTCAGAAAATGACCATTAATAACCGATATCTCAAAAATGGCTTATGCCACAAAAAATTATTTGAAATAAATTGTGTGTTTTCTTGTGCAGTACGTTTTCGTCTGTCGCTTAACGTTTACCAGTTATACAAAAATATAATACAGTTCCGAATGAAGAGGGGCTATTCCCTCATGGGCTATTCCCAGAAAATTCAATATATACAATTTATTTGTCATATATTTATGGTATTTTAATCAAAATCGTTTGCCATTTTTTAGAAAATTAAAATTTTCGAAAAAAAGTTCCACGCAAAGGAAAGTTGGCGGAAGGAATATTTTCCTGAAATTCGCAACCTGCGAAGATACTGAACTTAAATACCAAGTTTAGTACTTATTTAACTTGTGGTTTTTGAGTTATGCTGTTCACAGACACAAATACACGGTGCTTTTTCTAAAAAAATATATTGTTTTTATTCGGGGGCCATCAAAACATGTATTTGGTGAAGTCTGTTATCCATTTTGTTTTTGGATGGAATGCACTACCCACTATGTACGTCGTGGAGAACTAAACAAAGAATCTCAAAATTTCAAGAAGTGCAAACTTGAAACAGAGAACAAACTATATTTGACACAAGATGCTAATTTTAATAAGCCCTACATTTTTCCTATAGTAAGCGTTTTTGTACATTTCCTATGGTTTTCTAGTTATACAAAATTATACATAGTGAAATAAAGTGAACTTCACACGTTATTCAGAGAAACTTCGTGTCAGTATATTAAACACATATTTTAACCAAAAATTGAAAAAAATAGCGGAAGATATTCGTCTTAAAGTGTAAGGGTACATTCTTGAAAATGTTCATGTCGCACCTTCGGAAGATGCTCAAGTTAAAAACCAAGTTTTGGCATTTATGCGACTTTTCGTTTCTGAGTTATGCTGCTCAGACGCGTGACACTCACCCTTTTCCAAAAGTGCTTTCTTTTTAGTTCAGGGATCCATTTCGATATCGATTTTTTTTTGTGTGGAACATAGATATATTTCCTTTTACCTAGTAGGTGGTAGAAAAAGTAAAAGGGATAGCAAACTTTCAAGCATGTCCATCAGATGTATCTAAGAAACTGTATACATGCAACATGGAAACTTCCGAAAACGGTTAACGCTATAAAAAAGTGACAAAAATTGTGTATGTTAACGAGCTCTTCATTTTTCCTCTAGCGTACTTTCGTCTATTTCTAAACAAATATACCTTTTATTTCTCACAGTAATATCTAAATAAGTTATATTTTAATCAACATGACATTATTGGATGTAAGGTTAGTTTGGGGTGGCGGAATCTTCCCGAAAGTCTTCGCTCGAATGCTTAAATAGTGTCTGAGGTTTGGTATTTATCTGACTTTTCCTATTTCAGTTATGCTGTTCACTGCTTCGCTGGGAAGGCGGTTCAAAGGACCTCAAAACCCGTATTTTAGTGAAATCTCCATATCGAAGTTTTGCTTGAAACACAACAAGTGTGATACTTCAGCAGGTAATCTTTGGCAGGTACTGTACACAACAGAAGCTCGCACTAAAGAGAGCAAGATACTCATGTTCCGGTCCAGTGCACACCTGACCACAGCAGAACACGTGCTGATAGCCAGTTTACTTCACAACATGCCCCACTCCCCGCACAGAACCCAGGACTTCTTCATGTACAACAAGCCTGCTCTTAAAAACAACATGAATAAACACGAACTGCTTTCTCTACCACTTACCACGGTAGAGGATGTATTGTGTTTCACTCAAAACTCGATATCGATACACGTTTTGAGACCCACTGAATAAAAAATCTGATGTGTTACCTCTACAATTGTACAAACTATTTTTACAAACGCTTATTCTCCATATGCTTCATTTAATCGAGATATCGAGATGTCAATCTTATTGCTAACTTTCTTGTAGGTGCAAGGGGAATTGCTAGGCTTCAAGCGATAGTCAAATCTTTTAAGAGGTGGTTGCTGTATGGAGTATTCCATTCTCTTTGCATTACCAGGACAAACAAAAATGAATAACGAATTTGAGAAAAAGAGTAAGTATTGGAAAATTTAAGGGAAGAACAAGCAATATCTCGAAAATGGTTCACTCAACAACAAAAATGTATATAACATAAATTGTGTATTTTAACGCGATCTACATTTTTTGTGTAGTAAAATTTTGTCTATTTCTTAGGATCTACCAGTTATGCAAAAGTCGTTCACAATGAAGAACACTTTTTGAGACATTCCCAGAAAATTCAAGATATACATTTCATTTGTCATGACAATATTTTAAACATACGATATTTTAATCAAAATCGTTACAGCCATTTATGAGAAAATTAAAATTTTCGAAAAATGTTCCATATAAAAGGTAGTCTGGGGTGGGGGGATTTTCTTGAAAACCTGCGTGTCGCATCTCTGGAAGATACTGAACCTAAATACCAAGTTTGGTGTTTATCCGACTGTTCGTTTCTGAGTTATGCTGTTCATAGACACACAGACACACACACAGACACACAGACGACATGTTTCCAAAAATGTTTTTTTGGGTTCAGGGGGTCTCAAAACGTATTTCCGGTGAAATCTCGGTATCGAATTTTTGGGTGGAATACAATACTTCCCCAATCCGATGCGCTGCATTCACATGACTTTCTCTAGAAAATATTCTTACAAAAACATATTTTTTATTACAGATTTGCACATGTTTTCGTTTTAGGTATAGAAAGATCCATTAGTCAGATAGCGCTAGTAAGATTGTTAGAAAGCGACTCTCTATATGATGGCTTTGAAATTCCACGCTCTTTGCATGACCACCAGGAAAAAGTGAATAGCGACTTATTACTTCAAGCGGGAAGCATAGGTGATTGAAAATTCAACCAGTAAGAAAGAATATCTCGGAAACAGTTAACATAATAAAAAAATCTGATGTGTTACACTCACATGACTTTCTCTACTCTTGTACAATCTATTTTTACAAACGCTTATTCTCCATATGCTTCATGTTAATCGAGATATCGAGATGTCGATCTTATTGGTAATTTTCTTGTAGATGCAAGGGGAATATGGTAGCTTTTAAGCGATAGTCAAATATTTTATCGCTGGTTGCTATGTGGAGCATTCCATTCTCTTTGCATGTCTAGGACACAAAAAAATGAATAACGAATTTGAGAAAAAGTATAAGTATTGGAAAATTTAAGGAAATAACAAGCAATATCTCGAAAACGGTTCACTCAACAAAAGAAATGTATATGACATAAGTTGTGTATTTTAACGCGATCTACATTTTTTGTGTAGTAAAATTTTGTCTATCTCTTATGGTTTACCAGTTATGCAAAAGTCGTTGACAATGAAGAATACTTTTGGAGACATTCCCAGAAATTTCGAGATATACATTTCATTTCTCATGACATTATCTTAAACATATGATATTTTCATCAAAATCGTTAGAGCCATTTTTGAGAAAATTAAAATTTTCGAAAAATCTTCCATGTAAAGGGTAATCTGGGGTGGGGGGATTTTCTTGAAAACCTTCGTGTCGCATCTCTGGAAGATACTGAACCTAAATACCAAGTTTGGTGTTTATCCGACTGTTCGTTTTTGAGTTATGCTGTTCACAGACACACAGACACACACACACAGACACACACACACACAGACACACACACACACACACAGACACACACACGGACATGTTTCCAAAAATGCTTTTTTTGGATTCAGGAGGTCTCAAAACATGTATTTCCTGTGAAATCGCGGTATCGAATTTTTGGGTGGAATGCAATACTTCCCCTACTTACTATACGTAGTAGAGAAAGTAAAAATTGTACGAGGACAATACTGAAAATCTTTAGAATGCCAGTTTCTAAACACAAATGAAATTTGTTTGTATTTGACAGCTGCTTTCTAATATTTTACGAGTTAATTGCAGTGTTCTTTAATTCCATTTGCTCTAATGGTTTATTACTTATAATCATTTAAAGATTTTGTGTTAACACAAAAATGAATTTGACTGGTGAACATTTCCGGACTATGATTTGTTACTATTTTAAATCGTCATAAACGCCTAAACAATGTGAAGATCAGCATAGAAATGTATTTGGCAAAGAAGCCCCATCTAAGGCAACAGTTTATAATTGGTACAGCGAATTCAAAAGAGATCGGTTTTTTACTTTCTCTACTACGTATAGTAAGTAGGGGAAGTATTGCATTCCACCCAAAAAATCGATACCGAGATTTCACCGGAAATACATGTTTTGAGATTTCCTGAATCCAAAAAAAGCATTTTTGGAAACATGTCCGTGTGTGTGTCTGTGTGTGTGTGTGTGTGTGTGTGTGTGTGTGTGTGTGTGTGTCTGTGAACAGCATAACTCAAAAACTAACAGTCGGATAAACACCAAACTTGCTATTTACGTTCAGTATCTTCTAGAGATGCGACACGAAGATTGTCAAGAAAATCCCCCCACCCCAGACTACCCTTTACATGGAACATTTTTCGAAAATTTTACTTTTCTCAAAAATGGCTCTAACGATTTTGATGAAAATATCATATGTTTAAGATAATGTCATGAGAAATGAAATGTATATATCGAAATTTCTGGGAATGTCTCCAAAAGTATTCTTTATTGTGAACGACTTTTGCATAACTGGTAAACCATAAGAGATAGACAAAATTTTACTACACAAAAAATGTAGATCGCGTTAAAATACACAACTTATGTCATATACATTTCTTTTGTTGAGTGAACCGTTTTCGAGATATTGCTTGTTATTTCCTTAAATGTTCCAATACTTATACTTTTTCTCAAATTCGTTATTCATTTTTTTATGTCCTGGACATGCAAAGAGAATGGAATGCGCCACATAGCAACCAGCGTTAAAATATTTGACTATCGCTTAAAAGCTACCATATTTTCCTTGCATCTACAAGAAAATTAGCAATAAGATTGACATATCGATATCTCCATTAACATGAAGCATATGGAGAATACGCGTTTGTAAAATTAGATTGTACAAGAGTAGAGAAAGTCGTGTGAGTGTAACACATCAGATTTTTTAACTTACTTTCTCCATTACGTATGGTAAGTAGGAGAAGTAGGTACTGTATTGCACCAAACAATTCGATACCGAGATTTCACCGAAAACACATGTTTTGAGGCCCCCTAAATCCAAATAAAGAATTTTTGGAAACATGTCCGTGTGTGTGTCTATGAACATGATAATTCAAAAACGGAGAGACGGATAAATACCTAACTTGCTATTTAAGTTTCAATTTTTGCAGAATAGCCTATGAAGTCCTCTTCATTCGAAAGGAATTTTCTATAATTTTGTTGTATAACTGATAAACGTTAAGCGATAGACGAAAACGTAGTACACAAAAATGTAGGTCTGTTTAAAACACACAATTTATTTCAAATAAGTTTTTTGTGGCATAAGCCGTTTCTGAGGTATCTGTTATTAAAGGTTCAAATTGTTCATTTCTTGGTATTCTCTTCAAGTCCTTTCAATATTCAGTTGTTTCTCGCGATTACATGGAAACAGTATGGAATTTAAGGCTAGCGTATAGCTTCCAGTTCTTAAACATTTCAATAGTATTGTTCCCTGTATATATAATGAAATGTGTAATGTAGCTATTTCTGCAAAGGCTTGTTTGGATTAAAATGTACTAGATAGAAAAAGGATACTTTGTATACCCACTAATAAAGATATAGGCTACAGAAAGTCATGTGAATGCAAACACATAAGTTTTTTTTTCTGTTTTTAAGTGATGAATTTCGTGAAGCACGCCCAAGAACTGCTGTTACTATGAAAATATGGCCGCTAATCGAGCAATGCTTGCAGAAGATACATGACATGAATTCATTCGGGCGACATTGGGCATTGGTATGAGTCAAATCCAAAACATTTTACATCAACAGTTGGACGTGAGAGAACTGTGTTGTCCATGGACTCCACATAAACTGACTCCCGATCAAAAACAACAACGATTTGATTGGTGGAGAAACACTAGGGAAAAGTTCCAAGGGCACTTCAAATTTGGTTTGGAATATCGTTATTTGTGACGAGTCTTGGATTTATTGTTATGATCCTGAAAAGAAAAGTCAATAGGCTCAATGGATCTTTCGAACAGAACGTATGTAAGCCTACAAAAGTCCGACAAGTTCGCTGTGCTGGTAAGAACATGGTTGCTAGTTATTTTTTTTCCTAAAACGGGCCATAATACTACTGTAGATATTCGTGTCGTTACTGGCGATTGGTACGCAAATGTCTATTTACCGCAAATTTTGAAAAAGTATGTGAAAAATGCCCAAAAGTAAAGATAATGTTACTTCATGACAACGCATACAGCAAAACTAACAACTGAGTATCTGGATGCCCTAAAGGTCAGCACCATCGACCCTCTACCATACAGCCCTGACCTAGCACCTTGTGATTTCTTTTTGTTTCCAAAAATTAAAGATAAAACGCATGGAATCACTTTCTCGTCATCAGATGAAACAGTGGAACATTATAAAAACCTGGTTTCTGAAGCGCCTCAGGAAGAGTGGCTTCATCAAATGCAAAAATGTATTGATGTTAAAGGGGGATATTTTGAAAAACAATAAAATCACTTAAACTTTTTAAAAGTAATCCTTGTTTGTTTTTTTAAACATTTTTAGTGTCGCCCTCGTATTGTGTGATTTAACGAGACGTACATTTTGTGTGTAGGAAGATTCTGTCTATCTCTTACAGTTTACCAATTATACGAAAGTGATTCAGAAAAATAGGAGTTCAGAGACTATTTCCAGGAAATTCAAACATTCTATTTCTTACGTAAATATTTTAAATATGTAGTATTTTAATGAAAATTGTTAGAGTTTTTTTGAGAAAATAGAAGTAAGACATTTTTCATGTAAAGGGTGGTTTACGTTGGAGGATTTCCTTGAAAATTTTCCTGTCGCACCGTTGGAAGATGCTGAACTTAAATATAATGTTTCGTATCTAACATGAGTTATGTTGTTTGCAGACCACATGCACGCGGTTTGTAAACGCGCTTTTTTTTTCAAGGACCTCACAGCGCGTATTTCTGGTAAACTCTTTTTATCGAACTTTTGGTAAAATACAATAAATACGTACTAACAATCGATTGAATAAGGGGAATCTCTTAAAGAAACGTATTTATGAAGATATAGTTCTCCCAACGCTGCAGAGAGCGTGGCGAATCCCGGACACCCAGGGCACGAGTCACGTCTTCTTGAGGTTCCGCTTGACTCACCACCACGGCGACCCTTGCACCGTTCCCAGAACAAGGGTACTGTCATCTTACTCAACTAAAGGCGACAGCTAACTTGGATATAATGGCTTCTGTGACGCTCAGATAACATCGCCAAAATCGCTTTTTATCGTCCACTTTAACGGCACCTCCAGACAAAAGGGTGGGACAGGAGGAGGTGCTTTTCTTCACAACATCTTGGGGTTTTACCATTTTGTTTCTATTTTTACTCTCCTTACCGCTTTAAGTATTCCAGGTAGAGGAGATATTGCACTCGACGCAATATTTCCATGTTCACATTTCATCGCAAATACACGCTGTGAGTTTGCATGAATCCAAAACGATATTACCTGAAACATTTTTACGATTTTCTCTATCCATTAACACTAAAATATATTATTTTTCTGTCTACATAATTTGATATCGAGATATCTTGATATATCTTGATATCCAAAAACAAGCATTTTTGTTCAGCAACCTCGAAGAATGGATACGAGGATGTTCAAGAATGTCTCTCCAAACAACCAACTACCCTTTATATAGAATGTATTCTGTTATGTTGATTTTCTCAAAAATGGTTTAAAGATTTTTATTAAAAGTGCATACGTTTAATATATTTAAAAACTAAAAAAGGCTCAGCTATCTTGAATTTTCTGTAAATATCTAAAGACCCGTTGAAGTTTAATTAATTTTGTACAACTGGTAAACCATAAGAGAAAAATAAAAACTTGCTAATCAAAAAATGGAGACCTCATTAAGACTCACAATTTATGTTAAATACACCTTTAGTGCATTTTCCAATCCCTGAGCTCATGCAGATTTTGGAATTTCTAAGCCAGCATATAGCGCTCCGCTTTTTAAACATCTGACTATGCCTTCAATTTGTGTCCCACTAATACCTAGGACGACTATTGTATGAAAAACACACATGCAGACCTTCAACTGAGTCAATATGGCTATTTTTCTCGGCTGTAGTATTTTTCATTTTTCGGCATTTACGAGGGCGATATTGAAAATTTTTAGAATGTCATGTTTCCTAAAACAAATCAAATTTGTTTATATGTGACAGCTACTTTCTAATGTTTTGCGAGTTGATTGCCGTGTAGTTTGTTCAATTTGTTCTAATAATTTGTTAACTATTAGCATTTAAAGATTTCGTGTTCAGCCACAAATGAATTTGAACTAGAGGACATTTCCAGGCTATAGTTTTTTACGACTTTAAATCATCATCAATGTCCAAACAATTTGAAGATCGGGTTAGAAATGCATTTGGCGAAGAAGCCGAATCTAAGGCAACAATTTATAATGGATACAGCGAACTCAAAAGAAATAGGTTTTTTCTTAATGATGAATTCGTGAAGGGCACCCAAGAACTGCTGTTACTGATGAAAATATTGCCACTGTTCGAGCAATGCTTAAAGAAGATCGTCGGACATCTTATGAGTTTATTTGGGCGACTTTGGGCATTGGTGAGAGTCAAATACAAAACATTTTACATCAACAGTTAGACGTGAGAAAACTTTGTTGACAATGGATCCCACATAAACTGACTGCCGATCAAAACAACAACGCGTTGATTGGTGCAGAAAAACTCTGCAAAATTCCAGGACGACACTTCAAATTTGGTTTGGAATGTCGTTACTGGTGATGAATGATGATCTTTTCGATCCTAAAAGGAAAAGTCAATTGGCTCAATGGGTCTTTCGAACAGAATCTAAGCCTACAAAAGTCCAATGAATTCGCAGTGCTGGTAACCAGACGGTTGCTAGTTTTTTTTCTAAAACGGGCCATATTGCTACTCTAGCATTAGAAGTGATCTCATAGGTGGTGTAAGTGCCGGTCGCGGAATTGCATTTTTACTTTCTCTACTACCTGCTTATAGTAAGTAAAATATTACATGATTAAAATTGTGAGCCGAAACGGTATTAAAAGGCTTCACTTACATCATGATCGCTAAGGTCTCATCATCAGCGATTTGAAAGACTTTTAATATTATTTCGACTCATAATTTCAATCAATTGACACTTCACTGTTAATACTGTCCCAATTGCAATAAAGATAAAATATTGTATGCCACCCAAAAATTCCACACCGAGATTTCACTGGAGATACATTTTTGAGACTGCCTGAACCCCCAACCAAAAATCATTTTTATAAAAATGTATTTGCGTGTACGTGTGTATGAACAGCATAACTCAAAAAACTAAAATTCGGATAAGTACCTACTAAACTCGGTATTTAAGTTCAGTGCCTTGGTAGGATACGACTTTCAAGAAAATCCCACACCGCATACTACCCTTTACATGAGACATTTTTCTTTATTTTTGGCTCTAACGATTTTGATTAAAATACCATAGCTTTAAGATATTTGCATCACAAATAAAATGTATGTGTTAACATTTTTTATTATTTTTGTGACAATCTGGAACTTAGTTTCATGGTGGGGGAAATACGAGAGCAGTCCCAGAAGTACCGGTCCTGACGTATATATAGCGGTTGTTGTTTCAAACAAATGACTATGATAGAAACTACCACCCTTATAAAGCTTAAGTTTGAAGTTTGACGATGCTACGTTGTTTAATAATTGTTTGGCGGCCATCAATAGTGAACTTTCTCAGCAAATTTGTAAACATAGATAAAACTGGTCATCGTTATGTGATACAACACTTTCACTTGAAAGGTCTTAGCCCAACTAACATTAAAGCTGAGCTAGATTCTATTCTGGGGGAACCGGCTCTTTGGTTTACAACAGTAAAATATTGAGTGGCCATACGAGCTGCCAAGACTAACATCGCAGTGGTCGACCAAATGAGGTGACCACGCCAGAAATTGCGAAGAAAATCCACAAAAGACTATTGGATGACTGAGTGTAGGAGCTAGCAGACATCGTAGGAATTTCAAAAAGTGCTGTACATCGCACACTAACTGAAAATTTAGACATGAGAAAGCTGCGCGCAAGATGGGTGCCGCGTTTACTCACAATGGAACAAAAGCAGCGTCGTGAGAGTGTTTCAGTCGAGTGTTTGGCGATGTTTCGCTGCAATAAAGCCGAGTTTTTGCGTCGATTCATAACCACGGAACCATCACTTCACACCTGAGAAGAAGGAGCAGTCAAAACAGTGGATTGAAAGAGGAGAATCTGCTCCAAAGAAGGTGAAGACAGTTGCATCTGCAGGGAAGGTCATGTAGCCAGTTTTTTGGGATGCGCTTGGAATAATTTTCATTGATTATCTTCAAAAAGGAAAACCAATCAATGGCGAGTATTATGTAAACTTATTGCAGTGTTTTAACGATGAAATCAAGCAAAAAACGGCCGCATTTAGCGAAAAAAAAGTTCTGTTTCATCAAGACAATGCACCAGTTCACACATCCATTATCGCCATGGCCAAGATCAATAAGTTAAACTTCGTATTTCTTCCTCATGCACCCTATTCGCCAGACTTAGCTCCCTCTGTTTTCTGTTTCCAAAGTTGAAGAAATGCCAACAATGAAGAGGTGGAGTTTGCAGTTGATGGCTATTTTGCAGAACTCGACGGTTCTCACTATAAACAGGGTATCGAAGCAATTGAACATCGCTGGGAAAAGTGTATCGAGCTGAAAGGAGACTATGTAGAGAAATAAAGTTGTTTCTTCCCAAAATTTTTGTGCTT
Source organism: Deroplatys truncata (assembly GCA_030765065.1). NCBI lineage: Eukaryota > Metazoa > Arthropoda > Insecta > Mantodea > Mantidae > Deroplatys > Deroplatys truncata. The sequence continues at coordinate 19,480,808 of CM060985.1, read as the reverse complement.
TCTTTGTTATGTCGGGACTTCTGGGATAGCCCTTGTATAAATTAGAAAAAAATATTTTGCAGGAGAATATCCTGAGAAGTTCAAAAATAATAAAATATTCTGTAGCTATTTTGAGAAATCATCTTTATGGGAAACAAATTGTTTGATCCCAACAACGTTGTTTTGCATATCCTTTTAATCATTTCAAAGTCCCTTATCCCTTATCAATAACTCCAAAGCACGTCAGTGAAGTAGTTCCAGCGAAATTCAATAAAACGCGACAATTTAACTCCGGTAGTGAAAAAATCTGATGTGTTACACTCACATGACTTTCCCACTCTTGTACAAACTATTTTTACAAACACTTATTCTCCATATGCTTCATGTTAATCGAGATGTTAATATTATTGGTAATTTTCTTGTAGGTGCAAGGGGAATTGGTAGGTTTTAAGCGATAGTCAAATATTTTAAGAGCTGGTTGCTATGTGGAGTATTCCATTCTCTTTGCATTACCAGAACAAACAAAAAAATGAATAACGAATTTCCATTTGAGAAAAAGTATTGGAAAATTTAAGGGAATAACAAGCAATATCTCGAAAACGGTTCACTCAACAACAAAAAATGTATATGACATAAGTTGTGTATTTTAACGCGATCTACATTTTTTGTGTAGTAAAATTTTGTCTATCTCTTATGGTTTACCAGTTATGCGAAAGTCGTTCACAATGAAGAATACTTTTAGAGACATTCTCAAAAAATTCGAGATATACATTTAATTTGTCATAAAAATATCTTAAACATATGATATGCCATTTGTGAGAAAATTATAATTTTCGAAAAATGTTCCATGTAAAGGGTAGTCTGGGGTGGGGTATTTTCTTGAAAACCTTGGTGTCGCATCTCTGGAAGATACTGAACCTAAATACCAAGTTCGTTTCTGAGTTATGCTGTTCACAGAGAGACACACGGGCATGTTTCCCCTACTTACTATACTAGTAAAGCAAGTACAAAGTGGTATCTACCAACTACCTACATACGCCACGGGGTCGAAATGAATGTTGTCTTCAGTATATTTGTAGTTCTCCAGTTATGTGCCTCGTGGAAAATCATCTGTTTCTCTCCCTTAATGGTAAGAATAGTTTTTAGAATGGAAGCCATGAGATTTTTCAAGTTTGCAGATTAGACACAGCTAGTGAGCAGGAAGAATGGTGGTGTCTGGAAGGAGAAGACGTTGTGCACGTCCAGGAAGCAGTTTATCAACATTACATCGATTCGCGGCGGATCTGCAGTCATATTTACTTTGGAAGACAACGGTCCACTGTGTTGCGTTTCGTTTCAAAGAGCATCTTTGTTATCTGAATCAACGCTTTTAACTTTCGTAACACATGGGATACAGCTCGTTCTGTTCTCTCTCGTTCTGTGAACCATAATCGCTGCTGTGCTGCTTTCACAACTCTCACAATATTTTTGGGAAACTTGTTATATCATCAAAATCTATCCGGTATATTAAGAATGAATTCTGAAAACCTTTATTTATGGGATTCTTCTGATACATAGAATATTCTTTTCGTGATTTATTTCTTTCCTGAAAAAGCTCTAACGATATTCATTAAAACCTATGCTAATATTATAAAGAGAGAAAGTTTTTGTATATATATATATATATATATAAATGTTTGGGGTTATCTCAAAAACCACCAACCAGTTTGGATAATTCTATCGCGATTGAAAGGTCCGATTCTTTCTGACAACATGGGGCTATAAAACACCTTTTAATTTAAATTACTAAAACTTTAAAAAGGATTTACAAAGCCCTTGCATTTGAATCATTGTATTTGGAGTTATTAAAGAACAATCTTGCAAAGAAGAACTTCACTTTTAGTTGAAAATATCATAGAATAGAAAAATAGTTCTTCTCACTCCATAGAATACAAATAGTTGCGGCACTCCATAGAGTGTAAAAACAAAACCCGGTTACATTTAGAAGTATAGGGTAGTTAAATTATATTCGAACCCACACGCGGCCTCTCTCTACTGCGCGAAACAGTCAGGAGAACGAGGGGTCCACAAATCAACATTAATTATTCTGTCATCAAACACCTCTCTTATTGCATGTAATCATTACATGTGATTTTTATTTATGGGGCTCTTTAAAAGACAAAGTGTATTGTTCCAATCCTCGCACACTACAGGAACTTACAGAAAACATTGTGCAAGAAATCACAAGAATTCCTGCTGCTGAGCTTCGGACAGTGAGCGAGAATATTTACACGAGATATGCTGCCTGTTTGAGAGCAGAAGGTTAACATTTCCAGCATCTATTATAAGGTAAGGATTTTAGTCCGCCTCTGCCGGCGCAATTTCCCCGGCGACTGCCGGCTGTCTCGCTCAGTAGAGAGAGTGGGTTCGGATATAATTTAATTACCCTATATCAAGGAACATACACAGATGGCCATCATGTGATACTTCAGCAAACACAAGTCAAGAGTTTAAAAAGCCACAGTCGATCCTGTGTTACATACTTGCTTTAATTGCCATTTATCAAATACTGCGGATGCGTGTGTAACGAAACAGTCAAATAACCTTTATTCTAGTTCTATAGTTCTATGCACTGAGGTTTCTGGATGTCAAAACCTTCTAATAACCCTTATGCAAGAAAGTTTTGCTGTATCTGCCTTGCACTTATGTTGTAAAAAGTTTGTTAGCAGGCATACGAAATAATCAGTCAAGGGATATTAATATTAATTGAGAACATTGTCACAGACTGTGTGTCTTTTCCACAGAGGTTAACTTAGTAGCCTGGGAGTGCGCAAACGGATTTCGTCGTACATGTTAAGGATTTCTGCACTAGGTGAAAATTGTGTAGCTTTTATGTTATTCAATAACTATAGGACAAAAAAGTAGGTAAAAGGTTTAAAATTTAACCTAGTATAATTATCTAAAAAGTTACTCGGCTATTCCGACACCTGATTCTTCCACTTATAGGCTATGCAGCATTTCCAGGGTTTCGACGACTGTCGGAGGGGGGGAGGTTAAGGAAGTCAGATGTTACCCCAATGTTTCACAACATTTTGTGCGAGTATCGGGGGATTTCGGATCCGCTATTTGGAGTAGTCCGGATTGTACGGAATAAGGGGTCAAAAGGAGAATTCACTATAAAAACGCTCAAGATGATTGTGCAATAATTTTATAAAGAACGGGAGAAGTAAGTGAAATTAATTAAAAATGTGCAAGGTCGGATCTGCCAGCTAGTCTTGCAAGGGTGCGATTTTATCGGATAAAACCTCAACTTGTTGCTGAACCGTGTCGGTATTAAGGGGTTACGTCACCATTCCTCAATTCTGCACAAATTACGGAATCCTACTACCTCAACACCCACTTCAGTGCAGTCCATTACCGAAAACCACAAATTATGTTCTTGAAAAAAGTGTCCCATTATTGTGTTTTTATAACTTACCTTAATTTTGAGTTTAATTACTTTCTAAATCCCACTGCTGGTGGCATTGGTTAGCATTCCGTAACACCTGCATTCAGGAGGTCCGGGGTTCGATTCTTGGCGACCGCCGGCTCTAATTCATGGGTTTTTTGGAGGGTTTTCCCGGGTGGTCAGGCGAGTGCTGATTAATTTCCCCAATTCTCTGTCCCTCCATTTCGTTTCATTAATCATTTCATTCACCCTTCACCCGTTTGGTGTGTTTCAGACTGGAAGTGTCGACGATGGTGTTTCGGTGCAGCGTGGCAGGAAAAGGATGTTCTCTGTGGTACGTTTTCCGTACTTTGGCCTTCGGATGGTGGCCCGGGTATAACAACCGTCCCTTGGGAGGCTTTGGACACTATGTGGGGTCCCTTGTCTGACTGTTTGACTGCTGGAATCTGTAGGGATCCTGCCATTGCTGCGCCGTCCGTTGTCTCCCTTCCTCCCGGGGGCGTCGGTACAATATCCTCATTCCTGCATCCGTGCCGAAACCGCCCCCCCCCCCGCTTCGTAATCCAATCCATTTGTGTAGCACATTCGATTGTTAATTATGGCTTCACGAGTCTTACATTGGATTGTTCAGCATTTAGTAAGCTGTAATCTGACAGCTGACACACTGACAGTTTAATTTTTAACAACACAAATAAGAAAATGATTATTACTTATATAACAAGTTATATTTAACAGTTTCAATAAGCCACATTCGAGGCTACGATAAACTCGTGACCGTTTATGGGATTACCTCTTATATCTTGCATTTTCTATGAATAACCTGCGAAAACCTCTTAATTGCTATTGATTTTCCTATACTTCGTAAGGTCATTGATCCAGAACTTACTTTAAAAATGTTGAGCACATTTGTCTTAAACAACTCTACACGCTTTCGAAATATTCACTGTTGTATTACTTAGCCTTTACTAAGATATGGAATACATCAAGCATTCCTTGTTTCGCATTAACCTGCTATATAAACACTTCGGTTTTAGTTAGTAGCTGCATAAATTATTATAAAAATGCCATGTGCTACATTTACACGACTTTCTCTACCCACCATCGTTTGCGTTTCTCTCTCTTTGACAAATTATTCTTACAAAGGATTATTGTACAGGGTGATTTATGTAGAACTGACACATTTATTTCTTTAATTGTTTCAAAACGAGTTATGCTAGCGACAACTTATTATACCTGAAATGTAGAGGAATTTTGGGAGATTATTTACCTCTCTAGCAAATGTTGAAAACTTCCTCCATCCTGCATAAGGCACAACTCAACACGTCGTTCCACCTTACTGGCCACTCGTTGGAGGACTCTGTTGTCAATAGCTTGAATCTCCTGCGTAAAGTTGTGCTTCAGATCGTCCAATGTCTGAGGACGTGTGGCATAAACCCTGTCTTTTAAGTAACCCCATAGAAAGAAGTCCGGCGATGTCAAATCCGGAGATCTCGGTGGCCACAGGTTCTTGGAAATTATACGGTCGTCAAAGAAAGTTGCAATTAGTGCCAGGTACTTCAGTAGCTGAAAATATCCTTGACTCAGCTCTACATCGTCTAGTTGCTCAGCAAACTCCATGAAAATCTGTCGGTACTCTGCAGTGTTCACATTGTTAAAAAAAATTGGTACCACTATTCTCTGTGCGGAATTGCTCACCAAACTCCGATTTTAACCGGGTGCATGAATAGCATTAGGATTTTCGCTGGCCCAATAGTGTGAGTTATTTGAGCTGACATAGCCGGATAAATGGAACCATGCTTCATCTGTGAACCATGTGATGGACAATATGACAGGATTTTGCACAATGAAGGCCTGAAACCAACGACAGTAATTCAGTCGTCTATCCCTAGTTCCTGTAACTGATGCACAACCGTAATCCTATACGGCTTTAGGCCTGCACTTTTCACAGCTCTCTGACACATTGAGTAGCTGTACCCTGTCTCCTGCGACAAAGGTCTTAATGATTTTTTGGGTGACTGATCAATCGTGCTCTTACGTCAACAACCGCGGGAAGCCTAGATGAACGAGTTTAGCCATTTTCGCTCACCAGAGATCCAGTTGTTCAAATTTGTTTACCAGTCCCAGTATTTGTGTCTTTGGGCAGTATTCGAAACAGCAAATTCTCTCTGGTATGCTCTTTGGGTAGCTGTAATTGAATTCGCAATCCAGTATTGCTTTACAAGGAAGAGTCGTTCATTTAATGTGTACTCCATTTTCACGTTGACTAGAATCAAAATCTCAAAAACAGTTGCCGACAATAAAACTAACAATTAGGAATAAAACGTGAACATCTTCGCATCTAGTGAGAGGCAACCGAAACTTCAGAACATTATGCTTAATTTGGTGCTAAAATTGGGACATTGAGTGAATTTCGAACAGAATAATTACAGAAAGAAATGTGTCAGTTCTTCATAAATCACCCTGTATGTGTAATACATTTTAATCATACTCCCTCTCTCTCTATCTCTCTCTGCTTGACCGCGAGAAATACTGAAACGTGACAGCACTTCAACAAATGACAAAAGTCAAACCAATGCCAACAAATTGTCATCGTTTCTAACGCTCCTCATATGACCTATAACCTTCGGAGAACACCCTATTCCGCCAAGCGATGACTAGACCCATTTCTGAGGTGCCTGTTGACTCCGATGGTAAGGTGATCATGAGGATGGTGGTGGAATGAGAGGACCTACAGCTCTGAACCACGTTGGTCCCTGGGGATACTTTACATGAGCAAGTCAGAGGCGAAGGCGTGGATAGGCCCCACTTAAAATCGCCACTCCAGAGCAGGGAATCGAACCAAGGGCGCCCCTCTCTCGGAAATGTTCGATGCTACAAAAATTTATTTCAAATAAAATGTTTGTTTTCAAGAGGTCATATTTTCGGTGTAGTAAGCTTTTGTCTGTCTCTTATGGTTTACCAAATTCATTCAGAATAAAGACTACTTCCCAGTCTACTTGCAGGAAATTCAAGATATACCTATATTTTATTTGTCATGCAAATATCTTGAACATGTGTATTGTAATGAAAATCGTTAGAGCCTTTTTTTCAGAAAATAAGAAGGAACCAAACGTTTGCCATTTAAATGATAGTTTGGGGTGGAGAGACTTCTTGCAAGTTGGGTGTTTATCTGATATTTTGTTTTTCAGTTATGCTGTTCTCTCTCTCTCTCTCACAGACACACACACACACACACACACACACTCAGGACCTTTTTCTAAAAAAACTTTTTTTATTCAGGGACATCAAAACATACATTTCGGTGAAATCTCGATATCGAATTTTTGGGTGGAATGCAATACTTGCACTGGTCACTATACGCAGAAGAGAAAGTAATAAACTTTCATAAGAATGGTCTGTGTATTCACTAACAAATGATAGTGGCTAGAGAAAGTTATGTGAACGTATCACATCAAAATTTGGGGGGGATTCAGGTAGCCTCAAAACATGTATTTTGGATGGATAGGATAGGATTGACTACGGAGGGAACTCGGCACCCATCCAGAGTGGATATTGTTCCTTTGCCTTACGAGGGAGCGTCCCAGGGAGGAAGGATAAGGCGAGAGGAGACACTGCGTCGGATCCAGGAGCGACGGTACAGCAATGGCAGGGTCCTAAGTTTCCAGATAGAGACACCCCGGCAGACGGACAGCCAGACCGGGGACCCCACCCACATGAAGGGCTCCAATACCCCTCAATGGGGTTCGGATACCCCGGCAACCAGCCGAAATCCGAGGTACGCAAAGAGTTGCACAGAGCATCCTTTTGCCTGCCACGCTGCTCCGAAGCATCATTGCCGATACTTTCGACCTTGAAAGAGAGCAACGGAATGAAAGATGAATGAAATGAAGAATGGATCGATATGGAGGGACAGGAAATTCGGAGGATGAAAGACACCAGTCCGGCATTCTCTTGACGACCCGAGAAAACCTTGAAAATCCCCATGGGTCAGAGTGGGCGGACGCCGGGGATCGATCCCGGGACCTCCAGACATTGTCACTCCACTCCGTTAATTTCGATGGAATATCATTATCAAATTTTTGAGTGAAATGCAATAATTCTTCTACTTATGCACTCAAGTCCTAGAGAAGGTAACATGGTATTATCCAAGTAGAAAACCTTTCATGTATTAGTTCTTGTCTGTGAGAAACAATGTGTGAGGCATATACAGTTTATTGCATGGAGTTTAGGCAACTTTTCTTGTTAGTATTTTTTAACTTGCAATTGGAAATGAATTCCTCACTTACCCAAAAGTTACACCCTGTTGTGTACGCAAGAGCCCAGTCCTTTGTTTCGTATCTTAAAGAGCAATCTGAGATTACAATCTGTCTTTTGTCATGACCACAAGCACCCGCGGGTGTTCTCGTGCACAAGGATAGGGTTATATCGTGCTTGGGCCGTGTCCTTTTGGAACCTTCAAGTGGTTTTATTGTTGCTAGCGGCCGGCTCTTTTACATTACGTCATCTCGAGATGATTTGGCTCCTTGGTGTTCGAGTGGAGTCCCACAGTGTTCTGAAAGTCATTTGTGGAAAAGTGAAACGTCAGGTAAGTATACCTGTACAGGGTTTGAACACTTCACCGTCACCATCTTACCAGCCCAGAAATACCCTTTCACAATAAATGCCAAGCGATTTTACACAGTTACCATTTCCTCGAGAATTTTTACTTTTCCTGTCCAATTACAGTGGATAAAGGAAAGGTAACATACAGTGTGTGTGCGTGTGTGCCGGCGCAAAGATTTTAATAGAAATTGTTACATCTCAAACTTTTTCTTATATGCAAACATTTTTATTATTTATTGTCTTCTCCAAATGACTATAAATAGTATGATAAATGATACGTATATATATATATATATATGTGTGTGTGTGTGTGTGTGTGAGTGTTCTCAGCATGCGGATTGAGAAGTTATGCAGTCCCGGTGTTGTATAGGTTATGCCTTAAACACTGTCCACCACATTGCGTCATACCAATTTCGGCCAAAATGGCTGCTTTGCACCGCTGTGCGTGCAGTGACTTGCACTCGTAGCCTTTAGTAGTGAAAGTCCCAGCTTCAAATACTGCCACTTGAAGGTACTTTTCATTTTCAGTAAATTTTGAGGCAGTATTTTTATAGCTTAAATGATATCAGTCTAATTATATAATATAAAAAATAACAGCCCGCCTTAAAGCAATATGTGTATAATATAATATATAAAGTGTATATTACAGCCATTGTATTATGTTTATTTTATTATGTGCATGTATAAAAATGTTATGTGAATGTATTACGTAGTTTAACAATGTAGGAGAACAGAAGCAAGCTGCATTCCGTAGCAGACAGAACTGCAAAGTAGAAGCCGAAAGTTGCTAACAATGAGGTAACCCTGAGACAACAATAAATTAGAAAGTTTAATAAGACTACTAATAATTTTTGGAACAATAATAATGTAATATTTAAAACAGTTTATAAACAGCCAATCAACAACTAGTAAAGCTAAAAGTTAAGTAAAGGTATTCTATTGGAGAAGGCTTAGCCAATCAGAGACTTGAAATAGGGGAAATATACAAATTCAGGCGGTAGACGCTACAAGGAAGCGTAACCAAGCAGTTCATTATGGCACGGGTTCAGTGTGAGACATGAAAATTCATTGCGGTGAGAATAATATAAAGTTTACCTGTTAAAAGTGCAAATAACAATAATCTCACAGCTCTATAGTAGGATACATCAGCGAAGTGTTATTTAATCGTGCGAAGGATTAATAAAAGAAAGTAAAAATACAATTATAATTTGTGTAAGCCTTCATTCTTTAGCTTTACCAGTCCTGCTAAAAGATACGTGTTTTACAAATTGCAGCCGAGATATACATATATAATATTTAAATAAACATTAAAATAAAAAGTCGATTCGTAAATGTGGGGCGAAGGCCACCGGAAAAGTAAATGTGGGGCGAAGGCCACCAGAAAGTTTGTACCGTACGTGGGGCGAACACTCCTAGAAAGAATCTCCCGCAATACGTTCTGCAAGAGCAACAAATAAACACCTTCAATTTAACGATAACTGATAGTTTGGAATGGAAGCGTGGTTTCATTTCATTAGTTTAATTATGTGAATTTCATAAAAACACAAACTTGTTAGAATACGCAAATCCACTTTCTAGTGCATTCGGAAAGAAATCATGATTTGCTAGAACGTTCTCGAAACATGAACAGAAATAAATAAAAAAAACTAATTTATTCGCAGGCGTGATTTGAATTTACAACCTTCAGCATGACTTTGCAGCAAGTTAACCATTACGCTACTAGAGCAAGTTAACAACACCACCACCTAATCAGCGGGCTCACCTGCATTTCGCATCGTCTGTAAACTGCGGGGTTGCCTAGTTACCAATCTGCAGGATGAGAGCACTCATGCGGTATATATAATATTCAACTTTTTGGTATAAGCTGTGAAGTCCTCTTCATTATGACTAAGTTTTATACAACTGGGAAACCAAAACCTCACATAGAAAAGAAAATTTACTTTGGTTAAAATGGACACATTATGTGAAATAACTTTTCTGTGGCATTAACCGTTTACGACATATTTGCTGTTACTAGTCTGAACTTTCTAAAACTTGTGTTATCTTCACATGACTTTCCCTACCCTCTATAATTTATTGGTGGGTATACAAATTATTATTACGAAAGTTAATTTTTCTATCTACTACCTTTTAATCCAAATAAATCTTTGCAGAAAAAGCTACATTACACATTTCGTTATAGGTACAAAGAGAACAGCGATAGTCAAATGTTTAACAACTGGACGCTCGCTATATGCTGGCCTTAAAATTCATACTGTTTCCATGACATCGCGAGAAACATGTAAAAACTGACAGGGCTTTAAAAGAATGGCCAAGTATTGAACAATTCCAACCATTAATTAGGGATATCTCGGAAATGGCTAATGCCACAAAAAAGTTATTTGAGATAAATTGTGTGTTTTAAAGAGATTTACAATTTTTATCTAGTACGTTTTCGTCTATCGCTTAACGTTTACCACTTATACAAAATTCTCTCGAATGAAGAGGACTTCACAGGCTATTCCCAGAAAATTCAGATATTCTTTGTATTTGTCTGCAAATATAGGTATTTATTATATATGGTATTTTAATCAAAATTGTTAGAGCCATTTTTGAAATTCAAAAATTTCGAAAAATGTGGCATCTAAGAGGTAGTTTGAAGTGGGGGATTTTCTTAAAATCTCCGTGTCGCATCTTTGGAACCTGACCTTAAATACTAAGTTTGGAATTCATCCGACTGTTCATTTTCGAATTATACTGTTCACAGAAGCGCGCGCGCACACACGGATCATTTTCAAAATTGATTTTTTTTTATTCAGGTGGCCTCAAAGCATGCATTTCCCGTTAAATCTCGGTGTGAAATCTTTAAGTGAAATGCAATACCTTCTCTGGCTACTATGTACGCGGTAGAGAAAGTAATTATATTTCCGTTATTTTGTTTCTCGTCGTCCCAAACAAAGAGTACGTAATATCAGGAGCCGCATATTCGATTTGCTTTTTAGTAGTAGACTGTTGCCCCAGTCTCCTCTATGTGCCTGTGTATGTATATATTTATCTTGAAAGGCCTAGCAGGCGTAGGCTTGAATGACTTCGGTCTGCGGTACGAGGGCCGTCCCAGAAGTACCCGACCTAACAAAGAAAACACAAATTTTGGGAACAAGCATCTTTATTTCTCTATATAGTCTCCTTTCAGCTCGATACACTTTTCCCAGCGATGTTTAATAGCTTCGATACCCTGTATATAGTGAGAACTGTTGAGTTCTGCAAAATAGCCATCAACTGCAAACTCCACCTCTTCATTGTTGATAAATCTTTTACTAACAAGCCGTTTCTACAACTTTGGAAACAGAAAATAATCAGAGGGGGCTGAGTCTGGCGAATAGGGTGCATGAGGAAGCAATTTGAAATTTAACTTATTGATTTTGCCCATGGTGATAATGGATGTGTGAACTGGTGCATTGTCTTGATGAAACAGAATTTTCTTTTTGGCTAAATGTGGCCGTTTTTGCTTTATTTCATCATTTAAATGTTACAATAAGTTTGCATAATACTCGCCATTGATTACTTTTCCTTTTTGAAGATAATCAATGAAAATAATCCCACGCGCATCCCAAAAAGCTGACACCATGACCTTGCCCGCAGATGGAACTGTCTTCACCTTCTTTGGAGCCGATTCTCTGCTTTCAATCCACTGTTTTGACTATTCCTTCGTCTCAGGTGGGAAGTGATGGACCCATGTTTCATCCATGGTTATGAATCGACGCAAAAACTCTGCTTTGTTGCAGCAAAACATCGCCAAGCACTCGACTGAAACATCCTCACGACGCTGCTTTTGTTCCATTGTGAGTAAACGCGGCTCCCATCTTGCGCACAGCTTTCTCATGTCCAAATTGTCCGTCAGTATGCGATGTACAGCACTTTTTGAAATGCTCACGATGTCTGCTAGCTCGCGCACTTTCAGTCGACGGTCATCCAAAACCATTTTGTGGATTTTCTTCACAATTTCTGGCGTGGTCACCTCATTTGGTCGACCACTGCGATGTTCGTCTTGGCAGGTCGTACGTCCTCACTTAAACTCTGCCACCCAATATTTTACTGTTGTAAACGAAGGAGCAGACTCCCCCAGAGTAGAATCTAGCTCACCTTTAATATTAGTTGGATCTTTCAAATGAAAGTATTGTATCACATAACGATGGCCAGTTTTATCCATATTTACAAATTCGCTGAGAGTGTTCACTATTAATGGCTGCCAAGCAATTACTAAACGACGTAGCAACGTCAAACTTCAAACTTAAACTTTCTACCATAGTCATTTGTTTGAAACAACAACGTTATATACACATACGTTCGGATACTTCTGGGACTGCCCTCGTGTTTGCAGTTCAGTCTAACTTTGTTTGGGATGATGGAATCACGTTATGTGAAGCTGTGTATAGTTATAATGTATAATACAGAATAGCGTATATTTATTGTGTTAAATTTTGCTCGAACATTGGAGTGTCAGCTTGAATTTGTACAGAAATTCCCTGGTCCACCGTTGTTAACAAGTTGTTAGACTGAGCCTGCCTTAGGCAAAAAGAAACCGACAGCCAATAATTCTAATAAAGGAAGCATTAGACGAGAAAGGGACTGTTGCGGAAAGAAGTCCAAGGAAATCACTATCTCGTGGTTTAGAAGACAGGATAACTGACTCTCTCCCTCCAGATCTAAATCGATGTGATTATTATCTTTAGGGAATGCTTAAAGATGACGTTTATGTAACAAATGTTAAACGGTTGTCATTTCGAATCCTTTATAACGAAAGGTAAACCTAAAATATTAATTGTTTCTGATCGTTAACTTTATCTAGGGGAGAAACGGCGGGCCAGTCCGCCGCTACTGCACGAACAGATTCGTGTAGCAGTGACATGGGAGCTGCGGGTATAACAACATACGAATATTTTTCGTGGTTAACAGGAAGTATAAAGAAAAGCAAACTTTTGTATGAATAATTTGTGGAACAGATATTAAAATGACTTGTTTAACTTGCTCTCCATGTGATTTTGAAATGAATATACAGGGATATGTGGGTATTATCGTTCAGCAGGAGCGCATGTTATTTTCCCTAGAGGGTATAGTATACGCACAGCTTCTCTGTAATAGCATTAAACTCTCTGCTACTTTGTCCCACAATCCGATCAGCAAACTGAACCTTTCCTTGAAGCCAGCAGTTCATTTGTATTACATGCGAAATCCGTTTACATGCACTTTGCAAATATTTTTCGCTAGATTTACTTTCTCTCTCTCCAAAGGGAGGGAGGGAGGGGAGACTCACAAAGTGCCGTTTTATGTATCGGCTTAGTTAGACCATCTCATCATTAACGGCAGACTCTACTGATTAATGGAGTAGGGGGCAATTCTTTTGATTGTGTCCTTGTGCAACAAGGGCTCAAATATACCTACGGCACGCAACTGTCACGCGCAACAGTGCATATATCGACTTGTGTCAACTACATAACAATAGACAGACCGTGTTTTATTTTTTCAGCTGCTTACCTTGTATGGTACACGGAGAAAGTATTGTATTCCATAGAACAATTTGGTCTTGACATTTCATCGGAAATACACGTTTTGAGATTCCTGAAATAGAAAAAAGACGTGTTTGTGGACAGCCATAACTCAAAAACCGAGGTGTCAGATGTGACACGAGGTTTAAATAGAAACATCTCAATCCTAACCACTCAATTGTCTGTGAAGTTTATTAGTTCTAAATGTATTTTGTATATTTCTGTACAACCATAAAAGCTGTGGACCCGTTAATACATATAGTCTATGTCTTTTTTGTGGCATTAACGTGTTATTGATTTGAATTTTCCAATACGTTTTTACACATTTTGTTTTGAAATGCTGTCAGCATTCTTTTGTTTCTCGCAATGTCATACAAAGAGTATGGAATTTGAAAGCCAGCATACAGCGACCCTCTTTTAAAACATTTTGACTATCATTCAGTCTTCTACACCTGCAACGAAATGTGTAATAAATAATTTCTGTGAATATTTACCTTGACTAAGATATAGAAAAATAACCTTTTGTAAGAATAACTGGTAATATTAGATCTAAACTTTGGGCAAATTTTAGAGCTGTGAAGCTCCCTTAATTACGTCATATTTAAATAAATGGTTCTTACTGCTAATTTTCTACACTTGAAAGTTATGGACATAGCAACTACATTGTACCATTTTGGATAACGAAAATCGTTTTTTGATTAAAAAATCTGATGTGTTACACTCACATGACTTTCTCTACTCTTGTACAATCTATTTTTACAAACGCCTATTCTCCACATGCTTTATGTTAATCGAGATATCGAGATGTCAATCTTATTGCTAATTTTCTTGTAGATGCAAGGGGAATGTGGTAGCTTTTAAGCGATGGTCAAATATTTTAACGCTGGTTGCTATGTGTCGAATTCCATTCTCTTTGCAAGTCCAGGACATAAAAAAATGAATAACGAATTTGAGAAAAAGTATAAGTATTGGAAAATTTAAGGGAATAACAAGCAATATCTCGAAAACGGTTCACTCAACAAAAGAAATGTATATAACATAAGTTGTGTATTTTAACGAGATCAACATTTTTTGTGTAGTAAAATTTTGTCTATCTCTTATGGTTTACCAGTTATGCAAAAGTCGTTCACAATGAAGAATACTTTTGGAGACATTCCCAGAAAATTCGAGATATACATTTCATTTCTCATGGCATTATCTTAAACATATGATATTTTAAACAAAATCGTTAGAGCCATTTTTGAGAAAATTAAAATTTTCGAAAAATGTTCCATGTAAAGGGTAGTCTGGGGTGGGGGGATTTTCTTGAAAACCTTCGTGTCGCATCTCTGGAAGATACTGAACCTAAATACCAAGTTTGGTGTTTATCCGACTGTTCGTTTTTGAGTTATGCTGTTCACACACACACAGACACACACACAGACACACAGACACACACACGGACATGTTTCCAAAAATGCTTTTTTTGGATTCAGGAGGTCTCAAAACATGTATTTCCGGTGAAATCTCGGTATCGAATTTTTGGGTGGAATGCAATACTTCCCCTACTTACTATACGTAGTAGAGAAAGTAAAAATACGTTGTGTGTTCTAGATACTAAACAATAATATTTTCCAAATCTTCTGGAATATTTCTTGTTTCAGAACTTTCATGCATTCAATAGTGAAATTACGGTTTTGCTGTTACATAATAAGATATATCAGACATCTTATACATTTTTCAGCCGTGTTTGTTTATCCTGTGGAAGTAGATATTTTGAAAAATAAACTAGAGATTTTTTAAAATTACAAAATTTGAAGAATTCAAAACCAATGAAATTTCAGTCAGTTAATATTAAAGACAAGAGGTTGGTACATAAAAAGTAAGTCTTTAGCTCAAGATAATTGTGCAACAAATACATTTCGTCGATTCCTTTACGGAATGCTTCTTCTTTCTCTGTTTACTCACCCTGTTATGAGGGCTTACACCCCCGCACTACTTAAAAGCGGATGCCTGGGGTCAGAAGCCTCTCAGGGAGCATAGACTATGGATCAGAAAACAGCCAGGATGGGTGATCAGCCCGAAGTCTGGTATGAGGGGGTCAGATGCCTGTCACGGAGCACAGACTATGGATAAGAAAACAGCCAGAATGGGTGGTCAGCCCGAAGTCTGGTATGAGGAGGTCACGCCTATCGGGAGCACAGACTATGGATCAGGTAGAGCAGCCAGGATGGGTGATCGCCCGAAGTCTGGTATGAGGGGGTCACGCCTATCGGGGAGCACAGACTGTGTATCAGGGAGAGCAGCCAGGATGGGTGATCGCCCGAAGTCTGGTATGAGGGGGTCAAATGCCTGTCACGGAGCACAGACCATGGATCAGAGAACTGCCAGGATGGGTGATCGCCCGAAGTCTGGTATGAGGGGGTCACGCCTATCGGGGAGCACAGACTATGGATCAGGGAGAGCAGCCAGGATGGGTGATCGCCCGAAGTCTGGTATGAGGGGGTCACGCCTATCGGGGAGCACAGACTGTGTATCAGGGAGAGCAGCCAGGATGGGTGATCGCCCGAAGTCTGGTATGAGGGGGTCAAATGCCTGTCACGGAGCACAGACCATGGATCAGAGAACTGCCAGGATGGGTGATCGCCCGAAGTCTGGTATGAGGGGGTCACGCCTATCGGGGAGCACAGACTATGGATCAGGGAGAGCAGCCAGGATGGGTGATCGCCCGAAGTCTGGTATGACGGAGATGCCTGTCACGGAGCACAGACCATGGATCAGAGAACAACCAGGATGAGTGATCAGCCCGAAGTCTGGTATGACGGAGATGCCTGTCACGGAGCACAGACCATGGATCAGAGAACAACCAGGATGGGTGATCAGCCCGAAGCCTGGTATGAGGGGGTCAGATGCCTGTCACGGAGCACAGACCATGGATCAGAGAACAGCCAGGATGGGTGATCAGCCCGAAGTCTGGTATGACGGAGATGCCTGTCACGGAGCACAGACCATGGATCAGAGAACAACCAGGATGAGTGATCAGCCCGAAGCCTGGTATGACGGAGATGCCTGTCACGGAGCACAGACCATGGATCAGAGAACAACCAGGATGGGTGATCAGTCCGAAGTCTGGTATGACGGAGATGCCTGTCACGGAGCACAGACCATGGATCAGAGAACAACCAGGATGGGTGATCAGTCCGAAGTCTGGTATGACGGAGATGCCTGTCACGGAGCACAGACCATGGATCAGAGAACAACCA
Source organism: Deroplatys truncata (assembly GCA_030765065.1). Taxonomy (NCBI): domain Eukaryota; kingdom Metazoa; phylum Arthropoda; class Insecta; order Mantodea; family Mantidae; genus Deroplatys; species Deroplatys truncata. The sequence continues at coordinate 19,464,033 of CM060985.1, read as the reverse complement.
GGATGGGTGATCAGTCCGAAGTCTGGTATGACGGAGATGCCTGTCACGGAGCACAGACCATGGATCAGAGAACAACCAGGATGGGTGATCAGTCCGAAGTCTGGTATGACGGAGATGCCTGTCACGGAGCACAGACCATGGATCAGAGAACAACCAGGATGAGTGATCAGCCCGAAGCCTGGTATGACGGAGATGCCTGTCACGGAGCACAGACCATGGATCAGAGAATAGCCAGGATGGGTGATCAGCCCGAAGTCTGTAATGAAGGAGTCAGATGCCTGTCACGGAGCACAGACCATGGATCAGAGAACAGCCAGGATGAGTGATCAGCCCGAAGTCTGGTATGACGGAGATGCCTGTCACGGAGCACAGACCATGGATCAGAGAACAACCAGGATGGGTGATCAGTCCGAAGTCTGGTATGACGGAGATGCCTGTCACGGAGCACAGACCATGGATCAGAGAACAACCAGGATGAGTGATCAGCCCGAAGTCTGGTATGACGGAGATGCCTGTCACGGAGCACAGACCATGGATCAGAGAACAACCAGGATGAGTGATCAGCCCGAAGCCTGGTATGAGAGCGAGGTAAAGTTTACATTGCGTAAACATTGACACGGGTAAAAATTTTGTTTCGTTTTAGTTTTCAAGCTAGGCTTTCAAAACTGAATTTTATTGTCCTATGCCAAATGTTATACGCGATATCTTTTTAAAATAATATTTCTTTTAAATATCGCAATACTTTATGTGGTGATTTGCACAAAATTGTCACACAACCTTTTTGTTCTCATTTTAGTTCAAAAGATAATCATTTTTAAAAAGGTAAGGTTGTAAATTTCTTATATCCATATACTATTTTTGGAATGTGCATGAAATTTTCATGGTGTAGAAAAATTTCAACTACCAAAAGCGCTGAGAAGTAATTTACAAAAAACTAAAATTAAATCATTGGTCCAAATTATAATCGTATATGTAAAGGTAAGCGCACATAATATCAAAAGCGAAAGTGCGTTTTGCAATTACACGTTTTGAGGTCCCTGAATCTAATAAAACCTTATCTTTAGAAAAAGAGCACTCTCGTGTGAATAACTGAAAAACGAATACTGAGAAAAATGCCAAACTTGGTCCACTACCTTCCAAAGATGCGAAACGAAGATTTTCAAGAAAATTCCCTCGCCTCTCCCACGATTTTGATTAAAATACCATATACTTAAGATCTTTAGGTAACAAATAAAGTTGTTTATCTTGAATTTGCTGTGAAGTCTTCATTTAGAAGGACTTTTGAAATAGGCAAAAAGTACCTCACAAAAATTTTGATCTCTTTAAAAAACAGAATTTATTTAATATAATTGATTTTTTTTGCATTAGTCATTTCCGAAATATCGGTTATTACCTTGAATAATTATTTTATAACACTTTGAATTTTTTAAAATTACTTTCGCTACTCAGATATTTCTCGCAGTATTAAGGGAAAGCTATAGGACTTCAAGTTCAGGGTATAGCGACTCGCTTTTAAACATCTGACTATCGCCGTTAACGTAAAGTAGATAAGTTTTCGTAAAAACAGTTTGCAGAAACTATATCAAAATAAGCTATTGTGGGTGGAGAAATTCATGTGATTGTATAGAGGCCCTTAGCTTTCAAGAAAATGATGCAAACTTTCAAGGTTTCCACATAAAGGATTAATTCAAGCGGAAGAATTTCTCAGTGGAACGAAAGTATGGTATTAATAAAAGTTATTACTTTCTCTGTCACGTACATAGCACGTAGAGAAGGTATTGCATTCCACCCAAAAATTCGATACCGAAATTTCACAGCAAATACATGTTTTGAGATTCCTGAATAAAGAAAGAAATATTTTTAGAAAAAAAATGTTCGTGCGAGTGTGTGTATGTGAACAGCCGGATAAATACCAAACTTGGTATTTAGGTTCAGTAAATTCCAAAGATGCGATACGAATATTTTCAAGAAAATCCCCCAACCCAAACTACCCTTTACATTGAACGATTTTCGAAATTTTGATTTTCCAAAAGACGTCTCTAACGATTTTGATTAAGACACCATATATTAAAGATATTTACATAACAAATAAAATGTATATCTTGAATTTCCTGGGAATAGCCTGTGAAGTCCTCTTCATTCGGAAGCAATCTTCTATAACTGGTAAACGTTAAGCGATAGACGAAAACACACTACACAACAAATGTAGATCCCTTTAAAACACACAATTTATTTCAAAAAAGTTATTTGTGGTATAAGTCATATCCGAGATATTCGTTATTATAGATTTCAAATACTTCAATACTTTGTCATTCTTTTCAAGTCCTTTCGATATTCAGATGTTTCTCAAATTGCAAGCAAAGAACATGGAATTTTAAGGCCAGCATATAGCGTCGAGTTAAACATTTGATTATCCTGTTCCCTTTCTATCTATAACGAAATGTTTAATGTAGCTATTTCTGCAAAGTTTTATCTCGATTAAAATGAAGAAGATAGGAAAACAAACTTGCTCAAGAATAATGAGTATATGCACTAATAAGCACTAGAGGGTAGAGAAAGTTATGTGAATGTAACACATTAGTTAAAAAAAGAAAGGTTTATGTCTGTGCGATACAATATCTGCTCTACCATAGGCTTGGTATGAGTATAACGAGCGTTTAATACACCAAGTGGCTTAGTTTACTGATAATATCCAAGCCATGACGGCAGGTGGAGCACTAATGACAGTGTTGCCTCAACAAAGGGTGCCTTCCCCTCAGCTATGAGGGTAACATTAAAAGAGAGAAGTGGGGGGACCGTATCGACCTGTACCAGCATTTTACTATGTAAATTATTCAGCGACCCTCGCGAGTGATCGAAACTCTGTCCATCCCAAGGGAACACCCCCGCTTCATTCTGTGTGACTCACTCTCTGTGTGTACTACCATCATACATAGTTAACCACTTTGTTCATCACACACGGCTCTCTGGGGAGTCAAACAAATCTGGCTCAAGTGCCGGGTTCACGTCCAGGTGGAGGTGGTGGATCATCACTACACACGGCTCTCTGGGGAGTCAAACAAATCTGGCTCAAGTGACGGGTTCAGGTCCAGGTGGAGGTGGTGGATCATCACTCATAGCTCTCTGGGGAGTCAAACAAATCTGGCTCAAGTGCCGGGTTCAAGTCCAGGTGGAGGTGGTGGATCATCACTCATAGCTCTCTGGGGAGTCAAACAAATCTGGCTCAAGTGCCGGGTTCAGGTCCAGGTAAAGGTGGTGGATCATCACTCATAGCTCTCTGGGGAGTCAAACAAATCTGGCTCAAGTGCCGGGTTCAAGTCCAGGTGGAGGTGGTGGATCATCGCTACACACGGCTCTCTGGAGAGTCAAACAAATCTGGCTCAAGTGCCGGGTTCAAGTCCAGGTGGAGGTGGTGGATCATCACTCATAGCTCTCTGGGGAGTCAAACAAATCTGGCTCAAGTGCCGGGTTCAAGTCCAGGTGGAGGTGGTGGATCATCACTCATAGCTCTCTGGGGAGTCAAACAAATCTGGCTCAAGTGCCGGGTTCAAGTCCAGGTGGAGGTGGTGGATCATCACTCATAGCTCTCTGGGGAGTCAAACAAATCTGGCTCAAGTGCCGGGTTCAAGTCCAGGTGGAGGTGGTGGATCATCACTCATAGCTCTCTGGGGAGTCAAACAAATCTGGCTCAAGTGCCGGGTTCAGGTCCAGGTGGAGGTGGTGGATCATCACACACGGCTCTCTGGGGAGTCAAACAAATCTGGCTCAAGTGCCGGTTTCAAGTCCAGGTGGAGGTGGTGGATCATCACTCATAGCTCTCTGGGGAGTCAAACAAATCTGGCTCAAGTGCCGGGTTCAAGTCCAGGTGGAGGTGGTGGATCATCACTCATAGCTCTCTGGGGAGTCAAACAAATCTGGCTCAAGTGCCGGGTTCAAGTCCAGGTGGAGGTGGTGGATCATCACACACGGCTCTCTGGGGAGTCAAACAAATCTGGCTCAAGTGCCGGGTTCAGGTCCAGGTGGAGGTGGTGGATCATCACTCATAGCTCTCTGGGGAGTCAAACAAATCTGGCTCAAGTGCCGGGTTCAAGTCCAGGTGGAGGTGGTGGATCATCACTCATAGCTCTCTGGGGAGTCAAACAAATTTGGCTCAAGTGCCGGTTTCAAGTCCAGGTGGAGGTGGTGGATGATCAACATGGCTCTCTGGGGAGTCAAACAAATCTGGCTCAAGTGCCGGGTTCAGGTCCAGTTGGAGGTGGTGATCATCACTACACACGGCTCTCTGGGGAGTCAAACAACTCTGGCTCAAGTGCCGGGTTCAGTTCCAGGTGGAGGTGGTGGATCATCACTCATAGCTCTCTGGGGAGTCAAACAAATCTGGCTCAAGTGCCGGGTTCAAGTCCAGGTGGAGGTGGTGGATGATCAACATGGCTCTCTAGGGAGTCAAACAAATCTGGCTCAAGTGACGGGTTCAAGTCCAGGTGGAGGTGGTAGATCATCACTCATAGCTCTCTGGGGAGTCAAACAAATCTGGCTCAAGTGCCGGGTTCAGGTCCAGGTGGAGGTGGTGGATCATCACTCATAGCTCTCTGGGGAGTCAAACAAATCTGGCTCAAGTGCCGGGTTCAGGTCCAGGTGGAGGTGGTGGATCATCACTACACACGGCTCTCTGGGGAGTCAAACAACTCTGGCTCAAGTGACGGGTTCAGGTCCAGGTGGAGGTGGTGGATCATCACTACACACGGCTCTCTGGAGAGTCAAACAACTCTGGCTCAAGTGACGGGTTCAGGTCCAGGTGGAGGTGTGGATCATCACTCATAGCTCTCTGGGGAGTCAAACAAATCTGGCTCAAGTGCCGGGTTCAAGTCCAGGTGGAGGTGGTGGATCATCACTCATAGCTCTCTGGGGAGTCAAACAAATCTGGCTCAAGTGCCGGGTTCAGGTCCAGGTGGAGGTGGTGGATCATCACTCATAGCTCTCTGGGGAGTCAAACAAATCTGGCTCAAGTGCCGGGTTCAAGTCCAGGTGGAGGTGGTGGATCATCACTCATAGCTCTCTGGGGAGTCAAACAACTCTGGCTCAAGTGTTGGGTTCAGGTCCAGGTGGAGGTGGTGGATCATCACTCATAGCTCTCTGGGGAGTCAAACAAATCTGGCTCAAGTGCCGGGTTCAGGTCCAGGTGGAGGTGGTGGATCATCACTCATAGCTCTCTGGGGAGTCAAACAACTCTGGCTCAAGTGTTGGGTTCAGGTCCAGGTGGAGGTGGTGGATTATCACTACACACGGCTCTCTGACGAGTCAAACAAATCTGGCTCAAGTGCCGGGTTCAAGCCCAGGTGGAGGCGGTGGATCATCACTACACACGGCTCTCTGGAGAGTCAAACAAATCTGGCTCAAGTCCAGGTGGAGGTGGTGGATCATCACTCATAGCTCTCTGGGGAGTCAAACAAATCTGGCTCAAGTGCCGGGTTCAAGTCCAGGTGGAGGTGGTGGATCATCACTCATAGCTCTCTGGGGAGTCAAACAAATCTGGCTCAAGTGCCGGGTTCAAGTCCAGGTGGAGGTGGTGGATCATCACTCATAGCTCTCTGGGGAGTCAAACAAATCTGGCTCAAGTGCCGGGTTCAAGTCCAGGTGGAGGTGGTGGATCAGCACTCATAGCTCTCTGGGGAGTCAAACAAATCTGGCTCAAGTGCCGGGTTCAAGTCCAGGTGGAGGTGGTGGATCATCACTCATAGCTCTCTGGGGAGTCAAACAAATCTGGCTCAAGTGCCGGGTTCAGGTCCAGGTGGAGGTGGTGGATCATCACACACGGCTCTCTGGGGAGTCAAACAAATCTGGCTCAAGTGCCGGTTTCAAGTCCAGGTGGAGGTGGTGGATCATCACTCATAGCTCTCTGGGGAGTCAAACAAATCTGGCTCAAGTGCCGGGTTCAAGTCCAGGTGGAGGTGGTGGATCATCACTCATAGCTCTCTGGGGAGTCAAACAAATCTGGCTCAAGTGCCGGGTTCAAGTCCAGGTGGAGGTGGTGGATCATCACACACGGCTCTCTGGGGAGTCAAACAAATCTGGCTCAAGTGCCGGGTTCAGGTCCAGGTGGAGGTGGTGGATCATCACTCATAGCTCTCTGGGGAGTCAAACAAATCTGGCTCAAGTGCCGGGTTCAAGTCCAGGTGGAGGTGGTGGATCATCACTCATAGCTCTCTGGGGAGTCAAACAAATTTGGCTCAAGTGCCGGGTTCAAGTCCAGGTGGAGGTGGTGGATGATCAACATGGCTCTCTGGGGAGTCAAACAAATCTGGCTCAAGTGCCGGGTTCAGGTCCAGGTGGAGGTGGTGATCATCACTACACACGGCTCTCTGGGGAGTCAAACAACTCTGGCTCAAGTGCCGGGTTCAGTTCCAGGTGGAGGTGGTGGATCATCACTCATAGCTCTCTGGGGAGTCAAACAAATCTGGCTCAAGTGCCGGGTTCAGGTCCAGTTGGAGGTGGTGATCATCACTACACACGGCTCTCTGGGGAGTCAAACAACTCTGGCTCAAGTGCCGGGTTCAGTTCCAGGTGGAGGTGGTGGATCATCACTCATAGCTCTCTGGGGAGTCAAACAAATCTGGCTCAAGTGCCGGGTTCAAGTCCAGGTGGAGGTGGTGGATGATCAACATGGCTCTCTGGGGAGTCAAACAAATCTGGCTCAAGTGCCGGGTTCAGGTCCAGGTGGAGGTGGTGGATCATCACTACACACGGCTCTCTGGGGAGTCAAACAACTCTGGCTCAAGTGACGGGTTCAGGTCCAGGTGGAGGTGGTGGATCATCACTACACACGGCTCTCTGGGGAGTCAAACAACTCTGGCTCAAGTGCCGGGTTGAGGTCCAGGTTGAGGTGGTGGATCATCACTACACACGGCTCTCTGGGGAGTCAAACAACTCTGGCTCAAGTGACGGGTTCAGGTCCAGGTGGAGGTGGTGGATCATCACTACACACGGCTCTCTGGAGAGTCAAACAACTCTGGCTCAAGTGACGGGTTCAGGTCCAGGTGGAGGTGTGGATCATCACTCATAGCTCTCTGGGGAGTCAAACAAATCTGGCTCAAGTGCCGGGTTCAAGTCCAGGTGGAGGTGGTGGATCATCACTCATAGCTCTCTGGGGAGTCAAACAAATCTGGCTCAAGTGCCGGGTTCAGGTCCAGGTGGAGGTGGTGGATCATCACTCATAGCTCTCTGGGGAGTCAAACAACTCTGGCTCAAGTGTTGGGTTCAGGTCCAGGTGGAGGTGGTGGATCATCACTCATAGCTCTCTGGGGAGTCAAACAAATCTGGCTCAAGTGCCGGGTTCAGGTCCAGGTGGAGGTGGTGGATCATCACTCATAGCTCTCTGGGGAGTCAAACAACTCTGGCTCAAGTGTTGGGTTCAGGTCCAGGTGGAGGTGGTGGATTATCACTACACACGGCTCTCTGACGAGTCAAACAAATCTGGCTCAAGTGCCGGGTTCAAGCCCAGGTGGAGGCGGTGGATCATCACTACACACGGCTCTCTGGAGAGTCAAACAAATCTGGCTCAAGTCCAGGTGGAGGTGGTGGATCATCACTCATAGCTCTCTGGGGAGTCAAACAAATCTGGCTCAAGTGCCGGGTTCAAGTCCAGGTGGAGGTGGTGGATCATCACTCATAGCTCTCTGGGGAATCAAACAAATCTGGCTCAAGTGCCGGGTTCAAGTCCAGGTGGAGGTGGTGGATCATCACTCATAGCTCTCTGGGGAGTCAAACAAATCTGGCTCAAGTGCCGGGTTCAGGTCTAGGTGAAGGTGGTGGATCATCACTACACATGGCTCTCTGGGGAGTCAAACAAATCTGGCTCAAGTGCCGGGTTCAAGTCCAGGTGGAGGTGGTGGATCATCACTCATAGCTCTCTGGGGAGTCAAACAAATCTGGCTCAAGTGCCGGGTTCAAGTCCAGGTGGAGGTGGTGGATCATCACTCATAGCTCTCTGGGGAGTCAAACAACTCTGCCTCAAGTGCTGGGTTCAAGTCCAGGTGGAGTTGGTGGATCATCACTACACACGGCTCTCTGGGGAGTCAAACAAATCCGGCTCAAGTGCCGGGTTCAAGTCCAGGTGGAGGCGGTGGATCATCACTCACCGCTCTCTGGGGAGTCAAACAAATCTGGCTCAAGTGCCGGGTTCAAGTCCAGGTGGTGGATCATCACTCATAGCTCTCTGGGGAGTCAAACAAATCTGGCTCAAGTGCCGGTTTCAAGTCCAGGTGGAGGTGGTGGATGATCAACATGGCTCTCTAGGGAGTCAAACAAATCTGGCTCAAGTGCCGGGTTCAAGTTCAGGTGGAGGTGGTGGATCATCACTACACACGGCTCTCTGGGGAGTCAAACAAATCTGGCTCAAGTGCCGGGTTCAAGTCCAGGTGGAGGTGGTGGATGATCAACATGGCTCTCTAGGGAGTCAAACAAATCTGGCTCAAGTGCCGGGTTCAAGTTCAGGTGGAGGTGGTGGATCATCACTCATACCTCTCTAGAGAGTCAAACAAATCTGGCTCAAGTGCCGGGTTCAAGTCCAAGTAGAGTCGGTTCATCACACAAAGCTATCTAAAGTGTGTAAAGGGAATAAGATATCTGTATGTGGAGCTCAAGTACTCTGTTTATGTCCAGGATCCGTTCATTACAAAGTTCTATGAAAGTGTGAAGGGAATCAAATAAATTTTTATGTGGAGCTCAAGTACCAGGTTTGTCCTGGTCGAGCCAGTTCATCACACAACACTCTCTAAACAGTGTCAAGGGAATCAAGCATGTCTCTATGTGGAGCTCAAGTACCAGGTTTGTCCTAGTAGAGTCGGTTCATCACTCAAAGCTCTCTGAATAGTGTCATGGGAATCAAATAAACCTGTATGTGGGGCTCCACTGCCAGGTTTATGTCCAGATAGAGTCGGTTTATCACACAAAGCTCTCTGAACAGTGTCAAAGGAATCAAACGAGTCTGTATGTGGAGCTCAAGTACCAGGTTTGTCCTAGTAGAGTCGGTTCATCACTCAAAGCTCTCTGAATAGTGTCAAAGGAATCAAATAAACCTGTATGTGTAGCTCAAGTACCAGGTTTGTCCTAATAGAGTCGGTTCATCACTCAAAGCTCTCTGAATAGTGTCAAAGGAATCAAATAAACCTGTATGTGGAGCTCAAGTACCAGGTTTGTCCTAATAGAGTCGGTTCATCACTCAAAGCTCTCTGAATAGTGTCAAAGGAATCAAATAAACCTGTATGTGTAGCTCAAGTACCAGGTTTGTCCTAATAGAGTCGGTTCATCACTCAAAGCTCTCTGAATAGTGTCAAAGGAATCAAATAAACCTGTATGTGGAGCTCAAGTACCAGGTTTGTCCTAGTAGAGTTGGTTCATCACTCAAAGCTCTCTGAAGGGTGTCAAGGGGATCAAATAAATTCGTATGTTAAGCTCCAATACCAGCTTTATGCCCAGGAAGAGTCGATTCTTCACACACAGCTCTCTGAATAGTGTCACGGTTCAAAATTCTGGCTTCATAAATATGCCCAATCTGAAACCTTTATGGACCGCGTCTTAGTACGCGCCGCATTTTGGCTCGAATCGCTCTTTGGGTCTTCCGCTTTATCCCATTAGGTTACCTAACGGCCTCTTTGGTAGCCTATGAGGGTGTGTTTTGAGGCATATCCCTATCCTAAAGGTTTCTATTTACTGACTAACAGTCAAATACTAAGCATACTTTGAGTGTAAATCGATTATCCTTAAAGTAATTGTATGTTACGCTTTTGAACACTTTTTTGAGAATTCATCGAGAAGGAAATATGTTCTGCGAGTTGCGTCATCCAATATCTCTACTGACCACTCTCATTCCCTTACAGGAGATCAGTTTTCTCTGAGGTAAAGATCACGGATTAAACAGAGGTAGCGTTAACGTGATAGCCTCTCTCACTGATAGATTGTCAACTGGGAAACGAGCCATGGGGGTCTTGTGAGCTGTCTGTCACAAATTAATGGAGTTTCTGAGCCCGCACGTCCATTGAGCTTAAAAGAAATGTCAATATTTCCTACGGGGAAACTATAACATCCCCTTGCCTATGTGTACTGGTTAATGGTATAATTATCTTATGTGTCACACCCACACAACTGCCCCTACGTATTACGACATTACTTTTGTATACAAATGAACTCAAATTTAGCAGTAGCGACTTAGCTACATGGACAATAGCGAAAACAAAACATGTCTCAAAATGTAAGTCAGTTTTTGTTACTAACGAATTCATATTAAAAATAGAAATCACGTAAGATGTTTATATGTTACATGACAGTTCAACCTGGGAGAAACTTAAATATGTGACAAGTATGTTTCGAAAACCACCTATCCCAAACTAGTCATCTAACAGAAATTGTATATTTAATGCGCTCCATATTTCACGTGTAGAAAGCTTTTTTGTTTCTTTACCTTCTTATTTTTTCTTATGGTTTACCACTTATACAAAAGTAATTCCGAATGAAGAGGGCTACGCAGGCCATCCACGGACGATTCTATATATGAATTTTATTTGTCATGCAAATATCTTAAACTCATAATATTTTAATCAAACTCGTGTTCTTTCGCATCAAATCGCGGTTTTTTTCGTAATGAATATTGCCAGGTGGCAACCATTACCGATACGGGTAGCCGATGTCGTTATGACACGGACGCGTGAACGGGAAGTTTTCGGTTCAAGCTCCGCCAAGACTGTCCTCCCTGACTGAGGTAGCAAGAACGGATGTTAAACACACACACACACACACACACACACACACACACACACAACTCAGCCTGTTTTTCTCTGCTTCCCATCCACATTCAAACACTCGTATAGGAATTCACGTGCATCAACGTCTTGTTTCGTTTCTATGGTGGTAATGATTGTACGAGGGTTGTCCAATAAGTGGGTTTCCCTATTTTATAAAAACCGTTACACACAATTCATCATATTGAATTAATTTTATTTATATTGTACAATCCATCTGTTACTTTTCTACACAGTCAACATGTTTTTCCAAGCATTTTTTGGGGATGTGACAAGTTTTTCCAAGCCAGTGTTGTACCAGGTCGGGTCCTGTGCTCGTAACCAGCTGTTCACTTGTGATTGATCTTCGTCACGGTGTTAAAAGTGCTTACTTTTGAGTTGGAGGAACATGTGAAAATCACTTGGGGCAAGCTCCGGTGAATACGGAGGATACGAGAAAACTTCCCAGTTTAATCTTGACCCAGACGGAGCTAAGAAAAGCATTTTGACTGTGTAGGAAAGCAACAGAAGGATTGTACAATATAAATAAAATTAATTCAACATGAGTTTTTTATAAAATAGGAAAACTTACTTATTGGACGACCCTCGTATGTTCCTAAACGGCATCTCACGAGCATACTTGTAACTGTTGTATCGCAACACAACAGAGCGTTAGTGCAAAGTCGGGGGTCTGTTATTGAGGAACGGGTTACTTTTTGAAACGGTTCCACCTTGTATCCATTGCGTTATTTGTTTCCTGTCTCTAGTGCTGACCTAACTAAACAATTGTGCCAATACACAAACTGTTACAAGCGGCGGGTGTTTGCCCTAAGGCAGGTAGGGGAGGCGGTAACCAAACTAGCCAAGAATACACTTTCGTAGTACGCCTAGGGCAGTTTTTGAATGGGCATATTAATGTTTTAACTCCCCCTTTTCCCTCAACAAATGTGTTACTCATTTTTTCACAGGTTATTATGAAAGTAAATGAGAATTCATCAGGGCACTGCACATCAATGTACCTCGAACAGCCGTAGGAAAGAAACTCCCACTTTGCCCAACTCCTCCTTTAAACATTGAATGCTCTGTGAATTAAGGGGAGAGCGAGGTTCACATTTAAATACTTCGAAATCCTTTTGCACCTAAAAAAGTTTCCCATTTATATATTTTCCGTTTTTACGTGCATGTGCTATTACGAAGCACGAAACAACCCTTGAAACCGCTGTATGTACGGAGTTCAAACTTTATACAAAAGAAAAAAAAACGAAGATCCCACACATTTTTATTACATTCACATGTCATTTCTTAGCCATTCTTCTTACAAAATCCTATTTTTTCTGTGTACTTCGTGATAAGCGTTTGCAGAAATGTGAAAGGGGATATACCACACACACACACACACACACACACACACACACACACACACACACACACAAGCTAATGCGCAAGGAACTATAAGCAATAACCAGAAACAGAAAGAGACAGATATAGAAAGGAAAGAGACACAGATATTAAATCTGCTTCCGGGCGCGTCACTCGGACACGTATGCGAAATCTTTTGGAACAGAATATTCTCATACATAATGAGGTAATACGGTCTGAGGACCAATTAGAAATGCCGTTATATTTTGAGGTGCGAAGGCGAGCGTCACTAGGTTTAGGTATAAAAGGGGAAAGAAAGCCCCAGATTTTCAGTCTCTTATAGAATCTCGTGGACACACAGCGATACTCTCTGGACGACGGATGCACGTGAGTGCACAGGGGTGGGCAGCGTGTGAGGTTAGATTAGGCTCCTAATTTATTATAATGATGGGAATTGTTATAATGGGAAAAGCTAGCCAGCCGCCCATAAGTATTTATTTGACAATAAACCACATCTTTAAGGGAAATGCAGTGTATTTTAATTTGCCGCACCTACGAAAACCCTGAGATCCGTGAAATTAGCTAGATAGGTAATTGATTAGGAATGGAGAATACAGCAGCCGACGAGCAGCAATAGCCGGAGACTTGAACACTGCAGCAGAGGGCATCAAACAGAGGAACAACGTTTTCCGACCAGAAATGGTTTCATTACACATTGCGGTGTACGCACAGGAGAATTGTAGCAGACTGAAGAGATAGTCAAATGTTTAAATGGCGGGTGGCTTTGAGCTTCCATATGCTCTTTACGACATCGCGAGACACAAAAGAATGGCAACTGGCCACTCCAAGAAAACATGTGGGTTTTAACGAGGTCCACTCTTTAAGTATATTAAGCTTTTTTTCTAAATCTTTTGCTGTACAAGTTATACTTTCTTTCAGAATAAAGAGGAATTTACAGGGTATTCACAGAAAAATTCAAGAAATACATTTTATTATTCTGCAAATATCTGAAAGGGAAACATAAATTGTGATTTCCTCTTTAATTTGATAACCGAGCGAGATGGCTCGCATTCGGGAGGTCCTGTGTTCGATTCCCGGTGGTTATCACTCTAAGCATAGGTTTTCCGTAGTTTTCCCTGGTTGACAAAGCCAAATGCAGGAGTAATGTACTCTTCGACTTATTTTCTCTCATTTTCTTTTCATATTTCAGGTCGACTCCACGGCTGTGGTTCGGTCGGTGTCGGGAAGATGGTGCAGAGCTTGCGATTTGGAACTTTCTATCGGCCCTGCTAGAGGGAAGCCTGTCGAGCCTCCACTACTGGGTCGTGTTTCCCCGGTTCCACATGGTCGGGTCTGGAACTGTTAGTAAGCTGTGCTCGTCTGTGTCGACATCTCTGCAGCCCACACGTCTCTTGCGGTTTCCTCACCTCATCCGTTTCTCCCGGGAGTGCACCCCATTGGGGCCGAGGTGTCCGCTCCGTTGACTAAACCTACCTTATATACCAGATGGCCCACACAAGCCGTCCTTAGCTGAAGTTAGCTTATATTGGATAGCGCGGATGTCTAAGAAGAACTACAAAGGGAACTCCAAACCGACAGAGAGGAGACCGCTAAATGAAAGACCAGTAGCTGCACAGCCCCATTGAACAGTAGTGATGCGGCAACTTCTTGTGCGCCTATGTATGCGGTTAACATAAAACTGCAAAGGACGGCTTGTTTGGGCCACCTGGTACATATATCATTGTAGGTACAATACGAAAAAATGTTGCTGCATCGGCTAAATTTGTACTCTGAATTCTGCACCACGAGACAGAAAACATCATAACTCTATACTCTTTGGACGAGAGAGGTACATATTAGCTCATCTTCAAGGGAAATGTTTGCTCTATAAGTTGCTGCTACTTGTAAATATAGAAACTTCCGTATGTATACAAGCAATATGATGTTTTCCTTGTACGATTCTTTTCTCCATTTCTATTTTGAGCAGCTGAATGATATTTTCTGATATAAATTATCCATTTTCTCAGGATCTGGTTAAGAAACCTAAATAAAATTTTGATTTGACAGAAACAACAGTATAATTCTGTTACTGGTTTACTTTGGTGTTAATAAGTTGGTTAGTTATCTTTTAAAAAAGTAATTGCTAATAAATATTAGGTAATCAAAATAAGTAATTAATAAAAAAATTGCATCTTCCTCGATAAACCACGTTATTATATAAAAGTAAACATTAGCAAGATAGGACTTCTAATCTCACCTTAAACATGTGATGTTTTCATTAAAATCGTTACAGGTACTTTAATAAACCAAAAATAGCGAAACATTCTCGATGTAAGGGTTAGTTTGGGGTGGGAGGGATTTTTTTGAAAATCTTCGAGTCGCAGTTTGGAACATACTGAATATAAATACCAAGTTTGGTATTTATATGACTTTCTTTTGGTTTATGTTGTACTCTCTCTCTCTCTCTCTCTCACACACATACACACACACATGTGCGTGCGCCTACTTTTTTTCTTCGTTGGACCTTGAAATGTGTAGTTCTGTTAAATCTGAGTATTTGGTTGGAATACAATAATTCCCAGAAAATGTTGTTTCAAATTGTTTTATAGTTTGGGATTATTTGGAAACCTTCCTAAACTTCATGATATTTGGGAATATATATATATATATATATATATACGGGTTTGAAATTTTAAATATAAAAGTCTAAGGACACATTTCTACTGATTCTAAATGTATGTAGTTAAAATGTGCACAAAATTCAGAGTAATTTAACTGAGAACATCTTTAAAATTTAACAGTTTTTAGGACAACTGCTGAATGTGAATATGGAATTTGGTTTATAATAGTTGCAAGAATTCAATCCAAATTTGATTAAAATCGATAAAAAAAAACATTTAAGGGCGGTGTATATGGAGTTCTAAAAGCTTAATTATTTTCCAAAATATGAATTACAAATTTTACACATGCGCTAAACGAACGTAAGTTAAACTTAACCTTACATGTACGACCAGATACGAGATATGTATATGCAGACAAGGTTGGTTTCCTACCGTACAAATCAGAGCCATCTATTGGCTGTCATTTGAATCAAGGGCATATGCTCACATTTTAGCGACAAGAACAAAGACGGTGTTTACAAATACAGCACGTGACACGGACTGGTACCACGTGGTGCATCCCTCCCCCCGCACGACCCCCGGAGAGACGTGTGCCTGGCGCCCCATCAGACTGCTCCATCCCAGTCACATCAGGGTAGCATATCCTTGCATATTGTAGGTTATCTTAGGGCAGTTGCGAGGTCATCAGTGGCGGTTTGTGTCTGTCTGTCTGTCTGTCTCTAACCATAAGGGAATAAGGTTACGCATCTGTGGAAAAAGGCCAGAAATTATTAACATTTCATAAATATTCATTTTACTGATATTTAACACTAAAAAGCTTCTACATTAGCTATATGTAGCTGTAAGAGGTTTTAAAGCACGTCCTAAAGCAATTCAAATACCTGCCATAGGCCTAGCTTCCTACAATATTGTAGTAAAAACATAAAAGTTTTGTCAACATTAAAGTAAAGAAACAAACTATTCAAGAGACGGCCTCAGAAACCTTCAAATGCTAAATTAGGTGCAGAAGAGAAGAAAAAGACGAAGAAGGACCTGTATATGCACTAAAACCTTTTTAAACAGTTAAACAGCTCAATGAAATTTTGTACGCTTCCTTGTGTATAATAGGATAAGAAACAATGGAATGAATTTCTGTTAACATTCTTAGTTGTGATGTTATTAAATAATAATACACACATTGTATACATTCTTAAGCAAAAAATATTGAACTCCCCGTTTAACATTTATTTTCCGCCAAACTAGTATCATAATTAAAAATTCATCTCTACAGTCTATTATTGTACCATTATAGAGCTTAGTTATTTTATATTTTTCAAAACAGTAAACAAATAACGAAATAAAAGCTAATGTCTCGCGATCTAAATTAGAAGTATGCATGAGATTTGGCATACATATCATGTACAATAAACTCTCATTGCAGTATTAACTCTCTAGCGTTGTCATTTGGCAGCAAAGATGTTTAAGCAAAGTGTCTTTTGTAATTTCATATTATACTAAACTTCAGTAATAAAATTAAGCTATTTATAGCTATTTTATATTGTAAAAATATTAAATTTTTTCAATAAATGTTTGTCAGTCAAATGTCAGCATCCAAGCGTGGCATACACCGGTTATTTTACCTGGACCCTCCCCGTCCTTTACCGCAGGCACCGAATGGATGACCAGTCCATGTCACATCGCTTCGGTTGTGGGGCGGGTAACGGAGCATGAAAGGAATTGGAGGAAGAGGTAGCAAAATAACTCGTGCATTAGACGGTTAACATTTCAAACGAATAGACCTGAAATTGTGCATTTTGAAAATGTTACAGATGAGTATCCTAAAAAATCTCATTTCTTTTTCTGACAAAAGGAAATTTAGATCCTGTGCGTTCAAATCTTAAGATGTTTATTCACATCCGCACCCTGCCGTGCATTTCATTTTAACATCACAGAAACGAGAGGACGTATAAATACCAAGTTTTCCATGCGGTATGAAGATTTTATCCAAAACACCGTCACCGCAAACTATTCTTTACATGCAAAATGTTTCGTTACTTAAAAAAAACAATATATACCTATATATACATACATGTAATCATATTAATTAAAACACCATAGCTTTGACATGTATAATAAAATGTATATCTTGAACTTTCTGTGAATACCCTATGGAGTCTTCTTCATTTTGATTCAGTTTTTTTACTACTATAACATCATAAGAGATGGACAAAAACTTACTATAGAGAAAACGAACCGCTACTTTAAATATACAATTTACCTTAAATCAATTTCTTCGACGACAATGCTCCCCCCCCCATGCTGTGATGGTGGAAAGTTGAATTTCCTACATTCAGTGCTGGTAACCTAATCCACCTGCGTGTTTCGTCGTCGTTCTCCGTGGTTACTTAGCCTCTAGTTCCCGAGGTCGCGGGTTCAAACCCGGTGCAGGGCGATGGGTTTTTTTTTGGGCGTAAACATCCTTAGCATGTCTTCCTTCGGAAGGGAAGTAAAGCCAGTGATCCTGTGTCGTAGATTTACGGCACGTAAAAGAACCTCAAGCCTGATAAAGAGGCCTCTGAGCAAAATTACCGGTCTTTCACGCCCAATATAGAATGGGATGCTAAGAACCACGACAGTTAAAGAGCGACCATAAATAAAACTCAATTACATTTAATTTTTTGCGTGTTTCGTCCATTTTACTGCACTTATGTGCATGAACTATATTAAATCCTCTAACTTTTTGATATCAAGTCCAGTACACATATAGCGAACTTCTGTTTAAACATTTCACTGCTACACTAGTAATATGTCATGTTTATTGTTTACAATATATTAATTTTTAGAATTAGATCACTTTTAAAAACAATGCAAAATAAGATTTAAAATTTAAAATGCGAACACCCACATGGCTAAATACCAATCATAAATTCACATATATCCGTTATATATAATAAGGTACTCATATAAAATGTGAGTCGTCTATTCTCGCTATGTCACTCATGATACCTATATTGTTTACCTAGGAATTATTTCAAATTAAGCAAGAGAAAAATCGCGAACTTTCAAGCATGTCCGTCAAATGATCTGCTTAGCAAAGTGTAAATATGAAACTAGAATAATTTGAACAAAATGTAATTAAACTATTTCTAGATTTTTCCAATAGTAACTTTCTGCCAGCTTGTTATATAGTATTCCATGAAATTTGGTCACAGGAAGATTCAAGTTTTATTAGGCATGCAAATAGCTTAAGGTATTGTATTTAAATGAAAGTCATTAGAGACGTATTGAGAAAATCAAGAATAGAGAACATTTTCCATAAAACTGATAGTTTGGGGTTGGAGGAGGGCATTTTCATCACATTTTTGGAAGACGGTAAACTGAAATAACACCACCACGGCTACCACCTGCAGGAGGAAGGGATGAGGTGAAGGAACCATGGGAGGCTACAAGCCACAGAGACGCGCAAGCTCCCACTGCCGAGGGAGGACGAAGAACGACGACGCACCAATCAAACAACCCTCTGGTGTCCACGGAGAATACTCTTATCTATTGAGCATGCATCCGCACCATCTGTCCGGCACCGCCACACGCCACGAAACCTAGAAGTACACCTGAAACATGAAATGGAATGAAAGGGAAATGATGGAAAAGAAATCGGGTAGAGAAGAAAGCACTCCAACATTTGCCTGCCAACCCCACGATAATCCCTTGGGTCAGACTGGGCATGACGGGGATCAAACCCGGGACCTCCCAAATGCAAGTCGCACACGTTACCGAGGCGCCACCACGCACCTAGTAAGAAAAGAAGTAGCGCATTTCAACGAAAAATTCAATACCGAGATTTTGCAGGAAATATATGCTTTTTAAGGCCCCCTGAATCAAAGAAAAACATCTTTAGAGAAAGGTCCGTGTGTGTCTGTGAACAGTGTAGCGCAAAAACGAAATCTTCTATAAATACCAAAGGTGGTATTTAAGTTCAGCATCTTCCAGGGATAGGACACGAAGATTATCAAGAATATTCCCCCTGCATCAAAGTACCCTTCACATTGAAAGGGAACCATATACATACATAGACATATAAATCAATATTAAACAAGAATTGTACAAAAGCAGATTGTAACTTAGATAAGTAAGGGACGGGCGAGCTAGCTAATTCTAGGTAGAGCCCACCACCTTTCACCAAGCTAATGAGCAAGGAACTATAAGCAGTAAGGAAAAATAGATAGAGACAGATATAGAAAGGAAAGCTACAGAGTTATTAAATCTGCTTCCGGCGCGTCACTCGGACGCGTATGCGAAATCTTTTGGAGCAGAATATTCTCATACATAATAAGGTAACGCGGTCTGAGGACCAATTAGAAATGTCGTTACATTTTGAGGCGTGAAGGTAAGCGTCACTAGGCTTAGGTATAAAAGGGGAAGAGAGCCCCAGATTTTCACTCTCTTACAGAATGTCGTGGACACACAGCGATATTCCCTGGACGACAGATGCACGTGTGTGCATATGGGTGGGGAGCGTGAGCAGTTAGACTAGGCTCCTAATTATTATAGCGGTGGGAATTGTTATAATGGGAAAAGCTAACCGCCCATAAGTATTTATTTGACAATAAACCACATCTTTAAGGGAAATGCAGTGTATTTTAATTTGCCTCACCTACGAAAACCCTGAGACCAGTGAAATTAGCTAGATAGGTAATGATTAAAAATGGAGAATACAGCAGCCGACGAGCAGCAGTAGCCAGAGACAAGAACACTGCAGCAGAGGGCATCAAACAGAGGAACAACGCTTTCCAGCTACAACATAGAAAAAGCTTCGTTAGTTTTTATTTCCTGTAACGATTTTGATTGCAATATGTTTAAGGTATTTACATGGTAAATGAAATGTATATTTTGTTTTTTTCTGGGAAGAGCCTCTGAAGAGATATAAACAAAACAATGTATATGTCGTTAAAGTACACAATTTATATCAAATAAATTGTGTGTATCGCTCTTTTTCTTTTTTCCGTGGCCATGCAAGGAATATGGAATTGTAGAGTCATTACATGGGGACCTGCTTTTTAAAAATGTTAATATCGCTCTAACCTCCTACAACGGAATGCATAATTACTGAAAGTTTATCTATCTCGATTAAAAAGAAGTAGTTAAAAGAATTGTAAAAATAGTTTGTAGAGGAGTGGACAGAGAAACTCATGTCAGTGTAACACACCAGATTTTTTTAAAAGTTATGTTGTCTGGCTTTGTTTCTCCCCCCCCCCCTCAAACATTGCAACAATGTGAGTTTTGAAAGAGCAGCTCCATACAGGAACTAACTTCATTTGCAATGCACCTCCAGGAGACGCCGGTCGTTACCAAGTGTTTCGCAAATAAACGATTACAAAACGACATTCAATTCTGCAGAATGCAGATCATGCCTTGCAGGGAAATGACCCCGTGACCTTTGGCCATCGCAGCGGGTTGGGTCCAGCTTGATGTACGACCCCTGCTATGAAATATCACTTCCGCAGCCGAGCACTTGAGATAAGGAGCCCTACAGCGTCGATTCTAATTGACTTTAGGGCCCGCTGTCATTTTACTCGCTGCCTCTTGTTTACAGAATTAAACATTCCCTCTCAAGGTATTTACTCACACAAAGTGTTCCTTTCCGCTTGTGTGATACATTCACACCACTACCTTTATTTTTATAAACCTGCTAAAAGTACTCTTACAAAAACTTATTACTTTATCTACCACGTATGTACATAGTAGGTAGAGAAGGTATTGCATTCCACCCAAAAATTCGATACCGAGATTTCACCGGAAATACATGTTTTGAGGCTTCCTGAATTAATAAAAAAATCATTTTTAGAAAAAGATCCACATGTGTATCTGTTAACAGCATAACTCAAAAACGAAAAGTCGCATAAATACCAACTTTGCTATCTTCCAAAGATGCGACACGAACAATTTTAAGAAAATCCCCAAACTACGCTTTACATGGAACACTTCTAGACATTTTTTATTTTCTAAAAAATGGCTCCAACGATTTTGATTAAAATACCAGATATTAAATAGATTTACATGACAAATAAAATGTATATCTTGAATTTTCTGGAATTAGCCTGCGAAGTCCTTTTCATTCGGGAGAATTTTTGTATAATCTTGTATAACTGGTAAACGTTAAGCGATAGACGAAAACGTACCACACAAAAAATATAGATCTTTTTAAAACCCACAATTTATTTCGAATAACTATTTTTGTGGCATTTCTCAGATATCCGTTATTAATGGTTCGAACTGTTCATTACTTGGCCATTCTCTTCAAGTCTTTTCAACATTCAGTTGTTTCTCGTGATGTCATGGGAACAGTATGGAATTTTTAAGGCGAGCATTTAGCGTCCAGTTGTTAAACATTTGACGATCGCTGTTCTCTAAATGTGTAATGCAGCTGTTTGTTCAAAAGTTTATTTGGAATAAAATGAAGTAGATATAAAAATAAGCTGTGGTAAGTCTAATTTATTTACTTACTGATAAACGATAACGGGTACAGAAAGTCATATGAAGTATCTCCATCAGATTTGTTTCTATTAACTTCATATTAAAAGAGATTGCAGAAATACTTGCTACACATTTCTTTGTAGGTATAAGGGGCACAGAGCAAACAAATCGATACTCAGATGTTAAAAAGCTAGTCCCTAAATGCTGATATAGAAATTCCATACCTTTTCCACGACATCGCGAGAAACAAATGATCAGCGAAAGTTATTTTTTAAAAAAGACAAAAGAATTTGATACATTCAGAACTATAACCTATATCGGAAATGGCTAATGCCATAAAAAACTTTAGTTGAAATAGATTGTGTATTTTAAAGAGACCTACATTTTTGTATACTAAGTTTGTGTCTATCTTTTATGGTTTACAATTTCCGAATGAAACGGTCTTTACAGGCTAACATTTTCAAGGTATACATTTTATTTTTGAAGTAATGGCTTAAACATGCGGTACTTTAATCAATAGGTAGAGAAAGTATTGCATTCCAACCAAAAATTCGATATAGATATTTAATCGGAAATACGTGTTTTGAGGCTCACTGAATTAATAAAAAAAAGTCTTTTTAGAAAATGGTCCCTGTGTGCATGTGTATCTGAGAAGAGCATAACTCAAAAACAAGAAGTTGGTTAAACACGAAACTTGGTATTAGGTTCACGACTTGCAAGGATGTGACACGAAGATTTGCAAGATAATCCACTCATCCCAATCTACCCTTCACATGAAAAGCTTTCGTTATTTTTTTTATTTTCTAAAAAATGACTAACGATTTTGATTAAAATGCCATATGTTTAAGCTGCTTTTATTGCAAGAGAAACGTATATCTTGAATTTTGGGGGAGAATAGCCTGAGAAGTTATCCTTATTCTGAACCACTTAATTGGTAAACCGTAGGAGAGAAAATCTTACTGCATAAAAAATGTAATCTCGTTATAGCACACACAATTCACCACACACACACACACACACACACACACACACACACACACACACACGCGCGCGCGCGCGCGCAGGCGGAGTTAACCATTTCCGAGATACTCTTTGTTATTTATTTGAATTTTTAAATAATTATACTTTTTTCAAGTAGTAAGTCGCTATTGATTTTTTCTCGTGGTCTTGCAAAGAGCATAGAATTTGAAAGATATCACATAGGATCGGCTTTTTAAAAATCTTATTATACCTACAACGAAATATTTAAATGTGTAATCAAATCTTTATCTTATCTCTGTGAGAAATAATGTGTGTGCTACAAACCTCCATACTTTGGAAGAACTGGACGAATACATCACTCAATTTCAAATACTGAACTCTCGAGTGTGAATGAAAATTTCCTGACAATATGCCAGAAATATGTGGATAAGGAAGGACAGCATTTCCAACATCTCTTATGATAAGGTATTTGCTTATTATCATTGTAATTGTAACCGTGAGAACGTGAGGCGGTTGCGGGGATGTTATAACTGTTTCCACGGGAGTCGGAGCTGCGCTGGCCGGCGTGCGAGCAGACTTGCGTCGGCCGCAGTGTGAGAGAAAGCACTAATAGTTTACCAATCATACAGAATTGTAGAATATGCACTACTAATGAAGAGGACTT
Organism: Deroplatys truncata; assembly: GCA_030765065.1. Taxonomy (NCBI): domain Eukaryota; kingdom Metazoa; phylum Arthropoda; class Insecta; order Mantodea; family Mantidae; genus Deroplatys; species Deroplatys truncata. The sequence goes on along the minus strand of CM060985.1, from coordinate 19,441,183 downwards.
CATAAAATATTAGCAGAAATTCAAAATGTAGGTATATTGCATTAGTCATACAAATATGTTTAAAATGTGGTATTTTAATCAGTCATCTTTAAAAATAAATAATAATAAAATACGTATTACCTATGAGAAGCTAGTTTATGGCAAGGAAATTATCTTGAAAATCACTTTTAACACACAGACGAGCATTTCCTTTTTATAAAAATGCTTTTTTGGATTCAGTAAACTCAAAACATGTATTATGGCAAAATCTCAGTATCAATTTTTGGGTGGAGTACCCATCATAGTTAAGTGGCAGAAAGGTAAAAATGTGATTTTTGCTTCACAGCAGTCCATCATTTTAATATGTCCAAGAAATACTAAATGTGCATGAATGTGTGAAGATAATAATGTTTATTGTCTATAGACTTGCAAAGTGCAAGTTTTAGGCATAGACAGTATCTATAATAATATAAGAAAATAACTATTGAATAATAATGCTGGTATAATAAAAAATTCACTTACGTATTGCCAATTAGAAACGGTTTAGAAAAACTGCTATTCAGATGAGAGCATTGCAACACCACCTTCACTTTCCATTACAAATAAGTCACATAAAACAATTATATAAGGTCTGCAGTCATATTAACATTATTCACCAGTTGGATATATTTTATGCTATCCTAGTATTATATTCATTATCTGTTTACCCTCCTCTTATGTAGGACTTACACTCCCCAGGACTTACAAGCGGGTGCCTGGGGTCAGAGGCCCGTCGAGGAGCAGACACTCATGGATCAGACAGAGCATCCAGGATGGGTGATCAGCCCGATGCCTGGTATGGGATGAAGGAAGTAGATGAAACGAAATGTTGGTGAAATGGATGAAAGGAAAAGTGATGATGGAGCAATTGGTGGAATGAATGGCGGGGGAAACCGGAGAACCCGGAGAAAACCCGTCCAGACGCCGCTTTGTCCACCACAAATCCCACATGCAGGTCCCTGGGATTGAACCCTGGCCGCCTCGGTGGGTGGCGAGCGGTCTAACCACTCGGTTACGGCGCCGCCATCCTAGTATTATAAATTGTAGGAATCATAAAATAATTGAGCACCCATAGCTGAGATTTGTGAGAGCGTATATTTTGAGATGTTAGCTTCTCTCTCTGCACTGCATTTGTTATTTACCTTGCACGTTGAACAGATATGCAAGACATCCCCTTCCTGGGAGAGAAGTGAGCAGGTGTTAAGACTGCACAGCATGGTAAGTAATTCTAAATTCAGATCTTAATTATTCTATATTTAATCATGTAGAGAGGTTTTTGCGCTCAGAGAAAAGGAATGGTGTGTATAAACTACGCCGGCAACTTGGAATACTGGCACGCGGACCCTAATGTGTCAACTGTGATACGTAAATGATAGGATTGTGTAAATTTAATTACTATTGGTTTAATTTGTACATGAGAAACATTCCACGCTTGATTTCCATCAGCCAATGCAATTATTGCTTCTTGGTTTTCACACTGCTACTACTACTGTATACATCTCGGACTGAAAAAAACAGTTAGTGCTCACACCTCGAGCGTACAGACCTAACCAAGCGTGCAACAGTCTGCCATTATTGGTGTTACTGATCAACCTGTGGAACGTCAGACAGCATGACTGACTGACTCCATGGGAAACGGGTGCTGCGTCTCGTCATGCACTCGTGTTCACTATATCTCATGGGTAGCAACTTCACTCTTCTACAAAATATTGGTATTATTCAAGCTACTAATTGTTAATCTCTACTAATATCACGAGTGTTTCCAAATCATCGATAAAGGAATTTTTTTGGGGGGGAGCCCCTTCCTTTGGAAGAGCTGGTGGCCTGTGTCGTATGTTTACGACACGTAAAAGAACCTCAAACCTGATAAAGAGGCCTCTGAACAAAATTACCGGTCTTTCACGCCCAATATAGAATGGGACGCTAAGGACCACAACAGTTAAAGAGCGTCCATAAAAAAACTCAGTTTCGATAAAGAATTTATTTAGAGGATTTGATAATCCGAGTGGCAGTTGCTAAGACTAATTTACGAATAAAATGAAGTGATTTACCCAAAAATAATAATTATTATTATAATAAAATCACATTTTATTTATGTTTATTTGCAATATAAATAGCTCTGTTTTCAAAAACAAGTTAGAATCGTATGGTCACGTTTTGTTTGTTTCATCAGTGCAACTTGGTTGTATAGATATGATTTTCTGCCATCTGGTGTGCGGTACTTGCAGTAGAAATTCGTTATTCTTTTAACTATGGTTGTAAGAATGCTTCTAGTAGGGAAAATATGAAACAAATAAAACCTATATTATCAACATTGTAGGTTATGACTTTCTTTACAGTAAAAGGCTGATAAATGTTAACTTGTTTCAATTCATTGGTTTATTATGAACATTATTTAAAACACAATTATCTTGTTAATTTTATAGCGTATTCCTTGTACTCTTCTCTGTTTGATTTCCTCATATTGATGCTATAAAACAATGTGAATGTTACAGCTAAACTGCTACAAGAAATGTATTATAAGCAATATCATATAAAGTTCAGTCTATTTGAAGACCAGGAGTTTCAAGAGGCGAAAGGAAACTGCTCCAAAACTTACCGGAAAAAAGAAAGGTTAGTGCAGTGGTTTTAAAGTCCGAGAATACGAAACAATGATCAATTAATGTGATGAGAATACTCCTGGAGGATTACAAATGAAGTTCTTTCTTGACACTGCGCTAGAATTGGCATGTCTAATTAATAATATCGTCTATATCTTCATTTGAAGGTTACCAAATGTCGTTTCTGCCATTTTATGTTTAAACGTAACGCCATTGATTGTTGGGAGCTGAGTCACTGCAAAATGATACTCCAGCCTATTCAGAGTATTAAAATATATTTCGATAAAAATCGAGTAGAATCATAGTCGTGATTGGTTGTTGTCTGCCATTTGGGACATGAGTGAAACAGTCAGCGAAAAGTGAGTCAGAATTTTTAAAGGAGATTTGCTATTTGATGGCGTTGAAATTCCATGCTCCTTGTATCACCAACGAATAGCGACTTGCCACTTGATAAAAGTGTAAGTATTTGAAAATTCAAACCAATAAGAAAGAATATCTCGGAAAAGAAAACACACACACAAATTGTGTAATGACTTTTTGCCTATCTCTTAGGGTTTATCAATTATACCGGGTCTTCAGATTTATTTGGCTTTTACAGCCAGTCAATTTAAATGAATGACGTCATTATTAGTTCAGCAAGACCCCTGTATCAAAGGAGAGGTGTGGAATTGAAACTCGGACTGCATGCATTTCCGAGTTGCTAAACAGGTTGATGTACTACGGCGGTGCAGAACTGCTTTTCACTAGAACATTTTGTGTGTTCTTTGCACGCGAGATAGAAGTGACAACCGATCACAGAATTTGCTTGGCTGATTTCTAAGCCGAGACACTCTACTCTACAAAATCCGGCCAATTATTGAGTTGCTATCAGCATACATGCTGAGATTGGAAGTTTACGAGATGCAAGCGAAAGACGTTCCAAATTTAAATACTGGAAAGGTACGATACAAGTCCCATTTTACTAAGGTGACCTCAAAACTGTTCACTCCCACCGCTTCCGCTCATTCTTCGCTAGTCCTCTGCCTGAGGCACTGGTGATAAACTCGCTTCAAAGTGTTGACGTCATGCGCATTGTCCTCCTCCGTGATGTAGTGTTTACCATGCTAGCCTCTAGTTCCCGAGCTCGCGGGTTCAAACCCGGCGGAGGGCGATGGATTTTTTTGGGCGTAAAATCCTTAGCATGACTTCTTTCGGAAGGGAAGTAAAGCCGGTGGTCCCGTGTCGTAGAATTAGAGCACGTAAAAGAACCTCAAGCCTGATAAAGAGGCCTCTGAGCAAAATTACCAGATTTCACAACCAATATAGAATTGGACGCTAAGGACCACAGCAGCTAAAAACCGTCCATAAATACAACTCGGTAGTAGTTCGTCATGGCGCAGACAACCGACTGGCGGCAACGGTCCAATAAATCTGCAGACACCGTTCAAATTCAATCTGAATGGAGAGGACTTCACAGCCTGTTGCCGGAAAATTCAAGATATAGACTTCTTATGTCATTAAAATACCTTAAACATACAAGTATGGTATTATAATCAATGTCGTTACACGCATTTTTTAAAAAAAAAACAGAAATTTTCAAAAAATGTTCAATGTAAAGGGTAGTTTGGGGTGGGGATTTTGTTGGAAAATTTCATGTTGCATCCTTGGAAGATGCTGGATTGAATATCAAGTTTGGTGTCTACCCGACTTTTCATTTTTGAGGTATGCTCTTCACAGACACATAAAAGACACAAATATGGAGCTTTTTCTGAAATACTTTTTTTTTCATTCACGGAGTCACAAAAACTGCATTTCCGGTAAAATCTCAGTATACAATTTTTAGCTTGACTGTAATACACCGCCGTTTGTGAAAATTGCCACACCAAGAAAGAATTTCCAGAATAACTCCAAACTTGGTGGAAGTGTAGAAGAGTGTGCAAGCAATAAGTGATTAGGTTTGCAGAGAGATGTGGTACACGTAGGCCCTCTCGTGTCGGTCCGACAAGGTCAGTGTTGCACCTAGTGTAGTCAGTGCAGAGCTGTCAAACAAGGTGGAAACAATAAAGAGAGTGCCAGTATGCCTCGTCGACGTCAAAGGGAGTCATATCGGCATGAGAGTTCGAACGGGGCACAATAATCGGTCTCCGGGAAGCGGGTTCGTCATACCGTGACATTTCGGCTCGTACAGGGCATGCTGCTACGAGAGTGATGCATGTGTGGAAGAAGTGGATAGATGAAGGTCGTACGCAGCAAAGAGCAGGTACTGGACCACGGAACATGACCACAGCACGGGATGGCCGTCATCTTGTCCGCATGGCCATAACGGACCGTACAGCTTGATCCAGTGTTGGCTCGACGCTGGAGCACTGCAACAGGTGTGAACTTGTTTGCATCAACGATTCGTCGCCGTCTGCTGCAGGTTGGACCGGTTGTATGCATGCCATTACGTCGGCTTCCATTGTTCAGAGACCACAAGCTCCTCCGACTGCAATGGGCACGTGAACACCGTCACTGGGGTGCTGAGTGGCAAAATGTAGTCTTTGTACTCAAAATGTAGAGTCCCGCTTCATCGTGCCCTACAGTGATGGCCGCATACGTGTCCGGCGGTACCGTGGTGAGCGCAACCTGGAGGGCTGCATTGTTGAGCGGCTAGCGGACGAACAGCAGGTGTGATGGTTTGGGGCGCCATTGCTTACAACAACCGTCCTACGAATTGAGAGCACTTGAACAGCAACTGGTACCTAACGGTGGTTGTAGAGTCTGAGGTACTTCCCCTGCTTCAGGCATCTCCACAGGCCACATTTCAACAGGACAATGCCCGGCCACATATTGCGAGGAATGTACAAGCCTTCTTTGAAGAGCGACGGGTACCATTGTTTCCCTGGCCTGCACGTTAGCCTGACATGTTGCCCATCGAACATGTCTGGGATATGGTTGGTGCGTCACGGTCCTCCAGTAACCAGTGTCACGGATTTGTGGGCTCGAATACAAACTGCATGGAGGGAAATCCCTCAGGAACGTATTCAGAACCTTTTTGGTTCAATGCCACGGCGTATAGCAGCTCTAATTGCAGCGGATGGAGACCACACCAAATACTGAATATTAGGGCTCAAAGGTCATGTATAGATTTGAGAAGTATATCATTTGTTACTTGTCATGTACCTAACCTGTAGTATTAAATTCATGCGTTTCCTTCTTGGTGTTGCAATTTTCACAAACGGCAGTGTAGCTACTCTATTTACTAGGTACAGACGTGGTAAAGAAAGTAAAATGGGACTTAGTGACTTTGCCTAAGTCTGCCACAGAGACAATGCGATTTGGGCCAGGCTACTCACTTGATCCACCTTATACACACGTGGTTCAGAGTCGTTAGGACAATTATCAAAGTTTAGGCCACAGAAACAAGTTCGTGTGTGTTTTTTGTGTAATGTGTTGGTTTATTTTTGAGGGCTTATCAGGAGGAAATGTTAGTTTAGGGTAGTATTGGTGTGTGTAGGCGGGGAGGGTGGAGTTCGGAATCATTAGGGAAGATTATAGTTTATCACCGTGCACAGGTAGAAACAGCGGAAAAACATTTAAAGATGGAAGCGTCCTTTCCTGCTTTGATTACAACCCGGAGACAAAACCCCGCGGTTATGCTTCGTGTAGGCATACTGTTGTATTCACAAAGTATTTATGTGATACATTCACATGGCTTTCTCTAACTACTGTCGTTTATTTTTATATACCTTAGCAAAAACTTGTTCTTCTATCAACTTGATGTTAACTGAGGTAAGCCTTTACAGAAATAATTTTATTGTACATTTCGTTATGCTGGGCTTCACTCTTTGCATGACACTGCGAGAAATAATGAAGGTTAACGGCAGGCACTTCAAAAGAAATAAAAGTATATAAAAATTCAAACAATAATAACAAGCCCTCGGAAATGGCTAATGCCACTAAATTATTCCAAATAAATTCTCTCTCTTAAAGAGTAAGTTCTGCATATCACTTAATGTTTACCAGTCAAATAAAATTCCTTCCGAATGAAGAGAACTTCACACGCTATTCAATATATAGTTTTATTTATCGTGTACATTTCTTAAATATATAGTATTATAATTAAAATTGTCAGAGCAATTTTGAGAGAATAAAAAATATCGAAAATTTTTGCTAGAATCAAAAATATCGAAATTTTTTTCTATAAAGGCAACTTTAGAGTGAGAGAATTTTCTTGAAAATATTTATATTGCATTTTATGAAGATACTGAACTAAAATACTGACTTTGGTATTCACCCGATTTTTTTATTTTTCGGATTATGGTATCCACACAAACGATTTTTTTTCTACCACGTGCATACGTAGCAGGCAGAGAAAGTATGCATTCGACTGAGGCAGTATTTTTAACACTTAAATGATTTCAGTCAAATTATATAATATGTAAATTCAATAACAACCCGCCTTGAAGCAACATGTGTATGTAATAATTTGTAAAATGTATATAACAGTCATTGCATATGCTTATATTATTATAAACATGTTCAATAATGTTATGAGAATGCATTACGTAATTTAATAATGTAGGAGCTGTGAGAATAATAAGTTAAAATTTGCTAACAATGAGGTAACCTTGAGGCAATAATGAGTTTGAGAGTTTAAATGCTACTAGTCATTATTAGAGCAGCATTAATGTAAATTTTGAGACAGTTTAAAAATAGCCAATCAACAGCCAAAAAAAAAAGCTTTAGCTAAATGAAGGTATTCTATTGGACTAGGATTAGCCAATCAGAGACTTGAAATACAGAAATTTACAAGTTTAGACGGTTGAAATCTATTCAGTTGCCTGCAGACAGTGAAAGTAACCGGATGCAAGATGCGTCCTCAAGAGAAATATAATACGTATGCGTGTGAGACGAAAAATAAGTATACGTGTTAAAAAGTGCAAGTATTAAATAAAGAAATCTCACAGCTCTCTATATCAGTGAAGTGCTATTTAATTTGTGTCAAGTATAAATTAAAATCAGTGAATTAAAACTTAAAATTCTGTGTAACCCTACATTCTTCAGTTGCACCACGACTTTGCCAAGATATCCATGTCTCTAAAATAATACTGAAGCAGCCGAGGCAAACATAAATATTAAATATTTAAAGAAACAGTTTAATTACAAAGTTAATATTTTTTTAAACTTGGGGCGAAGGCTATCGGAAACTGTTTACTATCTACGTGCGGTTGCAACTACTACAAGTTCGGCTCCCCAACAGTTGAAATATAATGCAACTCCTACTTCAAATCAATGTAGCAGCAAACAACGTAAAGAAAATTCTACTTCAAATTGAAGTCCATACGTGGCGCAAAAATAAACAACTCCAACAAAAAACCTTCTTCAAATTGGCTTCCATACGTGCGGCTAATATAATAAAATATCTTCTTCAAATAAAGACAAAACAACAAATTCCTTCTTCACGACCCAAAAATTCGATACAAAGATTTCACCGGAAACACATGTTTTTAGGCCCTCTGAATCCAAATAAGCATTTTTAGAAAAAGTTCCTTGTGTGTGTCTGTGTATGTGTGCGTGAACAGCATCACTAAAAAACGAAAAGTCGGATAACGCCAAACTTGGTATTTAAGTTCAGCATCTTTCATAGATGCGACACGAAGATTTTCAAGAAAATCCCTTTACCCCAAACTAACCTTTTACACGGAACATTTTTCGAAATTTTTTATTTTCTAAAAATGGCCCTAATGGTACTAACACACTATAGCACTGCAACACGTGATCTCACAACGTATCAACCTCTGTACAGATAGACTTCGCGTCAACGGATTAGCCCTCACACGGAAAGGGAACGGAACTGGAAACAGCCCAGTGCAGGGCAAGCATTTCCCCGTTATACGACCACGCGTCCAAACGATGTCTCTGTACAGTTAAATGCATAAGTGTGACACTGGAGCGTGGACGATGCTCAGCTTTTCTTTTGGCAAAGCACGTGCCATCTTGACTCGGACCGTTTGTAGCACTAGGAGTGCAGGGCTCAAAAAAAAAGCGTGCAAATAGTACACTGCTTGCAAGAAAATATAAACTACCTTTCTGTTTACACGTATTCTCTCTAGAGAAACACCTTGAAAGTGAAAGTTATTTCCTATTCTAACTTCAGCATGCTAATACCCAAACATTGCAAATACTTTATAGTCGTTTAAGCAAATGAAATTGGAAGCAGTGTATATCAGGAGTAATTATAAAAATGGGTTGTGTGGTTAGTGAGATTCTGTCTCTCTCAGTTCTCTGCTTGCAACACATACCTATAGGCAGATGAAGTGATGTAGATTACGGCATAGTGACGTTGCTATGGCAACCTAGAGTGCAGCATGTCCCAGCAGTAAACAAACGCAGGCAGGTATAATGTTGAAATCCCTCGTGTTACAGACTGGATATTTCTGAGGTGGTGGTATAGCGAGGGATGTGATAAAAAGTGTCGGCGTGACATCGCCATCAAGCTTTTATAGACTGACACGGATGATTATTGGTATAGGGCCCTTTTGTAAATGCTGCATTAATTTTTCAACGGCCTCACTTTGACGCAATGAATCTTGTATGCAGTTAACTGTGCATATTGTATGCATAATGCAAACGTTTTCAACTCTGCTTGACTGACCGGCCGTCCCAGTCGGTAATGACAGCTGCCTGCAACTACCGCCAAATTCCTTGCTCGGTGACGAAAGTACCTGCAATCTGTTACATTTTATAGTAACAGCACGTTTAACTACTCTGCTGTCCATAGAGAAACAGGGACGGAGCAGTTTCTAAAATACTTTAGGGGGGGGATCAGGGACCTGTAAACTTGTATCTATTTCCGTGAGGTCTTAGTACACAATTTGTGGTTGGAATACACCATTTCCTGTACTTCTTATAGATAACTAGTTGAGAAAGTACATTCACATCACTTTGTCTACCCACTATCGTTTATTTTATATAGTTCTACAAACTATTCCCACGAAAGCTTATTGCTTTCTCTAGTACGTGTAGTAAGCAGGGGAAGTATTGTATTCCATGTCGAGATTTCACCAGAAATATATGTTTTGGGGCACCCTGAATCCTCCCAAAAAATATTTTTAGAAAAAAGTCCCTGGGTGCCTGTCTGTCGGTGTGTGTGTGTGTGTGTGTGTGTGTGTGTGTGTGTGTGTGAACAGCATAACTTAAAAAACGAAAAGTCGAATAAACACCAAACTTGGTATTCAGGTTTAGTATCTTTCAAGATGCGACAAGAAGATTTTCAAGAACATCCCTCCACCCCCGACTATCCTTCACTTGGAAAAGTTTTCGAAAATGTTTATTTTCTCAAAAATGGTTCTAATGATTTTGATTTAAATACCATACGTTTAAGATATTTTTATGGAAAATTAAATATATCATAAATTTTCTGGGAATGTCCCCAAAAGTCCTCTTCATTCTGAATGAATTTCGCATAACTGGTAAACCGTAAGAGATAGACAAAATTGTACTACACAAAAAATGTAGATCTCGTTAAAACATATAATTTATATCATATAAACTTTTGCCGAGTGAACCATTTCCGAGATATTCCCTATTATTTGTTTCAATTTTCCAATATTTATCCTCAAATGGGAATTCCTTATGTCCTGGAATACACAGGGAATGGAATGCTCCACATAGCAATCAGCTCTTAAAATATTTGAGTATCGCTTAAAGCCTAGCAATTCCCCTTGCATCTACAAGAAAATTAGCAATAAGATTAACATGAAGCAGGTGGAGAATAAGCGTTTGTAAAAATAGTTAGTACAAGAGTAGAGAAACGCATGTGAGTACAACACATCAGATTTTTTCTTGTGGTGATGCAAAGAGCATGACTTTTTAAAAATCTGAGTTTTGTAACCTACAACGAAATGTGAATGCATAATGAAAGTTTATCTGCTTTAACAAGAAGTATAAGGAATATAAACACCAGTCAAAGCAAATTTATTTGCAGATGATCTAATTGTCTATTGTAAAGGTCGAACCATGTCGCGGTAACCTCTCATGTTATCTTATTTGCTGAGCGCCTGTTATTGTTTTACTATTTTGAATTTCGGGTTCTATGTTCTCCGGCTAGCTATTATTACTCAGTCGACCAGATATCTCTTAGCAGGGCGTGCAAACGGAAAGGAGTTGTTACCAAAACATAACACTGATAAAAGAATTTGTTTTTACACTTCTATTGTCGTCAAACCTAATTAATAGTTCACATCTATAATCTTTATACACGGCTGACTGCAACTGTTATATTTCCGAATGTAATTACTGTCGTAATAGTTGTCGCGTACTTCACAGTCTGTAACTAACTTTACGACTCGAGAGATTCTTCCAAACTGTATTATGTGCACTTCACGCTAGATTCTTCAAGACTGCGCGAAGTGTACCTCGCGAATGATTCATTAAAACTGCGTAATGTATACCTCGCGAGAGATTGCTGAGAACTGAGTGAAGTGTACCTCGTGAATGATTCTGTAGAACTGCGTAATGTGTACCTCGCGAGAGATTCTGAAGAACTGCGTGATGTGTACCTCGCGAGAGATTCTGTAGAACTGCGTAATGTGTACCTCGCGAGAGATTCTGTAGAACTGCGTGATGTGTAGGTACCTCGCGAGAGATTCAGTAGAACTGTGTAATGTGTACCTCGCGAGAGATTCTGAAGAACTGCGTAATGTGTACCTCCCGAGAGATTCTGTAGAACTGCGTGATGTGTACCTCGCGAGAGATTCTGTAGAACTGCGTAATGTGTACCTCGCGAGAGATTCTGTAGAACTGCGTGATGTGTACCTCGCGAGAGATTCTGTAGAACTGCGTAATGTGTACCTCGCGAGAGATTCTGTAGAACTGCGTGATGTGTACCTCGTGAATGATTATGTAGAACTGCGTAATATGTACCTCGCAAGAGATTCTGTAGAACTGCGTAATGTGTACCTCGCGAGAGATTCTGTAGAACTGCGTGATGTGTACCTCGTGAATGATTCTGTAGAACTGCGCGATACTTGCTTTTGGCTCAACAATTTATACTCCCTCACCCCGATATGCCTAAACATTATAATAGAGCTACTATTGGTTACTAAATCGCGCCAACATTAGCGTCTGTTTTGTCAGCCAATCATAATTACAAACACATATGCTCTAGGGAAGATATTCCCTCCATTTCTAAAGAAAGGCACGCTACCCTGACGTCATTTGTTTGTCTCTTCTAAGTGATAAACAACTCACCCCATCGCTTCATTGTTACCCACTCCTATTGTCAGTTTCATTGAGGCCGTGTAAACTTATTTCCTAACAATGCTTATAATTAACAAACATCTAAAATCATTGTCATACAATAATGTTAATTTACACTACAATCACTCTGGCATTCACAGTATTGTGATATAAAATACTGCCTCAACTACAACTGCACAAGAATGTTTACAGGACTCGCTTCAGAGCATACAACAATGCTGCACTGAAACTGGTTTTAAAATTTCTTCGCCCAAAACAAAATGTACTTTATTCTCTACAAATTGAAATAAATTTAATCCGGAACTATGCATAAAAAAACAAAAAAATTACAATTGTAGAAACTATGAAGATACTCGGAGTTTTGTTTGTTAATAAATTAGCATGGCAGCCCTACTTGAGAAGTCTTAAAAATCATTGTCAAAGAAGACTGAACATCCTAAAAGTGCTAGCAGCACAGAATTGAGGAGCCGACTATCATGCCCTAATGTGCAATTATAAAGCCTTTATACGCCCTAAAATGGAATATGGTTCCATAATATACAGTAGTGCCAAGCCATCAATTATAAAAATAAGAAATCAATACAGAACTCAGCTATTCGGATTACAATAGGTGCTTATCGCACTAGTACTGTAGATAGCATATTAATAGAAGCCAATGAAACTCCATTACAATGCCGTATTAAACAATTAAACGTTACCTGCACTCTCAAAATAGCAGCAACACCGAAATCTAGAATGTACCCACAATTTTCTCAAATCTTTGTGATACTTTCCCCACACAACAATCATTGCCATTTCAAATCGGAATAAACAGATATCTCAAAGAAATTATATCTCCTCAAGGCAACTACAGTCGGATCATTCACCCTGGAGGAATAAAATACCGCCCATTGATATAGATTTAAGCAAGCATAACCAAGCAACTAATCTACCAGCAGTTATTTAAAGAAAAATACACATCCAAACTCTGCATCTATATGGATGGTTCTAAAACCTGAAAAAGGCAATGAATGTGCTGTGATATCGTCCTCCAATACAAATTACCATCCTTGTTCTCTCTATATATAGTTGTGAATTATATGCTATTAAAAACGCACTCTGGAAACTGCACATACTGACTCTCTATCAGCCTTAAACGCAATAGAAGACATGTTCTCTACCAATAGTAATGTAAACGAAATACATAATCTTGTTACCATAACAGAAAAGTCACTCAATTTCATGTGGATACCATCTCATAAAAACATATCCCAGCCGACACTGCAGCAAAACAACCAACACAGGATACTGATATCAACATACCTGTCCAAGATGCAGTCCCACACTTATACAGAAAGAATGGCTGACCAACTCTGCAAGTAAACTTCATGATGTACGTGCAACTTCAACTCAAGAATATCCAATAAGACAGCTACAGCGGCGAAACCAAATTGTAATATCCCAACTACGAACTGACCATACTAAACTGACACACTCTTATTTGTTAAATAAAAGCAATTTGTGAAACATGTAAAACAGCATTAACAGTGGTACATATTATACCAACATGTCCAAAATTTGAAAATCAACGTAGTCAGGTTGGTATGCCCAGAAATATTTCTGCAGCACTCAATGATGCAACTTTCAACCAGAAAGTAATTATTTTTCTTAAATTAATTAATATCCATCAATATATTTAACCAAATTGTAACCTGTATGTATACATAATATGTAAGTATTATACTGTAATCCAATAATGTAAACAACTGTACATGAAAGGTCGTGATAAAGCCTAGGAAGGTTAAAACGACCATAAATAAAACTTTAAAAAAACGAAAAGTCGGATAAACACCAAACTTGGTATTCAAGTTTATTATCTTTCAAAGATGCGACACGAAGGTTTTCAAGAAAATCCCCCCCACCCAGGCTACCCTTTACATGTAAAATGTTTCGAAAATTTTTATTTTTTCAGAAATGGCTCCAACGATTTTGATTTAAATATCACACGTTTAAGATATTTTTATGGAAAATGAAATATATATCTTGAATTTTCTGAGAATGTTCCCAAAAGTCCTTTTCATTCTGAATGAATTTCGTATAACTGGTAAACCGTAAGAGATAGACAAAATCTTATTATACAAAAAATGTAGATCTCGTTAAAACACACAATTTGTCATATACTTTTTTGTGGAGTGAATCATTTCCGAGATATTTTTTATTTGTTTCAATTTTCCAATACTTATCCTCAAATGGGAATTCGTTATGTCCTGGACATACAAAGAGAATGGAATGCTCCACATAGCAACCAGCTCTTAAAACATTTGACTATCGCTTATAACCTACCATATTCCGCTTGCACGTACAAGAAAATTAGCAATAAGATTAATATGAAGTAGATGGAGAATAAGCGTTCGTAAAAATAGTTAATGCAAGAGTTGAGAAAGTCGTGTGAGTTTTAACACATCAGAATTTTTCCTTGTGGCGAAGCAAGGAGCGTGGATTTTAAAAATCTGAGTATCGCTTTAGCGTTTTGTAACCTTTTTATACCTACAGGGAAATGTGAATTTGTAATGAAAGTTTATCTGCTTTAACAAGAAGTATAAGGGAGAATAAACTTCCGTAGGAATATTTTGTAGAAGAGTGAGTAGAGGAAGTCATATTGGAATGGCGCACGCAGGCTAGAGAGGTGATATGCTAAAGCCGTTAAGACAGTGGAGCGTTATCAGCGGCCAGGTTGGTGACCCGTGTGTAACGTCACCAGTTACACACGCTGACAGTTATGTGTAAAGCTACCACTATAACTTGCGTAAGTATAGTAAGGTCACAGACCCTCGTTAAACTTTCAACATTCTGGCTTTCGTTTCTCGTTGTTATATTTACATACAAGGTAACGCTACGGACACCAATTTCAGCTGAAAATTGAACGAAATCTTCAACAAGTCCACTTTTACTTTCTCTACTTGTACATAGTGAACGTACTGCATTTCACCCAGCATTTTCATACCGAGATTTCACTGCAAAATACATGTTTTGAGGCCTTTGAACCCCAAAAAGAGTCCCAGAAAAAGGTCTGTGTGTAGTGTCATTGGACACCATAGCTCAAAAACGATAAGTCGGATAAATACCAAACTTGGTACTTAAATCTACTATCTTCCAAAGATGCGACCCCATCATGGAATACTTTTTGAAATCTTTTTTTGAGGGGGGGCTCTAACGATTTTCATTAAAACACATATTTACTTGGCAAATAAAAGCCAAATCTGGAATGTTCTGTGAAGTAGGTTCATTCGGAAGGAATTTTGCATAATTATGTATAACTGCTAAACATTAAGCAAGACGAAAGCGTACTACACAAAAAATTAGGGCTCTTTAAAAGACACAATTTATTTCAAATAACCATTTTTGTGGCATAAGCCTTTTCCGTGATATCATTTATTTATGTTTTGAATTGTTCAATACTTTGTCATTCTCTTCTTTAGAAGTTTCAAAAGCATTGTCTTAAACAAAAGATGTGCACGTTTCGTATACTAAGACTTTGTCTATCTCACTGGCTATTCCTAGAAAATTTAAGATTTAAAATTCGTTATAGTCACGCAAATGTCTCAAACGTATGGTATTTCAATCAAAATCGTTTGAACCATTTTTTGAGAAATTCAAAAATAAGGAACGGTTTTGCTGGGCTGGCAGGAACATTCTTAAAAATCTTCGCCTGACTTACTTAAGCAGTGTTTGATCAAATATAGATTTGGTGAGCTTCCGATTTCACTTACAGAGCTGCGCTGTTCACCGACTTGACAGATGCACAATTGCGCGCGCATCGTTTTCCAAAAGTGCTTTTCTTTGGTTCAGTAAACCTCAAGACGTGTATTTATGCTGAAATCGCGACACTGAATTCTTTTTATGGAAAACAACACTTTCTCTACTTACTAAGTGTGCCAGATGACTTACTGGGAAAAGTAGAAATACGGAACGAAAACGGATAATACTAAGAAGAAGTGACACAACCTGTATATTTTAATGAACGGGCCTTTTTTCTTCCTCTAGTACATATTAGTAAGTGCAGAAAGTATTGCATTTCACCAAAAAGGCTGCGTGGAGATTTCACCGGAAAAAAAATCTGATGTGTTGCACTCACATGACTTTCTCTACTCCTGTACGTACTATTTTTACAAACGCTTATTCTCCATCCATTTCATGTTAATCGAGATAAACATTTGCAGAAACTATCTTATTGCTAATTTTCTTGTAGATGCAAGGGGAATTGGTAGGCTTTAAGCGATAGTCAAATGTTTTAAAAGCTGGTTGCTATGTGGAGCATTCCATTCTTTTTGTATGTCCAGCACATAAAAAAACAAATAACGAATTTCCATTTGGCAAAAGTATAAGTATTGGAAAATTCAAACAAATAACAAGGAATATCTCGGAAAGGTTCACTCGACAAAAAGAAAGATAAAAAAAGTGTGTGACTTAAATTATCTGTTTTAAAGACCTCTACATCTTTTGTGTAGTAAAATTTTGTCTATCTCTTACGATTTATCAGTTATGCAAAATAAATTAAGACTTAAGAGGGCTTTTGGGAAAATTCCCAGAAAATTCAAGATATAAATTTCATTTGTTACGAAAATATCAAAGTATGATATTTTAATAAAAATCGTTAGAGCCATTTTTTAAAAAATCAAAATTTTCCAAAAATGTTACATGTAAAGGGTGGGAGGATTTTCTTGGAAATGTTTGTTTGGCATCCTTTCGATTCAGGGTGCATCAGAACATTGCTTCCGATGAAATCTCGGCATCGAATTTTTGTGTGGAATGCAATACTTCCCCTACCTACTATACGTAGTAGAGAAAGTAAAAATATCTTTTGAGTGCCTTCCGATCCAATAAAGCATTAAAAAAAACCTTAATGTGATACATTCACGTGGCTTTCTATAGCCTCTATCGTTTGTTAGTGGGTGTACAAACTATTCTTAACTTCTAAACCAAACTCACTGTTGTAAATTTCTTTGGAAGGTACTGAACCTGAATAACAAGTGTGGTATTTATCTAACTTTTCGTTTTTGAGTTATGTTTTTCAGACATACACAAACACACGGACCTTTTTCTAAAATTGCTTTTTTGAGAATTTAGGAGGCCTCAAAACATGTATTTCCGGCAAAATCCCGTTATCGAATTTTTGGTGGAATGCAATACCTTCTCTGCCTACTATGTACGTGGTCGAGAAAATAAAAATGTAATTTGACATAAATTGTGTGCTTTAACGAGATCTTCATTTTTTGTGTAGTAACATTTTGTCTATCTCTTACGGTTTACTAATTATACAAAAGTCATCCAGAATGAATAGGCCTTCAAGAGGTAATTGCTAGAAAACCAAAGATATGCATTTCATTTGCCATGAAGATATCTTAAACGTATAGTATTTTATTTAAAATCTTTATAGTAATTTTTGAGACAGTTAAAATGTTCGATACATTTTCGATATAAAGGGTAGTTTGGGGCGGAGCAATTTCTTGAAAATCTTCGTGTCGCATCCTTGGAGGATACTAAACTCAAACACCAAGTTTGGTGCTGAACCGACTTTTCGTTTTTGAGTTATACAGTCCCACACACGCACCTTTATCTAAAATTGCTTTTCGGGGTTCAGCTGCTCTCAAAGTATTATATTTCCGATGAAATCTTGCGTGGAATACAATACTTCCCCACGTAGCAGAGAAGCTATTTAAATCACACTATTTATTTAATAACTTTATTGTGGCATCAGTTATTTGCGAGATTTGCGTTATTATTCGTATGAAGTTTTCAATCCTTTGTCCTTTGTTAAAGTGCTGTGCTATTCACTTGTTTCTCACGGCGTCATGGAGAAACAGTATCGAATTTCAAGGCCAGTACATAGCGACTTATTGTTTAAACATTTGACTATCGCTATTCCCTTTGTTCCTAAATCGAAAAGTACAATGAACCTATTTATGCAAACGTTTATATCAATTAACTTGAAGTAGATGGAAACAACATTTTGCAAGAGTTGTAGACTCTATATAAAAATAAACGATAGTGGGTAGAGAAGTCATGCGAATGTAACATAACAGATCTTTTTATCAAAGTGCTTTTTTACTTTCTCTCCCAAGTACATAGTAGGTAGAGAAGGTATTGCATTCCAATCAAAAATTCGATAACGAGATTTCGCCGGAAAAGCATGTTTCGAGCTCCCCTCAATCCAAAAAAGCTTCTTTAGACAAAGGTCTGTGTGTGTGTTTGTGAAAAGCATAACTTCAAAAAGAAAGAGGTAATAAATATCAAACTTGATATTTAAGTTAATTAACTTTCAAAGATACAACACGAAATTTCACCCCATCCCAACTACCCTTTAGGTGGAACAATTTTCAAAATTTTCAGCTTTTCTAAAATGCTTCTAATAACTTTCATTAAAACACCATATATTAAAGATATTTACGTGAGAAATAACATATATATCTTGTATTTTCTAGGAGCAGACTGTATATATGTACATGCTGCACAAAAATGTAGATCTGTTTAAAACACACAATTTAATTCAAATAATTTTTGTGGCATAAGCCTTTACCGAGATTGTTCGAATTGTTCAATATTTGTCACTCTTTTAAGTCCTGTCGATTTTCAGTTGTTTCCCGCGATGCCGTGGAAACAGAATGGAATTTTAAAGCCAAAATATAGCTTCCAGTTCTAAAACATTTGACTATTGCTATTTCTTCTGTATTCATAACAAAATGTATAATGTAGCTACTTCCAGAAAGGTTTACCTTGATGAAAATGAAGATAGAAAAATAAGTTTTCGTAAGAATGGTTTGTATTCCCACTAATAAACGATATAGGGTAGAGAAAGTCATGTGAATGTAAGACATCAGAATTGTTTTTAATTCAAACATAAATCTGAGATTGAAATCTCGATGTGGAATAGGATGTTTCGTCTGCCTACATAACTAGGTGCTGAGGAAGGTAAAAGTGCACTGACTTATTATAACTTTCGGATTGTTTTGCAGTGACTAAAATCTGTCTCTATGTACACAGAATTAGTGACATATTTTGAAGGCTAGCTGTATGTTTTATATGCTCTATTTCCGTTAAGGATGTGAGCGATATGGTTAGTGGCAGGGGTTCAAGTCCCAGTGGACAGGAATCGCAGTCGATGACCATGAGATGACCATTGTTCGTTTCCACGGTGTTTGCCCCGCTCTTTGCTAGTCAGAATAATTGTGGCGAGTGCCCCGGAATACTGCTATTAGGTGCGTGGGGCCCTGAGAAGACTTCCGGCCAGCAAATACTGCACCCGTGTCACATACCCACTGTAGAATGCCAGAAATGCGTGCGACTACCAACATGAAACGTCTTTGTTGAGTGCGGAAGCCTTAGAGGACTGTCAAATGAAACTAATGAAGCCAAAACTTTTAAATTCTGTTGTAAACTTGAATTATATTATTTATGTAAACTGACAATCGCATGACATTAATGGCAATAATATGCCACTTTATGCAACAGAAAAAAAATCCTTTCTTCAAAATTATGTCTGCAAAACTCTCGAAAGAAGATTAGAGGTATCTGAAATGAGATTTTTAAGATATGCAGCAGGGAATCTTTACTGGATAACAATTAAAATAAAGAGATTCGAAATGAATTAAAATGTTTAATACAATGAACAAGATACCGAGCGGGAGATCAGGCGGTAAAGCCTGTGGCCCGCATTCGGGAGGTCCCGGGTTCAAACCCAGTGGGCCGACCAATCTGTCTGAGGTTTTTTCGTGGTTTTCCTCAGTCGTCAAGGTAAAAGCCGGATTGGATATTTAATACCACGACCCAAAGTTCCACCTTAGGTCTAAAACAATAGCAAAATGAAAAATAAGTGGTAAGTGTAAACAGTTCGACTGGACGGCACCCTAATGCCATGTGCACGGCATGAAGCAGGTGGTTACAGGGATGAGACCTAGAAGGCTAACTGTCCGCCTTTCTGTGTGGGGGCGGCGGTTGGACTGGACGGCACTCTAATGCCGTCTGCACGGCATGAAGCAGGTGGTTACAGGGATGAGACCTAGAAGGTTAACTGTCCGCCTTTCTGTGTGGGGGCGGCGGTTGGACTGGACGGCACCCTAATGCCATCTGCAGGGCACGAAGCAGAAGATTCGGTAGCTATGCGCTAGGGTCTCTGTGACACGTGACGGAGCGGGAGGGATGAGACCTAGAAGGCTAACTGCCCATCACATATCGTTCTAAGAGTTATCCACCAACAGATCCGTCGCGATATGACAGGGAGTTAAAGCGACGTAAAATAAAATAGAGAGAGAGAGAGAGAGAGAGAGAGAGAGAGAGAGATTGAGGAACATCGAACAAATTTGTATGAACATGTATTAAGAATGGAGAAAGATCGCATATTTTAAAATATAAACTGATAGCTAAAAGAATTGGTAGCCGACCCAATAAGAAATGGATCGACCAGTTACTTAGGAGTAGGAGCGGAGCGGAGGGGTGAGCGGCTGAACCAGGAGGCACGGCAGGACAGAGGTCAGGGTCCCTACCTTTTACAGATTGAAACTCCCCGGATGGCAGATGGTACAACCGGCTCCCCTCTCTCCTGCAGGCTTGCACATCCCACTGGGGGCTGGGCACTCGGAGACCGCCCCCATTCCGGGGACGAAGGGTTATATAAAGCATCCTTTTCTCCTGCCATACAACGCCGAGACTCCCGCCGACACTTTCAACCCCGATACAGACCAAGTAGATGAAAGGTGAAGAGAAATGAGAAAGGAGGTGAAATGGAGGGACAGGAAATACGGGGATGTAATGAACCTTCCCAGTATTCTCCTAGCGACCGCGGGAAACTCACCCGCGACACAGACGTTATCGCCTGAGCCATTCTGCACAGTGACCAATTACTTAACTTGAGTCTAACCCGTGAAGAATGACAGCACATTTGTGAGGACGAGCATTGTCTTGATGGAAGACGACTCCCGTGCATTTTGATCTTCAGTTGGTCCAGAAGGATAGCTCAAATGACACATTCACCAGGGGGAAGATGATAATAGATTAGCCTTGGCATTCCCATGATCTTCCCGCCCGATTTCACATTCTTCAGTGGTGGACAAACTTAGTGCTTCCGTTGCACAACTGATGTTTTGTTTCAAATCGGTGGGATGTCTCTGAAAACGAACCGAAACTTTGCTCCCAGAATTGAGTCAGAAGTCACTTCACAAACATTGCAGCACCAACTCTTCTCTCAACAGGCGTTCCTCTGAAATCCCCGGAGCTTCAACAATTTCGGACAACTTAATTCGGCGATCCTGTCTTGTACCTTTTGATGATTTCTGTTGTGACGGTCTTCTGTTGCGTGCGCCATCCTCCAGGCCAGTGTTTAAACTCCGTGGTCAACTTGGAAATGGTTGAAAATGATGGTGCGGAGTCCCCGGCCCTATCGGTATGAATTTCTTTTGCATCTATATCCCTCCTTACGAAGCAACATAAATAATTATTTCGTAGCATTAGTCGTTTTCAAATTTTACAACTGCAAGTTTCAAATTCAAGGGTGTCATCTGACTAAAGATGCTCCAGAGTTTCTGATTCTTCTTTCCTCTCTTTCCTCAAAAGAGGTCGTTACTAACACTTCTGAATATATTCCTCCATGCTTCCAATAAACATTTGAACGTTGTTACAGCATGTTGCATGTAACTAAACACTTACTTCTTAGTTTGAAGTCATTTTCAGGCAAAAATGTATCGTTAATAACGTAACGTGGATAGAAAACTATTTTATTAATGAATGCTGTAATATAGGGTAGTTAAATTATATTCGAACCCACTCGCGGCCTGTCTCTACTGCGCGAGACAGCCGGCAGTTGCCGGGGAAATTACGCCGGCAGAGACGGGCTAAAATCCTTACCTTATAATAAATGCTGGAAATGTTGACCTTCTGCTCTCAAACAGGCAGTATATTCCGTGTAAAAATTCTCGCTCACTCTCCGAAGCTAAGCAGCAGGAATTTTTGTGATGAAACGCGTCATTATGATCAGAAAATTGGAGTATGGTGTGTGATAAGTGCTAGAAGAATAATAGGGCCCATATTCTTTGATGAAGGAATAAATGCAGAGCGATATCAGAGGTTAATTCTGAGGCCATTTTGCAATCGCTTGACAGAAGAAGAGAAATCGTATGGTTGGTTCCAGCAAGATTCTACAACAGCACATATGGCTGCCGAATCATTACATGCAATAAGAGAGGTGTTTGATGACAGAATAATTAGTGTTGATTTGTGGCCCCCTCGTTCTCCTGATCTAACGAGTTGTGATTTTTATTTATGGGGTTCTTCTTAAAAGACAAAGTGTATCGTTCCAATCCTCGCACACTACAGGAACTTAGAGAAAACATTGTGCAAGAAATAACAAGAATTCATGCTGCCGAGCTTCGGAGAGTGAGCGAGAATATTTACAAGAGATATGCTGCCTGTTTGAGAGCAGAAGGTCAACATTTTCAGCATAAGATAAGGTAAGGATTTTAGTCCGCATCTGTCGGCGTAATTTCCCCGGCGACTACCGGCTGTCTCGTGCAGTAGAGAGAGGCCGCGAGTGGGTTCGAATATAATTTAACTACCCTATATATAAGGTATGGCTCAAATTATCAGTTTGTAATGGATAGAGAAACGAGACGGATGGCTCAGGCGGTAGCGTCTGAGAACTCGCATTTGGAAGGTCCCAAGTTTCATTCCCCCTGTTCAGGCCACTCTGATCTTGGATATTTTTGTGGTTTTCTCAGATCGGAAGGCGAATGCTGTGGTGGAAGGTCCCTGCTCTCATCTCTCTCATTTGATTATCTTTCATCTTCCAGGACCTGGCACAGTGGTCGGTGATGTGCGGCGGTAGACGCTCTTTAAGAAGAGAACTGTTTCTTCCTTGACACGAAACCTTCTATCTGAACCTGTCCGTCCGGTCATACGGATAGGAGAGCATCGCGGGAGGATGCTCAAGCTGGAAACGTATAGAACCCCGGTTTGTTGAGCCTCCTGCCGTCAGACGCCTGGGCGCCCCTTGTACTCTCTCACCTCATCCCTTTCTCCTGCAAGTATATTAGGTACAGTAGGTCTGGCTTTGCCTCGGTGCGGAAATTCTCTTCCACTTCTGAACCCTAACCATAGAGAAAGCTATGTGAGTGTATCATACCAGCATTTATTTTCGTGTGGAATGTAGAAAATATTAAACCACAGGATTACGTTTATACAATACCTTACGTAACCTTCAGAGTAGAGTGTGCACGTCTAACATCGATTCTCCATCCTATAAGAACCGTTTTGCAGGCGAATCTTCCTGGTCAGTAATTATTTGGGCATTAATCCCAATGGGAGTTGTACCTCGGAGCATCTGCAGTAGTCGAAATTAGCCCCCAGGAAGAGGACTCCCCTAAATTTCTCGAGACTGGCCACCCTCTGGCAATATTGAATTCTGTTTTGCCAGGAAGGGGTGTTCCTAAGTTGGGCAGGCCGAAGTTTTGTATTATTTAGCACGTGATAATTGGAAGTGACTGTAGCAGAGTGAGATATTTCCATGAAACTGCCGTAGTGATTGTGGCTTTCCTTGGGTAGGAAATATATCACTGGGATAATGCGCGGTTACAGCGACATGTTCAGAGGCACGCGAGCTTATGTTCGGCCAGCAATTAACGTGAAACTCTGGGGGCTTAATCTAAAACACCACGAAATGTAACAAACTCGGCTCGCTTTCTTAGACTCGCTCTCTTCAACAAAATAAATGATGTTCCATTTCAATACCGTCAAATGCCGCAGCTGCAACAAGAGATACGCATTTCATAATGCAACTGAAGGCTATCCAGTGTCGTGGTTTTTCGTCATTCTTTGAAACAAACAAAACAAAATGCTCTAATGTAGTTTCCTAGTCGTTTACCTATTATTTAGCCAAAAAAGTGCTTTACTCTAAATTCTGGTCCATTTTTTTTTGTAATATTTTAAGGTTTAGTACAGTGTTTCCATAAAATGTTTATCTCTACTTTAAAAATCCTAATGTGTTGCACTTACATGACTTTCCCTATTCGCTCTTCTACACACTATTCTTTCAAAAACTTATTCTTCTACTAACTTCTTGTTAATCAAGATAAACATTATTTACACATGTCGTTGTAGGAGGCTAAAGTGATAATCAGATGTTTAAAATGCAGGTGGCTTTGATATTCCATGTTCTTTGGATAACCACGAGAAAAACGAATAGCGACTTACCACTTAAAAATAGTACAAGCATGTTAAACTTGAAACCAGCAGCAAAGAATATCTCGGAAATTGTTAACGCTAGAAAAAAATCATTTGACACAAATTGTGTGATTTAACAATATCTAAGTTTTTTGTTAGGTTGGCCAATTGCACAAAAGGTATTCAGAACGAAGAGAACTTAAAAGGCTATTCCCAGAAAATTCATATATGCTTACAATTTATTTGCCATGTAAACATTTTAAAGATATAATAGTTAAGTCAAAGTGTTAAGAGACAGATTTGAGAAAATAACGAAAATAAGTTCGTGTAAAGGGTAGTTTGGGGTAGTGAATTTGCTTGCAAATCACCGTGACGGTGCTGAACTTAATTAACAACTTTGGTGTTTATTCGAGTTTTCTTTTTTGAGTTATGAAGTTCATAGACACACGCACACAAAGACCTTTCTTAAAAAAAAGTTTTCAGAGGCCTTATAAAACATGCATTTCCGGTAAAATGACGACTACAAATTGTTTGGGTAGCATGTACTTTCTCTAGGTACGTTGTAGAGAAAGTAAAAATTACAAAATTAAAAAGCTTTAAAAACGCAGGAACAATTGTAATATCCTTTGTTCTTTAATTTGGGTGCTAGAAGTGGACAACGAATACTTTCCGGAGACTGTAGAAGAGATGCGGATTTCCTGTTGTAATGTAAGAGCCTTGTTATAAATTCAAAATATAATCACTAGAGGCTACATAGTTGATGGGCACAGATTGCTGCTTGCTGTATTTCTTCATATAAATACAATTAAATTTTGTAATAAAGTTTTCTGGTCGTTGGCGTATTCTTGACCGAGAAAAAAATTCTCCGCTACTCTATCCCGGAGCTATCTTGCTCCATCTTTCCAATGTTTTAGCTTCACATACGCATCTGCTTCAAGTTAACAGAGATAAACGCAGACAAGAGCGATTCAGTAAACTGAAGTGATAACAAAAACTTTAAAAAGTGGGTTGCTTACACAGAACGACTTCACAGGCTAGTCTTAGAAAATTCAAGATGTGCCTTTATACAAAAACGAGGGCAGTCCCAGCAGTACCCGACCTGATGTATATATAGCGATTGTTGTTTCAAACAAATGGCTGTGGTAGAAAGTACCACCCTTATAAAGCTTAAGTCTGAGGTTTGATGATCTTACGTCATTTAGTAATTGTTTGGCAGCTATCAATAGCGAACGCGCTCAGCGAATTTGTAAACATGGATAAAGCTGGCCATCGTTATGTGATACACTACTTTCGTTTGAAAGGTCTTAGTCCAACTAATATTAAAGCTGAGCTAGTTTCTACTCTGGAGGAGTCTGCAGTAAAATATTGGGTGGGAGGGTTTAAGCTGCCAAGATGAGCATTGCAGTGGTTGACCAAATGAGGTAACCACGCCAGAAATTGTGAAGAAAATCCACAAAATGGTATTAGATGACCGTCGACTGAAAGTGCGCGAGCTAGCAGACATCGTAGGTATTTCAAAAAGTGCTGTACATCGTATACTGATCGAAAATTTGGAAGAAAGCTGTGTACGAGATGGGTGCCGCGTTTACTCACAATGGAACAAAATCAGCATCGTGAGGATGTTTCAGTCCAGTGTTTGTCGATGTTTCGCTGCATTAAAGCAGAGTTCATAACCATGGATGAAACTTGGGTCCATCACTTCACACCTAAAACGAAGGAACAGTCAAAACAGTGGATTGAAAGGGGAGAATCTGCTCCAAAGAAGGTGAGACAGTTCCATTTGCAGGCAAGGCCATGGCGTCAGTTTTTTGGAATGCGTGTGGGATAGTTTTCATTGACTATCTTCAAAAAGGAAAAACAATCAATGGCGAGTATTATGCAAACTTATTGCAGCATTTGGATGAAATCAAGCAAAATCGGCCGCATTTAGTGGAAAAGAATCTTTTGTTTCATCAAGACAATGCACCAATTCACATATCCATTATCGCCATGACCAAAATCAATTAGTGAAAAGCTCGAATTGCTTCCTCATGCACCCTATTCGCCAGACTTAGCCCCCTCTGATTATTTTCTGTTTCCAAAGTTGAAGAAATGGCTTGGTGCTAAAAGATTGGCCAACAGTGAAGAGGTGGAGTCTGCAGTTGATGACTATTTTGTAGAACTCGACGATTCCCACTATAAACAGGGTATCGAAGCTATTGAACTTCGCTGGGAATAGTGTATCGAGCTGAAAGGACACTATGTAGACAAATAAAGATGTTTTTTCCCCAAAATTTTTGTGTTTTCTTTGTTAGATCGGGTACTTCTGAGACGGCCTTCGTCTCTTAAAAATGCAACATTTCAAAATGGGTAGAGCCATTTTCAGGAAAAATTAAAACTAAAGAAAACTTTTCGATCAACGGAGTAGTATGAAGTTAGGGATTTTTTTTTTTTGCGGGGTGGTGGTAGGAAATCCGTGTCGCATCCTTGGAATATGCTGAATTTAACTGCCAAGTCTTATATTTATAGGATTTTTCTTTTTTGAGTTATGTCTTTCTTGTCTCTGGGAAAGGAGATTATTCTAAAATTCACTTTTTTGCATTTAGTGGACTTCAAAATATGTATTTCAGGTGAGACCTAGACATCAAATTTTTATACAAAATACAATACTGCTTGTACCTCCATTAGTTAGGTGCTAGAGAGTAAAACGGCACGAAATAGTGTAATAACTATCTTCTCTAGGACACTATTACTTTGTTTCTTTATAAATGACTATTGCCAACTTAATTAGTGGCGCAGAGTGTGGAGTGCATAAACTTGTAAAAGTGTGCTCAAAATACTTTCAAGTATATCTGTTCTACAAAGTAAGTATAGTACACCAATGAAATACCTGAGCGAGATGCCTCCACGGTAGGTGTGAGACTCGCATTCGGAAGCTCCCGGGTCCGATTCCCACCGACTGCCTAGTCTGACTTGGGATTTTCAAGGTTTTCCTTGGTCGGTAGGTGAATTCTGCGGGGTTTCTCATCTACCGCGATTTCCCTTCATTCTGTTTCCTTCTCATGTTTAAGGTATGCTTCTAGGTTTCGTGGTGTATGGCGGTGCCGGATAAATTGCGAGAAGGAAAAAGTATTTCCCATGGACGCTAGAGGACTGCTTATTTGAACGAATCGTTAATCGCCCTCTTTGGGCAGCTCCAGTAGTGGGACGGGTCTTCGAATCTGGAACTGATAGAGACTTCCGCGCGTCTCTGTAACCTGTAGTCTCCTGTAGTTCTTTCACTTCATCCGTTCCTCCTGAGGGATGGTAGGTCGGAGGTGTCTTCCTGCGTTGTATACCTATACCAACGAAATCATGCGTATAAGACCTTTATGATATACTCACCTATAATCAGCTGCTCAGAGGAAACATCAGAGAGACTGTTGATTTCGTTGGTAAAGCAGAGATTACGAAATCGTTTCTTCTTACATCACTCAGACACATGGTATTCTTCTCCCATTGGCAAAGTATTTCCTTTGAATTATACCTAAAATCATAAACAAATCAGAGCTGTCATAATCAACACACGCTAGCTGACGAGCATATTGTTATACACCGGGGTGACGCCGAAAGGTTTTCGAGCTAAAATATTAAATTTAGTTACCCCGGCATAAATATTGGGGAGCGTAGCTACAGAGGCAAACGAAAGATACCAGGAACTTGCTGCACAAAGCTAAAGCGGGCGTGGGATATTTCTAAAATAATACACAGATTCACATTTAACTCTGGTTTATTATAAAGTTACCTTGGTGCAGCTACATAATTTCCAAAAGGTTACGGACAAGCATGGTGGAGATGCCGCCACTCACACGGACCACACACGCTACATACATCCACACACTCTGAAGATATACACTAAACTGACTCTACTGGTGACGCCACGCTCTCAGACAAAGAGGCTCCTTCCTCAATTTGCCTTCAGCCCCTTGACTAAGAATTGGAGGGAAATATGCCGCGCCGGACAAGAATTCAACTCACAAATAAAATAATTAGTTCAACAATATCATTATACACAACAATAATGTGTCCGACGCGGCAATGCACACACATACGCTACAATATTTCAATAAAACGCAAGACACGAAAACTTTCATTTCTTGTGAATATTGTCTGTAAAGTGTGAATAAAGTTTGCTCTGCAAAGCAGTAACAGTGAGTGAAATTTGGGCGACTGTACAATGACTCAAGACGCCTGGATTCACAAAAGGGAGTCATTGAGAACGTAAGGTGGTTGCGGGAATATTGTAACTGTTCCGGCGAGAGCCCGAGCCGCTTGTGCGGTGGCCGCAGTAGGAAAGAAAAGCACTGTCTAACTTAAAAAATAATATTCGGAAAGAAACTACTCCAGTTGAAATGTTAGTGTTTCGTTATGTATCGCACGCTGGCAAATTGTCATTTGCGGGATAGGTATAATTTTCAAGAAATTAAATGTTTTACTGTATTGCTAAAATGGCACATTAATTGACATTAAACTCTGATATACAGGGTTATTCAAAAAGAAGGAACACATCTTAAATATTCATTTTTAATGAACGACAAAAGATAGCAACACATACGACGACACATCATTGAATAGAGGAAAGTTTAAAGTTTTAAGCCCCTACCTAGTGCCTAGAGTGGCGCTGGGTTTGTTTACGAGAAAATGGCGACGCCACAGGAATAGTCGTTTTGTGTGCTGCATTATGCAAAGAGTGAATCCAATGTTTCATTGCAGCGTGCATTTCGTTGTAAGTACAACAAAGAGCCACCTCGTCATAAAAATTACAATTGATACAATAAATTCGTAGAAGATGCGTATACAAAGGGAAAAGCACTGATCGTCCTCGCATAACAAATGGTGCTCATTTTGAACACCCAAAATAAAATATTGAACTTTTCTCTATTCACTGATGTGTCGCCATCTATTGTCGTTCATTAGAAATAAATATTTAAGGTCTGTTCCTTCTTTTTGAATAACTCTGTATTTGTTTGCTAAATAAAAGGTAAATTCATCTTTACTAAAAAAAAAAAAAACTAAAAACCTGATATGCTACACCCACATTACTTTCTCTACCCACTGTCTTAGGAAAGATTATTTTTGTATCTACTTCAAGTTGAAATGAAACTTTGTACAGATACTTCCAGTGTAGGTACAAGGGGTATACAGGAAACTGAAGCGTTAATCATTTAAAAGGGAGTCGCTATACTTTAGCTTTCAAATTGCAGACTCTTCCCATGACATCGCGAGAAAACACTGAATAGCGACAGTAATTTTTAAAAAAGACAAAGTACTAACAAACTCTAGCCAATAATAACGAATATCTCGGAAATTACTGATACCACAAAAGAACCATTGAAAATAAATTACATATTTTAAAGATGTCTACATTTTCTGTGTGGTAAACTCTTATTGTTCACCGGTTGTACATGTACTGAATTCCTTACGCGTGAAGAGGAATTCAACCGGCTGTTCCCATACAATTCAATATACACAGTTTATTTATCAAGCAGATATTTTAAACATATAACATTTTAAACTTTAATGAGTTAATATTTAAATTGAATTATGTTTTCAACTGTATGTCACGCTGGTTTAAAGCTAATAAATTATCTGTAAAGTTAGACAAAACAAAAGTTGTTAAATTTATAACTCGTCGATCACCACACACTCCAATAGAAATTGGGATTAATGACATGTTACTAGAAGAAATAGACAACATTAAATTTTTGGGCCTACAAGTACACAGATATTTAGATTGGAAAGTTCACATTACGTATATCTTACCCAAACTCAGTTCTGCCTGTTATGCTATGTGAGCACTGGTAAATGTCAGTTCTATAGATACACTTAAATTAGTATACTATGCATATTTTAACTCTATTATTGAATATGGAATATTATTTTGGGGAAACTCAGTAGAAAGTAAACGAATATTCCTCATGCAAAAGAAAGTTATAAGAATCATTTCCAGCACCCATAGCAGACACTCTTGCAAACATCTTTTTAGAAGACTGAAGAGATTAACCCTACCTTGCATGTACATATTTTCAATCTTAAAATTCTATGTATGCAATCGAACCACATTTATTACAAACATGGAAATTCATGAGATAAACACTAGACAAAAGGGTAACATCCATCATCCCAGTGCAAAGCTTTCTTGCTTCCAGAAAGGTGTATATTATGAGACCATAGAAATATTTAATACTTTCCCTAATGAGCTTAAGGGAAAAGTTGACAATTTCAATGTCTTTAAAACTGCTGTTAAAGAATACCTATGGTCAAAAGCATATTATTCTGTACAAGATTATCTGAATGACAAATTATCCTGATGATAATACTTATATAGCTCTGTAAGTAGTATTAGTAAATATTAAGACAATTGCCAGTTATATTTGATGCCTGCTCTAGAATTAATGAAGCTATTTAAATGTATGTATATTAAGAACTGACAGTAAATGCTATGCATTACAAATCAAATAGAACAAAATGATGAGACGAACAAAAGGTACAAGCCTAGTGAATGTTAAAATAACTGTTCTTGTCTATAAATATGTTAACCTTATAACAGTAGGGAGGTATTCGACTCTGTACAGAATTACACCTGATTTGTTTCATTTTGTATATAATATGTCCTTACTTTATTTTAATTGTTCTGTATTCTATGTAATATTTATGTATATATGTAACTATATTGTACATTTCCTTGACACGTATATAGTATGTGTCTATTTTATTTCAAATGTTCTATACTCTGTGTAATATTTATGTTTATATGTACATTTTTTACATTTCTTTGACATGTTCTATGTTCACAAGCCTTTATGGCTGCTAGTGAAGTCTAAGAATGCAATCCAATCTAAAGTAATCAAAATTGTTTTAAGAAAGTAAAAAATAATGATTTTTTCACATAAAGCTTAGTTTGGGGAGGGGAGAGTAGCATTATCTTGAAATCTTCGTATCCATCCTTGAAAAACGCTGGACTTAAATACTAAGTTGGTATTTAACTAGCTTTTCGTCTTTCAGTTACGCTGCTCTCTCTCTCTCTCTCTCTCTCTCTCTCTCTCTCTCTCTCTCTCTCTCACACACACACACACACACGAACCTTTTTCTAAAAATGCTTCTTTAAAATTTATTTATTCAGAGGGCCTCAAAGAGTGTATTTTCGGTGAAACTTTGGTATCGAACTTTTGGTTGGATTGTAAAAGCTTCCTCTACCTAATAGCTACGTGGTAGAATGTAAAAATATGGTACCTTGGTGACTAAGTTAATTTTCAGAAATTCTACACCGCAATTCTTTACACCCGTTGGTTCGTTTTGTTGTTCATATACTGAAAACTATGCTAAGAACAGAATATTTCAGAAATGGTCCAGTGATAATTCGTATTAACACAACGATGCGGAAGGCATTACGTCTCAGAGTCGCGTAACCGTCCCTTCGAAACTGAACCTTATACGCTCTCTCATTCTTGACTTCAACATTACAAACATTTTTCCAAGCAAATTGCTGTCTCATATTTTTCTTCTAAATGGGATTACATCCAGATAGGACATCTTTTAATTTAAAAAAAAGGGCACCACAAACATAAATCAGTGTAGGACAATTTTAAAACAGTAGGTTGGTAATAAATAAAAGGAATATTGGATTATTTGTGCAACATTGACCAGTTTGTGTGCTGTCGTGAACTTTGTGCTGGAAGAGAACAATAAAACATCCGGCGAGATAAGAAGACACAGTCTTCTCTCAAGTTGGAGCAAGCCATTCCTCAGCTGCTGTCGGAAGACACTGTATACATTAGCTCGCGTAGCTACCCACCTTTCTCAATTTAAATAACTTGTAGCAAAGTTTTCCCTGAGAAGAAGGAGGAGAAACTTGCGGATTCAGAAACGATCCACACAACAAAACTTTCAGCCTGCAGCAACTTCCAATATTATTACTGCAGATGTACTGAGTTCACTGGGGCAAATCAGCATATGAACACAGTTCGCGGTTCCCAAACCACATCTGGCGTAGCCGAAGTCCTCAAATTACAAACAGCTGATTGAAACAAATAAGTGTGATGGGTTTGTATTGAATCGACTGACAGCCCGCAGCTCCCACGGCACTGCTATATGAATCCGTTCCTGCAGTAGCGGCGGACCGGCCCGCCGTTTCTCCTAGATAATGTTAATGATGCGAAAAAATATGAATATGTTAGGCTTATCTTTGCTTACAAAATCTGTTCGATACAGCCAGAAGTCTGATACGTGTTGAGCACATTATTGAACACTTGTGCAGCCGAAATATTGTAAATACCACGCTGTTTTCTAATTCGTCGAGCATACGGGGATATTTTTCGTTTTTAAGTTTAATGTCCTTTAACCTGGCAAGTCATATCGGATATAAGTGAATGGTATGGTGCTCAAATGAGTGCGGGGTCGACAGAGCTTAAAGTTACCAGACATTCGTCTTCTCACTCACCCTAACCGAGATTCGAACTCGGAACCTCATGAATGTGAGGCAGGTATGATATCTCCACCAGTGGTGTAGTGGTTACCATGCTAGCCTCTAGTTCCCGAGGTCGTGGGTTCAAACCCGGCGGAGGACGATGGATTTTTTCGAGCGTAAAAATCCTTAGCATGCTTCCTTCGGAAGGGAAGTAAAGCCGGTGCTCCCGTGTCGTAGATTTACGGCACGTAAAAGAACCTCAAGCCTGATAAAGAGATCTCTGAGCAAAATTACCGGTCTTTCACGCCCAATATAGAATGGGACGATAAGAACCACAGCAGTAGTATAGCGTCCATAAATAAAACTCAATTTTAACACAGAAGCGGGCCTAATGGGAATCTGTTGTGTAAATTTATGTTTAAGCATTTCCCACAGATGAGTAATAACAACATTGATTTAGATCTGGAGAGCCATTTTCTTGCATTATTTTCTACGATGGTCCGTATCTCGTCTAACTTTTTCTCCCGGTTAGAACTTCGGCTGCCCAGTTTCTAACGCAGACCCAGTCTTTTTAAACTTTCCTAACAAGCTACAAACTGTGGATTTGTTAGGAATGGTGACACCAGGAAATTTTAGTATAAATTCAAGCTGACAGTTCACACGTTCGAGCAAAACTTAACACAACAGACACGCTTTGTTCTGTGGTATACACCATCATAACTACACAAGCAGAGCGAAGTCGTCCAATCCGATACCCGGGACAGGCAGTCGCGTCATTCAAGGTAAATGCAATAGTTTAACAGCAGTTACCGTTTCTGATGGTAATGCTTATCTATATGAATTACAGCTATAACTATAGCTTTTTAAGCTAACACAGTAACCCCTGATAACAACAGATGAGGGGCGAAGCTAGCAGATGTGAGATCCCATACGCTCCCAACGACCAATTTAAACGTTTCAAATGTGACATATGGTGTGCAGTCATCGAGAAGATTCTTTTCATTTGTTAATCACAAATATCGGTAGTTATTTATTGTGTTGCTTTGGACACAATTTTCTCTATATCTATACGAATACTACATAGAGAGAAGTTGTGTGTGTTTTCTTAGGCCCGGCACGGCCCCACCCGAGCACAGCCCGAGCGCGAGTATACCTTATACTGTACCACACGGCCCGGACCCGATTATCTACTTTTGTTTTAAATACTATTCCCAATTGTTGAATACTATTATTGATATCATCAGTTCACGAAGCGCTGCTACCTGCGGTGTGGAGGGACTCGGGTTCGATTTCCGGTAGGCATGAGGATGTTTTCCCCTGTTGAGGAAATCTTATAAGGGATGTACTTAGGTCCTTGGGACTAATTAAGCAACCACTTTACAGAAGTAATGGCGGCTGAGGTCCTGGAATCCGCTTGTAGCAAGCGGCATGTTGACTTATTGACCCATGCCGTCCCTATTACTGCACTCTGCCCAGAATGTCGTGTGTGATTGGATGGAGGGAGGCGGAGTTTGCAGTTGACGTGCAGTTGCAATTATTTGCAATTGGCCGTAGCGAGCATTTAGTTATTAGTACTAATGTAATCAAGGCTGTGAATATGTGCATGCTGCGATAATTGTAAAATTCCGGGCATCTCAACATTCGCAGACCAAAATAGTGAAACATTCATTTTAAGTCTTTATTTTCCCATTCCATAGAAAATTGTTCGTTCTTTTAGAGTTTCTCAAAAGTGGCGCTATTGATTTTGATTAATAACATATGTTTAAGATATTTACATGACAAATAAAATGCTATGTTGAACGTGATGAATTAATTTTTCTACGTCCTTATTTTCAAGCCCGAGCCCGCCCCGCAAGCCCGAGAAACATTCTTCAAATTAAGCCCGAACCCCGAGGGCTTGGCCCGTGCCCGTGCAGGCCTATAGTATGTGCAGGATGGGATGTTAATCTCGGAATTCACTTAACCAAGGACATAGGCTATAACATTTTAAAACTTTGGGAGAGGTTTCATATTCATTTAGCCCAATTTCAATCCCATTTTCTCCAATATGAATATGAGAGGATGTTTCTGGAACTTTATTGAGAAATGGCAGGTTTGTAGTGACTTCCAGCTGAAAGGAGCGAATTGCTCAGCGTTTAACGCTACACAGACTTATGAGAACACTACGCCAGCAGTGAATAACAAACACACAATCATTAAAACAAGGAGCTCAGCCTCATTCAGGCCCCTCGGAACACAATAAAGAATTAAATATAAAAGACGGTGCTTTAAGATTAGAGAAGAGTAAATCTTCCTCAAACGGTGACAGCAGGTGATCTTGAGGTAGGCAGCTTCAAATCCTAGTTGGGAAGAAAGACCGACGGCCGAGGGAAAATAATCTGCTCCGGGGACGTTCGGAAGCATATGAAAGAAGTTGTGAGTCTGAATGCGAATGAGAACACCAAGTTCATGATGTAGGGGATAAATCTGGGTGTGTCAACTGCAATGAGGGGTACGAGTACTGCAGTATCTTCAGTTTACTTTGAGCTGCGGCGCTCCTCTTATTGGTGATATTACTTCCAAGGCAGCATTTTCTCGTTATCAATGGGTATAGTTTGGAAAGTCGGGAATATGTCAGGTTAATATTGATGTGGTGCTTCTACGTAAGGCGATGATCGGGTGTATTTCCAAATACTTGACAATTGCATCCAAACGCTTCCACGGTATGGCTTGGTCTCTAATCACAACAGGAGCTGCGAACAGTGAAGATCACACTCTCACATTTCGAGTGATTAAGTTCAAAGCACCAGGTGATGAGTCAGGAAGTTAAAGAGTGAAGTGCAGGTTGAAGATTATCGGCAGCAGTAAGGATGTCGTCATCCGCGCATATAGCAATATCGACTGAGAGTAAATAAATAATGTTGGAAGTATAAATGTTAAAAGATATGGGTCCCAGCACAGAATTCTGAGGTACACCAGCAGATACGTTACGGGGAGAAGACGCTATATGCTCTAATTTTACTGTTTACTGTGTGATTCAAATGAAACGCTTGAACGATTGTAAAGAGATGATCGAGGAGACTCATTGATGCAGTTTACAAACAAGTCCGGAATGCCATACCTTGTCAACGGCTTCAGTGAAGTCCAGAACAGCTGCTGCAATATATTCTGTAACTCGTTCTTAAACAAAAAAAAGTATTTCGCGGTGAGGTGAACTTCGGCTGTAGGGGAACAGAACAGTAAGAACTAAGATTTCGATTTCTTGATTACGAGGAAGACCAGTCGGCGGGTGAGGAGTGAAAGAAGATTCAAAGAAGTCAGCAAACAATTCACATTTTTCAGACTAGATCGTGCAGTATCGGTTCATTGCTGTAATGTCGGGTCATGAAGAATACGTTGATAAGAGGCGACGCCATAATGATCCAGGGCATTCTTGACCTGTCCCGACAGCTTGTTTAGCTAGCGATGCTGCCAGGGGAGACACTGGAGATGCCCCTGACGACGCATTCGATGTTTTGCACGCAACAGTTGTATAGTACGCATGGGAAGAGCCTGATGAAACGGAATGTGCAGTAGGATGTCCCGAGGGGATGTGGAAACTACAGAGCAGAAACAATGGACGAGGTGAGATGGTACAGTGCATGATCGACGTCACTACTGTTCTGAAGGCGGAGATCGGGATGTAGAGAGATATATCAAGATTGCTGCAAAAAGACTCCCAGTTAACATAGTGGGGATTAAATAGAGTTACTGAAGGGGAAGCGGCATATCGTATTCATATCACCAAATTTCCCTCTGATAAGCCGAACTATTGTCACCAAGGAGTAGTTTTGGTCTGATTTTGACAAAATTGGGTACGCTTGGTTTTTAGAATCTGGTAAAAATTATAAGCAACCTTAGAACTTTAAAATAAACTTTAGTGTCCTTATTTTCGAACCGTATTTTTAACGTTTAAATAGATAGATCAACGCTCTTTGGTCTATTTAGACAAAAATTTATGTACTAACTCTGTAGAACGGAACAAAAAATTATTGGCTATCGTACAGCGCTCAAACAATATCCTTACATATTTTCATCCCTTTATGTAGATATAAGGGCTGTTTAACCCAACTGTTAAAATAGTGTACAACTATGACCTGGCAAAAATCGCAGGTTACCTTACAACTTCCAAAAGTTACACCCACTTATGTACAAATTTACACCATTTCACCAACCTGGACAAAACTTCGGATAGCTGTCTTACACTTTATGTGTGAGTAAAAATTGTAGGCTACAAACTAATTGTCAAAAACCACCCCAAGTGCATCTGTGTAATGCCGAGTAAGAATAACCCAGTTTGATACACATTGGTAACGCAAATATCTACGGGATAATGTGAACCCTCAATAGGTAGACGCAAATCGACCTATGTCAGATTTATTGCAACTACCACCTCCACGAGGAAGGAAAGAAGTGAAGGAACCACAGGAGGCCATACAGAAGCGTGAAAGTCACCGAAAGTTCATGACTCAAAGATCCGTCCCAGCTGCCCAGAGAAGGCGATGAACGACCCTCGATCCAGGCAGCCCTCTAGTGTCAACGGGAAATACTCTTTCCTTTGAGCAAGCTCTCCGGCACCGCCTCACGCCACGAAACCTAGAAACACACCTGAAATGTGAATAAGATGGAAATGACGTGGTAGAGTGAAACCACTCCAGTATTGGCTTAAGGATCCGGTAAAACACCCAAGGTCACAGAGGGCGGTCTTGAGTTGCGAGCCTCACACGGAACCACGGAACCATCTCGCTCGGCGATGAAACAGTAACGCATAGATGTTCTTATACGCGAGGACGACATGAATGTTCCTCCGACAAGAACGTGAACCGAGCGCTCCACATTCGTCTTATTTTTTGTGACGCGGACGGGGGAAGCAAGCCGGTTCCTGAGCTGATCCGATTTTAGCCGATTTATCAGGCGTGGAAATGACAAGGGTCAGTGCTGAGATTCTTACGTCGGAAATAAATTACGGTTTACGGTCACATTTCAAGATGATATTAGTGAGATTATGACGAGGAATATATTACAAGTGGTGCCATTAGAGATTACCAGGTATCTACACTAAAAATAAACCTAACAAATTGCTTACACAAGTGTGTACAAAATATTCTTGTATATGCAACATTCCATTTAAAATCGTCTTAAGTAAATCTAATCTAATTATTTGTACTTTCTCTAGCTGTGGTTGCTACAGCAACTATTGTGTTCTATACCAAAATTCAGTTTCCACCAGAAACACATGTTTTGGGGCAGAAAAGCTATTTTTAGAAAACGTTTAAGTACATAACTAAACAATCTGATGCTCTGCATTCACATGACTTTCTCTGCTGAACCTTCCACACATTTTCTTACAAAAGCTTATTATTATTGCTACTCCTTAATCCAGATAAACTTTCAATTCACATTTCGTTGTAAGATACAGTAGTTAAAGCGATAGTCAGATTTTTAAAGGGCGTGTCGCTATGTGATGCTTTGAAATTTCACGCTTTTTGCACGACTACGAGACAAAAAAAATCGGATGTCTTCACATAACTTTCTCTACCCTCTATCCCTTGTTAGTGGGTATAGAAAGTTTATTTTTCTATCTACTACATTTTAATCCAAATAAACCTTTGCAGAAACAGCTACATTACACATTTCATTATAGATACAAAGAGAACAGCGATAGTCAAGTGTTTAACAACTGGACGCTATATGCTGGCCTTAAAATTCCATACTGTTTCCATGACATCGCGAGAAACAACTGAATGTTGATAACACTTAAAGAATGGCTAAGTATTGAACAATATGAACCATTAATAACGGATATCTGAAATAGTTATTTGAAATAAACTGTATGTTTTAAAGAGTTGTACATTTTTATATATTACGTTTTCGTCTATCGCTTAATATTTACCAGTTATACAACATTACAAAATTACTTTCAAGTGAGGAGCGCTTCAAAGGCTAATCCCAGAAAATTCAAGATATATGTTTTATTTGTCATGCAAACACCATTAATATACAGTATTTTAATCAAAATCCTTAGAGCCATTTTTAGAAAATAAAAAAATTTCTAAAAATCTTCCATGCAAAGAGTGGTTTGGGGTGAGGGGATTTTCTTGAAAATCTACGTGTCGGATCAATAGAAGGTACTGTACCTAAATACCAAGTTTTCGTTTTTAAGTGATGCTGTTTAGAGACAGGCACACAAACACTTACCTTTTTCTAAAAATAATATCTTTTTAATTCAGGGGGGCTCAAAACGTGTTTCCGGTGAAATCTCAGTAATGGATTTTTGGGTGGAATTAAATACCTTCTCAACTACCAAGTACGTGATAGAGGCAGCAAAAACGATTTCTTATAATCCATGCCATTACATCATTTTAATTTTAAGTTGGTAAACATGGATATCAAACTTGAATATTCCGTGAACTTTGAAGAACCCAGGGAACACAACATCAGATGTAAAATGATATCATTGTTATTGTTATTGCTTTGGGGGAAATTGCCGACATAATTATTCTGTTTTACGTAGTTATTTTCGTCACAAGAGAGTAAAGTTAGGTTTTAACCACGAGTTGAGGGTTCAGCGCTCGAGGCCAAGCCGTCGGATATCATTTGAACTAGAATGTAAAATCTGTTTTCTCTCATGTGGAATCATGTAATGTGTTTTCCATTGCTGGCAACGCAACAGAAGTAGCACTAATATTTAAATGTAATAAACGTCAGCCATTGCTAAAAGGGAACTCCGTTAATGATCGTTTTCTAGTAGATAGAACAGCATTTGTATCCCTTCCGTTTATTCTCGGATACGTTCGCTTGTGGGGCGTCTATTAGCTTCGCTTTGACCGTCTGTCTGTCCGTATGCAAGAGATTTCTTTTAGAATAACCACTCTACGTATCGAGTTCTATGTTATACAAAATAGTGTGACATATTTTCTTTCTCGCCACTTACGTATAGTAGGCAGAGGAAATGATGTATTTGACACAAATATTCATAGAAAATACAAGGTTGTGGTCCCCTGGATAAAAAGCATTGCTTCTGTGCATAGCTCTATAAGTAAACGCTATGTAGTCGCAATACTTGATATTTCAGTTCTATATCTTTGAGATTTGCAAGAAAATTCCTCTCCACAAACTTGCCATTACATAGAAAATATTTCGTTATTTTTTACTCAAAAATTATTTTAATGATTTTCATTCAAATAGTTTATGATGTTTAGGATATTTTCATGGCTAATAAAATGTACATCTTAACGTTCTGATAATGGCCTGTGAAGTCCTCTTCATTCTGGATAATTTTTATAATTTCTAAGCAATAAGAGATAGACAAACACGTACTTCACAAAGAATGTAAGAGCAAGGGTAAAAAAAATTAAACTGAGTTTTGTTTAACTGCTTTGGTTCCTAGTATCCCATTCTATATTGAGCTGAAATACTGGAAATTTTGCTCAGAGGCCACTGTTCAGGTTTGAGATTCTTTTACGTGCCGTAAATCCACGACACGGTACCACCGGCTTTACTTCCCTTCCGAAGTAAGCCATGCTAAGGATTTTTACGCCCGAAAAAAAAAATCCATCGTGCTCCGCCGGGTTTGAACAAAAAGTATAAGGGTGATAGATGAATCCGAATCGATACTCAGATTTTTAAATGCGAGTAGCTATCCTGACCATAGAGTTCCCTAATTTTTTTTTACATCACGAGAAACAACCGAATAATGACCGCTTCAAAAACTGACAAATGGAAAATTCAAAATAATAACGGATATCTCAGAAATCGACGGTCAAATTTTTAAAGAGCGTATCGTTATGTGATGGCTTTCAGATTCCATGCTCTTCAAAACATTTTCTGAATACAATTACATGTTCTTTAGTAAACACCGTTTTTTTTAAACACCCCTTCGTGTAATCTTCTGGATTTTTTCGGTAACGAACCACTGACTACCTCACTAGCAACCTAGCGAGGTGGTGCAAGGTAGCATGTGCGTTCAGGAGGTCCCGCGTTCGATCCCCGGCGACCGCTCACTCTAACCCATGGGTTTTCGTGGTTTCCCCCAGTCGGTAGGCGAATGCCGAGGTAGTTCATCTCGTACGATGTAGCCCCCAATGCTCTAATTTAAGATCTTGTTTAATGGCAAATGATAATATTGATATTAGCAAATATGGAAAATGTCTTGCATTGTTAAAGAGGAATTCAGTTGGATATCGTATAATGTTAGTTAATATTTCTCACCGTTTTTTGGTAACGACATTAAGTTCCGATCGTGGAAAAACGTTATTTGAAATATATTATGCGTTTTTAGTACAGTAAGAACTTAACCATCTCTTATTGTTTACCAGTGTACAAAGTTACTTTTGAATGAAGAGGAGTTCCCAGAAAGTTCCAGATATAACTTTTATTTGTCATATAAATATCTTCGTTTAAAACAAAATCGTTCGAGCGATTTTTGAGAGAATAAAAAATAACGAAAAATATTGCAAAGGGGTAGTTTGGGGTGCGGGAATTTCTTTGAATATTTTTATAGCACTTAAATACATTTGTATTTATCTACCATATTGTTTTTGAGTTATGCTGTTTACAGTATATATCAATACCACTGATATACACTGCCGTTTGTGAAAATTGCAACCCAAGAAAGAATTTCCCGAATAACTCCAAACTTGGTGGAAGTGTAGAAGAGTGTGTAAGCAATAAGTGATTAGCTTTGCAGAGAGATGGGGTACACGTAGGCCGAGCCGTCTCGTGTCGGTCCGACAAGGTCAGTGTTGCGCCCAGTGTAGTCAGTGCAGAGCTGTCAAACAAGGTGGAAACAAAAAGTAAGTGCCAGTATGCCTGTCGACGTCAAAGGGAGCCATGTCGGCATGTGAGGGAGTTCGAACGGGGCAGAATGATCGGTCTCCGGGAAGCGGTTTGTCATACTGTGACATATCGGCTCGTACAGGGCATGCTGCTACGTGTGTGGAAGCAGTGGATAGATGGTCCTACACAGCGAAGAGCGGGTACTGGACCACAGCACGGGATGACCATCATCTTATCCCCATGGCCATAACGGACCGTACAGCTTCATCCAGTGTTGGCTCGACGCTGCAGCACTGCAACAGGTGTGAACTTGTCTGCATCAACGGTTCGTCGCCGTATCCTGCAGGTTGGACTGGTTGCATGCATGCCATTACGTCGGCTTTCATTGTCCAGAAAGCGCAAGCTCCTCCGACTGCAAAGGGCACGTGAACACCGTCACTGGGGTGCTGAGTAGCAAAATGTAGTCTTTTCGGACGAGTCCCACTTCAACGTGTCGTACGGTGATGCCCGCATACGTGTCCGGCGGTATCGTGCTGAGCGCAACCTGGAGGGCTGCATTGTTGAGGGCATAGCGGACAAACACCAGGTGTGATGGTTAGGGGCCCCATTGGTTTCAACGACCGATCTCGCCTCCTACGAATTGAGCACTCTTTGAACAGCAACCGGTACCTAACGGTGGTTGTAGAGCCTGTGGTACTCTCCCTGCTTCAGGCATCTCCACAGGACAATGCCCGACCACATATTGCGAGGAATGTACAAGCCTTTTTTGAAGAGCGACGGGTACCATTGCTTCCCTGGCCTGCACGTTCGTTTGACATGTCGCACATTGAACATGTCTGGGATATGGTTGGTGCGTCACGGTCCTCAGTAGCCAGTGTCACGGATTTGTGGGCTCGAATACAAACTGCGTGGAGGGAAATCCCTCAGGAACTTATTCAGAAAAGTTTTGATTCAATGCCACGGAGTATAGCAGATCTAATTGCAGCGCATGGAGGCCACAACAAATACTGAATATTAGGGCTCAAAGCTCATGTATAGATTTCAAAAGTTCATCATTTGTTATTTGTTATGTACCTAACCTGTGCTATTAAATTCATTTATTTCATGCGTTTCCTTCTTGCTGTTGCAATTTTCAGAAACGGCAGTGTATAAACAGAGAACATTTGCACGCGCGCGCGCATGTGTAGGGTAATCTCAAAACAACTCACCCGATTTTCATAATTCTTTCGCACTGAAAAGGGCTGTTCTTCCAGGTGGTTACAGCTACAAAGTGTTTCCAAAATTTGAAAACTTGGGGGTTAATGATTTCTTTTTCATATTCATGTCACCAGATTTCAATCCCATTTCCCTGAATATGGATGTCACAGCCTATTTTTGGCACGTTATTGCAAATATGCCAGAGTTTTAATGACTTCGAGCCCAAAGGCGTAAATGGGGGGGCTTAAAATGCTATTTTACAGGGGTTTAGAAGGTTGTATACCTATCGCTGATATCACCACATTCCCCCATATTTCAGTAAAATTTTATCAAGTAATATTTTTGGTATGACTTTGAAAAAAAAAAAACAGTAAACTTTGGAAACCAGTAACTGACTAAACCTTACATTCAATCCTTATTTACAACCACACAAATAAACATTGTTTGACCTATCTGAATGAAAATTTGTACACTTCTACTATACAACTCAACAAAAATTATAAGCTATCTTGCAATTACTTATGTATACAAATCTGCACGGTTTAAATCATATAGTCAATATATTGCGCGTTTATACAACATGAGTTGATAAAAATCATAGGTTACGTTACAACTTCCAAAAATCATCTAATCCTGGTTTTGAATTGTGTAGCACTCGAGATTTTTAAAAGATACCCTTACTTTCTTCCATCCATTATAGATAAAACTGTAGTGTTTGTGTACTTGGACTTGGCGAAAGTTATAGGGTACTATACGATTTAAAAAAAACGGCCCGTATTAATATTTTTCAATCCCTTATGAACAAATTGCCGTTATTTGACTTACGGTTTAGATACGAATACACTACTTAAGACATTAAACTCATCTCTAAACTTATTTTCAACCCCGTACTTATAGAATGCACCATTGCATGCCGGGTAAGACAGTAAACAATATGCGAACAACACAATATTCTGTATCTATTTCGTTATTAAGGTTTCATGATCACAAGGATAAAATGTCAATAAGTTTTGATCAATTCTAATTTCAGCATTAGTAAGATAGGACATTTGTTTAAAAACTGATAACATGTACTTGGAGTAAGTAGGCTAGCAAGATCCCGAGTGGGTTGCATAGCAACGCCAATATGCGCCCTGCAGGAGCAAGACAAGTATTTCGTAAACATTTTATTGCAAAGTAATAGAATACCTAAACTCATAAAATCGAGTTGTAAGTGTGGAATATTACTCAGGCGCCCGTTTTTCAAGAGTTTACCAAGAAAAGTGGCGCGGCGATAAAGTGTTTTAAAAGCCGAGTCGAGGAGTCTGACATTGCCAGATGTGTACTAGTCTGGTTTCAATCATCTTTGATGGAAGATGCAGCCTCTCTGGCGCGTTTCAAAAATAAAACTGCTGCTGCTAAATTAAGTTCCAGGGGTACATAGTTCAATGCCAGTCAATGCCTTATCTCGCGACGGAAGGAAGTGCGGACCTTCCTGCAGAGGTCGCTGTTGACTAACTCCAGGAAATGCCAGAAGAGGCGCTATCGTCGCGGTAATTTACAACCTAGAGATAAAAAACTGCGCCGGCGAAATTAGAATTTAGTTTATGTCTGTTCAGATAACGTGGGCGACAAAAGAATGAACAATACTTAACTTTATTATTCTGTCTCTGCTAATAATAAAACTGTTGCTGAAATTACTCTGCTATTTTTTGTATTATTATCGACAAATCATTCATGTTAACATACTTTACTAGCAACGTAGTATCGGACACGTTTAGAGGCCCATTGAAACCTCCCCATCCAAAGAACGTCCTGCAAGAGTTTGAGATAGCAATCTCCCACCCGAATATACCCCTTACATGCAAAATATTTTTTTATTTTTCGTTTTCTCTAAACTATCTCTAACAATTCATATATATATATATATATATATATATTAGGGTAATCCAGAAAGTCCCAGACGTTTTGAAATAAACAATTAACAAAACGCAAATATCAACGTTTATTATCTACATTTGAAAGGTACACTCTTAAGCTATTTTTCTACATAATCGCCATTCAAATTGAGGCATTTATCATACCGCGGCACAACTTTTTCAATACCCTCTCTGTAGAAATCTGCCGCCTGCGACTTCAACCACTGGCATGCAGTTCAGCGTCAGTATCAAAGCATCAATTTGATGCACCAAACTCCGTGAAATTTGGGGAAAATGTTCCGAAAGTTCTGTAATCGTGAAACGAC
The DNA here is from genome assembly GCA_030765065.1 of Deroplatys truncata. Lineage (NCBI taxonomy): Eukaryota > Metazoa > Arthropoda > Insecta > Mantodea > Mantidae > Deroplatys > Deroplatys truncata. Next base: position 19,396,515 of record CM060985.1, on the reverse strand, counting down.
GATTTTCACGAATTTTGTCATTGATTTGCATTGACAGTTCATCAGTCATATCACTGCGATCCTCGTCGTGAACATTGGTACGGCCATTTTTAAAATCAATGCACCATTGCCTGACTCGACTTTCACTCATTCCCTGCCCGTAAACATCACAAAGTTGACGATAAATTTCAATTTGTTTGTTCTTTTTAGCCAACCGCACTTCACAAGTGGCGGGATTTTCTATTGCAGCGCATAGTTTAACGGATGCGTACTGAATGTAGGAACGTTCTGACACCAAGATGGCGGCTCTAGCCCTACTCATCGCCACGATACGCCAAAACGTCTGGGACTTTCTGGACTGCCCTCGTATATATCATAGCAATAGCCGTTTTCAAAATATCTCGTTCTGTATGTTTCAAATGTAGGTAGATGCTTGAAAGTTACCGATTCTTCTTCTTTATCTTTCTTTTCTTGTTCTTCTTAAGAGGTCGTTAGTATATTTCCTTAAATTATTCGTTCGCATGCTGCACGCAAATAAGCAGTTATTGCTTAATTTCAAAACATTTCTAGACAAACACATATTGTGCAGTGGTAGTATTAATGTTTGTAATTGAAAATGCTATTGTTTATCTGCCGCACGTATGAAAGACAATTTGTCGCGGTCACTTCGTGTTATCTTTTGCTAAGCGCCTGTTATTATATTTAATTTTTTTGGGTTCACTGTCCTCCGGCTAGCTATGATTTCTCGGTCAAGCACTTATCTTATACAGGATGTGTAAACGGAAAGGAGTTTTTATCCAAAGATAACACTGATGAAAGAATTTGTTTTACACTTTTATTGTCGTAACACATTTTTCACTTTCACCTATTAATCTTGACACTCGCCAAACTGAAACTGTTATAATAACTTCTTTACTGCCCATTATTAATTCGCGTACTTCAAATTTTTGTGTAATTAACTTTACGACACGAGAGATTTTTCATAAATTTGCTACGCGTAACCTGCAAATCGATAAACTGTGCGATGTATTCACCATGACTGCTTCTATTGAACTCATTGATGTCTTATACGCAAATGCTTCTGTTGGACTCAGCGACGTGTAACGCGTGGATGATTTTGTTGAACTGGGCAATACTTGCCTCTGACACGAACTTATACTCCTTCGCCCGATATGCCTAAAGATTTATAGCCGAGCTGCTATTGGTTAATAAAACGCGCCAACATTAGCGTCTATATTTATATCCAATGAAAATTACGAAAACATATGCTCTGTGGAAAATGTTCCAGCAAATTCTAAGAAAAACACGCCACTCTGACGTCATTTGCTCGTCTCTAATAATGATAAACAGCTCACCCCCTCGCTACATTATTGCACGCTATTATTGTCAGTTTCAGTAAGGCCGTATAAACCCACTTCTCGACAATGCTTACAATTAACAAACATCTCAAATCAATGTCACACAACAATGCATATTCACACTACAATCACTCTGACATTTACATTTTTGTGATACAAATTACTGCGTCAATTGTGAGTAACGCGACGTGGATAGAAGAATCAACTTTTAATAAATGATATAAACATGAGTAGAGAACGTTATGTGCTTCTACCACATTATATCCCTCCCCGCTTTTTATTTAATGCTACTTTAAATTCGTGGTCGTTTCGTCACCCCAGTCAGTGCTATGCTGGGCAGATGGCCATAGTTACGTGGTCGTCTTCCTGTATCATTTATACTAATCTTATGAAGACAGAAAAGTTGTGTGTATGTGCGTCTGTGGTTCTGATAGTTCTTTCTCCATTGAAAAGCACTTCGCTTCCGGACGAAATAGATTATAATATATTTCCTGGAAATGTAAAATTGGGGTGTTAAGGGAGGATTTTCATAATTATATATCAGTTAGTTTCAGTTCCGTTGCGTTGAAAATGTTGTTTGGTGCTGTACTGAGTACGTAACAGATTGTTTATTCTTTCCAAGCCTCAGGAATAAATGTAGAGGCTTAAAACTTTTAAAAATTGAGTGATTGGAGAGGGGGTTTTAAAGGAGCATATTTGTTATAATTTTGGCAAAATTTGGCGCACCTCGGCTTTAGAACCTCCAAAAAATGTTAACCTACCGTAAAACTTTCACAAACGTCCGCTTCCCTTATTTTTAATCGCCATTTTCAATCCCTAACATACAAATCAACTTTCTTTGGACAAAATTTGTACACTTATACTATCTTTGTCACGGTGTTAAAGTGCTTACCTCCATGATGACCTTTGAATCAGGGAACATGTGAAAATCACTTGGGAAAAGATCTGGTGAATATGGAGGATGCCAGAAAACTTCCCAGTTGAATCTTCTGAGCTCCGCCTGGGTCAAGATTCAAATTGGAAGTTTTCTCATATCCTCCGTATTCACCGGAGCTTGCCCCAAGTGATTTTCACATGTTCCTCCAATTCAAAGGTAAGCACTTTTAACACCGATGATGAAGTCAGCTGGTTGCGAGCACAGGACCCGACCTGGTACAACACTGGTTTGGAAAAACTTGTGTCACGTCCCCAAAAATGCTTGGAAAAACGCATTCACTATGTAGGAAAGTGACAGAAAGATTGTACAATATAAATAAAATTAATTCAATATGATCAGTTGTGTGTAATGTTTTTTTATAAAATAGGAAAACTTACTTATTGGACGCACCTCGTAGTATAACGCTTGGCAAAAATCATAGGCTGCTTTGCAACTTCCAAAAACAACGAACTCTTATTTTAAATCACACAGTACCCCGAAATTAAAAAAAGTCCTTACCTTATAAGCCGAAACTAAGAGTTGCTTGTCCAGTCAGGACATAGGAGCTGGCGAAAATTATAGGATACCTTGCAACTTTAAAAAAATTACCGTACTCATATTTGCTATCCGTTATGTACAAAATCTGCAACATTTGGCCAATGGGCACTTACGGTTAGATAGAAGTAAACATTTACGCTAATCACGACTTTAAAAAAAAACACCACTATTGTTATTTGCAACCCCTTACTTACGCAGTGTCTTCGTGCAGTAACGCATCAGACAAAGGAAATATGCAAGAATGTCGCATCCGTCAGTATGGAATGGCTACGAATCACATAGCAAGTATACAATATCCCTTCTGTTAAATTAAAAAAAAATGTGATTCGTGACTTTCTCTATCCACTATCGTCAACAGGAGATAGAGGAAACCGAATCGATAGTCTCATGCATAAAACTAGTTGCTATATGCTCATCTTGAAATCCCATACTCTTTCCATAGCATCCGAGAAACAAGAGGAGAGCGACAGCACTTCAACCAATCACAAAGTATTGACAAATTCAAATCAATAACAACGTATATCTCGGAAATGGCTAATGCCACGAAAAGGTTATTTGAAATAAATTGTATATTTAAAGAGTACATTTTTTATGTAGTAGGTACGTTTTTGTCTGTCTCATCGTTTACCAATTATACAAAATTGCTTCCAAATGAAGAGGACTTCACAGGTTATTCCTAGAAAAGTAAACATATACGTTTTATTTGGCACGTAAACATCTTAAAATATGGCATTTTAATCAAAATCGTTAGTCATTTTTGAGAACATCAAAAACTTCAAAAAATCCTCCATTTAAAGGGTAGTTTGGGTTGAGGGGGATTTTCTTGAAAACCTTCGTGTGGCCATTTTTGAAAGATACTGAACCTAAATACCAAGTTTGGTATTTATCGTTTTTGGGTTATGCTGTTCTTCTCTCTCTCTCTCTCTCTCTGTCTATCATATACACATACGAACCTTTTTCCAAATTTTTTTGTCCAGGGGGCCTCAAAACATGTATTTTCGGTGAAATCTCGGTATCGAGTTTTGGGTGGAAAACAATACTTTTTTTCTGCTTACCTACTGTAAGTACGCAGTAGGGAGATTAAAAAGGGTAGTTTGAAAAGTCTATAACGTATACACTCACTAGTTATTTTCATTGAACAGTAGAATAAGAAATTACTCAATTCTTCGCCATGGTTAATTTCCTTAAAACGTCCTGAACTCTCTTATGCAGATAAAATGTTGCGGGTTGTGGTCAGAGTTAAACTGTCTTGGCGATTATAAAACTTATCTGGGAATATCTTGGAGGTAATGACCGTAAATAATGCAACATCGCATGCAGATGCAGTTGCTATAACGCTCACGTGATGTCGCCACAAATTTTCAAACGGAAAGTGAAGGCAAACAAAACTGTGTTTAAGAATATCGTAACAACGACTTCTAGACATTGTATATTTTACTGGACAAATTTCTTGCAGTCTTTATTCGAATTAAAATGAAGTGATAATTATAGTTTTCTACTTGGGCCATTAGTAGAGCAAAACTCTTTTGTCTATTGTTTTCCCTGCACTTTTATTGGCAAAGATCCGATAATAGAGAAAGACAAAATATGAAGAAAAGTTTGCCAAAGTATAAAAATATGAAGAAAAAAATAAAAAATATTGTCAAATATATATATATATATATATATTTTTTTTTAAGCCAAAACATCTTATACTTTTATGGTTTGGGGTAGGTTCATTTCATTAGTTTAAAAAAAAAATCTGATGTGGTGCGCTTACATGACTTCTCTACTCAGTCTTGTATAACACACGCTTATTTTTCTATTTACTTCTGTTAATCGAGATAAACGTTTGTAGAAATGGTTTTATTATATCCAGTGAGCAAGCCTTGGCGGGACCGGCGTGCGGATGGCCGGCGACGCTGGTTGCTGTGTCGGCGGTGCGAGTGACAGGAAGTTCCAAGTAAACATAGTACGGTTTGTCACGTAACTTATTTCTAACACACATAACATAAACACTTAAAAAGAAAAGTAAATCACTGGTTCCTATAATGATAAGAAGCATGGTTTAGAATATGAAGTTTCATATTTTCCATCTCTCTAGCCATAACCTACGTTATACTTCTTTCACAGTCTTTTGAGACAGTGGAGAGGGGAAGGTAAAAACGCGCCCAAGTCGGCTTCGTGTGGCGGCTCTTTGTGCTAGCTGTCGCACGCGAATTCCTTATCTCCCCCTTCCACTGTTTCAAAAGAATCTCAACAAACAATATAAGTATTACAACGTAGGAGGACACTCGCGCACTGCGACCTACCTACATTGTGGCTATAACCCCCAGGAGGAAGGAATGAAATGAAGGAACCGTAACAGGCCCAGGACGCGCGGAAGTTCCTAGCAGTTCCAGGCTTGAAGACCCGTCCCACTGCTTGGAGCGATGAACGAACGGATAACCAAGCAGCCCAGTGTCCAAGGGGAGTACACGCCGGCACTGCCATACGCCACGAAACCTAGAAGCATATCTGAAATGTGATAAGGGAACGGAAAGAAACAGAAATGTTGGAAACGAAATCGTGGTAGATGAGGACTCACCCCAGCATTCGCCTATCGACCAGGGAAAACTACAAAATCCCAAAGGTCAGAATGGACGGTCGAAGAGAATTGAACCCGGGACCTCCCAAATGCGAACCTCACACGTTACCGCTAAGCCAATTCGCTTAGTATGACCTACCTCAGGTTTCAGGAACTGTGTTCTTCGGTAGGTCGCGCAGTAATATAAAGAAAACACAATATTGATACCTGCGCTTTATAAAGGTTCAGTCAATGAATGTGTATCCAACACAATGTATGCTTTTACTTTTATTAATTAGAAACAGAAACCGCACTTCTTTTAGCATTATTGTGTTAACTGCGGAGGTCTTATTCTGTCCCTTGTCTCTCTCTCTCTCTCTCTCTCCACTTTCAATTGTGTACTCACTTCTGTCATTCTCTTTCTCTCTGACGCCTTCTGTCCCCGTCTTTGTGCAATGCGCATGTCGTGCAGTAGCGACTCCTTGCTTGTTGCTATGGAGATGTAACCGATATAAAATAGACGATAAACAGTCAATGCAGACAGGATCAATAACACAAATTAAAAAGTTAATTAATGAATAAAAATGTTGTAGATTTATATAATCATGTCCATCACTAATCATTTTACTTTTTCCAGGGAAAAAAGGTTTACTAAATGGCTATGTTAATATTCGGTCAATTGCAGTGGTCAGTATTTACTTTTTGGTCGACCACACTGATTACGTGTGACGTAACTTAACTGTTATGGCATCCACAACAGTTCAACGACTCTTTTATGATCTTACTCGGCGGCGCGCGCAGCTCCCCTATCGCCCATACATTTTAACACCTTCAAAGTACAGCCCAGTGGGATCCAATCCCTAAAAAACAATAAAATGTATGTTTAAAATAAAATAAATTCTGTTCGTTGTAATTTTAATGTTCTAATGAACTGAGTTCATTTTCTTTGTTTCAATACGTGTTGCTTTCAGGTTACCTGCATGCAATCAACGGTGCTGATATGTTGTACTACTCGCAATCATGCTCAAGGTCCTATCATCCGATTTTTAATCTTACAATTATCACGGTAAGATATTTTTGTAAAAACTCAAGGTTTTGAAATTATACTGTGTGGTCAACAGAAACAGCGTATGTAATGACTGTAATAGTAATTAAGACGCTCGTATGAAGCTCGCTACTGCCCGTCTTAATTACTATAATTTTGTTCCATATACATGCGTCATTTTCACATTTTAATGTTGTCTTCACAAACACTATCTCTGTACTTGTGACAGTCATATTAAAACACTACCCACATACCTACTTTCATGACACGTCAATAACTCATTTATAAGCACATATCATTCGATATTTCGTGAAATAATTATTAAATGTACGAGGGGCGTCCAATAAGTAAGTTTCTCTATTTTATAAAAAACATTACACACAATTGATCATGTTGAATTAATTGTATTTATATTGTACAATCCTTCTGTTACTTTACTACATAGTCAACATGTTTTTCCAAGCATGTGTTGCACCAGGTCGGGTCCTTTGCTCGTAACCAGCTGTTCACTTCTGATTGATCTTCGTCACGATGTTAAAGTGATGACCTTTGAGTCAGGGGAACATGTGAAAATCACTTGGGAAAAGATCTGGTGAATATGGAGGATGCGAGGAAACTTCCCAGTTGAATCTTCTGAGCTCGGCCTGGATCCAGATTCAACTTGGAAGTTTTCTCGTATCCTCCATATTCACCGGAGCTTGCTACAAGTGATTTTCACATGTTCCTCCAAATCAAAGGTATGCACTTTTAACATCGATGATGACTCAAATCGGTGAACAGCTGGTTGCGAGCACAGGTCCGGACCTGGTACAACACTGGTTTGGAAGAACTTGTGTCACGTCCCCAAAAATGCTTGGAGAAACATGTTGACTATGCAGAAAAGTAACAGAAGGATTGTACAACATAAAATAAATTCAACATGATCAATTGTGTCTAATGCTTTTTATAAAATAGGAAAACTTACTTATTGGACGCCCCTCCTACAACAGATAACAGGATTCAAGCCATCCACTGCTACCATAACGGCTGCGACATTCCTATGTACGAAACTGTTCAACAATAGACAAATGTTCTTGACCAAAACAAGGCGTTGGTTGCAACTCAAATATGCGGCCACTGTCATCTTTAGTAACATATGAAAATTAAGAGAAACGCTAATGAGAGTTTGAGTTTTATATCAAAGTGAAACTAATAACGAAATATACACAAGTAATAATAATTATAAGCGACACGGCGCATCAATGGTAAAGTCGTCACTGATGTCACATGTTACTTTATCTGTGGACTTTTAAAAAGTAATTTTACTTTCTCTTCTACTTTCATTCCGTTCAACAATTCGATACCGAGATTTCACTGGAAATACACGTCTTGAGGTCCCCGAATACTGCCGTTTGTGAAAATTGCAACACCAAGAAACAATTTCCCGAATAACTTCAAACTTGGTGGAAGTGTAGAAGAGTGTGCAAGCAATAAGTGAGATGGGGTACACGTAGGCCGAGCAGAGTCCTCTCGTGTCGGTCCGACAAGCTCAGTGTTGCGCCAGTGCACAGCTGTTAAACAAGGTGGAAAAAATAAAGTGAGAACCAGTATGCCTCGTCGACGTCAATAGGAGCCATATCGGCATGTGAGTGAGTTCGAACGGGGCAGAATGATCGGTCTCCGGGAAGCGGGTTTGTCATACCGTGACATTTCGGCTCGTACAGGGCATGCTGCTACGTCAGTGATGCGTGTGTGGAAGCAGTGGATAGATGAAGGTCGTACGCAGCGAAGAGCGAGTACTGGACCACGGAATATGACCACAGCACGGGATGACCGTCATCTTGTCCGCATGGCCATAACGGACCCTGCACCTTCATCCACAGTGTTGGCTTGACGCTGGAGCACTGCAACAGGTGTGAACTTGTCTGCATCAACGGTTCGTCGCCGTATCCTGCAGGTTGGACTGGTTGTATGAATGCCATTACGTCGGCTTCCATTGTCCAGAAACCGCAAGCTCCTCCGACTGCAATGGGCACGTGAACACCGTTACTGGGGTGCTGAGTGGCAAAATGTAGTCCTTTCGGACGAATCCCGCTTCAACGTGTCCTACAGTGATGGCCGCATACTTGTCCGGCGGTACCATAGTGAGCGCAACCTGGAGGGCTGCATTGTCGCGCGGCATAGCGGACAAACACCAGCTGTGATGGTTTGGGGCGCCGTTGGTTACAACGACCGATCTCGCCTCCTTCAAATTGAGGGCACTTTGAACAGTAACCGGCACCTAACGATGGTAGTAAAGCCTGAGGTACTCCCCCTGCTTCAGGCATCTCCACAGGCCACATTTCAATAGGACAATGTCCGGCCACATATTGTGTGGACTGTACAAGCCTTCTTCGAAGAGCGACATGCTTCCCTGGCTGCATGTTCGCCTGACATGTCGCCCATCGAACATGTCTGGTATATGGTTGGTCGGCACCTGGTGCGTCACGGTCCTCCAGTAACCAGTGTCACAGATTTGTGGGCTGGAATACAAACTGCGTGGAGGGAAATCCCTCAGGAGCTTATTCAGAACCTTTTTGATTCAATGCCAGGTGTATAGCAGCTCTAATTGCAGCGCATGGAGGCCACGCCAAATACTGAATATTAGGGCTCAAAGGTGAGGTATAGATTTGAAATGTTTATCATTTGTTACTTGACATTTACCTAACCTGTGCTATTAAATTCATTGAATTCATGCGTTTCCTTCTTGGTGTTGCAATTTTCACAAACGGCAGTGTATTTACGAAAAGGTTGTGGGCGCGTGAATAGTATAACTATAATTCAAAAACGAAGACTTTATATTTAACTACAGTATCGTCCAAGAATTTTCAAACAAATCTCCCATCCGAATCTACTTAATAGCCTGTAAGTTCCTCTTCATTCAGAAAGAATTTTGTGTAACTGAAAAACCATAATAGATAGAACAAACTTGCTGCACCTAAAATGTAGTTGTGTTTAAAACACAATTTATTTCAAATAACATCTTTTTTGGCTTCAGCTATTTACAAAAATATCCAGTGTTACTGTAATTGTTTAAAAGTGCTATCACTATTCTGTTCTTTCTCGCAATGTCATGGAAACGATGGAATGGAATTTTATGGCCAGTAGGTACAGGGTGAGCCAAAAACTCCGAACCGTCTGCGCGGTGTTTTTCCTGTCCGCGTCACGGCGTTCGTTGCGGTCTGCTGCTATCATAGAAAGGCGCGGATGAAAGCATACTACATTTTTAAAACTACTTTTAAAGACTTTACTTACCAACTTTATGAAAGGAAATGCTGAAACTGTCCAGGAAAAACACCGCGTAGCCGGTTCGGAGTCTTTTGGCTCACTCTGTATATAGTCACTTGCTTTCAAACATCTGACTCGATTTCCTCTATCCCTCCTGAGCCCTCAACGAAATGTCTAACGAAACTATTTCTGCAAAGGCTTACCTCGATTAATGAAGTAGCTAAATAGGGAAATAAGCTTTCGTAAGAAGAGTTGTGGAAGGTATATAAAAATAAAGGATGGTGGGTAGAGAAAATAATGTGAATGTAACACATTAGAATTGTTTTTTCCCATAAGCGCAGTAGATAGATTTGAAGAATATCTAATTAATTGCCCATATGAAACATAAAACAAACCATTTTCATTGATTCTGAAAATCTAAGTGTATTTTTCACCAATAAAGTTAGGACTCTACCAAGTTTCTTCATAAAATATCCAGTTGATCAATTTACACTTACTGCAGGGCATATTATTCTTAGATCAGTTTAAAGAAACATTAGAATGCAGAATTTGGTCTTCAGATTTACTCTAGAAAGGAATGAATATCCTTTAAGAATGGTAATATGTTTATATTCGCACTTATTAGTTATTGACATGCAATGTACAGTAATAATTAGAAAACATTATAAAAATAGAGAAATATGCAGATGCACGCGTTATTTCCATGTGACCTAAACCATATCTCTCTTCAACCGACCGACCGAGCGACCGACACATCAACAAACAAAATGTGTAAATACGACAGAATCCGCTCTGTACTGATAACCGACTGACAGTGTTACCAACAAACAGATATACTAGTGGGAGATGCCTAGTTCATATTACAACTGATGACACGACTTTCTCTATCCAACATCGTTTATTTTTATATCTCTTCTACAAACGTTTATTATTCTATCTACTTCATGTTAATCGAGATAAAGGTTTGCATTACTACACACATACAAGAGGGATGCTGAAGATTGAAGTGACAATCAAATCTTCCACGACAAACTAAACAACGGCGACTTAGCATTCCAAAAATGTATCAAAGTTTTTGCATATTCCAACCCATAACAACGGAAATGTCTGAAACTGCAAATGAATTTTGAAACTGTCTGTTTTAAAGACATCACAATTTATGAAGAGGACGTCACAAGCTATTCCCATAAAATTCAACATGTAACATTTTATTTGTAATATGCAGATACCTTAAACGTAACGTTGGTATTTTAATAAAATCGTTAGAGCGATTTTGAAATGATAAAAAATAAGGGAAACCCTTCCACGTAAAGGGTATTTTGGGGTGGGGTAGCTTTCTTGAAAAATGTTGGTGTCGCATCCTTTGATGACGGAGGGGTCTGCCATAACACATAGTGGGCCTTATGTGCTTGCAAGGTGACCCCAGGGAAGAAGGGAGCACGAGGATGTGCGCTAGCAAGGGTTCCAGCATGACGCCGAGGCTAAGCCAACCGCAACGTGAGGATCCCGGGTGTAGATGAGATACTCCCAGCAGTCCCGCCAAGCGCCAGGGTCCTACAACACTGAAATAGATGAAGGAAAGTGTAGAAGGTGAACCACCGCAGTATTCGCCTACCGACCCAGGAAACCACGGAAACAAACAGGCTAGGACCTCAATGCAGCGGAGCCATCCCTCTCGGTCGCACGCTTGGAAAATGCTGAACCTAAATACGAAGTATGGTGTTTTACCGGAGTTTCGTTTTTCAGTACACATACACAAGCACGAGTGTAAATGTTATTTTTATTTATTTAGGGGGACGTCAAACATGTGGGTATTTTCTGTGAAATCTCGATAGGAATCGACTTTTGTATGGAATGCAGTACTTTGTCTGCCTTAATGCGGGTTTATTACTAAAGCGCAGAGCAGTTTACTATCAGCAATTTTAAGGGTAGCTCCAGAAGTTAGTAATTTTAAAATTATTATTCTGAATATGAATTACTGCATTTCCTGATAAAGCGTCCCATTTTAATATCATTGGAAGGTACAGTCAGTAGGAGAGATGCGGTGGCGCACAACCTTTGCGTTTCTTGTGCTAATGTGATGAATGGCAACACTGCATGCTATGCTCCCAAATGAAGCGTAGAAATGTTGTGAACTTGTGCAGTCGATAAATATCGCAGATAAAACATCGCTGTGCAAATTGTGTTCCATGCCGTGATTTGTTGCTTCGGGTCGTTGTAAATATTAAGCCGTTGGGAAGCCAGAATGTACAGCCAGCCAAAATTAGACGCGTACCGTTCAGCCGAGGTGTGAACTCCGGGTTAATTTCACTTACGTAAGCCGTTGTGTGTTATCACGTGCTCAAGGTTAGGCTAAATGTGTTTTTAAAATTTCCCATATATTACATTCACATCACTTTCTCTACCATTATCGTTTATTTGTATAACCTTCTATAATCTGTTCTACAAAAGCTGGTTTTTCGATCTGCTTTAACTTACTGAGATAAACCTTTGCAGAAATAGTTTGATTACATATTTGAGTAGCCTAATATCAAACCCGGACATATGTCCCTTCATTTAAAATTTAGTTAGCAGTGTATTCCGATAGGTTTTTTTCCGTGGTGAAGTCCTTTACTTTAAAAAACAGACACAAATATGGTTAATTAAGCGTTGAAGTTCACTGTTTCCTTCAAAAGTGGACACCTGAACAAGAGCTTGGTTTTAAACTTGGACATTTGCTTAAAGAACCAATGGTAATACTGAATAAGATCACATGATCTTAAAAACAGAAATGGCGACGGCTTGTGACGGGTGTTAACTTGTTGCTTAAGATTTTATGAATTTTTCAACTGTTACTACGAATAAGTAAATAGCTACGCGAGTACTTCACCAGTAACTGAAGGAAATGCCAGGAAGAGATTATGGAAAAGTAATATAGAGAAGAGACTAAGATAAGAATATCTGGCAAGCTCTTGTTTTATTTATTACATGAAATTATAGATTATTGGGATGAATTTGTATATCAGAAATGATACAAGAGAGTATAGTAAAAAATCTGACGAGCGTTTTAACTGGTCATATGTTGAGACATTTTGGAGATATCAAGGCCTGAATATATATGGCCATCATACTGGCTGAGAAAGAGACGAATTATTAATCATTACTGAATGCCTCTGCCGTTTAAAAACTTCGAGATGTTGACAGGTTGCTCGTCATACATTTTGCAGAAAATGCTCACTCTTGAGTGGTACAAGAATGTACTACAGAGACAACCTTGTCTGCCAGGTTTGTCCGATGATCAATGTGAATGTGAAACATAGCAGGATGATTTGGGCAGTGACCTCGTTTTAATGTCTATTTCAGATTAAATTTACATCCACTTGGACTTTAAATATACAATTATGAGCAAAAGTTTTAATTTCCTCTGTAAATTTTTTGCACGGTATAGAAACTGAAGAAACATGTGTTACTATACCTGTAAATTAACAGAAAATTTCATGAGTTATTTAAAGTAACATGTTATTTTATTTCTGCCACTGAAAATATGGCTAGATTATTGTAGTTGGTTTTACATGTATTCAATAATATAAGAAACTTATAGCGTTTAAAATGTAATGTAAAACATTTTTTACGTTCACAAACACCAACTTCTCAAAATTCCTACAATTTTCCAGCTGATACTCTTTTGAATAGACTGACATCACTACTAAATGAAACGGACACCTACAAGTCTGTTCACATCTACACATACTTGTTTCAAAGACGGACATCTGTATTTTTAAAGCTAATTTTAACTCATTTATTTGTATAAATTAATATTGGTTATTTGGCAGTAGCATTCCTGCAGTACTAAGCTTAATGGTGCAAAAATTAGTATGTAAATATGTGGATCCTACATTTTGTAATAAAAAAGGGAGTTTATCTCATTTGTTTGCAAACGACAGAAGTCCATCTTTGATATTAACCTACTCATTTGGTTATATGCATAAGGAGCATGGACAAAGCCGAATCGATTCTCAGATGTTTAAAAATCAGGTCCCTACATATGGCATCGTGAGAAACAGCTGAAGAATATTGAAACATTCAAATGAATAATAACGGATATCTCGGAAATGGCTGATGTTACGAAAACGTTATTTGGAATAGATTGTGTCTTATAAAGAGATCTACAATCTTTTTGTGTGCAGAAAGTTTTATCTATCTTTAAACGGTTAGCAGTTCAGGCAGTATTTTCATCGCTTAAATGATATCAGTCTAATTATATAGTATAAAAAATAATAGCCCGTCTGTAAGCAATATGTGCATATTATAGTATATAAAATGTATAGCCATTGTATTATGTTTATTTTATTATGTATATTTATAAAATGTTATGTGAATGTATTTCTTAGTTTAATAATGTAGGAGCAGTGAGAATAGAAGCAAGCTGCTTTTTGTAGCAAAACAGAGCCACAAAGTAGAAGCCGAAGGTTGCTAACAATAAGGTAACCTTGAGACAACAATAAATTAGAAAGTTAAAAAAAAAAAGCTACCAAAAGTCCATGGAACAATACCAAAGTAATGTTCAAAACAGTTTGCAAAAGGTCACGTGGGTGCAGAAAGCAAGCCAAAGTAGAAATAAAGGTATTCTATTGGAGTAGGCTAAGCCAATCAGAAACTAGAAATATAGAAATGTACAAATTTAAACGGTAGACGCTAGGAAGTAGCGTACCAAGCAGTTCGGTTTGGTGGTTGTATGTTAGTGTATGTAGACGTGAGAATTTAGTGGAGTGCGGATAATATATGTGTTGATCTTTTAAAAGTGTAATTAGCAGCGGTACCAGCCCTATTTAGAGATACTTGCGCTACCAGATATTACTGACGCAGCCGAGGCATAAATAATAAATAAATAAACGGAAAAAATTATTACACATAAACTTTATTAACACACGACACCGCCGCAAAAGTTGGTTCGTAAACGTGGGACGAAGACCAACACAAATTTGTATCCATACGTGATTCCTGGCGCTGCAAATTTGGCGCCCATACGAGGTGCAACCGCCGCACAGTTATATAAAATTCCTCCGAATGAAGGGCACTTCAAGGCTACTCCCGAAGCATTAAAAATATATAGTTTATTTGTCGTGTAATTATCTTATATATACATATAATTCTAATCAAAATCGTTTGAGCCATTTTCAGAAAATAAAGAACTTCCAAAGTTTTCCGTGTAAAGGGTAGCTTGGGTTGGGGGATTTTCTTGAAAATCTTCTTGTCATGTCTTTTTAAGACATTGAGTTCAGGTATCAAGTTTGGTACCGCACCGCTAGATGTACGACCCTGACGTTCATGGGAAACAGCTTCTGGTATTTATCTAAAGCAACCCCTAGAACAGATAAGCAGATGTCTGACCGCTCCGTGATACCCACCCCACTGCCTTTTCTGGGGTATTAAAATGCCACTCCTATACTTCGCTGCAAACCTCCCTACTACAGCAATATTGTAATGTTTGTTCAGCTTATTTAAAAATTTCGTTATGCATTCTTTAAAGATGGACGAAAGACATCTAAAGGGACTTTTCATGAAATCAAATAAAGTTTTGAATTTAAATTCTAATAATTTAATATATGACTGAGCTTTAGAAAACTATAGGTGTTACATACCTTATTATTTTTTCACCAAAAATGTTGATGTTACAGAAAATGTAATCTTTGACTTTAAACAAATAGGTATATTTGAGGAATAATACACAACATTCGGAAACTTGCTGTCACTTGTTTTTCACACGCGAGTCGATTTTCACTTTTGAAAATAATTTTCTGTTCTAATAACGTTGAACAAATCCGCTAAATTTGTTGAAATTAGCAATATCAGTACAGAGTGCTGTAGACGGTAGAAGTGGGAAACAGAAGAGAGGGCAAAATAACATTTCCTAAGTTATTCTAGACTTGTTTTTGCAGCGTATCTCCGACACAGTGTTATTTATTTTACTCGCTCATCTCTAAGCTGCTGTTTTTATACGAGTTAAATGTTGTATTTCCAAAGAGCCGTCTACTCAGAACGGCATAACTAAAAAACTAAAGTCGAATAAATACTAAACGCCAATGCTTCAGTATCTAGGAGAATTGCAGGTGGAAAGGATCGCGTTTTCTTAAAGTGCATGGAGTTGTGCAACAGACAGACAAGGGAAACTTGTGGATCAATAGCGAGTATCAAAACAGAAGTTTCTTGGAAAAAGTAAACTTAAGACTGGAGGGTAGGTATTGAAATATTCGGTGTTATGGGACCGAAAGAGTTTTCTGGGGCAGGAAAAATGCATAGGGATATGTCATCAAATGCGTCGAGAAGTGGAGTTATGAATTTAAAAGGTTTAAGACGCGACAAGGATTTAGTAAAATGTCCAATGTGTGGGTAAACGAACACACATTTCAATTGTTTACTATACTGCAGTCAACATTATGACGAGAACAGTGAAATAATTCAGACAGAGAAATGTTGATTAGGTAAAAGGAGAGAAAAACCGAGGGAACTGCTTGGGCAAAGTTAGAAAGAAATGGATAAGAATGACCAGAGGGAAGGTAGATATGAAGAGTAGGTATGGGTTATACAGCAGAGGAGAAAACCTCACGCACTGCGACCTGCGGATGAAGTGAGGGAACCATGGGAGGCCACACATACGCGCGGAGCTCCCTAACAGTTCCTAGCTCCAGGATCTGTCCCAGCTGCCTAGAGAGGGCGATGAACGACTCTAGTGTCCATGGGAGTAGTCTTTCCTTTGAGCAAGCATCCGCGCCATCTGTCCGGCACCAACATACAAAACGATTGGGTTTTATTTATGGACGCCCTTTAACTACTGTGGTTCTTAGCGTCACAATGTGGCCGTGAATAACCGGTAATTTGGCTCAGAGGCCTCTTTATCAGGCTTAAGGTTCTTTTACGTGCCGTAAATCTACGACACGGGGCCACCGGCTTTATTTCCCTTCCGAAGGAAACCATGCTAAGGATTTTTACGCTCGAAAAAATCCATCGCCCTCCGACAGGTTTAAACCCGCGACCTCCATACCGCGCATCGATACACGAGACCTAGAAGCACACCTGAAAGATAATAAGAAAACGGAATTAAAGAAAAATGATGGAAAGGAAATCGTGTTAAATGAGAAACCACCCCAGCATTCGCCTACCGACTAGAGAAAACCACGAAAAATCTAAGTTGGCAGTGGGTGGTCGAACCTCGGACCTCCCAAATGCGAGCCTCACACGTTACCGCGGAGCCATATCGCTCGGTATAAACAAGTAAAATATTGTGGCGTGTGTGTATTGTCACGCCAGACACATTATTGTGTCGCTGGCGACAGTATTGTTGGGGTGATTCTTTCGGCTTTGGGTTTGAAGTTCATCTGGCGTGGCGACTCACCACCTTCTGGCTGGCGATCCTAGCCAGAGGTGGAGAGAGTGGGGGAAGTTTTTTTTTATTGATCGACAGTAGAGATATAATGGCGACTTGAGCCCACATAGAGATGCCGACAAGCGATAAAGTTCTTTGTTCTACGCTGACAAGCCCCGCCCCCTCCCTTTGAGGGCTCACATGCCGCCAGGTCTCGTGTCGTTAGGCCCCGCCCCCTCTCGCTTTGTGTGCTCACCTAATGCCGACAGTGTCTGTGCTAACAGGTCCTACCCCCTCTCCCATGCGTTCTACTGTGGCGTCATGACTTGAGGGAATTGTTTTCTCGAGTCCTGCCGCCCCTCGGCAAATTAATTAGGTAATGTTCGTCAAACATTTTTTTATGATTACTAAGGTCTGCAGATTGCATCCTCGAGCAATTAAGTTTTTTGATTAATGAATTGTTGACTGGAGCTTGAGTATAAGTAGTCTGCTCACGGGAACAGTCTGTCATGTAATGAAACACTGCAGCCTTCTTGTATCTGGGGAAATCGCTTGTCCATTAGCTGAACATGTTAGACGCTTTCAACACATTAATAGGCTTTTAAGTTTACATTCCGGATCTGTTTACATACATTAGCGATCAACGACATACTTCCGTCTGGAGGTAACGGTGACACACATTAGCTGACCCGTTAGAGGCTTTCACTCCATTAGCGAACAAGAGCCCGGCATGTAATGAAAAAACCCGTAACCTACTTCTGTCTGATGGTAACGGTGACCTCTATTAGCTGACATCTTTAGACGCGTTCACCTCATTAGCGAACAATGCCAGTAATTGTTTTCCTAAGTGCTCTACAATCTCTCACCACTTCAGCTTTAGTGGGGGAATTATATAAAAGCAGCATCTTCTCCAATGATTTTCACAGTTTCTCCGCTGAAATCAACGAGTTAAGGTCTCTGCAAACTTTTCTCATTCAAAGTGAAAGTTCAACGAACATCATGTCTGGTAAGTTGTAACAAAACACTTCATTTACTTTTAAAAGTTAAATTATTTCTCTCTACATTTAACTTATATTCGCGTTCTTGTTTTTAATGCATGGCATTTATATGCGAATAGCTGAGCATTCTAAAAAGTTAATAGCTAGACAAGTGAATTTTCTGAAATGTGAATAGTTAAGTATTCATTTTAGGCAAGCTTATTCTGCATTTAATAGCTAACTGCGCGAATTCTCAAAAAAAAATGTGATCAGTTTAGTTAAGTATTCACATTGTTGAGTAATTATTATTCCGGATATTTAAATACGTGTTTTCACCGGGTGAATTATATTCCTTTCTAGAGAAATACAATTACTTGAAAACCCTGCGAATCGAATAAAAAATGATCTGTATAAAAATTTCTTCCGGGGTAACCGACGGTAATCGATCCGAAGACTTCATGCTTGCATGCACTGGTCGAACATTCACTGTGAATGTTTCATTCCTCTCTCGCATTTATTTAGTAAAAACTTTCAGCATGTTTCCATCATGTTAAAGAGATATTTTCCATGATTGTGTCGAGAAATACACGTGATTTATATCTGTAATAGAAATTTCTCAGGTGTTTAAAATACATCGACATTTTCCCTGTATAAGGTATTCGCAGTAAAGTAAATTAACTTAATAATATATCGTTTCTTTAATAAATAAAAATCTAACGCGTAAATTAATTGCGTTTTCAGCAATCAGTTCTGCTAACATGTCTGAAGCATACATCCAGCTCCAGCAGGATACCCAACGCCGGCTGCAGGATCGCTCATCAAATGCCGTAATGATTCAGGCATCCGAACAGTCGAATGGTAAGCATTCTTCAGTGTTTTAAAAAGTAATGTAACAATTCATATTAACTTCTTTTACACATCCTATATTATTATTTCAGGAAATGGACTTTATTTTGGTATCGACCATCCATCGACCGGTGCACAGGCACCGCCAGGCTTCCAAACCTTCCTGGTTCCAAATCATTATGGAGCTGGCTCTGGCCCGTACATACAGCAACAATCGTACGGTAAGAATTTACAGGCTGGTATTCGAGCATTTGTAACTAAAAAAAATTTACATGATAGTAGACATACAATGTCGATTCTGGCACACAAAAGCATGCCTCCGACAGCATAGAGTTCTGGATTGTATAAGGAGAAAAGGATATATTTAAGGGGAGTTTCTCACCCATATGCAGTCACATAACTCTACCGATCTCCCAGAATGCTATGTATTTTTCACACGGGTGTTTAAAACATGTATTTTTTTTTCACGTATAGAGTGTAGATTCTTTAGAACTCTGTACTTAAACATGCTATACTATTATTATTATTTATTTTTTCCAGGAAATGGACTTTATTTCGGGGGCGGTATCGCTCAACAGGCGACCGCTGCACCGGTACCTCCAGGCTTCGCGACCGTTGCACCAGTAGGCTTCGCGACCGCTGCACCGCCGCCTCCAGGCTTCCAGACCTACCTGGCTCCAAATCAGCATGGTTGGGTCCCTGCCCCATACATGCAGCAAGCATCGAATGGTAAGAATTTATCAGCATTTTACGAACTTCTTTTACACATTATATATTATTATTATTAATATTGTTACTATTATTTACAGGAAGCGGACTTTATTTCGGAGGCTGCATCGGTCAACATGCGAGCGCTGCACCGGTACCTCCAGGCTTCGCGACCGTTGCACCAGTAGGCTTCGCTACCGCTGCACCGCCACCCCCAGGCTTCCAGACCTTCCTGGTACCAAATCAGCAGGGGTGGGGCTCTGCCCCATACATACATCAAGCACCGAACGGTAAGAGTTTTTCAATATTTTATGAACTTCTTGCTTTACAAATTCTATATTATTATCATTATTAATATTATCATTATTATTATTTTCAGGGAATGGACTTTATTTTGGGATGAGGCAACCATCGTACGCTGCACAGGTACCACAGGGCTTCCAAGCCGTCATGGGGCCAAATCAGCAGGGTTGGGCCCCTGCTCCCTACATGCAGCAACCACCGACAGGTAAGAATATTTTTCAACATTTTATGAAGTTCTTTACACATTGTATATTATTATTATTAATATTATTATTCCAGGAAATGATCTGGGTGACGCTGGAAGCCAACCTATGGACCTGGCAACACAGGGGTCAGCATCGCCGGAGATTGGTGAAGACTCGACCACTGCACAGTTAGCCTCCTCATCGCTCGACACTCTAGAGGAAGTTATACAAGGTGAACCATCGACCTCCTCACTCGCAGGCAATGAAACCGCTGCACCATCGACCTCCTCAGACGCAAGCGATGAAGCCGCTGCACCGTCAACCTCCTCCTCATCATCATCATCCAATGATGTAGAACCAGTTAATGGAAAGAGAGGACCGACATCGGATGGGAGGGAACAGCTTACAATAAAAAAAGCCAAGGTTAGTGCTAGCAATTGCCTGGGCCTAGAGTGCAATACCATACAATCAGCATTCAAGGGACGTATTTTTAATAGTAGAATAGAAAATACATTAGAAATACTCGAGCCCAGAGTCTTTTTAGATGAGTGCAAGGAGCTTATTATTAAAGAAGTGGAAAACGTTTTACAGAAAAGCAGGAGTGGATTAAAGATGCATTGTTCCATGGAACTTGAATATTTAATCCAGAAACCTGATGAAGAGAAGTGTCTTTCCACTGGCTTTAATTCTAAGCCTGTACTGATTCTTCCATCAAGCGACCTCAATCAGTTCTTCTCTTCAATTGCGGGGGATATTTTGGAAAACATTTCTACATTTGAGGGGGGAGCATCATCAAAGTCCTTGTCAAAGATACTTCGCCTGGTGATGGGATTTACACACTACGATCCTTTACACGCTGGTTCATACATTGAACTACCTCAGAAAATTAGGCATAAGTATGCTGTTATAAACATAAAGAATGAAGACAACTTCTGCTTCGCATGGTGCATGCTTGCCTCTAAATACCCTGTTAAACGTCATGGATATAGAACCACAGTATATCCCTTTGAACTGCTTTTCAAAGCATTCAATTATGAAGGTATCGAATTTCCGACACCCTTACATCAAATTGAATGCTTTGAAAATCAGAATAATGGAGTATCCATTTCACTGTTCGGTATAGAGGAGAATGACAACATTATTCCCCTATACCAAACAGCTGAAAAGAAGCAGCACCATGTAAACCTGCTATATATTGAAGAGGATGATAAGTCACACTATTGCCTCATTAAAGACCTGTCCAGACTAGTAAGGAGTCAGACAACGAAACACCAGCATAGAATATGGACATGTGAGGCATGCCTCAAGAGATGCACCAATGAAAAGGCTCTGGAAGCACATAGGTTAAGATGCGGGAAATGCCAACTGCTTAAAATGCCCCAACAGGATGAATACCTTGAATTTAAAGCATTCTCCAAGAGCGTTCCTGTACCATTTGTTATATACGCAGACATTGAATCTGTTCTGGCGAAGGTTCACTCTTGCGAGCCCTCAAGCAGCTCGAGTTGGACCCGAGCCATTCAAGAGCATGAAGCAATGTCTATTGCCTTGAAGGTAGTATGTAGGCATGACGAGGCCATGTCAAAATTCTTCCTCTTTAGAGGACCGAATGCCGTCGATGACTTTATCAAGCAATTAAAATCAATTGCTGATGACGTCATCGAGGTGTATTCCAATCCTAAACCTATGGATTTAACCCTTGAAGAGCAACAGAATTTTGACAATGCCTCTGAGTGTCATATATGCCTTGCTGCTTTCACTGTGGGCGATTTGCGCGTGAGGGATCACGATCATGTGACAGGGAAATATCTGGGTGCTGCTCATAATAGATGCAATTTGAATAGAAAGGTCCCTGATTTCATACCGATCTTTTTTCATTGCCTATCTAATTATGACAGCCACTTCTTGATAAGACGCCTGGCATATGATAATAAGCCCATATCGTGCATCGCTCAAAGCGGTGAAAGGTATATAGCGTTTAGCAAACGGTACAGGAACATCAGCTTCAGGTTTCTGGACAGCTTTAAGTTTCTTGACGACAAGTTGTCCAGCCTGGCTGACATGCTGGAGGAGAGTGACTTTAAAATAACAAGGGCAGAATATCCTGTTGAGGAGCATTTTAAGCTGGCGAAGAGCAAGGGAATATTCCCGTATGATTATGTTTCAAGCCTAGACATACTCAAAGAAACTTCTCTACCACCAAAGGATGCCTTCTACAGCACTCTCACTGACAGTCACATCACAGACGAGGAATACAGGCATGCTGAAAAAGTCTGGGATACCTTTAATATCCAGAATCTCGGAGAATACAGCGATCTATACCTGAAAACAGATATACTGCTCTTGGCGGATATTTTCGAAAAGTTTCGAGATCTCATCCTGGGGATGTATAAACTTGACCCAGCATGGTTTTATACATTACCAGGGCTCGCCTTTGACGCTATGTTGAAGATAACTAAGGCGAAACTTTCCTTAACATCTGACAAGAGCATGCTGGAATTTTTCGAGTCGGGAATTAGAGGCGGACTGTGCACAGTGGTGAAGGGCTATACCAAAGCTAACCACAGGTACATGTCCAACTTTGATCAGCATGCTCCTGTTAAACACCTGTCCTATTGGGACATAAATAACTTATATGGAGCTTCTATGGGGTCTGCCCTACCATACAAAAATCTGAAATGGCTCACGAGAGAAGAAATTGAAGGCATAAACTTCGCAGAAGTCAAAGAAGATTCAGAGACTGGATACGTGCTAGAGGTTGATATCGAATACCCCGACCATATCCACGACGCCCATAACGAGCTTCCTTTCTGCCCACAGAGTGCGATACCGCCGAATGGCCAATACAAGAAACTGCTTGCGACATTAGAACAGAAAAGCAAATATGTCTTGCACTACAGGGTGATGCAGCAGTGTATTGAACAAGGTCTAACTGTGAGACATATTCACAGAGTGGTATCCTACGACCAGTCTAACTGGTTGAAAACATATATCGACGTGAACACAGAGAAAAGAATTCAGGAAAAGTCAAAATTTGGCCAAAACTTATGGAAAAAGATGAATAACGCCGTATATGGGAAATTTATAGAAAATGTGAGGAAATACAGTGATTTCAAAATAGTTGGATCCTGGGATCAGGCAAAGAAGTTAATAGCACGCAGCACATACCTACGCACCATAATTTTTGAGGAAAATCTTGTTGGGATCGAACTGGGCAGAGAGGAAGTACATATGAACAAACCAATTTACATAGGACACGCAATTTTGGACATTTCAAAATTTATCATGTATGACTTCTTTTACAATATCATGAAACCGAATTTAAAAGACTTGCTGCTGAACTACATGGATACAGACTCGTTTATTTTTGAAACGAGTTCTGATATCTATGAGTTCATCAGGGAGAATCCTCAATATTTCGACACTTCAAACTTCGAAAAGGATAATGTATATGGCATTAAGCAAGCCAATAGGAAAAAGATTGGGTTGTTCAAGGACGAATTGGGTGGCTTGATTATGGAGGAGTATGTCGGTATTAGAGCGAAGCTATACGCCTACAGATATGGAGGGCAGACAATTAAGAAAGCTAAGGGCATCACCAGGACAGGCATGGATAAAATAGATTTCGGCCATTATTTTGAATGTTTAAAAGACCATAGCCTAAAAATCTATTCGATACAAAAAACATTTCGGAGTAAACACCACAAAATTACAACAATTGAGACAAATAAATTGGCTTTGAAGGGAGGTGACGATAAGAGGAAGTTGATGGAGGGAAGTTATAAGACTCTAGCGTGGGGCCATTATTCCCTTAGACCCGGTGATTGCTAGTGCCTAAACTTGTAAATATGTAAATATTGTGTAAAATAGATATCAAATGTGTGAGGGTTTTTTGTGTAACACTTTTCCCTCAAAAAAGAAAGAAAAATATGAATCCTTTTTTAAAATAAAAATACTCATGATTTTACAATCATAAAACTTTAGTCTTTATTAATTCTTCACATATTACACCATGTCCTTTATATCAATCCATTGAGTATCTGGAAAACCATACCACTTTACAAGAACTTTGTTTCCACGTTTACGTATAACCTTTTCTACTAAATATGTGTTAGGATAGTTAGTCTTTTTTAGTTCATGTCCATAAAAGCCACCTTTTATGATTTCACCATTCCTATCCTTTAGTATGTATGTTGTAGGCTTGGTACGGTTCACACGAAATACTTTGAAGATTTCAACGCTCCAGTTAGATTCATAACCCTTTTCAAAATGTCCTTTATGTTTAGATATCCTGACATAATCACCAACACTAAACTTCCTTGAAGCCTTCTTCTCTCTTCGTTCTTGATTATAATTATACACAGTCAGAAGAAGATCGTTGTTTTTCACTTCATTAGGTTTCATGCGGATAGTTGAATGAAAAGTATCATTGTACTTTACAAGGATTCTAGGTAAAAGATCTAGCCACTTGTATGAGCCTTGGACTAAAAACTCTCGGTACATCATATTCTTCAAGGTTCGAATTAAACGTTCAACAGCCGCAGCCTTCACATTGGTATAGGTGCTGTAGTGGTTAATATTATACTTAAACATTAGCCGTTTAAAGAATTTGTTATAAAATTCTTTCCCGTTGTCACTTTGAATATTCCGGGGAGGGACATCCATTTCTTGTAATATATCCTCCATTGCCTTTGCAACATTAACTCCGCTCTTATCCTTTAAGGGTTTTGCATATGCCATTTTAGAGTAAAAGTTGACCGCGATCAGAATGTATTTGAAATTTTTGTTCACTCTTGCATATGGTATCATTTCAATCAAATCAATTTGTAATAAATCGTTCATACCTTTGCTGATAATTTTGCGTCGTAAATAGTTCCTCCTCGCCGACCCGTGAAGCTCTCTGGCGATATTCTGTTTGGCTGTCATGCTATAACTTTAGATGCTTTCAACTCCCTGATAATTTCCTCAATCTCTTGAGTGTGACTATTATTACCAGCGTCCCTCGAAGCAATAAGTAACCTCAGCCTATTCACTAATGTGTTAGGGTTTCTCCAGAAAACGTAGTCAACCTCCTTATCAGACTTATGCTCCTTCCATGTCAGTCCTAGACCTGAATGTGTATTGAGCAAGGGGCGTATTATATTCTTGTATTTATACGATTTACCAGATTTCAAACGACCGTGTCTGGTGTAACCAGATCTATGAAGAAAAGTACTTTTCATAATCTTAGCGTACGTCTCCAAGTCTTCACTGGTGTATGCAGAAATCTGAGGCGTTCGCTTAAAGATGAGTTCCGTCAAACCGTCTGTAGACTCATACGTTTCATCACCTATCAATATTTGATTATTTATAAAATGAATATCTTTATTTCCAAGCATATAACTTCCATCCTGATATCTCACCCCGTACAATGTATCAATGCGGTCCTTGTCTTTTGAGCGAACGTGTTGAAGGAAAGTAGAAATACTTGTAGAATCATCATCTTCATTCTTGACTGTCTCCACAGCCAACCCTCGTTGACTGTCCAAAATATCCTTGAGGGGAGCGGTTACAGGCTTCAAAGCTTCGGACATGATATGCTGAGTCTCAAACCTGAGACCTTTTAGAGCTCTCAGTTTTTCTTTTACAGCCCTGGTATGCTCGGCTACAGACTCTTTAAGTCTTATGCTTTCACTATCCATCTTACAAATGACGTGAAAATAGACGATTACATTCAATTTATAGTCTGCGTCCACCTTGAGTTCTCATCGTATCGATAGCCTTAGCTAACATCTCTATCGAAGTTCTCAGTTGCTCGGTTTCTTTCTTATGTTCCTGCGTATGTGACTTGAACGCTTCAGCAAAGATTGCCGTATTAGCGTACAGGCTTCTGGTTGATTCTTCTAGACTTGTCATTTGCTGCACATTAGTTTTGTAAGCGTCCATCATCATATTTACATTTTCCTCCACTTTCTTAAGTTTATCATTGCATGAATCAGTTTTGAGAGTATTCAAAACCTCTGTCTTTAACTGTCCGACTGTAGCCTCTAAATCTGAAACTCGCTTCATCGCTAACTTTTCTAAATTGCTAATTTTCTGATTGCAAAGATTCTGAAGATTTGTTTTTTCTCTATCAAGCTCTGCGGTAACTTGTTTAATGGAGTCCATTACAGAATCCACTCTGTCTTTTGTAGAGGTTGTTAGAGTATCCACTTTACTCGTAGCTTTATTCAGATTTGCTGTGATGTCTAGCAGCTTTTCACCTATTTGCATCTCGATTTCCTTTGGTAAGTACCTATTTAACTGCTGTCGCGTCTCGTTCGATTTCCTAATGATCATAGTTCTAGCATATCTTTTATTTACAGCATCTGTATCTCCGAGCGGATCTGCTATATCAGTGATTCTCTTATTGTCGAATATAATGTTACCATTACTATCTCTCGTCTGCGTGCGTGAATTGACATATCCAGTGATGAACTTTTTATTCACAACATCGTTATCGTGAACAGGATCTAGCAATACCTTCAATCTAACTTTATCAATCACAATGTTATTTTCCTTATCTCTCTTGAGGATATATCTTGAAATCAATTCATCGAACAGGGTCTTGGCCATAACCTCAACATTGTTAGCAGCTTGCTGCGAGAAATCTTGCATCCTAATTTCGAGTGTATCCACATAATTCTTATTGGAGGCATCATGATTATCTTCAGGATCGTGAACGTTACACAATCTCTTATTCTTGAATTGATAATTTCCTTTGACATCTCTATTTATGATAAAACGATCAAACACTCTTTTAACTGGACCAGTTCTCTGAGAACCGAACCTATCGATGCTCATGGTTAACTACGAATGATCATTTTCTTTTTTGTCGAGCTTAATATATACATCAAAACCATTCCTATATCGTCCCTCATTCATGTGAAATTCAGGAACTATTACAACAAAGGGTCTTCCTTCTGTAGAGCTCTCCCAAACGTTCTTACATAGATCTTTAAATTCGTTGTAGGTCATGTCGGTATTTACATAATCTTCGTAAATGTGCTTTAAGTTTAAATTGTCTTGCCTGAAGAGTATTATCATGTTTGTATTATCGCGAATTAAATGTTTTGGAACTTTAGCATAGGACTGTGCTAGATATACAGAGTCGACATTTCGATGTCTACCCATACTGTAAAAGGATGCTATCTTTTCCTGCTTTTCAGTGATGACGTCATCAAATATAAAGGTTGAATTTTCTTCGACTTCAGAAGGATGCAAAACATCATCACCGTTGTCGAAGCTGTTCACTTCTATACCTTCGATGTTTCCAAGCACTTTAATTAGATATTGGTACTTTGGTTGATAGAGAGACTTTGAATAAATATATAAATTTTCAAAACGTAGCCCATTCTCATGGAGTAGCATATTGAGTAATACGTTTGTTTTCCCTGCACTGGAGCTCCCTAAAATAAGAGCTCTGACATTAGATGGAAATAACTTGCCATGACGATCACTTCTAAAGTCACTTTCAAAGTCTAATACCTGAATAGGTAGAGAGCAGTGCTGCTTAACAAGCTCCATGTTAACAACTAACTTATAACATGTATGTGCATTGTTTATATATATTACCGTTTGTAAAAGTAGTTAATGATTGACTGCAATGATATAAAAGGGCTAATGCATTCAATTACTCGTTTAGTCTATCATGAGAGCTAAGAGAGGGAGGTCGTTGCAGTATAAGCGCGGCTCTGGAATTATTAATTCTATAATTAATTCGCTCCCCTTTGAAGCTCACTTACCTGGATATAGATATTGCGGGCCTGGTACTAAATTGGAAAAACGTCTAAAAAGAGGAGACACCGGAATTAACCAATTAGACACAGCTTGCAAACAGCACGACCTCGCGTACGCTGAGAATAAGGACACCGCTTCAAGACAAATAGCGGATAAGATTCTTGCAGAGAAGGCTTGGAAACGTGTGCAGTCATCAGATTCAACTTTTGGTGAAAGGTTAGCTGCAAGGCTAGTAACTGCAATCATGAAGGGAAAGGTTGCAGTGGGAGCCGGAAAGAGGAAGAAGAAGAGAGGAGGGTTTTTACCATTGATTCCCATCATTGCTGCTTTAGGCGCTGCAGCAGGTGGCGCTGCTCAGATAGCCTCTGCAGTCAATAAAAAAAAGGCTGCTGATAGACACTTGGCAGAAGTTGCGAGGCATAACAAGGCGATGGAGACCCGAGGAAAGGGGCTCCGGAAGGGTAGGTGTAAGAAGAGGAATAAAGGAGGTTTCTTACCTGCAATGCCGCTGATGTCGTCTTTAGCCGCTGCATCTAAAATAGCAAGGTCTTTGAAAAAAAGAGGATCTAAAGGCGAGGGTTTAAAGAAGAAGGCAAAAAACGGAGGAAGAGGATTGTACATATACCGGAGGAAGCCCTAAGTAACGTAGCCCTCGAATATTACGCTAAACGTTTAAAAATTCCTTATTTTAGAGGGGTTTATATGATTGACAAACTTCCTTTAAAACCGCACTGCAAAGAGAGACTTATTACCAATCTCGATACATCGGATAATGAAGGAACACACTGGGTTGCTATAAGGAAAGAAGGTGATGTCGCATACTACTTTGATAGTTTCGGTAATTTGAAGCCGCCTCCTGAGATTGAGAAATATCTACAAGGCGTTAAAATCTACTATAATACACAGAGATACCAGAATTTCGATTCAGTCATCTGCGGACACTTGTGCTTGCAATTTCTTTTATCCTAGAAGCTGCTTCATCGTCAAGATGAGTTATACAGTTACAGTGAGTGGGTCAGACACTGTTATTTCAACGTATCTAAACCCTCCTCTACAGCTAGATCCTCCAGGTCATTATGAGATTGCTCTCTTGAATTTTGAGACATTCTATTCAATACCAAATGTCGATGGAAGTAATAATAGATTTCATTATATTCATAATGGTAAACCTGAAACCATTGTCATCCCTCATGGAACCTACGAGATTGCCGATATCAATACATTTCTAAAGGATAAACTAGGATTGAATGATGAAGTCTTCTTCATAAGGCCTAACAATAATACAATGAAGGCTGAAATTAAATGTCCTTATACAATAGACTTTTCTAAGGAAAGATCTATTGGTTCGCTTCTAGGATTCACAGACACTAAAATAATTCCTGCTGGAGAAGCGCTCGAATCTGACGATCTTGTGAATATATTTAAAGTGAGTATCATACGTGTGGAGTGCAGTATTGCAACAGGCTCTTTCATTGACGGTAAAAGCGGACATTCGCTCTACGAGTTTTTCCCTTCTGTTCCGCCAGGCTATCATATCTCTCAAGAACCTTCGAACCCAATATATTTACCAGTCATAGATACAAACTATATAGACCAGATCACTATTCGAGTGGTAGATCAACACGGGAAGGCTATCAACTTCAGGAACGAAGTTATCACTACAAGACTCCACATAAGACGTAATGGCAATACATTTTAAAAGACATCGCAAATACTATAATAGACGACGTACACCACGTTCGAAGCATACTACCTCTCCAGCTTCCGAGGAGTTAACACGTGCTAACCGCAAGTTCCTCGAGGGTTTAGGTTACAGAACGCTATAATGGATATCTTAAACGTGACAGAAGTTCCAGCCTTTGACGACAAGATCACCAAGGAGGAGGAGCATATTTTTCTTCCATACAACACGTCCGCTCTGGATGTAAACGATGGAATTAGAATACCATGCCAAGCTGAAGATTTGTATACGCTACCTAACAAGAGTTATCTTTACATCGAAGGTGCTCTCACCAAGGTAGATGGATCGCCTACTACAGCGAAGCTCGCTAATAATGCTATAGCCTTCATGTTTGATGAGATACGTCTAGATATGAATGCTACAACTATAGACAGAACAAGGAATCCTGGAATTACTACAACTATACGAAATTATGTGACTCTCAACCCTATGGAGTCGAATCGGCTGCTGAATGCTGGATGGGCATATCCTGGTGAAGAAGTTGATATAGTACACGCAACGAATGGAGCTTTCAATGCTGTAGTCCCTCTCTCGATGCTCCTAGGATTTGCTGATGACCACAAGGAGCTTATACTCAACAGCAAGTTTGAATTGATTCTCATAAGATCCAAAGATTCTAGAAACTGTGTCCTGAGTTCGAATGGAGAGGAAGCTAATGTAAAGTTAACTAGAATCGAATGGAGGATGCCTGTAATTCGTCTTTCTGATGCTGAAAGAGTTCACATTCTAAAAATTGTCAAGTCTGATAAACCTCTACACCTTGCCTTTCGATCTATGGATCTTCATACCCAGCCTGCTGTACCCCAGACAAGATCTTTCACTTGGAATGTAGCAACAACATCTAAGCTCGAGAAACCTCGCTTCATCATAGTGTGCGCGCAGACTGGAAGATTGGGTGATTATAGCAAGAACAGTTCCGAGTTTGATCACTGCAACATTACTAATTTGAGACTATTCCTCAACAGTGAATGCTACCCCTACCATGATTTGAACTTGGACTTTAAAAATTCAAAGTTTGCTTCACTATATGAAATGTACTGTAAATTTCAAAGTTCCTATTATGAAAGAGATAATTACCCCCTCTTGAAGAGAAAGGATTTTCTTCACCGTGCACCATTATTCGTAATAGACTGTTCTCACCAACCCGAGGAGGTTATAAATGGAGCTGTGAACATCAGAATCGAGATTCAAGCATCTGCAAATATACCAGCCCAGACGTCACTGTACTGTCTGGTTCTACATGACAAAGTATTTACCTACAAACCTCTTTCTCACTTGATGCAAGCACTTATATAATTATGTATATGTTTGGGTGAATGGTTTTGTAAAGGAATGTACTAGGATAAGTTTATGAATAATAAATTGAATTCATATACTAAAACACTCTTTTATTGACTTTAGCATACATTTCAAGCATTTTCCTTCTCCCCCTCCTACTCCCTGAAAAACTAGTTGCTCCTGACTTGCAGAAATCATTTAAAATATTCAAATGTCTTTCAATATAAGGCAATAGTCGTTTTAGGTTCCTTACACCCTCAATGTCTAAAGATATTACATTATTATTTAAACAAGTATTTATGAAATGAATTGAATGGTCAAAAAATACAATAATATTGTATGCATAAATTACATTGTCACAATATTCATCACACGCAAACTTTTTTTCTTGGCGTAGGTAATCTTCAATCATTGGAATGTTTTTGGATATTATATCCCAGTCTGATTTTGTAATATAAACAAATGATTTATCACTTTCGCAGTTTATGTAGAGGGAGGGGATGTCATAGTATAGTCCAATATTCACGGAATGGGAGGGTGAGATGCTGACGTCATCAAGCGCATGTGATCGATTCTCCATGCTCCTCCGGGGTATCTTCAATGAATAAGAAGACCATAGGAGCATCGTTGAGGATTCTCCTCTTACACCGTCTCTTCTGCTTTTTCTCACCGCTCTCGTTACGCCTCTTCCTCCGCTCCCTCCTCACACCCCTGCAACATATATTCAAAACAATGTTAGAAATAGGTTTAGTTAATGATTTCATACGTCTGAAGGAGAAAATACATATATTAGAAAAATCCTCTCCCCTTGTCACACAAAAAGTATTATCAAAGAGTGTCATACTCACTTCACGGTCTTGCACGATTCTGTGTGTATCTCGGGCGAGCAATCTGGAGTCGTCTGATTTATCCACTCCTGCATCCTCGTTGCTTTATCATCAGGGGTAGTAGTAATGTCGGGTAGTGGAGCGGCATCCTCCTCCATAGGCTGTGTATGGCGCTCTGCGATTGGATATTCCACTATATCGACATCGCGTCTCTCAGGATCCAGCTCCTCTATTGGTACGGGTACCTTAGGCGCAGTCATTCGCAGTCTGTAATAATTTAATTTTTAGGTTAGACACAGAGTAGCATTAGAAGCAGTAAATGAATATGTAATTTAACATTTCTTCTACTTACTCGAGTTTTCTCTTCCTCCGCTGGTAGACCTCGCAGTTGTCGTTACATAGGAAGAAGGATGTCATGCGTTCATGCTGGGCCGGGTTAGTACAAAGTACAGAATGCATGTATCCGGTGCACGACTCTGTATCACATTTAGCTAGATGTTTCGAGACGAAGACATTGTCAACTTCATCGACATCGCTAAGATCCTCCACATCAACACCCCTGTGATTTTCACTGAAAGAATGAAATAATTTCAAGTTAGATTTCATTTAACATGCGTACAATATATTACCGAGTTATAGAAATATGTATATTACTTACATGTTCGCTCCTCGATAAACAGGACAGCTCTCTGTACACACTTCCAGTGTAGTCATCTGATCATGATGCGACGGTTGAGTACACAACACTGAATGCATTAAACCATTGCATGTTTCGGTATGGAAGTATACGTAGTGAAAATAATCTTCCCCGCACTCGCTCCAGTAATCATTCACATTAGATGCACGATGATCACCAGCCATTTCGATTATCACTGAACGAACACTGAAAAAACAATAAATGATCGCTCCGGCTGCCTACGTTCCTTATATACTGTAGACGGTGACGTCACGCAGCGGTGGAGGGGTGGAATGCATGTTGAGACCTGTTATTCACCCTCCAGGCAGAAGCCACCCGTCTGTTTTTGAATACCGAGGAAAGTCCTTGGCGAG
Source organism: Deroplatys truncata (assembly GCA_030765065.1). NCBI lineage: Eukaryota > Metazoa > Arthropoda > Insecta > Mantodea > Mantidae > Deroplatys > Deroplatys truncata. The sequence continues at coordinate 19,363,853 of CM060985.1, read as the reverse complement.
CGTGTTTTAACATGATTTACCGACGCCGACAGAGTGGAGCCGGGCTAGTCTACACGTTGAAGCTTGTTAGTGACGTCACGCACGCAGTCGCGGAGTGGGAGTGAAACTGGTTATTACCAGGCCGATGTCGGCTGGCGGGCTTTCCATTACATGTCGGGCTGATGCCAGAGAGAGGTTAAGACCGTGAGCGTAGTTATACATATACGACGGCTGTCAGATGCGAGCGAGTCAATTAATCAATCAAAAATACTTAACTGCTCGACGAACAGCGTTTAATTGCAATAGCGGTATATAAACATTGATTCTTTTTTCAATAACACACATTACCTAATTGATTGACACAATTATGTACTCAAACGATTTGCCGATGTGCGGCAGGCATCGAGAATCGCATTCCCACACCGCCAACGTCACGCACCGAGAACTCTCACATATAACCCCTCACCCGAGCGGCACATCCCCTACCCCAAGCCAATCACACGGCAGGGATTTAGACAAGTCACAATGAGGGGCGGGAATGTAGTCACCGTTACCTCCAGACGGAAGTATGTCGTTGATCGCTAATGTATGTAAACAGATCCGGAATGTAAACTTAAAAGCCTATTAATGTGTTGAAAGCGTCTAACATGTTCAGCTAATGGACAAGCGATTTCCCCAGATACAAGAAGGCTGCAGTGTTTCATTACATGACAGACTGTTCCCGTGAGCAGACTACTTATACTCAAGCTCCAGTCAACAATTCATTAATCAAAAAACTTAATTGCTCGAGGATGCAATCTGCAGACCTTAGTAATCATAAAAAAATGTTTGACGAACATTACCTAATTAATTTGCCGAGGGGCGGCAGGACTCGAGAAAACAATTCCCTCAAGTCATGACGCCACAGTAGAACGCATGGGAGAGGGGGTAGGACCTGTTAGCACAGACACTGTAGGCATTAGGTGAGCACACAAAGCGAGAGGGGGCGGGGCCTAACGACACGAGACCTGGCGGCATGTGAGCCCTCAAAGGGAGGAGGCGGACTTGTCGGCGTAGAACAAAGAACTTTATCGCTTGTCGGCATCTTCCTTTGTTTCAGAACTCTCATAATAAGACTACTATCGACCATCAGTACAATGCTTTACAGATCAGTGGTAAAAGAAGATTACAGAAAGAATAGGCAGGGGTAGGCTTACATAGCGTCCCATAACTACATTAGGTTGCAACACCAATATAACACGTAGGAGAAAGTCAAATTTGAGGTGTAAGACGCATCAATCACTGGAGTCAGTAGAATCAGAGGCAGCACCAAGAAGTATATCCTGCGGTAATCTCCTCTTCAAGCGTTGTAGTGCACTGCTCCTGGAACGTCCCGCAGGCTGGAAAAGAAACGACAGGCGATACTGCGAATGAAGTCGTGAAGAGGTAAAAGTCCTAGTTCGTGATGGAGCTGCAGATTACGAGTAAACCATGGAGCATCAGTAACAATGCGCATGAAGCAATTCTGCATAACCTGGAGACGACGCAGATGACAAATATGGGTGGCTCCCCACACTTGGCAGGCATAAGTAAGAAGCGAACGAACGAGAGTTATAAAGTAACAAGTAACACTGTAATCCAAGACTGGAATGGCGATGAAACAAAGGCGATAGTTTTGAGAGCCGCTCGGAGGCCAAGGATATAAGACGATCGATGTGAGCGCGCCAGGTCAGTCGAGAGTCCAAAAGCACCCCAAGATACTTAACTGGAGTTGCCGCAGGGAGCCAAGATACATTGTCGCTACAAATACGCAGCGGTGGGAGAAGTGAGTATCGGCGTAGAGTGAAGATTTTAGCCTCGGTAGTGGGAGAAGTCAGCGTTACTTCTTTGTTTGTTGTGTGTTGAGTGTTGAGTCTGAAAGGTTGTATGTGAAGTTGTGGGAATGTAACCTCGTGTATGTAGCATCTCCCCTCAATTTATTTCTTTATCTTTTGCGTGTGATATAGGGGCACCGTACTTATACTGACTAAACCACAGGTAATGTGATTATTGTGAAATGCTGTGTATTTTGTTATAATTATCCCACGCCTGCTCTGGAATGTGTTGTTTAAAGATTCTGGTCCTCTTGTTGCCTCTACAGCTATGCCTCCCAATGTGCATGCTGGGGGTAACTAAAATATAATATCTAACTGTAAACCTTTTGGCCTCACCCCAGTATGTAACAATATATTATGGTCACCAATACACTAATGATTGCGTAAGCCATCATCTGCAAAAGGCGATAAGTAAGATTGGCTATAATAGCAAGTTGTGTATCTAATGTTGCAACGGGCAAATAAATATTTACCAAACTTGTTCACTGTCTTCCAAAGATGCTACACATTGGTTTTCAGGAAAATGTCACCACCTCAAACTTTTATTTTTAAGAAAGGGTTCCAATATACCTTAGGTTTGTTCCTAAAACTTGTGGTTGCGTCAGAACATCAATCAATACTTAGGAAAGAGCAAGTACATACCGACTGTACCGGCGACCAATGCGCATTAGGCAATTTACAGAAACTTCTTTACGTACAAGAGGGCTGCAGGAAACTGAAGTATGGATGATGTCTCAAAAGTAACTTTATTTCAGATGTGTTGTTACAGGAAATGGTTCTAATCTTCAAAGAAAAGACAATTAGAATCTATAGTCCTGAGCCAGCTTTCAGCGAGGTTTGCTATCCCGCAACGGTACCAGTTTCTGGGTTTTGATGCGAAGAATTCTCTGATACCCAATTCAATATTTTCAATATTTCTTCCATGTAGGAAGTGGGCCGTGGATCTAAACAGATGCTAATCTGATGGCGCAAGATCAGGGCCATATGCTGGATGTGGTAGCAGTTTGATTCAATTTTGTCCATTGTTCTTTGAGCAGTATGAGGTTTCGCATTGTGCTGCTGCAAGAGAACTCTGTTTCTTTTAACTAATGCCGGGTATGTCTGCTTCAAAACTTGACGAACTCGTTCCAGTTGTCAAGAATAAAGATCCGCATCGACTGCACGTCCATTTGGAACAAATTTCCAGTGAATCGCACCTTCAAAATTCCATCAGACACATATCACTATTTTGGGGCCGAACGTTTGCAGGCTAACGGGTATCGAGGTGTCACTTTTCATCACATGTGACATTCTATCATCCCAGAGATTAGCGATAAGTTGACGACATATCCACTCTACGTTGAGCTTGATCAGTGTCAATACATGCGGCACAAATTTACAGCTTCTGTGTTAATATGGCGATGTATGGTGTCTTCTGACAACCTCCGAGTGCTTGTTTGCGTGTATTCTCAATATTCCATAACTTGGGTCTTCCAGAACGTTGTAAATCTTTAATGCCTTCCTCAGCTTATTAAAACGCTGGAACCATTGTTGTACCACTCGCCCACTAACGACATCTTCACATATTATTCTTCGAGCCGCGGCAGCAGCTTTATAAACTTGTTTCCAGTAGTGTTTCAGAGGGTTTCTAACCTCAAACTTTGTTGTCTCCATCTTAAAATATTGTATTACCAACTGCTGCCTGCCAACATGCTAACAATACGGAACAATAAATAGTATTGAAGAACTAAAAGTATATATACGTACGACATAAACCCAATTGAAAACGACATTACTTATGAAAGAACCTAATATTAGGCAACTCTTTAAAAGCGGGTTGCTGGCATTGAAATGCCATAGTCTTTGTATGACAACACAAGAAACCTAAGAGTTTGACTTAGCACATCAAAACAATTATGATGAGATATTTGAAAATTCAAACCAATAGAAATAATGTATCGGAAATGTCTAAGGCAACAAACATTTGTCATAAAATGTACTTTAAGATCCACATTTTCCTATTAGTTACCTTTCGTCTATCTCTTATGGTTTACCAGTTATACAAAATTGTATAAAATTCTTTTAGAATGAAGAGGACTTCACAGGCTATTCAGAGAAAACTCAAGACATACATTTTATTAGGCATGCAATTAGTTTAAACATGAATGGCACTTTAATCAAAGTCTGAAAAACTTCGTGTTGCATATTTGAAGCGTACTAAATTTCAATGCCAAGTTTGGTTTTTATCCGACACTTCGTTTCAGATTCACTGTTCATGTATACAGAACACACAGTTGTTACTCTCGTTTATTAAGCGTTTGTATAGCATAAGTCACTTTGTTTTATTCTAGTCCCTTACAGAGTTAAATACCAATTTGGATTTGTTTATTCTCATTGAATACTTCGACAAGCATCTGACATTTTCTGCGTCCGGTAGCTACGAAGATTGGGTTTTTACATTAAGTGCAAAATAAGCAAGCGTTTAAAATAAAACATTATTTTCTTTTGTTGTTCATTCAGACCTAAACAGCTTCGTTTCGGTTTTGCTTACTCTCGTTAAACTTTATAAGTGCATTTAAAATACACGAAAGAGCAGTTTTGGAATTAAATATCACTTGCAAAGTGAATATACTTGTCATAATGCAGCAACAACTTCGCAATGGATTCGGAAAAAGAGCACGCATTCCACTTTGCGCATTTTCAAAAGACAGATCGAGATGTAGGTCTGGTTTATAAGATGATATGTATACCCGTTCCATCCGGTATTGTGTAAACTGAATTAGTTTCTTTATGAACAAGACTGTTGTAGGAGGTTTACCTACTTTGGAACGCCCCTGTGAACTAGTGCCTTCATCTGGCAATTAGATGTATTTAATTTGGTTGCCGATCGGGAAGGATGGCACCCTTGTGTGGCTGTTCCCATGCGGGACTGTACATACACAAACATTATTACCCCCTGCCGCAACCCCGTGAGGCAGACAAACATATGCAACACTCTCACCAGCACCAGATTGCGTGCTCAACTTGTTGCAGTGCATTTCTACATGTCGTCCGCGGGAAATAACGCCACATTCACTAACCACTGTCACGAATACCTACTCCAATAAAATCTTTATTTTTACAACCATTTTATGCTAATTGGCGATAAGTACGCAGTCGTGAAAAACGCTTGTGGAAATTATTAATGTCGAAATATGCCACTGTACTCATGTATTTCCGCGGGGGGGGGTAAACTTTGGTGATTAACAGCCTGCTTGTTTTTATCCTATACTGTAACGAAAGAAATAAAGAGGAAAGTGTAGACACCGATTCAAAATAACATCGAACAGCTGTCTATGCTATAAGTTGTATCGTCTTCATTTTATCATTTGGGCATGCAGCTGTTTTTATTGGTATTATTCCGTTAATCGGTTTTTATGTCTACCTTCATCTGTTCGATTGCTAGGGGAAATTAAAATATCGGAGAAACATCCTTCTCAGTATGCAAACTTGTGTAACCGATAAACGTCATAAACATACCCCTGTAAGTCTATATTGTTTGATTTTTATCACTTTATTCACGAAACAGGTAAAATAGATTCACTGAGCTTCAGATTCTGTCAAGTTAAACTTAGCAAGAAACTTTTAGCCCTTCGTTGTAGTGTAGCGCATTTTAAGTGGCTGTGTATACCCTAAGGTTACAATGTTGCGTTAAACTGGAAACAATCAGTGACAGGACCGGGACTGAAACGCGAGTTTTCTGTAAATGTTCTGTGAATCCTTTCTGTCCTATAACCGGGAGAGAGATAGAGAGAGAGAATGGAAACGGAGAAGCAGTTAGTTGAGCTCTGCATCCAAGGGTAGGCTTCTACAAGACCTCCGGGAGTAAGGAAGGAAACAAGCGTTAAAAATTAAACCGAGTTATATTTATGGACGCTCTTTAACTGTTGTGGTCTTTAGCGTCCCATTCTATATTGAACGTGAAGGAACCGGTATATAATTTTGCTCAGAGGCCTCTTTATCAGGCTTGAGGTTCTTTTACGTGCCGTAAATCTACAACACAGGACCACCAGTTTTACTTCCCTTCCGTAGGAAGCCATGCTAAGGATTTCTACGCCTGAAAAAAATCCGTCGCCCTCCGCCGGGTTTGAAACCGCGACCACGGGAACTAGAGGCTAGCATGCTAACCAACGACTTTTCACATAAGGCCATTAGAGGTATAGGTTATCCAGCAGAGGGGGACACCTAACGGGAGATCTATTGCGAGTACAGGGATGAAGTGACGCGTGGAAGTCCCTAACAGTTCCTGCTCGAGGATACTGGAGCTGCCCACAGAGGGCGACGAACAACCCATCCACCAAGCAGCCCTCTAGTGTCCCTTTCCTTGGAGCAAGCATCCCGCCTTACGCAACGAAATCTAGAAGCACACCTGAAACATGAAAAACAAACGGAATGAAAGGAAATCGTGGTAGATGAGAAACCACCCCAGAATTCGCCTTCAGACCAGAAAACACCACGACAGGAATAGAACCCGAGTCCTCCCGAATGCGAGTCTCAGACATTACGGCGTAGCCAACTCAGTCGGTCATGAGATGATTACTAACGAAGCCGGCTTGTGATATAATCACAGAAGTTGTTTCCGATTTAACCAAGTCTGTATGGCCTAATGTGAAATCATTTCAGACAAATACTTATTGGTGGCGTGGGTGGTTTACTTATTTGCATTGTTAACAGTACGTTCATCGGAGTCCCCAGGGACATGTTCACGATACATACTCTCCGCCACACAGCAGCAGTGGGATTCAGTAATGAAGGCCACGAGAATCTTCACGTCCGGGACCCACTGCACTTATACGTCTTACGCTGGCTGACCTGGCCGACCGCGAGGCAGCCTTGAGGTCGGGCCTGCCCTTCTTAGGGCAGGTTCTACGTATTGAGGATAGCCAAACGGAACACCATCACCCATGCCGTCGATTCGGACACGAGGCAACATACTGCACAGCACCACCAAGGTACCATTACTGTGGCACTGCAAAATGGACAAAAGAATGCACGGAGCATGATCTTCGCCGTCCTCGCCGTACTGCGCCTCCTGCAACGGCCTCTGTCACTTTACCGGGCAGGCGCAGTGCCCTCTCTACCCCAGAAGCCGTCGACTGACTCCGGCCGCTCCTGTGCTTCAAACTACAACTCCATCAGCTACGCCACCACCGTCAGAAGCACCACTCACCACAGCAGTACAACACCAACAGCCGCCTCCACCCATGGAAGCAAGATGCACCACCGATGAGCGCCTCCGAGAGGCCGTTCAGGACCTCCACTCAGACGTCCTGAATCTAAGCGGCCGCCTCGAGGCTTCGCCGAGGATGTTCAACACACCAACACCTTCTCCATGGAAGAAGAAACAGCAGCCCGTCTCCACTGCCACTCTAATACAGAAGCAACTCTCCTAGACATGCAAGCTCAAACCACCTCCAAATTCAACCAGATCATCACGTACATCCAGTCACTGGAAGCACGTATAAACCTACTGCAGCAACAGGTCACCCAAGGCAACGAAACATGCCGAACTACACAACGCACACTGATCCGCCTGGAGACACTACAGCTCAGTCAACAATGATTCACAACCTACACAACTCTATACAAGACAGACGGCAGATCTCGTCTGCCGTCTCACTCGCATCACCAACCTACAACAGCTACACTCCAGTCGAACAACACGCCAACAGTGACTCCGGTGGCCTTCTTCTAAGCCGCCACTAAGCACTGCTCCAAACAATAACACTTCGTAAAATAAATAAGTATTCGTTACTCCTAACCTCTTCCCTTAACTCCCTGGCACGGTCATGGCTGTCACCCGGACACTACCTTCGCCCGCTGCCAGCATATCCGCACTATCGGGGGTGCTCAGCGGAACCCCAACACCTTTCCTCACTTCTCCTGTCAATACCTCTCCTTAAATTCTCCTACCTATTCCCGTCACTACCCCCCCCCCAAAAAAGAAACAGTACAGGCGTGCATGTTGGAAGGGAGGGGAGCATCATCATACTCCAATACCGGGACGAATAATCACGAGTTGTTGCGGAAGAACCCGACTTCGTCAAGTAACAGCCGGCCAGGAGTATCTTGCTATTACTATTATTTGTAAGTTGTAAAATATTCCTGAAGTATTTCCTGTTATTTTGGAAGCGTTATATTTGGAGCTTAGTAGCTTTTACTTTCTTTTGTATTCAATCCAAAAATTCGAGATCGAGATTTCACCGCAAATACATGTTTTTAGATCCCCTGAACCCCAAAAATGCACTCTTAAAAAAAGGTCCTGTGTGTGTGTGTGTGTGTGTGTGTGTGTGTGTGTGTGTGTGTAAGTTCAGCATCTTTCAAGGATGCTACACAAGATTTTCAAGAAAATTCCCCCACCACAAACTGTCCTTTACAAAGAAAATCATTTGTTATTGTTTTATTCTCTACAAAATAGCTCTAACAATTTTGATTAAAATACCATAGGCATGTTTAAGGTATTTTCATGTCAAAACCTTGAATATTGTGGGAATAACTTTAAAGTACTCTTTATTCTGAACCACTTTTGTTTATTTGGTAAACAAGATGTTGCTACACAAGGCATATGGATCACGTCGAAACACAATTTATGTCAAATGAACTTTTTGTGGCATTAACTTTTTTCGAGGTATTCTTTGCTATTGGTTTGAATTTTCAGGTACTTAACATTTCTGTAATTGCAAATTGCTATTCTTCTTTTTATTTTCATTCTTTTTCATGTTGATGCGAAAGGAAGAGAATTTTAAATCATCACATTGCGACCGACTTTGAAAAGATTTGACTGTAGCTTTAGCTTACTGTATTCTCCGTAAACCTACAACGCTATTGTAAGAATACTTTCTAGAAGAGTGAGTAGAGAAAGTCATGTGAGTGCAACCCATCAGAATGTTTTCGAGGTGCTACTGCTTTAGGGAATATCCGGTGAAATGTTGATTCGTAACGTTTTTGTATGGAATGCAATACTTGCTCAGGTAGAGAAATGAATAAATGTGATGGTTTTGTTTTATAAAGGCAATTTTGGAAAGCCAGGAAGTTGATCTCTGTATACAAATTATACGCTAGTGGACGACACCTTAATTACCGCGGGTTGAGTTACACAGAGCTCTTACGCTACCGGATTTATAGAGGTGCGCGTGCCACTGGGTCATTACAATTAGCCTTTGGAAACACACTACGCCTCTTATCTCTGCCCATACGTTACTTACTGTTTCAATAGCACCAGTCTTCATTCACGTTCGTGTCAGCGATTGTCTGCGCTAATGATGACAATAAAATCTACCCTCTTTTCTTTGTCAAAAAGTCAACTAGTACTCCTGCTTATAGACATAACATTTACTAATTCATTTCTGCTTTCTCTTACTTAGAGGAAGAATTTCTTTTTTAGCTCCATCAATACCCCGTCTTTAACTACATTGGTCTTATCGAGCCTTTCCTTTGGAACTTGTTGCCTATTGGCAATGGTGTAACTCTTGTCGTTGGATTTCTTGCACTTTTGGGGGTTTTATCATTAGATCATACACACATTCACACTCTCATTCATACTTCCAGACTCTGGGGAGGATAAATGAATAAAATAAATAAATAAAATTTTGAAATACTCCCTCCCGGTACCTAATTTCTTAAATCGGAACGTGTTTTCCAAATTCTTACATTTATTACAAAACATTCTAATCACATTCCAATACATTTCATTTTTTCACATTACTTATATACTAAAAACAAAAATAAAATCAAAACAAAATATAAGCATATAAATAAGATAAAAAATAGTATAAGAAGATAAGAGTAGGAATAAAATAAAGTAAAAGGAAATAAATAAATAAAAGGCAGGTAATATTAAGAATTAAAATAAAACATAATATTTTATAAATATACAACAGAAGTAGGAAGTAAATTTTATAAAACATTAGTACTCAATAAAAATACAGTAAAGTATTATAAATGAGAGGGAAAATAATAAAGTTACTCTACTTAATCATTTACTGAACTAATATACTACCTACTAACTATATAATAAATTACTGATATCCAGCTAATTTCTACCTAATATTCTAAATTAAACCTAAACTTAACTCCAACTAGACTATTAATCTAAGTACATACTAAAATTACTATCTAATTATCTACTAATCCACTACAATCTCAAACAAACAAATATACAAAATTCTAATGAACTGAGTTCTTTTTATCAATCTACTTTACCTGCAACTCACTTTTATTATAAATTCAAAATATAATAAATTTTCACTCTATAAACTTCAAACTAATGTCATCTACTAATTCACTATTATTTAATATAACATAATACACTTCAAATTAAAACACCAATCTAAAATATTCTACTAACTCGCTACATACTTTAAACTAACACAATTAACAACAGAAGAACTTCCAGCCGGGAATCGAACCCGGGACCCCTCGCACAGCAGGTAGGTGCTCTGCCGACTGAGCTACGCGTCCATTTGGAAGAATTCTTTTTCCAACCATAAATGTTATGTCTGTCTCTCTCTGTGTGTATATGTGTGTGAAACGCATAACTCAAGAAACGAAAACGCAGAAAAACAAAATCTGATGTGATACATTCACATGACTTTCTTTAGAGAAACAGCTACATTGCACATTTGGTTACAGATACAAAGAAAACAGTCAAATGTTTCTTAAAATTCCATACTGCTTCCATGCAATCGCGAGAAATAACTGAATGTTGACAGGACTTTAAGAGAATTCAAGTATTGAACAATTCGAACCATTAATGACGAGTATTTAAAAAAATTGCTTATGCCACAAAAATTCGTATTTGAAATAAATTGTGTATTTTAAAGAAATTAGCGATGGGAGGATATTACTATTTCTCATACTCATGTTATAAAAATCTGTAGATGTGATAGTTTAATCACTGAATTATGTTCTTAAGGCATATAACCAGTCTTGTATTGTATACTAATTCCGCAATTCTTCTTATTTGACGTTCTTCAATGGGCAGCAATTTGTTTTCTTAATGCCACAGGTTATACGAGTATATCTCATATTGTTAGTCAAGGATGATAATAATAACAATAATAACAACTTCTTTGCCTCTTTTTTTACGTAACTGTGTTTTATGCTGAAAATCCTCTTATCAAGAATTTTTTGTCCGCAGAAAAGCAAACACTAGCAATTCTTCTTTATAGAAACTAATATATGTTTTACACGAAGCTCAAAGAACTAAAACTAACAAATATTTCCATGCGGTGTATTATCTCACGTCTTAAGTTCTGATTTGTTTCTGCTGGAGCAGGTGAATGTAATGACTGAGAGTGAGTCACCAAGCCAGGAAACGTGATTCAGTGCATCAGTTCAATCAGCTTCATTCACAACTCAGTTAACGCTGCATATTACATGAGTATCAGTCTCTGTTCCTTACCCCATTTTGTTTACATAAAAGAGTCTACGAAATGTTGCATTCACCTATAGGAAACGCAGTCAAGGTTTGTCAAGAACTATAATCCGCAACTCTTTGGGAACACGTGCGAGGCAATAACGTGAAGTCTTTCATCTAGCATAAAGTTAAACACAACAACTTTCAATAATGTAGAACTTGAACGTTTTAAAAGTATTGAAGGTTTATGTCAAAGCATAAGACATACTTCGATACCACCGAGTATCGAGAGTATCGAAGTATCGACGGTATCGAGGTTCCAACCCTAAAAGAGATCTACATTTTTGTGTAGTACGTTTTCGTCTATCGTTTAACGCTTATCAGCTATACAAGCCTGTACAAAATTCCTTCCGAATGAAGAGGACTTCACAGGCTATTCCAATAAAATTCAAGATATACATTTTATTTGTCATGTAAATATCTTTAATATGTGCTAACTTAATCAAAATCGTTAGACATTTTTTTTAAATAAAAAATTTCTAAAAATGTTCCAGGTAAAGGGTAGTTCGGGTTAGGGGGAATTTTCTTGAAAATCTTCATGCGGTATCTTTGAAAGATGCTGAACCTAAATACCAAGATTAGTATATATCCCCGTTTTCGTTTTTGAATTATGCTGTTCACAGACACACAAATACACTCACACACAAACATTGACAAGGGGCCTCAAAATATGCGTTTGCGGTGAAATCTCGTATCCAATTTTTGGGTAAAGGCAATAAATACCTTCTCTACCTATTATGTACACAGAGCGCCAAAGAAAATCTTCGGCGGATTTTGTATCTTTTCTGGGGTCTTTTGAGGCGTGTCCTTCACCTTACCTATCGCAGAGCGTGGTGGCGATAACACAGGAATAAGGGGGAAAAGAAGGGAGGTTGATGCCTTTGCTTTTTCTGGTGTTATTGAAACCAAAACATGTTTATTGTCTCAGAAACAGTCATGCCGTATACTAGCGAAATTCCTCGTGGACGTATCGTGGGTATGTGGGAGGCTGGTCACACTGTTACAGCAATTACAACGGCAGTGTATAAAACTGTTTTTATAGTAAACAACTGGATAAAAATATTCCAAGATAGTGGGGAAGACGGTCTACATGCTCGTCAGAAAGTGGGCACTCCTCGTAAAACATCCGCAGATGATATTCATTTACGAAATTACTGTTTTGTTATAATTCACTGATCATGTTTAGAAACCAGAGATAAATATGTATGTGTATATAGTTTACCGAACATGACATACATATTATGACAATAAAAGTGGGTTATATTTTTGTCTATAATCCTGTTGCATTCCTATGATCAGCAATATGTTGGTAAAGGTATATTAACCAATTATAGTTTGAATTAGAGGAAAAACTGCTGCTTTGTTTATTTATTATTTAGTTATGTTTGCTTCTATGCAGAAACAAGCATTGATACCACTGTGAGAATACAGTTCTGTTTATTTTTTGTTACAAAGTGTTGCCTTGGTATATATTTAATGAATACCATTCCAGCTTTAATTTGCACTCCCTGAAAATCTTCGCACACTACACATTCTACATTTCGCTAACCTGGGCACTCATCAAGTTTTCCCCTTAGCTTTTAACCGTTTCAAAGGCGTGTCCTGCAGTAGCCGATAAGGTATAGGCTACCAATCACGATAAGAGGTCGTATGACAAATTGAATGCACTCACTCTTATTTCTTTCTCTCTTAGCCAATACGATCAAGAGTGTAAACATATATTTCGTTTCTACGTCATTTTGTAACCTTTGTTGTGGTTATTGGTGTAACTATTTAGCAGAAGGAGTGGCGCACCCTTACACCGTGGCCTAAAGCAACCAATGAAGTGGCCATGGGTTCGCAAGGTCACGTACAACGATAAATAATGTGACATAGACGCGAGGTGCAATGAGATTTTCTTTGGCGCTCTTTGTTATAGACAAAGTAGTAATACTTGGTATTTAAGGGTACAGGATGATAAATTCTCGAATAAAATTCGAAAAAGATTTTAAATTATTAAAGTTTCCAGAAAATAGAGCCCAAGCGTTGCTAAATCAGTATCTAATTGCGTGAAGTGTTAATAGATGTGCCTGTAATTTTAAAACTTGATTTTCTTTTTTCGTTTGTAATTTTAACTTTGCTTTACCTTCTTGGTCATATCGCGACGTTTCCTGTGATACACTTGCGAAAGGTAATTTTGGAACGTACAACCCTTATCATCATTAGTAACACAACGGCTATAACGATTAATTCCTTTAACGTGAGTTAACTGCGCGAAAGTACAGTAAGAATTTTAATTTATTGTTAACAGCACCTCGAATTCTCGTGTGAAGGGAGAAGGGAGAGAGAAGCATTCCTTTTCGATTTACGGACGAAGAGCCACGACTTAATGCTTAAAAACCCGAGTGCATCTGTTTTAGTTAGGTATGTGTAAATAATCGTGGACATGCTTGATTGTTATTTTGAAGTGTTATTTGTAAGTGAATAATCATTTTGCTCACTCTAATACCTAATGAGATGGTTGAGACTTGTATTCGGGAGGTACCGGGTTCGGTTTCCTTTGAACCGGCCACCTTGACCTTGGATTTTCAGGTTAAGTGAATGTGGGGTGATGTGCCGTATGCAAATGCCTTTCCTGGCATGTAACCATTCGTATGGGGGGGGGTAACAAAGGGACCACCAGAGAGGCTGGAAACGTTAGGGGCCTCGTTGCCATCTCTCGCCGGAGTGTTTGTTTACATGAGCAACCGTGCCACGTCACTGCTTAAGGAAACATTTTATGCACCTTTACTAGGTTTTATTTCACACTGACTCCCCAGTAAAAGCAGTTTATAGCCGGTTTTCGAAACATCGCATAACATGTACTTACACAGGGACCAAGGGGTCTACATTACCGTTGATTATAGGATGTGACAAATAAACGGCAATATTTTCCTTTTGAACGTTTCCAGAACCGACACGCGTGCTCGTAGGTATAGCGTGACCGTGTACGTGCTCATTATCAAGGAAAGGGTTTCCATATCAGAGCAGTTGCGTTTCCCCGCCAGCCAAGCTCTCACAGTGAAACGTTAGTTCTTTAACGGACGATTCGATTCAGTGGAGATGTTACCGTTTAAACTGGCTGTGACTTCAGCTCCACGTTTGTAATGACAATAGTTTCAAGTTTGTTCTTCCACACAAGAATGATAACATTCCCATGTAAAATTAACCTCTCCAACTGACTGCCAGTTTCCCTGCTAAACCACGAGGCATTCTTACATACCCAAATGGTGACTTACATTCTGTTTAAGGGGACAAGGTAGTCTGAACACATGAAGATTACACCTCAAGTGTCTTAAATTACCACTGCTCTTAAGGACCTCAGTGGTTTTTCCTGAAATTTTTGTGAATTATTCTATAAATTATGAAAATTATTTCAAGTGCCTGTGTTCTTTGATAGCTTATGTAGTTCAGCCGGAAAAATTATTTCATTCAGCAGAAAAATAATAAAATTTACTCTTAAAACATGTGAATTCGTGTACCTTTTTCTCTGATACTACTTGCAATACAGAATCACACTTTTGCATGCTTGTTCTTAGTATAAGCAGCTATCTTCTGAACCTCAATTATTTAGCTATGTATATCAGTTCAATAGAAATTTAAAAAAAATTGTTTGAAAGTCAAAAAAGTAAAACTGTGGAAAATTTGCAACGTTGTTGCTTTCTTAATATCGCTAATATATTATAAAATTATGATTGTGGTTCAGAAAGTTTAACTATGTAATGTATACATGTACTGAACATTTCTCACACTTTCTGACAAAAAGGTACATAAGTATCCAAAAACGTTGTTTTGAGAAAACTGAATTCAATATTTGAACATTAAAATTCTGACACACTTCAATACATTCCAGAGTCGTAATCATCTGCATCTTATTCCTGGATTACTGCAGCTTTTTTGATTGCCTTCTCTTTTGTTAATTGCTGAACTGCTCGCTGGGCATGTTCGTTGTTGAAAGATACAACCAGCTTGGCTATGACCTTGATTCTACCCTTCCATATTACATTTTCGTGATTTAGTTTCTCCTTAAAATCGACATGCACTTTAAGTTACGTCACAGTATGGTGATGCTACAGGACATACCACACACATTACATCCCAAGAATTCGATACCGACATTTCACCGGAAATGTGTGTTTTGAGGCCCCTGAATACAAACATCCTTGTGTGTGTGTATTTGTATCATACCAAGCGGGATGGCTGAGGTGGTAAGTTCTTTGGCCCGCATTCGGAAGGTCTTGAGTGCGATTCCCGCGGTCGACTTCCTCACCCATGGGTTTTTTTCTCGAGAGCTTCTCCGGGTCGCTAGACGAATGCTGGGAAGGTTCATTACATCCCCCGAATTTCCTGTCCGTCCATTTCACTTCACCTTTCATCTGTTTGGTCTGTTTCAGGGTTCTCGGCATTGCATGACAGGGGAAAAGGATGCTCTATGTAAACCTTCGTCCCCGAATGGGGGCCTATCCGAGTCCCGGGCCCCCCAGGGACATGTGCATCAGCTGCCATCCGGAGAGTTTCAATCTGTAAAAGGTAGGGACCCTATCCTCTGCCCTGTCATGCCTCCCGTCAGGGGATCGGGCACAAAAGATTTTGTAGGTCGAGGAGATGCTAAGTCCTCCTGCTACTGTGTTTGTATCGTTAAACAGTATAACTCAAAAAACGACACGTCAGAAGATAAATACCAAACCTGATACTGAAGTTCGGCATCTTCTAAAGAAGCGACACGAACATTAAGAGAATCCCAAACAACCCTTTATGTGGAAGATTGAGTTCCTCGAAAATATGTCTAACGGTTTTGATTAAAATACTCTACGTTTAAGAAGTGTGTATAATTAATAAAATGTGTATCTTGAATTTCCTGCAAATAGCCTGTCAACTCCTGTTCATTCCGAAGGAATTTTGTATACCTACAACTAGTAAACCGATTAAAGATTACACAAAAAAAATGTAGATCTCCTTGAAACATACAAGTTATGTTGTATTTACTGTGACATTAACAATTTCCGAGATGTTCTTCATTATTGGTTTCAATTTTCGTCATTTGTTTCTTTCTCAAAGAGTATAGAATTTTATCCCTTTGTAACGCTCGACTATCACCTCAGCCTCCTGTATCTACAATGAAATTATTCCTTACCTCATTAATACGAAGCTTCCGTAAGAGTAGAAAGTCATGTGAAACAATCAGTTTTTATATGTTAGTTAAAAACGCTCTCTACGTGTCAAGCGGTTTCTTATACATCGGTACAAAATTGTATTTTCACTTTAACAGATCGTTATACGTATAAACACTGGAATTTTTTAAAATTCAAGCGAAGCTAACCAATAAAAGTTACAAACCTTTTACTGTATATGTAGTACGCATTTTTTTATTGTATTAACATCACCTATGAAAATAAGATAATTAGGCAATTTAAAAAAGGAACATCTCGCGCGCTGCGACCTGCACAAATCTATTGCGGCTAACACCACCCAAAAGGAGGGGATGAGCTGAAGGAAACACAGGATGCTACTGGCCGCAGGCAAATAGGCCACAGAGACGCGGGGAAGTCCCTAGCATTTCCAAACTCGCAGGCCCGTCCCACTGCTGGAGACACCGAGAAGGTGCGATGAACCACCACCAATCAAACAGCCTTCTGATGTCCAATACTCTTTCCATTAAGCATGCATCCGCGCCATCCGTCCGGCACTGCCATACACCACGAAACCTACAAGTACACCTGAAAATGAGAAAGAAACGGAGTGAAAGGGAAACGATGGGAAAGAAATTGTGGTAGATAAAAAAAACCACCCACGCATTCGCCTGCCGATCCGGGAAAACCACGAAAAATCCATGGGCCAGAGCGGGTGGTCGATGAGGATCGAATCCGGGACCTCCGAATGCGCGGTGCCATCTCGCTCGGTAACATTGTGAGTCTCTTCAGCAGTAATTCAAGTTTTACTGAAAATTAGAACTCAATTGGTCAACAATTTTACCGCGTTGATCATTTGGAATCAAAAAAAGTAAGAAAAACTGCATTTACATTGGAATGTACATTACAAATTATCAAGCTTTAAAAATTATCCATATTAGTACACTATATTATATTTTTTCCAGATTTCCTCCCAATTTTAAAGTACTGCAACATAACACCAGTCATCTGTTTCACGTAAAAGAACGCCAACATTGAAGGCATTATAGGAACCCTTTTCAGAAGCTTGCTTCCCAGAAACAGACGAACGTCGCACGTTACGCGGAAGGACGACAGTTGAATGTCGAAGCAATAGAAAGGAGTTCTTATTTCAGAAAGTTAGGAAACCTTAAACTGCATTTATTTGCCACACTTGGTGGCAGGAGTGGGACGCACTGGAAGGAATTCTCGCTGCCTTTTGAACAAAACGAAGGAAATGAAGGAACAGTAACCATCAACCTGGATTCCAACAACGAGTGACGGTGGGTGTAAAGGAAATGATTAGAGTTAGCGACATTATCCTCTTTTAGAGATGAAGTCCATTAAAAGTGAGGGAAAAGTAACAAAGAATTAAGTCAAGATCTTCAACTGTTTTGCTTTCCTCAGCATAAAGAGGGTAATTCTTTTTTGTTTCTTTCGGAATGAGGTAAACCGGCAATTTCAGAATAGACCTGATGCTGAAAAAAAAGTTTAATGTGTATTTATAATGCATCTAGCAAGGAGCGAAGAAAAAATCTCAGCCCCATACTGTGACACAACAGGGGTTTGAAACACAGCTGATTGCTTACCTCCATATTAGAGCGATGTGCAGTTTTTTTTTTTACGTTTCTGTAAAAAGAGGCCATTTCCTAACAACTAGTATCCTTTCTTCCCATTGTTTACTTTCTCTGGTTCAGGCAAGTATTCTGCTTCATTCAATAATTCGATACACATTTTGAGGTCGCTTGAACCTCCACCAGTTTGGCAGGAGATACTGTATGTATGTGTGTGTGTGTGTGTGTGTGTGTGTGTGTGTGTGTGTGTGTGTGCGAGTAGCATAACCTGAAATTGAGTTTTTAGTGATCCATTCTATAATGGACGTGAAACACCGGAAATTTTGCTCAGAGGCCTCTTTATCAGGCTTGAGGTTCTTTTACGTGCCGTAAATCTACGACAGGCTTTACTTCCCTTCCGAAGGAAGCCATGACAAGGATTTTTACGCCCGAAAACATCCATCGCCCTCCGCCGGGTTTGAACTGCGATCTTGGGAACTAGATATAACCTAAAAGTGGTAACATCTTCTAAGGATGAAACAGGAAGATTTTTATGAAATTCCCGCGCTCTAAGCTGTCCTATAAATAGGCATTTTGTAAAACTATATAGCACATCCTCTGCTTTGTCCATTATAACTGCAATTCCCTAACTTCTCGTGATAGCCTAATCCCACGTCCACGCAAAAGCATATGAAACTTCGAAGGATGTTGTATTTCTCATTTCTTTAAGCCCCATCCCCTGGAAGTCTTTCAAATTCTAGAAGCGCTGTATAATCTTTAAGATAAAATACCTTTCAGCTTTGAAAGAAATACTGGAACACTTGAGTAATTTTAGCGCATCGCAGTAGTTGAACACTTAAACTTTTGGCCTTTTTATGGCCCAGTAGTTATTTAATAAGGTTACACAGTTTCACATAATACAGAAATCCCTAACATCAAAATCCAACGAAATAGGCTGAAACTGGTGAATATGAAGATCCCCCCCATCTTTGGGCCAGCAAATTAAACATTTTCATAATGGCAAACAGTCTGCAACCATAGAGAAAACAAAATTCTGAGTTGTTATTTATAAATATCGTTTGAGAGTTTCTCGTGTTGTGCTAGACACAATTTTCTCTCTTTATTATAAAGTTTACCCCACTTACACGGTTAGCTTTTTAAACTCGAATTAGTTAATTTCTTTTACCATACCTGGTTCTTTACTAAATCACTGTACAATGAGCTAGAGGGTTTTTATAGTGAATCCTCCCCTTTACCCCTTACACTTGTGATTTCATACAGCCCTCGTTTATCCTCTCATATTCACGCAGAAGAATATGAAACATCAGCGGAACGTCTGACTTCCGTTATCTCCCGCCGACAATCTTTCAACTTCTGGAAACGCTGCATAGCCTATAAGTACACTTGCTTCCGCAGCTTTGGGAGGTATTCTACTGGCCTTCACAGCTGGAGTATGTATATAGCTAGAAGGAGGTGTGTGTATATCTGTTTACGTTTTTACGCACGCAGTGACGACCTGTTTTACGTGCACAGTTCTAGACCATTCCCATATGAATATTTAACTTTGAACAATAGCTTTACTCGTCATCACTTATAATAACTAATGTCTCATGTGCCACTGCTAGACTTACCTTCGTTAAACCGGGATTACGATGCACTATACGTAACATGACGTGATGTAACGCGAAGTTAAGAAATTCTGCTAAAGTAAACGTTTAATTACGATGCACTTAACGTAACATGACGGGATGTAACGCGAAGTTAAGAAATTCTGCTAAAGTAAACGTTTAATTAGGATGCACTATACGTAACATGACGGGATGTAACGCGAAGTTAAGAAATTCTGCTAAAGTAAACGTTTAATTAGGATGCACTATACGTAACATGACGGGATGTAACGCGAAGTTAAGAAATTCTGCTAAAGTAAACGTTTAATTAGGATGCACTATACGTAACATGACGGGATGTAACGCGAAGTTAAGAAATTCTGCTAAAGTAAACGTTTAATTAGGATGCACTATACGTAACATGACGGGATGTAACGCGAAGTTAAGAAATTCTGCTAAAGTAAACGTTTAATTAGGATGCACTTAACGTAACATGACGGGATGTAACGCGAAGTTAAGAAATTCTGCTAAAGTAAACGTTTAATTAGGATGCACTTAACGTAACGGGCATGAATCTTGATTCATTGATCTTTTATTACTTCATGCTACCGCTTCACGCCGATTGGTTCTAATTGCCATGCCACATTAAACTTGACGTAACGGGAAGGAAAAGTTTGGCACTGCTAAGGTCTTAAGTTACGTCACTATAGTAAGCCACGTTAAGACAACCCTAAATAGCTTCATTCAATACAGTGTATAAGACCTTCACATTATGTCGCGTTCAGTTAAGTCACTTGGGTTAAGTTCGAAATAATTCAGGCTTTACTTACGTTTTCCCGGCGAGG
The DNA here is from genome assembly GCA_030765065.1 of Deroplatys truncata. Taxonomy (NCBI): domain Eukaryota; kingdom Metazoa; phylum Arthropoda; class Insecta; order Mantodea; family Mantidae; genus Deroplatys; species Deroplatys truncata. The sequence goes on along the minus strand of CM060985.1, from coordinate 19,343,415 downwards.
AGAGGAGGGTTACAACTCCCGGAAAGTTTATGATATATCAGAATTTCCTAAAGTAATTATTTCTGTATAATTACTATCACACAATAATTATTTGGCCAAGATCCAGAGTGAGATTTTAATAACAGCAAATGTTCCTTCCTATTTAAATATGATTTCATTTTGTAATTTTAAGGTTAAGAGTTGATATTCCAGCAAGTTAAATTGTGATTGAAATGATTAACAATGCCATGAAAGTGTGTATCTGGTGGATAAGAAGTTTCGAAAAAGGGGGAGGTGGCAATAGGTTAGTATCATGCACAAAACTACCTATATATATTATCTCCCTCCATACCTCCTCTTTTTTGCGTTTGTATTTGTCGAAATCGATTTGTTTTTAATAATATCCATCATTTTATGTATTAAGGAAAACAAACACTTTCCTCCGACCTTTTAATGCATGTTTCTTGGTTATCTCCAATTTTTGCTGAGCACCGAACCGGTGAAAAAAACAGCTGTGAAATGACCATAGAAAGTTAAAAGCTAGGGAGTAACAGTGATTAGTTTACTACTCTATGGAGGTCACGCAGGCGCAGAACTACTTTTCTTCGTCGTGTAACATTTTCTCCTTGCTGATCCACGGTCTTTCTTGGTCCCAGACTTTTTATCGTTTATGAAAATCAAAAACTTGGTCGGCCTTTGGTCCGGACCAAATGAGTCTGGAGATAGTCCAGACCAATGTGAAATCTATGAATACACCCCTTAGTAACTTTGAATGGAAATCAGAAGGTATTTTATAGCCGATGTCCGTCAGAAAGAATAGGGGTTTTCAATGGTGAAAGAATCATTTGTGGAGTGAGATTTACATAGTCACACAACGTTTATTTCAGGTGAAGGGTAGAATGCTGTATAACATTGGTACAAGCGGAGTTATGTGTATACCCCTGCAGCAGACTTTGAATTGTTTCTTCTCGGCAAACAGGGAGCCGCTATCTTATCGCGCTTATGGTTCATTACCAAAGTTTTATGAAGTTGCCCGTCTCAAAGCATCTGCCTTGTGTAACTGAAGACCACCTTCTTAGTCATCTTAAAACTTCCACTCATGGACGTTTAATTACGGAGGCTGCTTGCTTCTACCTGCCTTCTGGATGCATTTTCCCCTTCTTCTTTTTCTTCAAGCACTCTTGCGGCTTGCATCTTCTTGAAAGAGAATTTATGTTCTGCTTTACCTCTCTTTCATATTCTTAACTGTTGTTGTTATTTAGAAAAGGCAGGCACTTCAGAGCTTCAAACAAACCAAACTTAATGTAACAAGCATTTAAGATGTTTTAATAAAATGCTTTCATTGGCCGACAACCAAATTGCACTCAAAGTTAATTACTCTCTTTACAGGTAGAGGAGGTACTACATTCCACCAACGGCAACTGAATAAGAAAGAATTTTCTGAAAAAGATATCTATGTGTGAACAGCAAAGCTCAAAACCGAAAATTACGATCATCATCAAGCTTGATGTTTAAGTTCAGTATCTTCTAAAAATACACACCAAGATTTCCGAGAAAATTCTCCAACCCCAAACTACCCTTGAAAGGGGATGTACCACACACACACACATATATAGACATATAAATCAATATTAAACAAGAATTGTACATAATAATATAATTCACCAAGAAATATGTTAGACTATTTAACAACCAAGAAATGTAAAAAGCACATTGTAACTTAGATAAGTAAACGACGGGCGAGCTACTAATTCTAGGTAAAAAATAATTCTAGGTAGAGCCCACCACCTTTCACCAAGCTAATCAGTAGGGAACTGGAAGCAATAAGGAGAAATAGAAAGAGACAGAGAGAGAAAGGAAAGAGACACAGATATTGAATTTGCTTCCGGTCGCGTCACTGGGATGCGTATGCGAAATCTTTTGGAAAGAATATTCTCAAACATAATAGGGTAACGCGGTCTGAGGACCAATTAGAAATGTCGTTACATTTTGACGCGCGAAGGTGAGCGTCATTAAGCCTAGGTATAAAAGGGGAAAGAAAGCCCCAGATTTTCACTCTCTTATAGAACCTCGTCGATACACATTGCTACTCTCTGGACGACAAATGCACGTGAGTGCACAGGGGTGGGAAGCGTGTGCAGTTATATTAGGCTCCTAATTTATTATAATGGTAGGAGTTGTTATAATGGGAAAAGCTGGCCATCCATAAGATTCATTTGATAATAAACCACATCTTTAAGGGAAATGCAGTGTATTTTAATTTGCCTCACCTACGAAAACCCTGAGACCAGTAAATTAGTTAGATAGATAATTGATTAGGAAAACAGCAGCCGAGCAGCAGCAATAGCCGAGGACAAGAACACTGCAGCAGTCGGCATCAACCAGAGGAACAACGTTTTCCAGCTACACCCTTAAGATGAAAAGGATTTTCGTTATTTTTGGATTTCTCAAAAACGGTTTTAACCATTTTGATTAAAGAAACAAGCAAACATTTATCACACACACACACACACACAAAATGCAGCTCTTGTTAAAATAGGTCATTTATGTCAAATACATTTTATAGCATTAATCATTCCCGATATATTCGTTGCTATTGGTTTCAGCTTTACAATACTTCAAATTGTTTTAAGTGCTGTCACTATTTAGTTGTTTCTCGGGATGTCATGCAAGGAGTATGGAATTTCAAAGCCAGCACATATAGGCCCACGTTTTAAACATTTGACGATGGCTTCAGTCCCTGTATCGCTTTTGTACCTACAACGGAATGCATAATGAAATTGTCTCCAACGTTTATCTCCATTAACATAGAATATGTAGAACAATAAGTTTTAGTTCGTAAAAGGAGATGTAAAAATAAACGATACTTGATAAAGAAACCCATGTGAATGTAACACGTCAGATTTCTGTATGTTTAGCTCACGAGACATCAATGAACAATCCGGTATAAGTATATCCTATTGCTAGAACTTTATCGTTTTGTTTGTATCAGTTTCTTTTATCGAAAATTCATTAGCACAACACATTAAAACAAGTTTATAGCTTCTTTGTGCGGGCTCAGTGAAGGAAGGGTTTCGACGTTAAAACCTCGCCCAGAGCCTACAGATATTATATCAGGCAACATGACGGCAAATTTGACAAATGCGTCACTCAAACCCTACTTTACAAAGCAACAAGGAGAAAGTTAACACAATAAGATAGCAGCAGTGACATGTGCTAGAGAATTATTCTGTTGTGCTTAATGTCAGTTGCATTAATGTGCCCCCCCCCAATTAACCTAAATAAATGTCATTTACTTATTTATAATAAAGTTGTTAGGAGAGAACGTTTGTATGCAATGTAATCTCAGAAACTTGATAATTCTTTCAGCAATGAAAAGCCCTATTCTTCGCGACGGACATAAACTATGAGACACCTTCTAATTTCATTGATAACTAGCATCAAAGAAGAACGTGCTTGCGAAGAAGCCTTTGACTTTTTGTTGAGAACATCTTGAATAGAAAATATTTGTTATTCCCAACAGAAAATGTGTGCAGATATTTCATGGTAAGGAACATACATAGATATGGCGGTTTAGCAACTGAGAAAACAGAGGACACGGGAAAACGAAAGACAATCGCATGAACCGCTTACAACAGTACGATATGTATGTGATGGCAAAACCTTTTAATGAACCTTATGTAAGAAAGTTTTGCTGCGTTGTCATCAAGATTTAATATTACCGGTGTATGCTGAATAAGTGTATAAAGATAGAACGTTGTGTCCAGCATAACCCACATTAACAACGGAGAAGATAACACTCCTCGGTCATTATAATACAGTATGAGTCATTTCGAAATGTTTAACTTGGTGGACTGTGTGAATTGAATCATCATATTCACGCGTTTCCCCAATCTCTTTCTATATTTTGATGTCAGGTTTTGTGTATTTTTAAAAGCATAGTTTTATGTTATTTATTAACTATGGGAGTTTAGTGTGATCATTTATAAATTACTGGAAGATCCCACAACTGTTTCAAGGTTAAAATATACAGTGTGTTTCCTTTACACTGTGGCCACCGCACGGTTGCTTGCAGCTACCGCAGCTTGGACTCCCGCCGAAACAGTTATAACATCCCCGCAACCGCCTCACGTTCTTATACGTAGTTACAATTACAATGATAGCAAGCACAAAATGAATTGAGTTTTATTTATGGATGCTCTTTAACTACTGTAGTCCTTAGCGTTGTCGCAGTTCTCATGGCTCGTGTCATCTTATTTACTGGGCGCTTCTTGTTTTATTATTTTAAATTTGGGTTCATTGTCCTCCGGCTAGCTATTATAACTCAGTCGAGCAAGTATCTCTAAGCAGGGCGTGTAAAGGGAAAGGAGTTGTTGCTAAAAGATAACATGATAAAAAAATTGTTTCTACACTTTTATTGCCGTCACACTTAATTTATAATTCACATATTTAATATTTATATATAATATAAATTTCTGAATGTAAGTACAGTCGTTATAGTTCCGCGCACCAATTACTTCGCGTACTTTACATTTTTGTAACTAATTCTGCGACGTGCACCTCGTGAGAGATTTTTCAGAACTGTGCGAAACTTGCTTATGGCTCGAGAATATATACTCCTTCACCTCGAATTGCCTAAACATTATAATAGAGCTGCTATTGGTCACCAAATCGCGCCCACTTTAGCGTCTGTTTTGGTCAGCCAATCACTACTACTAACATATATACTCTAGGGAAGATATTCCCTCCATTTCTAAAAAAGCCTCGCTACCCTGACGTCATTTGTTTGTCTTTTCTTAGTGATAAACAACTCACCCCCTCGGTTTATTGTTACCCACTTCTATTGTCAGTTTCAGTGAGGCCGTGTAAACTTATTTCCTAACAATACTTATGGCTAACAAACATCTAAAATCCTGTACATACAATAATATTAATTTAGACTACAATCACTCTGGCGTTCACAGCATGTTATGATATAAAATACTGCCTCAGCGTCCCATTCTATATTGGACGTGAAAGACCGGTAATTTCGCTCAGAGGCCTCTTTATCAGGCTTGAGGTTCTTTTACGTACCGAAAATCACCGGCTTTACTTCCCTTCCGAAGGAAGTCATGCTAAGGATTTCTACGCTCGAAAAAATCCATCGCCCTCCGCCGGGTTTGAACCCGCGACGTCGGGAACTAGAGGCTAGCATGGTAACCACTACACCACCACCTTATCATAAGAAATGTTGCCAACGTTGTGCTCCTCTATCCGCATATTTCTAGCATCTTCTCATGAATTGTTCAAACACACTGGGGAGTTCAATGTCCGAAATTGACATTCTATTTCCTTTTGATTCTTACAATGTATGGAGTTTATTGCACATATCTTATTTTTCAAGATCATATACAGTTAAATCAGAGGATCGTGAAAGACATAATTCTGTGCTAATTACCCTATTTTCAACATTTCCTGAATTAAATTTAATGATCCGTCAGCTGTATGCCGTTGGAAAAATACAGACTGGCATTCAGTGTGATCAGCTGTTCAAACATGATGTAAGCCATTCGTATATCTCCATTTATTGTTTGTTCAAAGCCACAGGTCTTACATTCTGTATGCATTCTCTGCACACAGGGACTCTCTGTATAAATCGGGTTGTTAGTTTTGTGATGAAACACAGTGAATGCCTCGTCAGAGGAGAATATTAAACGAGACTCGGTCACTTCACAAAATCCAGTTGCAGAACTTTACCCGACTCTGATGATCACATGAACAATAAGGTGTATACATTGAAAGAACTATAAGAAGACACCAGGCTAGAAGTTTACTATATTGAACTCTCGAGTGTGGATGAACATTTCCTGAGATGATACCAGAAATGTTGGATAGAGGAGGAAAACATTTCCAATATCTCTTATGATAAGGTGTATGCTTATTATCACTGACATTGTAACAATGAGAACGTGAGGCAGTGATATAACTGTTTCGGTGGGAGTCCCAGCTGCGGCGGCTGGCTTGCGAGAAACGGGGACCCCATTGTGCAGGAAAAACATTGTGCTTATAGGATGCACAGCTGTGCGAGATGACTTTGCGGTAATGTGTGACACTGGCATTCGAAAAGTCCCGGGGAATCCCGTTGGACCGATCACCTTGGGTTTTTTCATGGTTTTCCCAGGTTGGCAGACGAATGCTGGAGTGGTTGCTCTTCTTCCACGAATTTCCTGTGCCCATGATTTCGTTTTATCTGTTTGAGGGTTACAGGACCAGGGACGGCGGCGAATGGTGGAGTTTGCTCTGTGTAAAGGATATGTCCCTGGCGCATCATGCCGCTCGATGTTTTCCTGGAGTTGTGAGTGCTCGTTCTCGGGAACCCCGGGCCTGAAGATGGCGCAGGCAGGCTCGTGCCGGCCTCTCTCAGGAATCGTTAGAGACCCCGTCGTTGTCAGGAACTTCTCTTCCTCTTAATGGTCACGTAAGACACAATATGACCGAAGTGGCTGATGGGCCCCTCGCCTATCCTATCCTACAGGACTTATAACAATCCCAGAATTTGGAAGGTAGCGACGGGGAGGTTAAGGAAACAGTGAATATCAGGGAATTTTTTCATTCGTTACTAAGTTCTCGGGGACTTTACGAATTAGCAAAATAGGTAAAGCGGAGGATTCACCACAAAGCTCTCCTTCCTCTCTTCATGGAGTAGGACAATCCCTGCTTCGTCCTCAACTCGCCATCTTGCTCTTGGTCGACCAACAACTCTTCTACATCATTACACAATTTTATAAAGGAGGTAAATAAAAGGAATTATTACATCGTCATTCGAGGTTTAAAAAGTCATCCAGATATGAACATGCGCATCTAAAGGCGGTTTTCAGGAGTTTCCTGCTCAAAACTTAGAAATCTTATCTGTTACATTCACCCGACTTTCTCTGCCCATTCTGCAACCAACTATCCTTACAAAAGCTTATTCTTTTATCTACTTATTATTAAATGAGATAATTTGCAATATTTGAATATTTCCTATACAAGGGGTTCAGGGAAACAGTAAGCTTTAAGCGATAGTCAAACCTTTTAAGAGCGGCTCGCTATGACTTTGAAATTGCGTTCTGTTTGCATGTCCAAGAGAGAAACACGAATATTGATCTTCCTTTTGAGAAGAACAAGTATTTGAAAATTCACACCAATAACAAACAATATCTCGGAAATGCTTAACGCCACAGATATCTACCGAATGAAACAGAACTCCACCGACAAACTTTCAGAGGTTGCTCAGGGAAACCTTTTGAGTTTTTGGTATAAGGGACCCACGTTCTCCGACAGCTCATTATCGAGTAATAATGTAATTATGATTTATTGGTTTGTTGCCCCAGTCATCCTTGTTTCAATACCTTCACAACAGTGAAGAAGACTGTATAATATTGTGACTGTTATAATTATATTTTTAAAAATTGCTATAAATATGATTTATGCATTTTCAGATATTCAGGACAAACCATAAGTAAATCCAGGAAATTTACTTTATATTTCTTGCGAGTCATTTCCCGAATGTTGAAGTAAACAGAGGTTTGGTGGCACGATGTTTAGGGTAAAGATCACTTCATGCCAGACACGTGGGTGAGTTACGTAATTTCTGCTGACACGTCAGTTACTTGATAGGACTAATCAGCATTCTGTCGGGTATTTAAACATAGAATGTTTTGTCGGCGGCCTCCTGACCGACCACGTGCCTAGCAGGACCCTGTACTGGCGTCATTCAGGTAAACCCTCAAGTTGTCTAATTATTTCCCTCTGAAATGTGCTTTAGTATAGATTAGAAATATTAAGGATTAGAAATATTGGGAACAGAAATTACATGTCTGATAATGACACCATTTCACCAATCTGTAACCCTCTCGATGTCATCCTGTGTTACTCCCATCGTATATGTGACGTCTGATAAAGTATAGGTGTCCGCCACCCTTACGTCACAATTTGCAATAACTAAAACGTACAACACATAACAGAGTAATGCAACATCCTGCAGACGAAACACGTACACTTTTATCACAGTGTGTTCAGTCTCATCTTCATTGTACAGCGCAGTATGTAACAAATACAGAACTGTTCCCTTACAGCTATTCTTCAGAATGTCAAACACCATGATCACAGCAGAGCGTACAGCGACGCATTATCGACTGTCTTACACGCTCAAGCATTCCAGGAGTTTGGCGTATTATTTCTGCGGCTGCGATAATCCTAGCAACTAGGTCCATCCGAATATCGACCGGAGTCTTGTAAACTAGGCTCTTTACATGCCCCCAGAAAAATAACTCCATTGATCTCATGTATGATGACCGAGCTAGCCATGGAACAGGACCACCGTGACCAATTCATCCAAGTTGTACATCAATGTAGCTCCTAACACCGAGTGCAAAGTGTGCCGACGCCCCGTCATGTTGAAACCACATAAGCTGACAAATTCTCAGTGGCACATCTTCTAGAAACTGTGGGAGGACATCTTGAAGGAACGTCGTGTACATGACTCCGTCCAGTGTATCAGGAGGTACGTTGACAATACCAGCTCATACATTCACAGCAAACTGCTGTTAACAGGATCGACACACCAATGCGTGTGGATTTTCGTAATCCCATACATGGCTATTCCTACTGTTGAACATGCCCTCTCTTGTAAACTTGGCCTCGTCTATAAACAACCCCAAAGCAGGAATATTGTGGTTTTCTGCACATTGCTGTAGGAACCAATTTGCAAACTCCACTCAAAATGGGAAGTCCCCTGGCTGCAACGACCGCGCCTTCTGTGGATGATACGGATGCAATTGTTGTTCATGAAGGATTCTCAAAACGGTTGATTGGCTTGTGTTCAGAGCTCGTGCAAGGCGCAGGGTTGTCACCAATCGTGTGTAACATATTCTCTTCCAGATCGGGTGTTCTGGCATACCTCGCACGGCCAGTATCTTCCTTCTAACACGGAAGGACCCAGTTTCTCGTAGGCGCCTATGTACAGATGTAAAAGTACTGTGATGTGGATACCGTCGGTGCGGGAACAGCTCAGCGTAGCGTTGTGCCGCTCTTCCTTTGCATTCAGTGAACCTACACGTGGTGTGTACCGGTCAACTCTTCATCAGTTAACTTATACATACTGCTTTGTATCACTGTTAATACACAACTAACACTGCCGGAAAAACCAAACCCTAGACAGAATCGAGCAGTGCTGAATGCAAACTTGAGAGCAATGAGTTAAACGGGGGATCAACAGTAGGTGCCGTGAGCGAATGGAAACAATTTTGTTTACAATCAAGACAGACAGCACATTCCGTCGACATTTCCAATGTCGTGCAGTATTTTCAATGTAATACAGCTACAAACTAATTGGTGCAAGAAGCTAAACGGTACTGTAACGAGCCGCCGGAGACCCTGGGTCCGTTATACCAAAATACTCAGAAGGTATAGCTGAACAAGCTCTGAAACTTTGTCGCTGGAGTTTGGTTCACCTTGTATTTATTATTGTATGCGTGCGCGTTACGAGATCTACTATTTTTGTACACTAACAACTTGTCTATCTCTTACCAATTATACAAAAACTCTTTCAGAATGAAGAAGGTTTCCCAGAGAATTCAAGATAAAAATTTTATTTGTCATGAAAATATCTTAAACCTATAATGCTTTGATAAAAATCGTTAAAAATAACAAAAACATTTCCATTTACAAGTTTCCAAACATTTTCTTCGTGTCTAATCTTTGGAAGACGCTGAACTTAAATACCTTTTCGATTTTAAATTATGCTATGCAGATACATACGGGCGAAGGTTTTTCTAAAAATGCTTTTTTGGGTTAAGGGTAGCCTCAAAACATGCATTTCCGGTGAAATTTGGGAAATGAATTTTGGGTGGAATACATCACTTCCTCTACTGTAAGTACGTAGAGACAAAACCCCGTCTTATGAATGAATTCTCCTGGCTGCTAGGCAACACTCAACAAGACATATGCAGTCACTCAGTCAGTTCTCACGTCAGTTCGCACCTGCGCTCAACAGCTGGGCCTACGTCACACATCGGTAGATCAGGCGTTCCTTTAACATACGGTACATAGCTTCCGTCTGAATTAACACGTGACATCTGTCTGTGGATACACACTTTATTGAGATCACCTTCAAACTGGACGGTAAATAACGTCAACGATACTTTTCTGGGAGAAATATCCCTGGGGAAGACACCTTTCATTTCAGATCAACTTCAAAAAGAAATATTTGGGACCACACTCAAACAAGACAGTTATATTTAATGATATGCTATCCACACTGAAATGATACCTTCAGTGTACATTACTGCTACAAAGGGAACCTCTACTTACATACAAAGAAAGTGAATTGTACAAATAATACACCGTTATCAATTTACAGGCTTCGCTTATAGTATTCATATAAAATATTCTTCTACCCGCTTTACGTTATACGATAAATGTCTCGAAAATATTTCAAATTAAGCGGTACCAACTTCATGCAAGAAGCCGAAATAATATTAATCTGCTTATATCAAAAGTAGTTTATCACATGCTGATGTATAGTAGGTGCGAGGTTTCAAGGAAATACATGCTTTGAGGTCCCCTGAATAAAAGAATAATTGTTAAAAAAATTTCCGCGCATGCTGACTTAAAGGAACTACAAGGATGCGACACGAAGATTTTCAAGAAAATCCTCGCGCTCAAAGTACCATTTACTTGGAAAACTCTTCGTAATTTGTTATTCTCTCAAAACTGGCGCTCATAATCTTAATTTAACTATCACATATTTAAGGTATATGCTTTTCAAATACAGTATATATCTTGGACTTTCGGCGAATAATGTGTGTAGTTCTCTTCATTCTAAATGAATTCTGCATAATTCTGTAAAACTGTTAAACCGTACACGCAATTTATGTCAAGTAAAATGTTTTTGGCATTAACTAATTCCAAGATATTCGTTGCAACTGGTTTACCTTATCGTTCATTTTTCTGTACAAAGTTGCCATTCTTTTGTTTTTCCTAATGTCATGCAAAGATAGCGTTCCGCTTTTTAAACTTTAGACGATGACTTCAGTCTGTATACCCCTTCTTGTATCTACAAAAACGCGTAATGAAACTAATTCTGCAAACGTTTTATCTCGATTAAGATGAAGCACAGAAAAAGTAAGCTTTTATAGGAACAGAGTGGCTAGAGAAAGTCATGCAACTGTAACACATAAGATTTTTCGACCTATACAGAGTTTTGTTCGTAATCTGTGGTAACAAACTTAAGACCGCCCTTACCTTATGAAAAACCACGCCTCCACCAGCAGTGATGTTCTATCTGGCAGTCCTTAGCTTGAGCTATCAATCCGCAGCACAGTTTCCACTGGAGCAAACTGCTACGAAATACAGATATCTCCAGTTTATTCCATTCCTCCTGGCAGCTTTCCAGAAACCATCCAAAGTTCTCGGCCGTCTGTTTCCAAGGGCTTTTCAGTAACTCAAATGCACAGAACTCCATCAGTGATGCATTAGATGACTTAGCACGGACGTCGCTGAAAGGTAGGGAATGTATTCCCATTTCTTTATGTTCTCCAACAACTTGTAGGCTGAAGTAGACGTATGGCTTGATACAACCAGACTTTATTTACATCTGCACCATAGAGAGCACGGATTTCTGTATCAGGACGTTAGTTTGATAATATGCTGAGTTGATTTTCACATTTTTATGTATATGACGAATGGCTAATTTGCCATTGTAACTGTACGTTATTATTACCATGAAACCCTTGGGGAAATTTCCTTTGGTATCCGTATACCAAATTTGAATTCGTTTCTCCCCTTGGTCGGTAATATATAGCCCGGGATTCGTTGCAATTACTTAGCTAAACTTATGCCTGATTTAAAAAGCCAACAAACGTCTACTTTTTACCAGCTAGGTATCATTCATACAGCTTTCTGCTGTTAGTGGCACGTTCTGCAACAGCTTATATCCCTGGCTCTTATGACAGTTTTCTAGATTCAAATCTTGGTTGATTATGGTGTTCACAGTAGTAGTAGAGGTCCCTAATTACAGTGCAATTACCCTCTCAGTTGCAGGATTTGGTCCTTCCAAATTATCTCTGGGGTGCGACTGGTTGCCGGTCGTGGATTTCCCAGTTTCTTGTCCTTTGGAATAAGTCCTGGTGTTGCCTTACTTTTTTGTTGAGCGTACATGAGATCTCTTTCTTGGATATGCTAAAACCACGCCTCTTGCACTGCTTGATAATCTTAGAATACAAGTATTTTGCATCGGAAAGGGCAATAATGTACCCTTATCAGAATGATTCTATTTTTGATGCAGCAAGAACAAGAGCACACAACTCAGCAAACACAAGCTGCTGAACTTTCATTCAGTTCCACATGTTTCATCGTGGAGCTATTGTGCTCGTCTGATATTGTTAACATAGATCGTGAACAACCCTCCGTAATTAGAGACATTCAAGTGCAACGAGATTCTGCAGCCATCAGGTAAAGTACGCGCTCTATGGTTAGCGAAATAGGTCCAGGAGACCTGATGAGCAGGTGCAATCACGAGCCAACACCACGTAACACCTGTAATCTATCGGCGGCTTGCCTAGAGAACATGTTTCTGACTGTCTCCACTTTAAAAAATCTGATGTGATACATTCACATGACCTCTTCGCACCTCAGTGGTACCGTGCTAGCCTCTAGTTCCCAAGGTCGCGGGTTCAAACCCGACGGAGGACGATGGATTTTTTTCAGCGTAAAATCGTTAGCATGGCTTCCTTCGGAAGAGAAGTAAAGCCGGTGGTCCCGTGTCGTAGATTTACGACACGTAAAAGAACCTCAAGCCTGATATAGAAGCCTCTGAGCAAAATTACCGGTCTTTCACGTCCAATATAGAATGGAACGTCAAGGAACACAGCAGTTAAAGAGCGTCTATAAATAAAACTCAATTAACATTTTTCTTCGCACCTCTCTACCCTCTATCGTTTATTAGTAGGTATACAAATTATTCTTACTAAGGCTTATTTGTTTTAATCTACTTCTTTTTAATCGAAATAAACTTTTGCAGAAATAGCTATATTACACATTTCGTTATAGATACAAAGGAACAGCGATAGTCAAGTGTTTAACAACTGGACGCTATATGCTGGCCTTGAAATTCCATACTGTTTCCATGACATCGCGAGAAACAACTGAAAATCTATGGGACTTAAAATGAATGTTCAAAGTACTGAACAAATCCAAGTATTAATAACGGATATCTCGGAAATGGCTGATGCCACAAAATAAGTTACTTGAAATAAATCGTATGTTTTAAAGCGGTACACATTCTTTGTGGAGTACGTTTTCCTCTATCGCTTAACGTTTACGAGTTATACAAAATCCCTTCCGAAAGAAAACTTGATAGACTATTCCCAGAAAATTCAAGACACACATTTTATTTGGCGTGTAAATATCTTTCATGTATGGTATTTTAACCAAAATACCATATAGAGCCATTTTTAGAAAATCAAAAATTTCGAAAACTGTTCCATGTAAATTGTAGTTTAGGGAGGGGGATTTTATTGAAAATCTTCGTGTCGCGTCTTTGGAAGATACCGAACCTAAATACCAAGTTTGATATTCGTCCGGCTTTCGTTTTTGAGTTATGCCATTCATTGACAGACACACACACACACGAATTTTTTCTAAAAATTCTTTATTTGAATCCAGGGAGCATCAAAACATGTATTTCCGGTAAAAACTCGATATCGAATTTTTTGGTGGAATACAATTCTTCTCTACCTAGGTACGTAGTAGAGAAAGTAAAAATTGTAGAAATCAAATTAACGGAGAGAAAATTCCCATTTTTACTTTAAGTGTTAATGTTAGTGTGTCAGAGATAAGTTACGCGACAAACCGTACTATATTTACTGACTTCCTGTCACCCTCACCACGAACACAGCAAGTAGGCCGTGTCGCCAAGGATTGTTCGCTCCGTATATAGAGGTAGAGAGAACAAACGAAAATGTTACATGCTGGGGTGAGGACCAAATTATTAAATGTTGATCACGTGGGGGAAGTGTAAGACAGAAACTGCAAGAGCACCACGTTCCGATGAAGGCGTGGGTAACTTTTAACAAAACACACAAATTTCACATCACAGATATTACCTACCTGAGATTTATTGATAAAGCTCTTGATGTCCCTACACAGGAGAACAAAGGGTTGAGAGGAGATTGGCCAAACGCGAACTACTCCTTATACACTTACTCAAAAAGTGACGCTAGCTATCTCCCCTCTCTCCAACCCTGGCTAGGCACGCAGCTGGCGGTGTCATCCAGACTGAACTTCCAACAGAGCCTGTTCTCTCTGGCGTGGTCGGCGCCAAAGGGGAAGGCTCGTTCAGCCGAAAGAAATAATGTCACCCCAATAATAGTATCGAAAATGCGACGCAATAATGTGTCTGGTATGACAATATCTACTAATACGCCACAATATTACACTTTAAGTGTTCCGATGTGCTTTAACGCCTTGTTGTTTTTATTTTAATTTGTTCATTTTTTGCAAATTACAGCGTTTATTGATCTTGTTTATGTGTTGTATTTACAATGTTTTTTAATTTTTCTACAGTATCCGACAGTGTCATCGTCTCATGATTTAAACTGCCGGAGAAATAAATTTGTGAGGTTGTAAAAACTGACAGGTTGATGAGGAAGGTTAGTAAAAATGCTGATTTTTTCCTCTGTCAGATCAAAGCCCATTTTCACCACAGTTTCAAGTATTATACCTACATTATTTGCTCTAATAAAATTTATATCATTTTGTGAAAACTACACACGAAAATGTCAACAACAAAAATCTATACAATTTTCTAACAATTATAAATCTAATAAAGGGAAACGTGTTGGGTAAAGAAGGGACTGTATTACCCTTTGTTTTTCTGCATATTAAAAGAGAATTTTCTCTCCGTTAAGTTGGCTCCTAGAATCTTTTTAAGCTGGAGGCGAATACCTTCTGCAGCATTCTTCATGTATACCTTTTATCAAGATCATTGAGAGCGATTTTTGAGAAAAAGAATAAAAATTGTTACCTGTCGCACTTTTTGTTTTTCAATAATGTGCGGGCGGGCGGGCGCGAACACACACATACATTAAAGCGCACGTGCAACTCAAAATGGAAACATAAAAACCATGCATTTTTAACAGACTCCTCATATAAACTACGAACACTTGCATTTCTATCGGTTTGAAACAAATTGAGTCCATGAAAATTCGCTTAGCATTTGTTATCACTCTTTATTTAGCACATTAATTTGCTCTCTCGTCATTAAAACAATAACAACATAACACACCAGTGTGGAGTGTGCATTTTGAAAGCCTACCTGCATGAGCGAGGTTTAATAGTCACGCTATATTCGGCTTTAAATATTTGTAATGTTTTAACTTGCCCAGGTAAACTGCCATTGTCGATTAACCTGTAATGGTTTAAGAAGAAGCCTCAATTCATGCCAATAAATCCAAATTAATATTATAAGGAGAGAACATTTACGTCCACTGCCGTTTGTGAAAATTGCAACAAGAAGGAAAGCCATGAATTCAATGAATTTAATACCATAGGTTAGGTATAGGGTCTTTCAACAAGAGTGTCCTATCTTTGAACTTAAATAAAACACGTTCTATAAATGATAGAGGTTTATTTCTTTTTTATTTTGGAACATAATTAATGTCATTACGCGGTGGAAGAGAACATCAGTTAAGTGACTGCCGCGACTACGTTGGGTTGCGCGTATACGGTTGACCCAATTTTCAATGACAGAAGAACGTAAATTAGGTCCAACTTCACGAATAACACGCGTGACGTTATTCATAAGATCATTTACTGTTTCTAGCTTGTTGACATAAACTCGAGATTTAACATAAGCCCACAAGAACTAATCCAACAGCGTTAAATCACATGACCTCGAGGACCAGTTAACATCACCACCACAGGAAATGATGAAACCTCTGAACTTCTCCTTCAAAAGATCGATTGTTTCGAGAGCAGTACGACATGTGGCACCATCTTGCTGGAACCAGATATTTCTGAGATCCATGCCATCTAATTGAGGCCAAAAATAGTCAGTTATAAGAACCCGGTATCCTTCTCCATTGACAGTTAGAGCTTCTCAATCTTCATCTTGGAAAAAATATGGACTAATGATTCCACCACACCAAAATCCACACCACAGAGTAACCTTTTGGGGATGAAGTGGTGAATCTGCATTGGATAGTGATTGCTCCAAAAGCGGTAATTTTGTTTGTTAACACAACCATGCATCCAAAAGTGGGCTTCGTCGCTGAAGATAATTTTTCGACAAAAATCCAGGTCAGCATCCAATTGCTCCATAGCCCAGTCAGCGAATACACGGCGCAACCTATGGTCGTTGGGCTTTAGTTCTTGAGTTAACACCATTTTGTAAGCGTGAAACTTTAAGTCCAGATGCAGAATTCGCCAAGTTGTGGCCGGCGAAAACCCCAATTCTTGCGCTCGACGAGCAATTGATTTGTTTCCGTTCTCACGTACACTCTCACGAACGGCGCCTATGTTTTCGTTGGAGCGCTTACGCCGATTACGTATAGGCGTTCTTTGATCGCTGACAGAAGCACTTCTTTCAAATTTATCGATCAAACGCCGAATCGTTCTCTCGCAGGGACGATTATGCACACCGTAAACTTCACACATTACACGGAAGGTTTGGCGAACAGATGATTTATTTTGATAATAAATTTTCACAATTTCTGCGCGTTGCTGAATGTGGCAACGTTCCATGACTATTTGTCAATAACAACTGTAACCACATAAAAAATGACTGCTGTAACTCAATAAAAACGGCAGCTAACACATGTTAAAGATAGGACACTCTTGTTGAAAGACTCTTTGCATGACAAGTAACAAATAATAAACTTTTCAAATCTCTACCTGACCTTTGAGCCCTAATATTCAGTATTTGGTGTGGCGCTGCAATTAGAGGTGATATACGCCGTGGCATTGAATAAAAAAGTTTCTGAATAAGTTCCTGAGGGATTTTCCTCCACGCAGTTTGTATTCTAGCCCAAAAATCCGTGACACTGGTTACTGGAGGACCGTGACTCACCAACCATATCCCAGACATGTTCGATGGGCGACATGTCAGGCGAACTGCAGGCCAGGGAAGCAATGGTATCCGTTGCTCCTCGAAGAAGGCTTGTACATTTCTCACAATATCTGGCCGGGCATTATCGTGTTGAAATATGGCTTGTGGAGATGCCTGAACCAGGGGGAGTACGTCAGGCTCTACAACCACCGTTAGGTACCGGTTGCTATTCAAAGTGCCCTCAATTCGTAGGAGGTGAGATCGGTTGGTGTAACCAATGGCGTCCCGAACCATCACACCTGGTGTTCCGCTATTCCGCTCAACAAGGCAGCCCTCGTTATGCTCACCATGGTATCACCGGACACGTATTCGGCCATCACTGTAGAACACGTTGAAACGGGGCTCGTCCGAAAAGACTACATTTTGTCACTCAGCATCCCAGTGACGGTGTTCAGTGCCCATTGCGGAGCTTGTGTTTTCTGGACAATGGAAGCCGACGTAATGGCATGCATGCAACCAGTCCAACCCCAGCAGACGGCGACGAACCGTTGATGTAGACAACTTCACACCTGTTGCAGTGCTCCAGCGTCGAGCCAACAGTGTGGATGAAGCTGTACGGTCCGTTATGGCCATGAGGACAAGATGACGGTCATCCCTTGCTGTGGTCATGTTCCGTGGTCCAGTACCCGCTGCGTACGACCTTCATCTATCCACTGCTTCCACACACCATCACTGTCGTAGTAGCATGCCCTGTACGAGACGAAATGTCACGGTAATGTACACCCGCTTCCCGGAGACCGATTATTGTGCCCCGTTAGAACTCACATGCCGATATGGCTCCCTTTGACGTCGACGAGGCATACTGGCACACACTTTACTGTTTCCACCTTGTTTGACAGCTCTGCACTGATTACGCTGGGCGCAACACTGACCTTATCGCACAGACACGAGAGGACTCTGCTCGGCCTATGTGTACCCCATCTCTCTGCAAATCTAATCACCTATTGACTGCATACTCATCTACACTTCCACCAAGTTTGGAGTTATTCGGAAAATTCTTTCTTGGTTTTGAAATTTTCACAAACGCCAGTGTATGTGGAATAATGTCAACAATTACTCAACCGATTTTGATAATTCTTTTACCATTGAAATGTCCAAGTTTTTCTGACGGACATGGGGCTATAAAACCTCTGTTATTTCATTCTATAAAATACAAAAGGATTAAAAAGGATTTACAAGGGTCTTGTAATTGAATACAAATACATTATAGTGCCATCGAATAGAAAACAGTTGCTACTTCACAAAATATGCATGGAAAATAAGAAAAATGCCGCAGGTATTTCATTCCAAGCAATATATACGAGGCGTGCTTTTAAAGTACCATTTTAATATTTTGCAGCTGCAGTCGCGATTTTGAGCATGCGCAATCACTCCATTTATTAGGAAGACAAACGCAGCTGTGAGAGATCGTCGCTCTGTGTTTTCCTGTCGTTAGAGCATTTCGAAATGTTCAAAATAATCGATCGATCCGCTGACTATGAAGTCAGATCAGTGATTCGTTTTTTAAATGCGAGAGATGTTACGCCAGCAAACATTCGTCGTCAATTGTGTGGTTTATGGGAAACAATAATGACAACACAGCCAAACAAACTCAACATTGGATCACATGATTTGGATGTGCACAACTTTACCACCGTCCTTACAGTCCGGATTTGATAAAAGCGATTTCCATTTGTTTCTTTTTCTGATGAAATTCCTTGGTGGAATTCCTTCGTTAGCAGAGCATACCAAATAATTGCTAACATTAGAAAACAGTGAACCGATATTTTTTAAGATTGTTTCTCTCGCAGACTATATGCCTTTTCCAAAGAGGTTAACTTGGTGGCCTGGAAGTGCGGAATATTCACCAGCTTTAGCTCTATTTCGTTGCCTACGTCAAGGGTTTCTGCATTATGTGAAAACTGTGTAACTTTTACGTTGTTAAATAACTACGGGATCAAAGAGAAGGTACAGAGGTTTAAAATTTCACCTACTGTATTTACCTAACACGTTACTCGACCATCCTGTCCGATGATTGTTCCACCGATAAAGGATACTTATAGGGTAGGCAGCACTTTTAGAACTTGAAGGACTGTCGGGAAGAGGTTAACGAAGCCTATCATGCTTATATTGAGCTTCTACGCCATACCTATGTATTTCTTTCAGTTCGGAAGTGTTCAGCTGCAACCTTGAATCGAAGACTCGACATCTTAATGGCCCTTACCTCTCTAGTGATTTCCAGCAATTCTGAAGTGTGTTCTCAACTACTTACAATTATAAAACTTCGGCTGCATATTTGCAGCGGTTTCTTCATGCATACGGCGCTAATAGCTGTAGGTATCCTAGAATATAGTAAACGTACCTACGCTTGCCCTCTTTAATCTCAGATGATTTCTAACCTGGCACAAATAGCTAATGTGGATTATGACACGTGACCAGGGAACACCTCGGCCTACCGCGGATCTTTTGTTCTTACCGTCCCCAGGAGGAATGGGCGAGGGAAGGAATCGCAGGCAGAGACGGCTCGAGAAGAACTTTATAACGAACAAGCATCCGCGCCATCTGTCCGACACCGACCGACACTGCACAGCCCTAAGCCTCCTGAAACATGAAAGGCGAAGTAAAATGATAGGAAATGAGGGCAAGGAAATTCATGGTAGAAGAGAAATCATCCCAGCATTCCCCTTGCCAGCCAGGGAAAACCACGAAAAACCCAGATCAGAGTGGCCGGCCCCAGGATCTCACGAATGCGAGCTTCTAAAATAACTGCTTGGTTGATTGGTTGATGTGGATTATTGTCCAGATTGAAAAGTTAGGCCTGGAATATGAAACTACTTTACCACTATTAACTGCGGCAAGTATTTCTGTGAACAAACGGTGATCGACAGGATCGTAACTCATACTTGAAAGCAACATGGACTTGTTAGTTTTCAGGATTCATGTTCAAATGCCATAAGTTTTACCTTCTCTACCGCCTACTTACCTAGTAGGTAGAGGAAATATTGCATTCCCCCAAATATTCATACCAAATTTTCACGGTAAATGCATGTTTTGAGGACCCCTGAATAAAAAATTACAAAAATGTTTATGTGTGTGTGTCTTTGAACACTATAAGTCAAAATCTACTAGATATTTAAGCTCAGTATCTTCGAAAACGCAACAAGAAATTTTCAACAAAATCTCTCCACCCCAAACTACCCTTTACATACAAATTTTTTAGATTTTCTTCCTCAAAAATGGCTCCAAGGCTTTGATCAAACTACCATACATTTCAGATATTTATATACATTTGTATATGATACACAAATGAAAAAATATGTATTGAATTTTATGGGAATAACCTGCGAAGTCTTCTTCTGTTATAATTTTGTATAACAGGTAAACTATAAAATGTAGATCTCTTTAAAACCGATAATTTATTTGAAATAGCCTTTACTGTGGCATCAGTTTTGTTAGCTAGACTTTGACTCCGTGTTAGGAATTTGCAGTGTTCACATATGCAATGGCAGTGGGTATATTTATTGTCACACTTGTTGAACACTATTTCAATGGCAGGCTTTTAAAATTCGAGCTACATATATTCCTTTGGGCATATTCAATCACATCAGACCCGGCTGTAATAATGATTTATGTTGCACTCAAAATATTGTTAATATTATATCTACTGAATGTGCTGTGATCAAACACTTGTTTTATTTCCATTTCACCACAACGGCAGCAGTAAATGAAATATCTAATGTGATACATTCGCATGACTTTCTCTACCCTCTATCGTTTATTAGTGAGTATACAAACTATTCTTACCAAAGCTTATTTTTATATCCACATTACACATTTCGTTACAGATACAAAGAGAACAGCGATAGTCAAATTTTAACAACTGGACGCTATATGCTGGCCTTAAAATTCCATACTGTTTCCATGACATCGCGAGAAACAACTGAATGTTGACAGGATTTCAAGAGAATGCCCAAATAACGAACAATTCGAACCTTTAATTACGAATATCTCTGAAATAGCTTATGTCACAAAAAATTATTCGAAATAAATTGTGTTTTAAAGTGATCTACATTTTCTGTTAGGTACGTTTTCGTCTATCGCTTAAGATTTACCAATTATGCAAGATAATACATAATTCCTTCCGAATGAAGAGGACTTCACGGGCTATTTCCAGAAAATTCAAGATATACATTTTATTTGTCAGGAAAATATCCTTTATATATGGCTGTTTAATAAAAATCGTTGGTCATTTTTGAAAATAAAAAAATTGAATATTGTTCCATGTAAAGGGTAGTTTGGGATGGGGAATTTTCTTGAAAAATATTGTGTCGCATTTTTGGAAGATACTGTACCCAAATACCACGTTTGGTGTTTATGCAATTTTTCGTTTTTGAGTTATGCTACTCATAGACACACACACCGGTATTTGTCTAAAAACGCTTTGTTTGGATTCAGGAGTTCTCAAAACATACATTTCCGGTGAAATCTCGATATCCAATATTTGGGTGGAATGAAATACCTTTTCTACCTCCTAGGTACGTGGTAGAGAAAGTAAAAATGTTATATATTACAATCACATGGCTTCTTCAACACATTATTTTTATTTTTATATCTCTTCTCCAAACAAATCTTACAAACGTTATTCTTCTACTTCTTGTTAATCGAGATAAGCGTTTGCATTGTATGTTTCGTCTCGTATGTACAGAGACTTTAAGAGATAGTTAAATCTAAGCGTGTCGCTATGTGCTGACTTATGACTTCGGCAAAGAAACAAAAGAATGATAACTTAGTACTTCAAGAAATGCAAAGTATTGTAAAATTGAAACTAAGAAGTACGAATATCTCGGAAAAGCTTAATGTCACAAAAATTGACTTGGCATAAACTGTCTGTTTTAACGAGATATACTGAAGTAGACTTTTGTCCATCTGATGCAAGAGTATACAAAATGCATTCAGAATGAACAGGACTTGGCAGGCTATTCCACAAAATTTAACAAATACATTTTACTGTCTGAAACACGTCGCATCGTTGTCTATTTTTAATAAATAAAAAAATAACGTAAAATATTCCATGGAAATTGTAGTTCGCATGCAGGGAATTTTCTTCAAAATCTTCCTGTTGCATCTTAGAAAGATAATTAACTTAAATGCCAAATTGGGTAATATCCGAAATTTCGTTTTCGAAATATGCTGTTCACATACACACACATACACCTTTTTCTATTTATTTATTCAATTACTTATTTGTTACTTTCTCTACCTATAGATAATAAGAAAAGGAAGTATTGTATTTAACCCATACGTTTTTTTAGAGAATTTACGGAAATACATGTTTTGAAAATCCTTGAATCTATAAAAAAAAGAAGTTTAACAAAAAAGGTTTACGTATGTGTGTGAGCAGCTTAGTTCAAAAAGGAAAAGTTGGTTAAATACCAATCTTGGAAATGCCCGAACTGCAAACTACCCCTTACTTGGAAACGTTCTGGTTATTTCTTTATTTTCTCAAAAAATGGGCCTAAAGTTTTCATTGAAGTGCCGCATAGGTATTACTTGCATGGCAAAATTAATATATTTGAGTTTTCTATGAACAGCATGTGAAGTCCTCCTTATATGGAATTAATTTTGTATACTTTTGTAAAACTGGGTTGAACAAATACTTTGTACACGTAAAGAGATGTAGATCTCGTTAAAACACACAATTTGTTTTCTTTCTTTACCTTTAGCCATTTCCGAAGCATTCGTAGCTCTTGGTTTGAATTTTTCGATACTTTATATATTTGTAAGTGCTACGTTGCCACTCTTTTGCTTTTCCATGAAGTCGTGCAAAGAGTATAGAATTTATTGACTATCCCTGTCGTAATGTGCAAACGTTTCTGTCATTAACATGAAAAGTAAGGTATAGTAAAGTAGTGTTATTCATGTTGCTTGTGTGAGGAGAGGACCGGAACCACGTAGTATGGTCGTTTACCGGAAACGCGACTGTGTATGAGGGGGGAACATATGTCGCCACGCACGACAGCATTCCTTCCTCAATAACGTGCAGCACACACGCTGTGTATTACAAATGTACCTATCATTAATGTAACCAAACTGTGCCTTATTTCACTTGTTTATCTAAGTGAAACTTTACAATTATCGCATTGTATTTGAGTTGCTCTGACTTTACTGCGTTTGAACACGTAACGTATTACTAATACTACAAACAATAATAACGGGAAATAAAGGCAATGTATTACATTCACATGACTTTCTGTTACAAGAGCTTATTGCCAAGTAAGTAGCAGAAGTAGTAAACTTCGATGTCGCGTTTTCACCGGAAATGTGTGTTTTGAGGTTCTCTGAAACATAAAAAAGAAGCATTTTTAAGAAAAATGTGTGTGCGTGTGCTCGATTAAAAACTTAGTAAGATGCGAAACGCAGATTTTCAAGAAAATCGCTCCACCCCAATAGTAGTAGTTTGGGGATCGATGAGAGCTCAGTGGCTCTCGCACTTCGACCTAAGGTGTTTTTTACGTCCCTTTTCCTTTCATAGGGGTTCGGGTCCCTCAGAGCTTAGCTCCAGGACTCCCTTTTCAGAGATACGATCTATGGTCGGTATTCATAGTCGATTTTGGTTTGGACCAAATTGCTACTTCCGGTGGATTTACAGCGGACTATCGATTTTCTTATTCATAAACCAGGACTTGCGTTGGTCCGGGAACAAACGCCTTGGTCGGGACCAAATTTTGGTCTACCTCGGAGGGGTAGATTAAAGGCAGACTATCTTTACAAAATGGATGACTTTGGAGTAATGGGCGTGGCTGCTTGCGTACAATTAGCGAAATAAGACGGTGGAGCAAAACTATCTACCAAAAGTAAATATAATTGGAAAGTATGGCGACCCAAACTTCAAAACAAATACAGATTTAGTAAAGCAAAGGTTAGAAGGCTGATAAAACGGATTCATGTTAACCTATATGACAGAGGATAACCGAGACTTGAATATTTCAATTGATACGATGCTAATAGCAAGAGAAGGATATCAAGAAAACACTACTGACCTTAGTAAGGCGTCAGTAAGCCGCATTATAACTAATGTCTTATTGCTAGATTTACCTTCGTTAAACCGGGATTACGATGCACTTTACGTAACATGACGGGATGTAACGCGAAGTTAAGAAATTCTGCTAAAGTAAACGTTTAATTACGATGCACTTAACGTAACGGGGATGAATCTTGATTGATTGATCTTTTATTACTTCATGCTATCGCTTCACACCGATTCGTTCTAATTGCCATGCCACATTAAACTTGACGTAACGAGAAGGAAAAGTGTGATACTTCCAAATTCATAAGTTACGTCGTTAAAGTAAGCCACGTTAAGACTGCCCTAAATAGCTGCATTCAATACGGTGTATAAGACCTTCACGTTATGTCACATGGGTTAAGTTCGAAATAATTCCGCCTTTACTTACGTTTTCCCGGCGAGCAGAGGAGGATTACATCTCCGGGAAGGTTTATGATGTATTAGACTTTCCTCGGGTAATTATTTCTGTATAATTACACAATATTTATTTGCTTAAGATCCAGGGTGAGATTTTAATAACAGCAAATGTACAATTTGATTCTGAAATTTTAAGGTTAAAGGTTAATATTCCAGGAAGTTAAATCCGTATTGAAATGATTAACAATGCCATGAAACTGTGTATCTGGTGAATAAGAACGTTTTCAAAAAGGGAGAGGTGGCAATAGGTTAGTATCATGCACAAAACTGCGTATATATGTATTATCTCCCTCCATACCTCCGCTTTTTTTTTTTTTTTTTTTTTTTTTTTGCGTTTTGCATTTGTCGAAACGGATTTGTTTTCAATAGTATACATCACTTTTTGTATTAAGGAAAACAGGCATTTTCCTCCTCCGACCATTTTAATGCATGCTTCTATAGGTTATCTTCATTTTTTAAATTATTATTATTGGTTTTTTTTGTTTTGTTTTTTGTTTTTGCTGAGGGCGAGGAATGAGCACCGAACCGATGAAAAAACAGCTGTGAAACGACCATAGAAAGTTAAAAACTAGGGAGTAAGAGTGGTTAGTTTACTACTCTATGGCAGTCGCGCATGCGCAGAACTACCTTTCTTCGTCGTGTAACATTTTCTCCTTGCTGATCCACGGCCTTTCTTGGTCCAAGATATAAAAATATCAAAAACTTGGTCGGCCTTTGTTCCGGACGAGATAGTCCAGACCTATATGAAATCTATGAATACGTCCCTATAAGTCTATCCAATGTTGAGGCCCCAAAGAGTCGACCTCTTCTTCTCCCCAGTACCTCGCAATATAACAGTAAATAAATGACTGGCGGTTTCTTCTCACTGCACTTGGAGGATACCACACTTTGTAGGTGCTTTTTGAAGCTCCGTGTCCAGTTAGTAGTCCAAATATCTTCCTGGTTCTACATCTATTAAATGCACAACCGATCCATGTGCCCCACCCCAAAATATCCTGTATGTGAAAACGTTTTCGAAAATTTTTATTTTCTTAAAAATAGTTGTAATGGCTGATTAAAATACCATATTATGTTAAGATCTTTCCATGACAAATCAAATATATATCTTGAATTGTGGGCACAGCCTCTGAAGTCATCATCATTCTGAACGACTTTTGCATAATTGGTAAACCGTAAGAGATAGACCAAATCTTACCGTATAAAAAAGTATGTCTCGTTAAAGCACACAGTTTATGTCAAATACATGTTTTTGTGGAGTTAACTATTTCCGAGATATTCCTTGTTATTGGCTTTCATTTTAAAATACTTCTACTTTTCTGAAATCGGAGGTCCTTCTTTCTCTCTCGTCCTCCGTGGTGTAGTGGTTACCATGCTAGCCTCTAGTAGCCGAGGTCGCGGGTTCAAACCCGGTGGAGGGCCACGGATTTTTTGGGGCGTAAAAATCCTTCGCATGGCTTCCTTCAGAAGCTTGTACTTAAAACGAAATGCGCAATTTAACTTTTTCTGCAAACTTTATTCAATTAACATGAAGTGGATAGAACAATACGTTTTTGTAAATACAGTTTGTTGAATTTATATAAAAATAATGGTGATTAGAGAAAGTGATGTGAATGTAACGCATCAGATACTTAAAAGTGGAGCTACTTTGTCATTTGGGGACGTTTAAACACAACTATCTTCCCACAAAAAAGTACTCTTATACTCGTACGTGTAGACAAAATGTGATTACAAGAAAGGAAAGGTTTATTTGCCAGACATAACAGCAATGTAACAGTTGTGACCTCTATATCGATGTTTTGGAAGAGATCACTTTCTTTGAGGATTGTTCCATCGAGCGAACGAACGAGCGAGCGAGTACATAAAATATTCTCCGGAGCCACAAAGGCGAAAACAGGAAAAGTTACACTCCCTAACACATTTTGTGGAAAGTTTTAATGTTCTGCACGTATGATTTAAATTCACTTGGAGCATTGGATCGGCAGCGGGTTGTCGCACAACTTTCTGCGGGAGTACAGAGAACTATTTGCCTGGAAAGTTTCCAAAACTCGCGGGTGTGAATTTACGTTGCCATTATATCAGGTAATCCCGCCGCACAGTGAGTAAGGCACCAATTGCATTGAATACTAAACAATTTCCTGTTCCCTATTGACTCATGTCACCGACTGACTAAACCAGGTGACGAAAAAGGCACTCCTTCTTATTGTTGACCACGTCATCGGATTACAAACACAAATAATTCCTAAAACCTTATTACAAATCACAGACAAAGTATTACATTAATGACTACCTGTTTTACCCGGCATTACACCGAAATTCTATAACTGAGGGGTTGAAAAGAAAACATAATGGTGGTTTTTGTCAGTATGCTACAATTCCACTGGTACCTAAAACTTAAGTATCCAAAGTTATGTTCAGGTTGGTTAAATGGTACAATTGTTACATTAGAAAAATATGTGTATAGGGAAGTTTGTCTTTGAATTTGTAAAATATCACATAATTTTCGTTAAGTCTCAAATTTGTCCTAATTTTACCGGGGTGAAAATAAAGCTAAATATTTCGAATCACTATATGATTGAAAATAAGTGTTAGGTACTTTCTGGAAGTTTTAAAGTACATGTGTAATGTCAGGTCATGTAGTATAATTGTACAATATTTTCATCAAATTAATAAAACAGTGCAGATTTCTATATAAAGGGTTAAAATATGATAGGGGTAACTTTTGAAAGTTGTAAGGAGCCTATAATTGTTGTTAAAAATTAAACTGAATTTTATTTATGGACACCCTTTTAATTACTATGATCCTAAGCGTCCCAATCTAGATGGGGCGTGAAAAACCGGAAATTTTGTTCAGAGGACTCTATCAGGCTTGAGGTTCTTTTACGTGCCGTAAGTCTACGGCACGGGACCCCACCGGCTTTACTTCCCTACCGAAGGAAGCAATGTTAAGGACTGTTACGCCCTCTGCTGGGTTTGAACTCGCGACCTCGGGAACTAGATGTAACCCTATACCTCGGAGGATGACTATAACTTCGCTGGCTGCTACTGTAGCGTCCCCAGGTATCAGGGTGAGACAACGCTCGGGAAAGTGGTGAATCTAGATCGCTGACGCCTCACAGCGTAGAACAGTTAAGTTGAACAAGTTCAAGTCATGGGGCAGACCACCTCGACACTCGACACAGAAAACGTATCGTGGTCACGACGAGTCTTCTTATACAATTTGTGTATGACAAACAACCTCAGCACTAGTCAGGTGCTTACAGAATACAGGGCTCAAGGTATGGAACCTTACCTACAGGTTTCATTTCTACCGGAACCCGCATCCCTTTCCTGAGCGTTAACTGACCCCTAGGCGAGTCTCTACCCCTGAGTTACGTCACTCGTGTAACACAATTTGGTGGGTCGTCCTATGGTCTACTGCTACCGTTTTAGCCTCTAGTTCCCGAAGTCGTGGGTTCAAACCCGGCGGAGGACGGTGGGTTTTTTTCAGGCTTAAAAATCCTTAGCATGGCTTTCTTCGGAAGGGAAGTAAAGCCGATGGTCCCATGTCGTGGATTTACGGCACGTAAATGAATCTCAAGGCTGGTAAAGAGGTCTCTGAGCAAAATTTGCTGTCTTTCACGCCCAATATAGAATGGGGCGCTAAGAATCATAGCAGCTAAAGGGTGCTCATAAATACATTTTAAAAAAAACACCTTGGTGCTGTAACTGCACAAACTTTCGAGTGACTTTCAGTGCTTCCTTCCATTTAGCACTGTTTAGTGCCACTGGCCTATGGAACTAACGTTTTGCTTATAAAGAACTACACCGTTTCCTTTTTTGAGGCTGAGAACACTAACTTTAATATTATTTCTCCTTTAGTAACCTTCTTATGCTGCGAACAGTGACATTTCATCAGTAATAAGACCAAGACAAGAGCAAGTACTGCATTCCACCCTACAATTTCATACCAAGATGTTACCTGAAATACATGTTTTGAGGCCTTAGGGAAAAAAGGGATTTTTTAAAAATGATCTCTGTGTGTATGTTAATAGCATAACTCAAAAATGAAAACTCGGTTACATACTAACTTGTTCTTTAAGATCAGCATCTTCCAAATATGTAACACGAAGAGTTTTAAGAAACTCCCCCACCGTAAACCACACTTTATTGGAAAATGTTTTCGTTATTTTGATTTTCTCAAAATAGCTCTAATGATTTTTATTAAACTACCATGTGCTTAAGATAAATAAAATGTACATCATCTTGAATTTTCTGGGAATAGCCTGTGAAGTTGTCTTCATTCCGGAAGACCTTTTTACAATTTGTAAGTGTAAGAGATAGACAAAATCTCTAACACAAAAAAGCATGGATATCGTTAAAATACAGAATTTATATCAACTTTCCCTTGCATTAACCATTCCTGAAATATTCTTTATTATTAGTCTGAATTTTAAAATACTTATACTTTTTGCTATTACTTTTTTGGCTGGTCATGCATGGATCATCGAATTTCAAAGCCATCACATAACGAACCGCTTTTTAAAAATCTGACTATCGCTTTAGCCTACTGTATTCTTCTTATACCTACAACGAAATGTGTGTGTAATGGAAGGTTATCTCAAATAACTGAAAGTAGACAAAATAGTCTTTTGTAAGAATAGTTCGTATACGAGTTAGTGGAGAAAGATACAACACATAACATTGTTTTATGATTAGCCCCGTGTTGGGCAGCACCGTTTCGCTGTACTTCCATGGTGAGATTCAAGATCTTAGGTGATAGTAACGTGACGCAAGGGTTTCTTCAAGATTCCTGTGCCCCGCGTTGTCAAAGGCTTTGCTAATGACTAGGCATCAGCAGAAGTGAGCAGGTAGCGTTGAGTCAGCGTGAAACCTTGATTTTCGTTGAAATCATTGAACATTCCTAGCATTATCTAGTCTCGCCTGGTTACTTAGCATACGGTTATCGGTCGTCGTTTGACTATTAAAACAGTTGTAGCTTGTTGGAACAACATACAGAAGGCTGCAGGAGCGAGTATGTCATGAGAGCTGTTGCAGTGTCGACCGCGATGTTATTTACTACATCAGATATTTGTTTGCTTATTGTGGATTCAATATACATTGTTGCGTGCAGCCATTTCCGAGATGTCCGTTAATATCGGTTTGAACTTTTCAGTACATTGCCACTTTTTGAAACACCATCAACCTTGAAATGTTTTTCGCGATATCATGGAAACAATATGGAATTTTTAAACATCCGACTATCGCTTCAGTCCGCTGTATCCCTTGAAACTGGAAACGGGATGCCGCGATGATGGTCCTCACCTTTCAAGCCGTTTACTTTACCTGCTTCGTTGTTGATTCTGCTACCGTGATCTCGTAACTAGTTCTGTTGTCTCGTGTGCCAGCAGCTCTACTGGTATGGACATGAGATCTTTCTCCCAGAGCATGCGTGAATGTATTGTTAAGGGCAGCACCAGTTTAAATTGACTGAGAAATTTATTGTGAACTACTATTTGAGTTATTGAACTGAATTGTCGACCGTTTGAGATGAAGAAATAGTCTGATTATGAATCGCAGCACTCGAAATTGTAACAACTGAATTATTATACCTGCTAACTTCTGAGTATCAAAGTTATAGTTGGAAATAACTGTGTTTGCAATAAAAGAAACTACAGGGTAACCTGACGAGTCGCTAAAATGTTTACCGGCAAGATCCCTCACGATAGCCGTTACTGGGTTCTTAAAAAACTCAAACGAGCAAGTACCGCTGACAGTACCAGAGAGAGAGCAACTGTGTGCACGAACGAATCTAAGTACTAGTGCCGGTACCAGAGCCAGAGTAACTCTCTGATCTAAACTCGCACACCTTTATTACTTTTTGCCACGCCTACATTAAGATTTACTCCCCACCACAATTCTACCTTATGTGTTGCCAAATTTCAAAACTCTAATTATCCGTATGTGACAGTGTTACAAGGCGATGGCTCTTTTCTATAATTTCCTCTGCCTCTCTAATTTCCAGAATTGGCCTATGTGCCTGTGCGTTCCCGGACAGCGTTCCAGAAATTCTTAAGCTAATGTGTTCTCTATTCGGCTGATAGTAATGACTTTTGTTACTCGGTTCGGTAATTACCTTCTTTTCCTATGGCAAATCCTTTCAACTCAAGCTTGTTACATTATGCACTAATTTAATATACGGAAATTATTTACTGCAATTATTTCTCTAACCTACTGTTATTTTTTTATTTAATTATATACATATTTCCGTTCATAATTACGCTATCGCCCTCTTGTACTTACAACGAAATTATATTGAAACCATTTCTGCAAAGGTTTATCTCGAAGTAGTTAGAAAGATAAGCGTTTGCAAGAATAGCTTGTAGAAGCTGTATAAAAAGAAACGAGAGTGGGGGAGAAAGTCATGTGGATGTTAATTGTGAATTGGAAAAGGGTAGAAGAGGTATGTGGTTGTTAGACACAACATTTTCTCTTCTAACCAGAGCTGATGCCAAAATTGCAAATTAGTACAACAACAATTTCCATAAGGTCGCAATTAAATATCCGATTAGTAGTGGGCCAGCAAGCTGCTCGCGCATGCGCCGCATCTAACACCAATTACTCTCGGCTGCACACGGGACCGTGTCTAACGAGATGGTCCGGCCAGACTCCGTAACAAGAGAACATCTCTATGGATATGTGTAACTGCACTTGTGCTATGCAAAGAAAGCAATCAGTGCACCGTGACGGCGTTAAGGTTGGCAGAACTTTCAGGTCCCTGCCACAGTTTCACCAATGTTGTGCGATAACAAACTTGACGCTACAATTTACTTTAACGGTTCCCAACACAAGGAAATAGGATGTGCTTTAAATGTGTCAATTTCTCCTCCTGTCATTAAAAAGGGCTATTTCATTAGACAGAACAGGGGGGAAACATTACACTTTAAATACAATTTAAACGTTGCTCTATGTATATAATGTTAAACTTAAGTTTATAATTGTGTGGCCCCTACTTGCTCATAGAATTGTTTCACTTCCATCAAACATCTCCTTAGGGGGGTGGCTCTGAATCCTAACAGATTGAAGTCATGTGAATTATAAAGTAACTCGTTGAAAAGATTAGCAACAAAGCATTAAACAAATTTTTGATTTGGATAATCTTACCGGCGATTCTATTAAGACATAATTGGATCTTGTACTAAAGAGTGATTTATGAAGAACTAACACATTTCTTTCTTTAATTATTCTGTTCGAAAGTCACTCAAGGTCCCAATTTTAGCATCAAATTAAGCAGAATATTCTGGAGTTTCTATTACCTGTCACTAGATGTTCGTGTTTTACTCGTAATTGTTAGTTTCATTGTCGGCAACTGTTTTTGACATTTTGTTCTAGTTAACGTGAAAATGGAGTACACATTAAATGAACGACTCTTCCTTGTAAAGCAATACTGGATCATGAATTCAATTACAGCTGCTCAAAGGGCATACCAGAGAGAATTTGGTGTTCGGAATCCTCCCCAAAGAAACACAATACTGGGACTGGTAAACAAATTGGAAACAACTGGATCTCTGGTGAGTGAAAAAGGCAAAACTCATTCATCTAAACTTCCCACGGTTGTTGTTGACGTAAGAGCACGACTGGATCAGTCATCCAAAAAATCATTAAGACGTTTGTCGCAGGAGACAGGATACAGCTACTCAATGTATCACAGAGCTGTGGAAAGTGCAGGCCTAAAGCCTTATAGGATTACGGTTGTTCATCAGTTACAGGAACCAGATAAAGATAAACGACTGAATTGTTGTCGTTGGCTTCAGTTCATTGTGCAAAATCCTACCGTATTATCCATCACATGATTCATAGATGAAGCATGGTTCCATTTATCCGGCTATGTGAACTCAAATAACTCACGCTATTGGACCAGCAAAATTCTACATGTTATTCATGAAGCACCTATGTATGTACCCGGTTAAAATCGGAGTTTGGTGCACAATATCCACACAGAGAATAGTGGGGCCAATTTGTTTTAAACAAAGTAAACACTGCAGAGTACCGACGGATTTTATGGAGTTTACTGAGCAACTAGACGATGCAGAGCTAGTCAAGGATATTTTCAGCAGGAAGGCGCCACATGCCATAGTCGTCCTCCGTGGACTAGTGGTACCGTGCTAGCCTCTAGTTCCCAAGCTCGCGGGTTCAAACCCGGTGGAGGTCGATGGATTTTTTCGGGCGTAAAAATCCTTAGCATGGCTTCCTTCGAAAAGGGAGTAAAGCCGGTGGTCCCGTGTCGTAGATTTACGGCACGTAAAAGAACCTCAAGACTGATAAAGAGGTCTGTGAGCAAAATTACCGGTCTTTCACACTGAATATAGAAAATTCATAAATAAAACTCAATTTAATTTGATACGTATCATAATACATACATCAAATGAATCCATGGCACTAATTGCAAGTTTCTTTGACGACCGGATAATTTCCAAGAACCCATGGCCACCGAGATCTCCGGATTTGACATCGCTGGTTACTTAAAAGACAGGGTTTATGCCACACGTCCCCAGACATTGGACGATCTGAAGCACAATATTACACAGAAGATTCAAGCTATTGACAACAGAGTCCTCCAACAAGTGGCCAGTAACATGGAACGACGATTTGAGTTCTGCCTTATGAAGGATGGAGGACATTTTCAACATTTGCTGTAGAAGTAAATAATCTCTCAAAATTCCTCTGCATTTCAGATATAATAAGTTGTCGCTAACATAACTCGTTTTGAAACAATTAAAGAAATAAATGTGGCAGTTCTTCATAAATCACCCTATATAGCTGTGCGTATATATTGGCCACATTGCAGTATTTATAAACAATAATTTCTCTGTCTTAAATAAGGGTGTACAATGGGCATATTAAAGTGGACACCTGTTCTTACATGTAAATGCCTTTTATTTTCTCTACTATTTAGCAATAGTAAGTAGAGGAAGTATTATATTCCATGCAAAAGTTGGATACGGAGATTTCACTAAAAATGCAGGTTTTGAGACTCCTGAACCAAAAAAGCATTTTTAGAAAAAGGTCCGTGTTTGTGTGTGTGTGTGTGTGTGTGTCTGTTAACAGCATAACTGAAAAAGGAAAAGTCGGTTAAATACCAAACATAGTATTTAAGTCCAAGGATGTGATAGAAATATTTTTGAGAAAATATCCCTCCTCCCCAGAACTACCCTTTACATGGAGATTTGTTCGAAAATGCTGATTTTCTCAAAAAAGACTCTTAATAATTTTCATTAAAATACCATATGCTTAAGCTATATTCATGACAAATGAAAATTAAATGTATATCTTGAATTTGCTGGCAATAGACTTGAGGTCCTCTTCATTCTGAATGACTTTTGTACAACTGGTAAACCCTAAGAGAGAGACAAATGGAGTTAACCAATTCCGAGATATTTGTTGTTACTGATTTGAATTTTCAAAAACTTATACTTTACTCAAATGGGAAGTCCTTATTAGTTTTTATTTTCTCTACTACGTATACGGTAGGGGGAGTATTGCATTCCACCCAGAAACTCGATGTCGAAATTTCACGCAGATACATGTTTTGAGCATTTTGGACACATATGCGTGTGTCTATCTGTAAACAGCATAACTCAAAACATATGCCGGATGCACACTAAACTTGATATTTGAGTTTAGGTCTCCCAAGGATGCGACACGAAGACTTTCAAGAAAATCCCCCCCCCCCACCAACTACTCTTTACAAGGAACATTTTTCTATAAAATGACTCTAAGGAATTTGATTAAAATATCATACATTAAAGATATTTATATGACAAATAAAATGCATATCTTGAATAGCCTGTGAAGTCCTCTGCATTCGGAAGGAATTTTGTATAACCTTGTATAATTGGTAAACATTAGTGATAGATGAAAACGTACCTGTAAAAACGTACATATATTTAAAACACACAATTTACTTAAAATAAGTTTTTTATAGCATAAACCGTTTCTGAGGAATTCGTTACTAAAGGTTCGAATTGATCAATATTTATTCTTTTGCAGTCCCATAGATTTTCAGTTATTTCTCACGATGTCATGGAAACACTATGGAATTTTAAGGCCAGCATTATATAGTGTCCATTTCTTAAACATTTGACAATCGCTGTTGTATTTGTGTCTATTACGAAATGTGTAATTAAGTATTAATGTAATAGATATAAAAATAAGCTTTAGTAAGAATAATTTGTATATCCACTAAAAAAGATAGAGGGTACACAAAGTCATGTGAATGTATCACATCAGGTTTTTTAGTCTTGGTTATGCAAAGAGAACGGAATTTGAAAGCCATTACATAGCGACCACCTCTTAAGACTATCGCTTAAGCCTACTATATTCCCCCATTAGCACTGTACCTACAAAGAAATATGTAATAAAAGATTTCTAAAATGGTTATCTCAATTAACATAAAGTAGATATAAGTATAAGTTTTTCTAAGAATAGGAAAGGCAGAATCAGATGCCTGAAAAATTCAATGCCATAGCCGGGATTTAAACCACGAATCTTCCGGTCTCCGCCCAGGTGCTCTAACCATTGAGCTACCATGGTAACATGCCGGCACGACATTATATTCTCCAACTGATTCGCATGTTTCCCAGTAAACCACAAGGAGATCTCAAATTGTATTGAGATGATATACCCCAATGGTGACTTGGTGATGGGCCCATGTTTCATGCATGGTTATGAATCGACACAAAAACTCGGTTTTATTGCAGCGAAACATTGCCAAACACTTGACTGAAACATCCTCACGACGCTACCTTTGTTCCATTGTGAGTAAACGCGGCGCACATCCTGCACACAGCTTTCTTATGTCTAAATTTTTAGTTAGTGTGCGATTTACAGCACTTTTTGAAATGCCTACGATGTCTGCTAGCTCGCGCACTTTCAGTCGACGGTCATCCAATACCATTTTGTGGATTTTGTTCACAATTTCTGGCGTGGTCACCTCATTTGGTCGACCACTGCGATGTTCGTCTTGGCAGCTCGTACGGCCTCGCTTAAACTCTGCCATCCAATAGTTTACTGTAGCAAACGAAGGAACAGACTCCCCCAGAGTACAATCTTACTCAGCTTTAATATTATTTGGACTAAGACCTTTCAAATGAAGGTATTGTTATTGTTATCATATAACGATGACCAATTTCATCCATGTTTACAAATTCACTGAGAGAGCTCACTATTAATGGCTGCCAAACAATTACTAAACAACGTAGCATCGTCAAACTTCAAACTTAAGCTTTATAAGGGCGATACTTTCTACCACAATCATTTGTTTGAAACAACAACCGCGCTATATATACGTCAGGTCGGGTACTTCTGGACTATCGTCGTACTTTTAAAAGTTGCATTGTACTTCTTTGATAAGATTAACATAAATTCAAACATAACATTCGATTTAGAGCATTCATGTTGTTAATCATATTACCATCCTAGCAAGAAACAAGTTTGTAAATAAAAGGTGATGTAATATTTAGATTTTTGCAAAAAAAGAAGAATTATTGTATTCCACGCAAACATTAGATATCCAGGCTTCACCAAAAATAGATACTTTGATGCTCCTTGGATAAAAAGGGCATTTTTAGAAATAGGCTCGAGAGTGTGTGTGTGTGAACAGCATAACTCAAAAACGGAATTTCGTAAAATAGCCTACTTGGTATTTAAGTTCAGTAGCTTACAAGAAAATTCAGTCAACCAAAATCACTCATTACGTGTAACGACCTTTATTAAAATGACATCTGTTTAATGAATTTGTGAAAAAATGTATATGTTGAATATTCTGCAAATGGTCTGTGAAGCCATCTTCATTCTGAATGAAAAAATCTGATGTGTTACACTCACATGAGTTTCTCTACTCTTGTACAAACTATTTTTACAAACGCTTATTCTCCATATGCTTCATGTTAATCGAGATATCAATCTTATTGCTAATTTTCTTGTAGATGCAAGGTTATAAGCGATATTCATATCGTTTATTGCTATGTGGCGCATTCCATTCTCTTTGCATGTGCAGAACATAAAAAAATGAATAACGAATTTGAGAAAAAGTATAAGTATTGGAAAATTTAAGGGAATAACAAGCAATATCTCGAAAACGGTTAACTCAACAAAAATAATGTATATGACATAAATTGTGTATTTTAACGCGATCTACATTTTTTGTGAGTAAAATTCTGTCTATCTCTTATAGTTTACCAGTTATGCAAAAGTCGTTCACAATGAAGAATACTTTTGGAGACATTCCTAGAAAATTCGAGTTATACATTTCATTTGTCATGAAAATATCTTGAACATATGATATTTTAATCAAAATCGTTAGAGCCATTTTTGAGAAAATTAAAATTTTCGAAAAATGTTCCATGTAAAGGGTAGTCTGGGGTGGGGGATTTTCATGAAAACCTTCATGTCGCATCTCTGGAAGATGCTGAACCTAAATACCAAGTTTGGTGTTTATCCGACTGTTCGTTTCTGAGTTATGCTGTTCACAGACACACACACGGACATGTTTCCAAAAATGCTTTTTTACTTTCTCTACTACGTATAGTAAGTAGGGGAAGTATTGCATTCCACCCAAAAATTCGATACGGAGATTTCACCGGAAATACATGTTTTGAGACCTCCTGAATCCAAAAAAAGCATTTTTGGAAACATGTCCGTGTGTGTGTCTGTGTGTGTGTGTGTGTGTGTGTGTGTGTCTGTGTGTGTGTGTGTCTGTGTGTCTGTGAACAGCATAACTCAAAAACGAACAGTCGGATAAGCACCAAACTTGGTATTTAGGTTTAGTATCTTCCAGAGATGCGACACGAAGGTTTTCAAGAAAATCCCCCCACCCCAGACTACCCTTTACATGGAAGATTTTTCGAAAATTTTAATTTTCTCAAAAATGGCTCTAACGATTTTGATGAAAATATCATATCTTTAAGATAAGGTCATGAGAAATGAAATGTATATCTCGAATTTTCTGGGAATGTCTCCAAAAGTATTCTTCACTGTGAACGACTTTTGCATAACTGGTAAACCATAAGAGATAGACAAAATGTTACTACACAAAAAATGTAGATCGCGTTAAAATACACAACTTATTCCATATACATTTCTTTTGTAGAGTGAACCGTTTTCGAGATATTGCTTGTTATTTCCTTAAATTTTCGAATACTTATACTTTTTCTCAAATTCGTTATTCATTTCTTTTATGTCCTGGACATGCAAAGAGAATGGAATGCGCCACATAGCAACCAGCGTTAAAATATTTGACTATCGCTTAAAAGCTACCATATTCCCCTTGCATCTACATGAATATTACCAATAAGATTGACATCTCGATATCTCGATTAACATGAAGCATATGGAGAATAAGCGTTTGTAAAATCAGATTGTACAAGAGTAGAGAAAGTCATGTGAGTGTAACACATCAGATTTTTTGGATTCAGGGGGTCTCAAAACATGTATTTCCAGTGAAATCTCGGTATCTAATTTTCGGGTGGAATACAATACTTCCCCTACTTACTATACGTAGTAGAGAAAGTAAAAAGAGAGATTTGGCTCCATGATAACATATGAGGCTCGCATACGGGAGGTTCTGGATTGAATTCTCGTTACCGCCCACTCTGAGTTTGTCGTGGTTTTCCCTGATCATTAGGAGAATGCTGGTTTGGTTTCTTATCTACCATGATTTCCTTCGCTCATTTCCCTTTTATTTCACTTCCTTTCGATTGTTCGAGCCAGGAAGTGTTAAGGACTTCCGCGGCCTGTAGCCTGCTGTGGTTCCTTCACTTCAACCCTTCTTCCTGGGGCGTGGTAGCCGCAATAGATCTCGCCTAAGTCACAGTGCGCGAGGTCTCCTCCTCCATTGAATACCCTATATCCTTTAACCTACAAACCGCAAGAGATGGACAAAATGTTACTGCACAAAAAAATGTATATCTCGTTAAAAC
Organism: Deroplatys truncata; assembly: GCA_030765065.1. Classification (NCBI taxonomy): domain Eukaryota; kingdom Metazoa; phylum Arthropoda; class Insecta; order Mantodea; family Mantidae; genus Deroplatys; species Deroplatys truncata. The sequence continues at coordinate 19,304,891 of CM060985.1, read as the reverse complement.
ACGTAACTTATATGAAATAAGTGTCAACTCGTTCTTCGGTTTTTCTGGTGGCTAAGCAAGCAACATGGAATTTCACAGCGATTCGCTTTTGAAAAATCTGACTGTCGCTTAAGCCTATTGTATAATTGTTATAGCTACAACGAAAGTTTTCTCTATTAACAAGAATAAGCAGGGAAAGTCAGGTATAAGCAAGCGTGCGTTAATGATTAGATGCAGGTGAGTAGTAGACGATATGACACCTTACTTTGCGGTCGGTTCTCATACACTTTTTATGAGTACACCGGGGGCTTGAGCCCTTCTCAAAGTCAACAAGCTCTCCTGAAATGAAAATGTTGCATATTTATGTGGCGACGCACAGCGGAAAGAAAACTGGTGGCTGCCACCGCTGCACGCCTCGAGATTCCACCAGGAGCGCAAAATTCCTCGCGTTCCTTCCGCCTATACTTTACATTGTAATTACTGCAGGCCTCGCCGCAAAGGTGCCTGCCGCTCATTACCATGGAAACGAGGGGCTACGCGTCTAGTCATATGCGATGGCCAAATAAACACCTTTATAATTATCATCATCGCACACCTTTTTACAAGAACTCTTAAACACTTGTACGACTCTCTCTGTACAGTCAAGGTCTACGATTCGTGTACTAAGTGATGCTTCTATCCCCTTCACGTATTTCGCTACAATTTGGCAATACGAACTTACGTGATGTGGAAACAACATTCAGCTGTTTATATCAGTAGATTGTAAGAAAAACATTATGGTTATGTTGCATTCACATGACTTTCACTGCACATTTACGCATTTCGTTGTAGGTAAAGAAGAATACAGTAGGCTAAAACGACAGTCATATGTTTAAAAAGCAGGTCACTATACGATGGCTTTGAAATGCTATGCTCTTAGAAAGCAATTGACACAAATTGGGAGCTTGTACACAGCTCATTTTTTGTGTAATAAGATTACTTGTTTACTAGTTATTCAAAAGTCATTGAAAATGAAGGACTTCACGGGCTATTGCCAGAAAATTCAAGATACGAATGCTCGCCTCCATGTTGCTGCTGCTGTTCGTTAGAAAATCACCAAATTTGGTTGGGAGGTGCTCCAGCATCCACCATACAGTCCGGTCCTTGCACCGTAGGACTTTCATCCGTTTGGTCCCATGAAGAAATTCCTGGCCGGCCAACGCTTTGCGACAGGTGTGGAAGTGAAATCAGCAATCCGCAGATGACTATACTCCAGGGAAACGGCTTCTACGAACAGGACATATTGAAACTGCTATCCCGATGGGAGAAATGTGTTGAGAAACTTGGTGGCTATGTCGAAAAGTAGGTAAAAGGTGTAAGTTCATTTGTGATTTATGTTGTTGTTTTAACTATTAAACTCTTTTGTAAAAAGCTTATTGTGCGTTACTTTTCGATCCGCCCTCGTATATCTAGATACATTTTGTTTGTCAAGCAACATGTTAAACATGTGTTACTTTACGAAAAATTCTTAGAACCGTTTTGAAAAAGAAAACAATAAAATATGATGAACATTTTTCTATATAAAGAATAGCTCTAGATGGGAAGGTTTTATTGAAAATCATCTTTTTTCTCGCATTCTTGGAAGGCTCGGAACTTAATACCAAGTTTGGTGTTTAACCCGAGTTTAGTTTTTGAGTTGTGTTGTTTATAAAGACACATACAGACAGACCGTTTTATAAAAATACTTCTTTTGTTTAGGGAGTCTCAAAGCTTGCATTTCCAGTAAAACCTCTGTACAAAACTTGGGGGTGGAATACATTACTTCCCCTAGTTGCTATCCATAGGTAAGTAGCAGACAAACTAAAAATACGAATACTAGTGTCAAACACACTGCGCATCAAAGTAAACCCAACGTGAGAATACTTACTTTCGGAAATGGTCAATGATACGAAAAACGTTTTTTGATGCAAATTCCATGCATTTTCTGTAGATAATGCGGTTTTTGTTGTATAGAATGACATGTACTTCACAGAGTATAGAAATAGGATCAATATACATTTCCTGTCGTTTTTGTTTTAAGGCTACCGACCTTTAAACCAGTACGTTACATCGGAACAGGACCGCAACTTGCACCATCAGGGAAATTTTTGGGGAGGGGGAATTCAAGATTTTGAGGAATAGAAAAATATTGAAGCAAATTAATGTAGGTAACATAAAGAGATTTATTACAATTTTTAATCGAGTACTCTTAATTGTTAACTCATTTATATCTTTAGGTTTGTTAATCTAAATGTGCTGTATCATCCCAAAAGTAAAGATAAGTACATTTCACACTGTATGGTACAATGTGGTGCAAACTATAATTTTTGGAAATGTATAAAACGAAACAAATTGAAATTGTGTTTTATTTATGGACGCTCTTTAACTGCTATGGTACTTAGCGTCCCCTTCTGTACTGGGCGTGAAAGACCGGTAATTTTGCTCAGAGGCCTCTTTATCAGGCTTGAGGTTCCTTTGTGCGCCGTAAATCTACGACACGGGACCACTGACTTTACTTCCCTTCCGAAGGAAACCATGCTAAAGATTTTTACGCCCGAAAAAAATCCATCGCCCTCCGCCGAGTTTGAACCCGCGACCTTGGGAACTAGAGGTTAGCATGGTAACCACTACACCACGGAGGACAACTATAAAAGGAAGTATAATATTATAGGTAGGTGGGTAGCTGTACAGCGTTATTACACTCGCTGTATTGGTCTATCTAGATAGATACAATAGGGTGCATTGTAATACCAAGTAATAAAATACACAACCTTCCAAACGTTTATTTGTAATTTTTGCTGTAAATATTTCGATTTTTTTATTGATTTTAACTTTGCAATTGTTTAAGCTTTTATTGTGTACCGGCATCACAACAACTGTTATAGTACCTATAATACAGCCCCTTTCCAACAACGTAGAAAAGTAACTCAATAGTTTAAATGAAGGGGACGACGATTCTTTATGGGGGGGACGGAAACTGTGAATGAAAGGGATTCAAATGATTCCGTGATCCTTAGTCCACATTTCTCTCGTTCTGAATAAGGAAAAAGAACATTAGCTATAGACAGGCTTCTTCCACTAGGTCACGGGGGGGGGGGTTGATAGTATACGCTTAACTTCTCATACCAATATCTCAAACACACCAGATTGTAATTAAAATTTAATCTCAGATATTGCCTTCACACGATTTTCTCCACCGGTATCATTTATTTTGTAGGAGGGACTTATAAATGTTCTCAGCCTGACCAAGAAAACAAAAGATTTAACGTAATTTTTTTTTCAGCATTGAAAATCAATACATTTAGTCTAACGACTTCGCAGCTTTTTAATGCGCTTAGTAAAATACGTATGTCCAACTGTGCAAGCCATTTCTTCAAGCTCGGGAACAAAAATCAACTGGGAGTAAATGTGGAAACACTTGGAAGCCAGGGTCATGAAGTGTTGCAGGAATTTCCAGACTTGTGTGATGAGACAGTTCTTTGTCGTAAAGTGTAGACGTTTAACCTGAATAGCATCCTTCAATTGCTCCAACAGTGGTACTCCCCGGTGATGGTTTTGCCTTCTGAAGTAGTCTATGACACCACGCCAATGAATCGTTTCTACTTTCTTTGGTGTGGTTTCACCTGTTGACACCCAATGTTTAGACTGCTCCTTCTTCTCAGGTGTGTGATGATGATTCCATGTTTCATCTACTGTTATGAAACGTCTGACAAAACTCATAGAATTGTGTTTAAATAAGTCAGTACACTCTTGAGAAATGTTCATTCCATTGTGTTTTTGGTCCATTGTTAAGAAACACGGCACCTATTGAGCGGGAAGCTGGCTCGTACCCAGAACTTCCAGTAAAATGTAGTGGACACGGAATTTCGAGCTCTTTGCAATATCAGCCAATTCAGTCGCCAATCATTTAGTACAACATTATCAATTTTTGTCAAAATTCGTCGATCGTATCGGCTTTTGGGACGCCATTAGCCTTCGTCATCTTGAATGAATGTACGACCAAGCGTCTCGTAAATTCTGCTGCCCATTTCTTAATCATCGAAAACGAAGAGGAAGATTCCTTTAAAGTTGAATCCAAGTCCTTTGTATATCTGTCCGTTAAGTGAAGCACATACATACTTTATCACATTTCGTATTTCAGAAAGTCACATCAAACGGCGCGGGCATCATCACGACGTCTCTGGGAAAACCCTCGCATCTCGTCTTGCAATCGTTTATGTTTCTGTATACTTTACACAGATGGTTTTATTACACATTTCGTGTAGTATAAGGGGGATACAGAAGACCGAACTGATAGTCAAATATTTAAAAAGTGGGTTGCTATATGCAGACTTTGAAATTCTAAACTCTTTGCATAATATCACAAGAAACAAACGAATAATAAATCAGCACTACAAAGAATATATGATAAAAGTGTTGTAAAATTCAAACCAATAGCACAAAAGCAGAAATATGTGACATAAGTTGTGTTTTAACGAGATCCTCAAACCATCTCTTATGGTTTGCCAGTTGTATAAAGTTATACAAAGATAAATCAAAACAACTTTAAAGGCTATTAGGAAAATTAAGAATACCTATTATGTCAACATTTTTTGACAAAATAAAAAAAGCACACAAAGTTTACATGTAAACGTTAGTTTGGAGTGGGAGCATTTTCTCGTAAGTCTACATGTCCCACTGCTGGAAAATGGTGAACTTAAATACCAAGCTTGGTGTTCATCAGAATTTTCGTTTTTGGGGCCTTCTGTAAAATGTTTTATTCAGGGGACTTGCATAGTCAAGTATTGCTTGCTGGGGTGATGGTATTTTAAAACTTTTGAAATAATGAGATCTATAACATCCTATTTCCATTGCAGTTACCATGGAATTCAGTTGCAAGTAATGGCATAACAGTGTTGTGTACGTTAGAATTTTCATGAGCGTCAGTCATCTGCGCATTATCGTCCATTTTTTTCTTCCTCTCGAGCAGCCAGAATCGATGGAAGAATACCATAGCAGCACAACCCGGAGGCTATTTTGGCCATTTGCATTTGCGAACGGAATACAGCGATCCTGGTAGGGAGGCTGTGGTACTACAACCATGAACCAGTCTTAATCATTTCTCTAATACATTTCAGAATATTTTCTCTTGAGGGGGCGCTCTTAATAACAAAATGGCTATTTCATTGCACTCAGGCAGCCAATATTAAGAGAGTATAAAACAAATTTGAGTGTGACTATCACACGATTTTCTCTACTCACTTACTTATTTCTAAAAAACTGTTGTTTATCGAATTCTTGTAAATGATAAACAATTTCTGAAATGTTTTAACTACACTACATGGAACCACTACAACAGTCAAATATTTCAAATTAGTATATTTGGAATACTCTTTACATGGCCAGATGAGAAACAAAAGAACGGATTAACATTTGAAGTAAAATATATGTTGGTAGTTGGAAGATGCTTCATGTTTATCTGCACCACGTATGGGAGCCAATTTGTCGCAGTAACTTCGTGTTATCTTATTGCTGAGCGCCTGTTATTGTTTTACTACTTTGAATATTGGGTTCTTTGTCCTCCGGCTAGCTATTATTACTACTCAGTCGAGCATATCTCTTGAACAGGGTGTGTAAACGGAAAGGATTTATTACTGAAAGATAACACTGATAAAAGAATTTGTTTTTACACTTTTATTGTCGTCACACATTATTCATTTTACATAATTATTCTTGCTACACGCCAGACTGAAACTGTTATATTTTCTAATGTTACTATAATCACTTATTTGCTGCACATTATTAATTCGCTTATTTCACATTTATAACTAACTTTACAACGCAAGAGATTCTGTAAAACTGCACGACGTATAACGCGTGAATAATTCTCTTAAACTGTGCGACGTATAACCTGCGAATACTTCTGTTGAACTGAGCGACGTTTATCTTGTGAATTATTCTGTCAAACTTTGCATTACCCATCTCTGGCACGGAATTTATACTCCCTCACCCCGATATGCCTAAAGATTATAATCGAGCTACTATTGGTTAATAAAACGCGCCAACATCAGCGTCTATTTTTTTACCCAATCAAAATTACGAACACATATGCTCTAGGGAAGATATTCCCTCCATTTCTAAGAAAAGCGCGCTAATCTGACGTCATTTGCTTGCCTCTTCTAATTAATAAACAACTCACCCCCTCGCTCATTGTTGCCCGCTCTTATTGTCAGTTTCAGTGAGGCCATGTAAACTTATTTCCTAACAATGCTTATAATTAACAAACATCTCAAATCAATGTCATACAATAATGCTTATTTACACTACAATCACTCTGGCATTTACATTGTTGTGATATAAAATACTGCCATACATTTCAGAAGTGTGTATAGAGTTTGTAAACGGCCAAGCTAAAAAAGCGATGTGTTACAGTCATATGACTCTTTAGACGCTATTGCTTATTCTGTTTAACCTACTTCATGTTAATTGAGATACAAAGGCGATACTGAAAATTATTAGAATGCCATGTTTCTAAAAGTAGATCAGCTTTTTTTATATTTGATAGCTACTTTCTAATGTTTTTCGAGTTGATTGCCGTATAGGTTGTTCGATTTGCTCTAATAGTTTGTTAATTATCATCATTTAGAGATTTTATGCTCACCCAAAAATGAATTTCACTGGAGAGCATTTCCAGGTTATGATTTTGTACGATTTTAAATCATCGTTAATGCTCCACACATGTGTAGATCGGCTTACAAATGCATGTGGCGAAGAAGCCCCATCTAAGGCAACCATTTATAATGAGTACAGAGAACCCAAGAGAGATCGGTTTTTTCTTTTCCTGAAGGACGCCCAGAACTGCTGCTGTTGTCGCTGTTCGAGCAATGCTTGAAGAACATCGAGGGACATTTTATGAATTTATTCGGGCATTTGTATGAGTCAAGTCCAAAACATTTTACATCAGCAGTTAGACGCGAGAAAACTTTGTTGTCGATGGATTCCACATAAACTGACTCCCAATCAAAAACAGCAACGTATTGATTGGTGGAGAAAAACTCTGGAAAAATTCTAAAGTGGCATTTAAAATTTGGTTTGGAATGTTGTTACTGGTGATGAATCTTGGATGTAGTGTTATGGTCCTGAAAAGAAAAGCCAGTCGGCTCAATGGGTCTTTCAAACAGAACCGAAGCCCACAAAAGTCAAATACATGAATTCGCAGTGCTGGTAAGAACATGGTTGCTAGTTTTTTTTTTCTAAAATGCACCATTATGCTACTATAGCATTGAAGATAGACGTACCGTTATGTCTGTTTACCCTAAGTTTTTTGAAAAGTATCTGAAAAATTCCGAAAAGGAAAAATAATGTTACATGATGACAACGCATCGTCGTATACAACTGAGTATCTGGATGTCCTAAAGGTCAGCACCATGGACCCTCCACTATACAGCCCTGACCTAGCACCTTGTGACTGTTTTTGTTTACAAAAATTAAACATAAAATTGGTGGAATCACTTTTTCGTCATCAGATGAAACAGTGGAACATTATAAAACCCTGGTTTCTGAAGTGTCTCAGGAAGAGTGGCATCATTGCTTCAAGGACTGGCTTCATCGAATGCACAAATGTATTGATGTTAAAGAGGTATATCTTGAAAAAGCAGTAAGATAATTTATTTTTTTAAAACTAATCCTTGTTTGATTTTCTAAAAATTTTCAGTGTTGCCCTGATAAACATTTGCAAAAACAGTTTCATTACACATTTCGTTGTAGGTTTAAGGGGGAGGGGGATAGAGGAAACCGAATCGATAGTCAGATGTTTAAAAGCTAGTAGCTATATGCTGGCTTTGAAATTCCATACTCTTTTTAGGACATGGCGAGAAACAGCTGAATAGCGACAGTGATGCCACAAAGAGTTATTTGAAATACATTGTGTGTTTTAAAGAGTTGTGCACTTTTTCTAGTGCGTTTTTGTCTATCGCTTACATATTATTGAAAATGATACAGAATTCTTCCGAATGAAAGGGACTTCTCAAACTATTTAAGATATGATACATTTTACTTGCTATGTATATATCCTAAATATATGGTACGTTAATCCATAGATTCATTTTGGAGAACTTTTGAATAAAATGAAATTAAACATCAAGTTTTGGTATTTATGGAAGTTTCGTTTTTACGTTATAGGGTTCACAGACAGACACACACAGATATTTTTCTAAAACTCATTTTTTTCGGATTCGGGGGGCCGCAAAACATGTATTTCTGTTGAAATCTCGGTATCGATGTTTTGGATGGATTGCAGTACTTGCTGTACCTGCTAGGTAGAGGAGGTAAAACTCATATAATATATTGAACTAATGAAGTTTCTGGAAAGGTTCCAGCACCGCCCCGCCCCCAGCGTTAATGTATACAAACGATATAATTAGCAAGTGGCATGAACGAAATTAGAACCTAATTACCGAACGGTCCTCTCTCAATACTCTAAACGTATTCAGGTTGTGCTGTGATTGATATAAATTTACTAATGACGTAATTAACCTGATTGCATCGTGCGCATACATAATGGAGACCTCTGATGGGATGAAATTTCATTCCCAAATACATGGATATTTGCAGTGTATGACCGCGGATATGAAAAGGATTGAAATGTGATCACTTGTCACGATGAAAAGATGATGACGTATCGACGCAACCGATAAATAACGTCCTGCTTTGAAAGTCACTCTGCTTACAAAAGTTGAAAAGTAAACAAATCAGCGACGTGTAGAATAGTTATTTATGGTGTAACTGTTAATGCAAGTAGCAAAGCCGCTTTAGGATTGCAATCTATTAACTCATCGTTGTCTTCTTATTAAGATTATGTACTAAATTACCCAATTCATCAACCGAGCGGGATGGCTCCGGCGATTATGTCTGTGGTTCGGGATCGATCCCCCACTCTGGCCCGTGAGCCGGGTCGTCAGGCGAATGCTGGAGTGGTTCATCTTCCTCGTCAACTGTTTCAGGTTGTAGGATCAGGTGAATGCTGGAGTGGTTCATCTTCCTCGTCAACTGTTTCAGGTTGTAGGATCAGGTGAATGCTGGAGTGGTTCATCTTCCTCGTCAACTGTTTCAGGTTGTAGGATCAGGTGAATGCTGGAGTGGTTCATCTTCCTTGTCAACTGTTTCAGGTTGTAGGATCAGGTGAATGCTGGAGTGGTCATCTTCCTTGTCAATGTTTCAGGGTTGTAGGACCAGGTGAATGCTGGAGTGGTTCATCTTCCTTGTCAACTGTTTCAGGTTGTAGGACCAGGTGAATGCTGGAGTGGTCATCTTCCTCGTCAACTGTTTCAGGGTTGTAGGACCAGGTGAATGCTGGAGTGGTTCATCTTCCTTGTCAACTGTTTCAGGGCTGTAGGACCAGGTGAATGCTGGAGTGGTTCATCTTCCTTGTCAACTGTTTCAGGGTTGTAGGACCAGATGAATGCTGGAGTGGTTCATCTTCCTCGTCAACTGTTTCAGGTTGTAGGACCAGGTGAATGCTGGAGTGGTTCATCTTCCTCGTCAACTGTTTCAGGTTGTAGGATCAGGTGAATGCTGGAGTGGTTCATCTTCCTTGTCAACTGTTTCAGGCTGTAGGACCAGGTGAATGCTGGAGTGGTCATCTTCCTTGTCAACTGTTTCAGGTTGTAGGACCAGGTGAATGCTGGAGTGGTTCATCTTCCTTGTCAACTGTTTCAGGGTTGTAGGACCAGGTGAATGCTGGAGTGGTTCATCTTCCTTGTCAACTGTTTCAGGGTTGTAGGACCAGGTGAATGCTGGAGTGGTCATCTTCCTTGTCAACTGTTTCAGGTTGTAGGACCAGGTGAATGCTGGAGTGGTTCATCTTCCTTGTCAACTGTTTCAGGCTGTAGGACCAGGTGAATGCTGGAGTGGTTCATCTTCCTTGTCAACTGTTTCAGGGTTGTAGGACCAGGTGAATGCTGGAGTGGTTCATCTTCCTTGTCAACTGTTTCAGGCTGTAGGACCAGGTGAATGCTGGAGTGGTTCATCTTCCTCGGCAACTGTTTCAGGCTGTAGGACCAGGTGAATGCTGGAGTGGTTCATCTTCCTTGTCAACTGTTTCAGGCTGTAGGACCCGGTGAATGCTGGAGTGCTTCATCTTCCTTGTCAACTGTTTCAGGGTTGTAGGACCAGGTGAATGCTGGAGTGGTTCATCTTCCTTGTCAACTGTTTCAGGCTGTAGGACCAGGTGAATGCTGGAGTGGTTCATCTTCCTCGTCAACTGTTTCAGGTTGTAGGATCAGGTGAATGCTGGAGTGGTTCATCTTCCTTGTCAACTGTTTCAGGCTGTAGGACCAGGTGAATGCTGGAGTGGTTCATCTTCCTCGTCAACTGTTTCAGGTTGTAGGATCAGGTGAATGCTGGAGTGGTTCATCTTCCTTGTAAACTGTTTCAGGCTGTAGGACCAGGTGAATGCTGGAGTGGTCATCTTCCTTGTCAACTGTTTCAGGCTGTAGGACCAGGTGAATGCTGGAGTGGTTCATCTTCCTCGTCAACTGTTTCAGGTTGTAGGACCAGGCGAATGCTGGAGTGGTTCATCTTCCTCGTCAACTGTTTCAGGTTGTAGGATCAGGTGAATGCTGGAGTGGTTCATCTTCCTTGTCAACTGTTTCAGGCTGTAGAACCAGGTGAATGCTGGAGTGGTTCATCTTCCTTGTCAACTGTTTCAGGGTTGTAGGACCAGGTGAATGCTGGAGTGGTTCATCTTCCTTTTCAACTGTTTCAGGCTGTAGGAGCAGGTGAATGGTGGAGTGGTTCATCTTCCTTGTCAACTGTTTCAGGGTTGTAGGACCAGGTGAATGTTGGAGTGGTTCATCTTCCTTGTCAATTGTTTCAGGGTTGTAGGACCAGGTGAATGCTGGAGTGGTTCATCTTCCTTGTCAACTGTTTCAGGTTGTAGGACCAGGTGAATGCTGGAGTGGTTCATCTTCCTTGTCAACTGTTTCAGGTTGTAGGACCAGGTGAATGCTGGAGTGGTTCATCTTCCTTGTCAACTGTTTCAGGCTGTAGGACCAGGTGAATGGTGGAGTGGTTCATCTTCCTTGTCAACTGTTTCAGGTTGTAGGACCAGGTGAATGGTGGAGTGGTTCATCTTCCTTGTCAACTGTTTCAGGCTGTAGGACCAGGTGAATGGTGGAGTGGTTCATCTTCCTTGTCAACTGTTTCAGGGTTGTAGGACCAGGTGAATGCTGGAGTGGTTCATCTTCCTTGTCAACTGTTTCAGGCTGTAGGACCAGGTGAATGCTGGAGTGGTCATCTTCCTTGTCAACTGTTTCAGGCTGTAGGACCAGGTGAATGCTGGAGTGGTTCATCTTCCTTGTCAACTGTTTCAGGGTTGTAGGACCAGGTGAATGCTGGAGTGGTTCATCTTCCTTGTCAACTGTTTCAGGGTTGTAGGACCAGGTGAATGCTGGAGTGGTTCATCTTCCTTGTCAACTGTTTCAGGCTGTAGTACCAGGTGAATGCTGGAGTGGTTCATCTTCCTTGTCAACTGTTTCAGGGTTGTAGGACCAGGTGAATGCTGGAGTGGTTCATCTTCCTCGTCAACTGTTTCAGGCTGTAGGACCAGGTGAATGCTGGAGTGGTTCATCTTCCTTGTCAACTGTTTCAGGCTGTAGGACCAGGTGAATGCTGGAGTGGTTCATCTTCCTTGTCAACTGTTTCAGGGTTGTAGGACCAGGTGAATGCTGGAGTGGTTCATCTTCCTCGTCAACTGTTTCAGGCTGTAGGACCAGGTGAATGCTGGAGTGGTTCATCTTCCTTGTCAACTGTTTCAGGCTGTAGGACCAGGTGAATGCTGGAGTGGTTCATCTTCCTTGTCAACTGTTTCAGGCTGTAGGACCAGGTGAATGCTGGAGTGGTTCGTCTTCCTTGTCAACTGTTTCAAGCTGTAGGACCAGGTGAATGCTGGAGTGGTTCGTCTTCCTTGTCAACTGTTTCAGGGTTGTAGGACCAGGCGAATGCTGGAGTGGTTCATCTTCCTTGTCAACTGTTTCAAGCTGTAGGACCAGGTGAATGCTGGAGTGGTTCATCTTCCTTGTCAACTGTTTCAGGCTGTAGGACCAGGTGAATGCTGGAGTGGTTCATCTTCCTTGTCAACTGTTTCAGGTTGTAGGACCAGGTGAATGCTGGAGTGGTTCATCTTCCTTGTCAACTGTTTCAGGTTGTAGGACCAGGTGAATGCTGGAGTGGTTCATCTTCCTTGTCAACTGTTTCAGGTTGTAGGACCAGGTGAATGCTGGAGTGGTTCATCTTCCTTGTCAACTGTTTCAGGTTGTAGGACCAGGTGAATGCTGGAGTGGTTCATCTTCCTTGTCAACTGTTTCAGGTTGTAGGACCAGGTGAATGCTGGAGTGGTTCATCTTCCTTGTCAACTGTTTCAGGTTGTAGGACCAGGTGAATGCTGGAGTGGTTCATCTTCCTTGTCAACTGTTTCAGGTTGTAGGACCAGGTGAATGCTGGAGTGGTTCATCTTCCTTGTCAACTGTTTCAGGTTGTAGGACCAGGTGAATGCTGGAGTGGTTCATCTTCCTTGTCAACTGTTTCAGGTTGTAGGACCAGGTGAATGCTGGAGTGGTTCATCTTCCTTGTCAACTGTTTCAGGTTGTAGGACCAGGTGAATGCTGGAGTGGTTCATCTTCCTTGTCAACTGTTTCAGGTTGTAGGACCAGGTGAATGCTGGAGTGGTTCATCTTCCTTGTCAACTGTTTCAGGTTGTAGGACCAGGTGAATGCTGGAGTGGTTCATCTTCCTTGTCAACTGTTTCAGGTTGTAGGACCAGGTGAATGCTGGAGTGGTTCGTCTTCCTTGTCAACTGTTTCAGACTGTAGGACCAGGTGAATGCTGGAGTGGTTCATCTTCCTTGTCAACTGTTTCAGGTTGTAGGACCAGGTGAATGCTGGAGTGGTTCATCTTCCTTGTCAACTGTTTCAGACTGTAGGACCAGGTGAATGCTGGAGTGGTTCATCTTCCTTGTCAACTGTTTCAGGTTGTAGGACCAGGTGAATGCTGGAGTGGTTCATCTTCCTTGTCAACTGTTTCAGGTTGTAGGACCAGGTGAATGCTGGAGTGGTTCGTCTTCCTTGTCAACTGTTTCAGGTTGTAGGACCAGGTGAATGCTGGAGTGGTTCATCTTCCTTGTCAACTGTTTCAGGTTGTAGGACCAGGTGAATGCTGGAGTGGTTCATCTTCCTTGTCAACTGTTTCAGACTGTAGGACCAGGTGAATGCTGGAGTGGTTCATCTTCCTTGTCAACTGTTTCAGGTTGTAGGACCAGGTGAATGCTGGAGTGGTTCGTCTTCCTTGTCAACTGTTTCAGGTTGTAGGACCAGGTGAATGCTGGAGTGGTTCATCTTCCTTGTCAACTGTTTCAGGCTGTAGGACCAGGTGAATGCTGGAGTGGTTCGTCTTCCTTGTCAACTGTTTCAGGTTGTAGGACCAGGTGAATGCTGGAGTGGTTCATCTTCCTCGTCAACTGTTTCAGGGTTGTAGGACCAGGTGAATGCTGGAGTGGTTCATCTTCCTCGTCAACTGTTTCAGGCTGTAGGACCAGGTGAATGCTGGAGTGGTTCATCTTCCTTGTCAACTGTTTCAGGCTGTAGGACCAGGTGAATGCTGGAGTGGTTCATCTTCCTCGTCAACTGTTTCAGGGTTGTAGGACCAGGTGAATGCTGGAGTGGTTCATCTTCCTTGTCAACTGTTTCAGGCTTTAGGACCAGGTGAATGTTGGAGTGGTTCATCTTCCTCGTCAACTGTTTCAGGCTGTAGGACCAGGTGAATGTTGGAGTGGTTCATCTTCCTTGTCAACTGTTTCAGGCTTTAGGACCAGGTGAATGTTGGAGTGGTTCATCTTCCTCGTCAACTGTTTCAGGCTTTAGGACCAGGTGAATGTTGGAGTGGTTCATCTTCCTTGTCAACTGTTTCAGGCTTTAGGACCAGGTGAATGTTGGAGTGGTTCATCTTCCTTGTCAACTGTTTCAGGCTTTAGGACCAGGTGAATGTTGGAGTGGTTCATCTTCCTTGTCAACTGTTTCAGGTTGTAGGACCAGGTGAATGCTGGAGTGGTTCATCTTCCTTGTCAACTGTTTCAGGGTTGTAGGACCAGGTGAATGCTGGAGTGGTTCATCTTCCTTGTCAACTGTTTCAGGTTGTAGGACCAGGTGAATGCTGGAGTGGTTCATCTTCCTTGTCAACTGTTTCAGGTTGTAGGACCAGGTGAATGTTGGAGTGGTTCATCTTCCTTGTCAACTGTTTCAGGGTTGTAGGACCAGGTGAATGTTGGAGTGGTTCATCTTCCTTGTCAACTGTTTCAGGTTGTAGGACCAGGTGAATGTTGGAGTGGTTCATCTTCCTTGTCAACTGTTTCAGGTTGTAGGACCAGGTGAATGCTGGAGTGGTTCATCTTCCTTGTCAACTGTTTCAGGTTGTAGGACCAGGTGAATGTTGGAGTGGTTCATCTTCCTTGTCAACTGTTTCAGGGTTGTAGGACCAGGTGAATGTTGGAGTGGTTCATCTTCCTTGTCAACTGTTTCAGGGTTGTAGGACCAGGTGAATGTTGGAGTGGTTCATCTTCCTTGTCAACTGTTTCAGGGTTGTAGGACCAGGTGAATGCTGGAGTGGTTCATCTTCCTTGTCAACTGTTTCAGGTTGTAGGACCAGGTGAATGCTGGAGTGGTTCATCTTCCTTGTCAACTGTTTCAGGTTGTAGGACCAGGTGAATGCTGGAGTGGTTCATCTTCCTTGTCAACTGTTTCAGGGTTGTAGGACCAGGTGAATGCTGGAGTGGTTCATCTTCCTTGTCAACTGTTTCAGGTTGTAGGACCAGGTGAATGCTGGAGTGGTTCATCTTCCTTGTCAACTGTTTCAGGCTGTAGGACCAGGTGAATGCTGGAGTGGTCATCTTCCTTGTCAACTGTTTCAGGTTGTAGGACCAGGTGAATGCTGGAGTGGTTCATCTTCCTTGTCAACTGTTTCAGGGTTGTAGGACCAGGTGAATGTTGGAGTGGTTCATCTTCCTTGTCAACTGTTTCAGGTTGTAGGACCAGGCGGCGGTGACTTGCGCTCTGTAAAGGTTTCTTCCCTGGTGCCGCTCAGTAAGGTCTCTCCTCAGCGTGGGACTCCGCTCCGGGGGTTGGTGGCTTGTGGGCAGGGACCGTGCGGCGGCGGATGCGTTCGATCTGGAAACGTTATTGGGAACCCGTCCTTGCTTGCGCCCGTCGGCACCCGGATCTGTCGTCCTTCTGTCTCTTCCCTACCAGGGGCCACGTTGGAAGCAAAAAGGGCCGACTGACCTACTTGCGGTGCTCTGCCCCGGTGATACGTAGCTTTACCATTACCCATTTCATCACATTCACAGTTTCTCTTTCCTACGTTCTCTACTGATGAAGGGGAAGTATCGTATTTCACACAAAAATTCGATAGCGAGATTTCACCGGAAATACATGTTTGAGGCCCCCTGAATCCAAATAAAGCATTTTGAAACATATCTGTGTGTCTGTCTGCGAACAGCATAACTCAAAAATGAAAATTCAGCAAGTACCAAAGCTGGTATTTAAGTAGGTACTGCGACACGAAGATTTTCAAGAAAATCCCTCACCACCAAGTACAGTTCACATGGTGCTTGATTTTATAAAAAATGGCTCAAACGATTTTGATTAGAATATCATATATTGAACATATTAACATGATAATAAAATGTGTATCTTGAATTTTCTGGGAATAGCCTGTGAAGTCCTCTTCATTCGTAAAGAATTTTGTATAATGTTGTATAACTGGTAAACGTTAAGCATTAGACGAAAACGTACTGTACAAAAAATATAGATCTCTTTAAAACACACAATTTATTTCAAATAAGTTTTTTGTGGTATAGGTCATTTCCGATATATCCGTTATTAGTGCTACGAATTCATTTCTTGGTCATTCTTTAAAGTACTGTCAACATTCAATTGTTTTTCGCGATGTCATGGAAACAGTATGGAATTTTAAGGCAGCGTATAGCGTCCAGTTGTTAAACATTTGACTATCGCTGTTCTCTTTGTATCTATAACGAAATGTGTAATATAACTATTTATGTAAAGGTTTGGTAGTAGATAGAAAAATAAGCTTTAGTAAGAATAGTTTGTATACCCACAATAAGCGATATAGAGTAGAGAAAGTCATGCGAATATATAACATTGAAATTGTTCATTTTATTTCTAGTATGAGTGTTTCGTATTAAAAGCTCTCTGCTTTTAGTGCTACTTGTGTTTCTATTCACTTAGTGTTAATAGCCCTACTGTTCACCACAGAAGCGGTTCAGCTACACGCAAAACATTTGTACATGGGATGCATTTACAGTGCAGCAGATAAAACAAGTACTAGAGCATTTTAACACTTCTGTTTTTAGTAAAAAAGAGGTCTGATGTGTTTCATTCACGTGACTTTCTCTACTCGTTCTTCTGTAATCTTTACTTACAAAATGGTACTGGTCTATGTACTTGAGGTTAGTCGAGATAAACCTTCTTGATGTAACAACTACACAGTAGGCTAAAGCCCTTGCAATATTTTAAAAAGCGGATCGTATGTGAAGGAGTCGAAATTCCGACTTACCACTTGAAAAAAGTCTTAAGTATTTGAAAATTCAAACCAATAGCAAAGAATTATTCAAAAATAGTTAACGCCATATATATATACACACACACACACACTGCCGTTTGTGAAAATTGAAACACCAAGAGGCAAACGCATGAATTTAATTGCACAGGTTAGGTACATGCAAAGTAACAAATGATAAACTTTTAAAATCTATACATGACTTTTGAGCCCTAATATTCAGTATTTGGTGTGGCCTACATGCGCTGCAATTAGAGCTGCTATACGCGTGGCATTCAACCAAAAAGGTTCTTAATAAGTTCCTAAGGGATTTCCCTCCATGCAGTTCGTATTCGAGCCCACAAATCCGTGACACTGGTTACTGGAGGACCGTAACGCACCAACCATATCCTAGACATGTTCGATGGGCAACATGTCAGGCGAACGTGCAGGCCAGGGAAGCAATGGTACCCGTCGCTCTCCGAAGAAGGTTGTACATTTCTCGCAATATGTGGCCGGGCATTGTCCTGTTGAAATGAGGCCTGTGGAGATGCTTGAAGCAGGGAGAGTACCTCAGGCTCTACAACCATCGTTAGGTACGGATTGCTGTTGTAAGTACCCTCAATTCGGAGGAGGCGAGATCCGTTGTTGTAACCAATGGCGCCCCAAACCATCACACCTGGTGTTTGTCCGCTATGCCGCTAAACAATGCAGCCCTCCAGGTTGCGCTCACCACGGTACGGCCGGACACGTATACGGCCATTACTGTAGGACACGTTGAAGCGGGACTCGTCCGAAAGGACTACATTTTGCCACTCAGCACCCCAGTGACAGTGTTCACGTGCCCATTGCAGTCGGAGGAGCTTGTGTTTTCTGGACAATGGCAGCCGACGTAATGGCATGCATGCAACCAGTCCAGCCTGCAGCAGACGGCGACGAACCCTTGATGCAGACAAGTTCACACCTGTTGCAGTGCTCCAGCGTCGAGCCAACACTGTGGATGAAGCTGTACGGTCCGTTATGGCCATGCGGACAAGATGATGGTCAACCCGTGGTCCAGTACTCGCTCTTCGCTGCGTACGACCTTCATCTATCCACTGCTTCCACACACGCATCACTGTCGTAGCAGCGTGCCCTGTACGAGCCAAAATGTCACGGTATGACAAACCCGCTTCCAGGTGAACGATCATTCTGCCCCGTTTGAACTCACTCACATGCCGATATGGCTCCCTTTGACGTCGACGAGGCATACTGGCACTTACTTTTTGTTTCCAGCTTATTTGACAGCTCTGCACTGACTACACTGAGAGCAACACTGACCTTGTCGGACCGACACGAGAGGGCTCTGCTCGGCCTACGTGTACCCCATCTCACTTATTGCTTGCACATTTTTCTACACTTCCACCAAGTATGGAGTTATTCGGGAAATTGTTTCTTGGTGTTGCAATTTTCACAAACGATAGTGTATTTTTGGCATAAATTGTGTCGTTGAACGAGATCTTCATGTTTTGAGTGATAAGATTTTGTCTATTTGTTACGGTTTACCAATAATACACACTCATTCAGAATGAAGATGGCTTCCCAGGCTATTCACGGTAAATTCATAATATTTGTCATGTAAATGTCTTAAATATTCGGTAGTTTAATCGTTAAATCCATTTTTGAGAAAATACAAAATGTAAGAGGTAATTTGGAGTGCGGGGAGTTTCTTAGAAATCTTTATGTCATATCTTGCAAGATGCTGCATTTATATACATAGTTTGGTGTTTATCCACGTTTCGGTTTTCAGTCGTTCTGTAGTCTCACACACACACAGACAGACATTCAAGCACCTTTTTCTAATACTCATTTTTTCTTTCATTCACAGGGACTCCTTCCGATGTAATGTTGGTATCGATTTGGAGGGGGGAGGTACTTAAGTAGTAGGAAAAGTGAAAACTCTTTTTATGTTTTCGGGGGACTTCAAAACGTGTACTTACGGTGAAATCTCGATATCGAATTTTTGGCTGGAATATAAAAATTGCTGTATTTACTTTAGGTAACCGGTAGAAAAAGTAAGAAAGTTATTTGAAATAAACTGGGTGTAGAGTAGTTAAGTTTTTGTGTGTCTTGTGTTTTACCAGTCCTACAAAACGAGACTCGAGGAGAAGGTCTGTGGCATGACGGAGTGTTAACGTCTAATGGCAATATCGTGTCTGCAGTTTCTGAGTGTCCTTGTGAGTCAGGAGGAAAAGGGCCTCTTCACAAACACACGATGCTGCTATTCAAATCCCTGGTCAACGACATGTATAATGGATGAGCGCAGGTATGGCGATCAATATCCTGCCACCGGCTTCTTCTTCTTCTTCTCCTCAACGCTTTGTTCACACAACCTGCTTTATTACTTCCTCTGCATTTCAACAACACAATCTCGCATGTTACATTCACAACACTTTCCTAAAATACCATTGTTTCTATACTTCTTGGGAATCGTAATAACTGTTTCACAAAATTGTTCCAAAACACTCTTTTTCTTTTCTTTTCTTTTTTTACTTCGCTTTAGATTTTTGCTCATATCACGAGAGTTACTGTAGCAAGTTGCTTCACCTGAGTAAGCGTAAGCCAAGCAGTTGACCTTAGTTGCAAAGTCACCTTCCTGTACCATCTTCTTAGATAACTTGTTGATAGATCACCTTAGTTGTATAGTCGTCTTCCTGTATCATCTTCTTAGGTAACTTGTTGATAGATCACCTTAGTTGCATAGTCCTCTTCCTGTACCATCTTCTTAGGTAACTTGTTGATAGATCACCTTAGTTGCATAGTCGTCTTCCTGTATCATCTGCTTAGGTAACTTGTTGATAGATCACCTTATTTGCATAGTCGTCTTCCTGTACCATCTGCTTAGGTAATTTGTTGGTAGATCACCTTAGTTGCATAGTCGTCTTCCTGTACCATCTGCTTAGGTAACTTGTTGGTAGATCACCTTAGTTACATAGTCGTCTTCCTGTACCATCTGCTTAGGTAATTTGTTGCTAGATGAACTTAATTGCGTAATTGCCTTCCTGTATAATATATTTTTACTTTATCTAGCACATATATAATAGGCAGACAAAGTAATATATCCCAACCAAAATTTCAATTTTAGAGTTAGCCCGAAATGCATATTTTGAAGCCCATGATGCAAAAAGGTACTCTTATAAAAACGCGCTTGCGCCCGCGTGTATGCCTGAAAAGCATGACTCAAAAACGAAATGTCGCATAAATACTAAACTTGTTCTTAAGTTCAGCATCTTACAAAGATAGATACAAAGATTTCAAGAATCCTCCATTTGCCCCAAGATACTCTTTACAAAGAAGAATTTGCTCATTTTTTACTTTCTCAAAAATGCCTTAGCGATTTGGATTGAAATACCAAATATTAAAGATATTTCCAATGCAAATAAAATGTATATATTGTGAAGTCGTGCTCATTCTGAATGAACTCTGTATAACAGAAACTATCACAGCTAGACAAAAACGTACTACACAAAGAATTTAAATATTTCTAAAACACAAATTTATTTCGAATAATATTTGTGTGGAATCAGCCATTTCAGAAATAATCGTTATTGGTGGCTTGAATTTTTAAATATTTCCTTTTTTTAAAAAAATGCAATAATTATTAAGTTGCTTCTCGCGATGTCATTGAAAGAATGCGGAATTTAAAGACCAACATATAGCGACTCGCTTTTAAACACTTAACTATGTCTTCGGCTTCCATGCAACCCCATTGTGTTTATAACGAAACGCGTAATGAAACTATTTCTACTAACATTTATCTCCATTAACACGAAGGAAATAGAAAAATAAACTTTCGTAAGAACAGTTTATACAGGATGATTTATGAAGAACTGACACATTTGTTTTTTTAATTGCTTCAAAACGAGTTATGCCAGCGACAAATTATTATACCTGAAATACAGAGGAATTTTGGGAGATTATTTACCTCTCTAGCAAATGTTGAAAACTTCCTCCATCCTGCATAAGGCACAACTCAACACGTCGTTCCACCTTACTGGCCACTCGTTGGAGGACTCTGTTGTCAATAGCTTGAATCTCCTGTGTAATGTTGTGCTTCAGATCGTCCAATGTCCGGGGACGTGTGGCATAAACCCTGTCTTATAAGTAACCCCATAGAAAGAAGTCCAGTGATGTCAAATCTGGAGATCTCTGTGGTCACAGGTTCTTGGAAATTATCCGGTCGTCAAAGAAACTTGCAATTAGTGCCATGGATTCATTTGATGTATGGCATGTAGCGCCGTCCTGCTGAAAATATCCTTGACTCAGCTCTACATCGACTAGTTGCTCAACAAACTCCATGAAAATCCGTCGGTACTCTGCAGTGTTCACATTGGTTTAAAACAAAATTGGTCTCACTATTCTCTGTGCGGATATTGCGCACCAAACTCCGATTTTAACCGGGTGCATGAATATGTGGATTTTCGCTGGCCCAATAGCGTGAGTTATTTGAGTTCACATAGCCGGATAAATGGAACCGTGCTTCATCTGTGAATCATGTGACGGACAATATGGCAGGATTTTGCACAATGAACGCCTGAAACCAAAGAAAATAATTCAGTCGTCTATCCTTATCTGGTTCCTGTAACTGATGGACAACCGTAATCCTATACGGCTTTAGGCCTGCACTTTTCATAGCTCTCTGACACGTTGAGTAGCTGTACCCTGTCTCCTGCGACAAAACGTATTAATGCTTTTTTGGGTGACTGATCCAGTCGTGCTCTTACGTCACAACCGTGGGAAGCCTAGATGAACGAGTTTTGCCTTTTTCACTCACCAGAGATCCAGTTGTTTCCAATTTGTTTAGCAGTCCCAGTATTGTGTTTCTTTGGGGAGGATTCCGAACACCAAATTCTCTCTGGTATGCCCTTTGAGTAGCTGTAACTGAATACGTAGTCCAGTATTGCTTTACAAGGAAGAGTCGTTCATTTAATGTGTACTCCATTTTCATGTTGACTAGAACAAATTTCAAAAAGAGTTGCCGGATATAAAACAAACAATTACGAATAAAACATGAACATCTGCACCTCTAGTGACAGTGAATCAAAACTTCAGAACATTCTGCTTAATTTGGTGCTAAAATTGGGACCTTGAGTGAATTTTGAATAGAATAATTAAAGAAAGAAATGTGTCAGTTCTTCATAACTCACCCTGCAGAACCAATAATACAAAAATAACAATCATGGGTAGAGAGAGTCATATTAATGGTACACAATAGATTTTTACATTCTCTACTACGTATAGTATATAGAGCAAGTATCGCATTCCAACCAAACATCCAGTACCGAGATTTCACCTGAAATACGTGTTTTGAGATATCCTCAATCCAAATAAAGCATTTTTAGAAAAGGTCTCTCTCTCTCTCTATGTGAACAGCATAACTCAAAACCGAAAAGTCGGATAAATACCAAACCTGGTACTTAGATTCAATATCTCTCAAAGATGGGACACGAAGATTTTCAAGAAAACTTCTCACCCCAGACTATCCTTTACATACAACATTTGATTAAAACATCATATGTTTAAGATATTGTCATGGCAAATGAAATGTATATCTTGAATTTTCTGGGAATGTCCCCAAAAGCCTTCTTCATTCTGAATGACTTTCACAAAACTGGTAAACCATAAGAGATAGACAAAACTTACTGCACAAGAAATGCAGATTTCATTCAAACACACAATTTATTCCTATACTTTTTTTTTGTCTAGTGAACCATTTCCGAGATATTCCTTGTTATTTGTTTCAATTTTCTAATACTTATCCTCAAATGGGAATACGTTATGTCCTGGACATGCGAAAAGAATGGAATGCTCCATATAACAGCAAGCTCTTAAAAGATTTGACTATCGCTTAAATACTACCATATTCCCCTTGCACCTACAAGAAAATTAGCAATAAGATTAACATCTCGATATATCCAATAACCTGAAGTACATGGAGAATAAGCGTTTGTAAAAATAGTTACAAGAGCAGAGAAAGTCATGTGAGTGTAACACATCAGATTTTTATTTATATTTCTTTTGTTCTGTAGATGAAACTGCAACTCAGAGAGAGATATAAATAGCCCAGTGCAGACTACTTGGATACGCACCTCCCGAATGCCAGCTACAGACGTTGCTGTTTGACCCATCTTGTCCCCTCAGTAATGTATGGGTTGCTGCAGCTACATAGAACTCCTGAGGTCGCGGGTTCAAACCCGGCAGAGGGCGATGGATTTTTTCGGGAGTAAAAATCCTTAGCATGGCTTCCTTCGGAAGGGAAGTAAAGCCGGTGCTCCCGTGTCGTAGATTTACGGCACGTAAAAGGACCTCAAGCCTGATAAAGAGGTGTCTCAGCTGAATTACAAGTCTTTCACGCCCAATAAAGAATAGGACGCTAAGTATCATAGTGGTTAAGAGCTACTCAATTTTTGCAGGTACATAAAGAGTCTTTCAACAAGAGTATGCTATCTTTAACATGTGATAGCTGCCATTGTTATTGAGTTACAGCAGTCATTTTTTTCATGTGGTTACAGTTATTATTGACAAATAGCCATGGAACGTTACAGCATTCAGCAACACGTAGAAATTGTGAAAATGTATTATCAAAATGGATCATCTGTTCACCAAACCTTCCGTGTATTGCGCGAAGTTTACGGTGTGCATAATCGTCCCTGCGAGAGAACGATTCGGCGTTTGATCGATAAATTTGAAAGAAGTGCTTCTGTCAGCGATCAAAGAACGCCTGTACGTAATCGACGTAAGCGCTCCAACGAAAACATGGGCGCCGTTCGTGAGAGTGTACGCGAGAACGGAAACAAATCAATTGCTCGTCGAGCGCAAGAATTGGGGCTTTCGACGAACACAACTTGGCGAATTCTGCATCTGGATTTGAAGTTTCACGCTTACAAAATGGTGTTAACTCAAGAACTAAAGCCCAGCGAGCATAGCTTGCGCCGTGTATTCGCTGACTGGTCTATGGAGCAGTTGGAAGCTGACCCGGATTTCTGTCAAAAAATCATCTTCAGCGACAAGCCCACTTTTGGATGGATGGTTGTGTTAACAAACAAAATTGCCGCTATTGGAGCAATCACAATCCAATGAAGACTCAATAACGACCACTTTATCCCCCAAAAGGTTACTGTGTGGTATGGATTTTGGTATGGTGGAATCATTGGTCCATATGTTTTCAAGATGAAGATGGAGAAGCTCTGTCAGTGCAGAAAGATACCGGGCTCTTATAAGGAACTATTTTTGGACTCAATTGGATGGTATGGATCTCTAAAACATCTGGTTCCAGCAATATGTGCCACATGTCATACTGCTCTCGAAACAATCGATCTTTTGAAGGAGAAGTTCAGAGGTTTCATCATTTCCCTGGTGGTGATGTTAACTGGCCCCCGAGGTCATGTGATTTAACACCGTTGGATTACTTCTTGTGGGGTTATGTTAAATCTCAAGTTTATGTCCACAAGCCAGAAACAGTAAATGATCTTATGAATAACATCGCACATGTTATTCGTGAAGTTGGACCTCATTTACGTTCTTCTGTCATTGAAAATTGGGCCAACCGTATACGCGCAACCCAACGAAGTCGCGGCGATCACTTAACTGATGTTCTCTTCCATACGTAATGACATTAGTTATGTTCCAAAATAAAAAAAGAAATAAACCTCTATCATTTATAGAACGTGTTTTATTTAAGTTCAAAGATAGGACAATCTTGCTCAAAGACGCTATAGAAACACACAGAACGCCAGTGCGATAGTCAGAATGGTTTACAGGAATGCTCGCGTTTTTCAGCGTTACCATTTTATTAGTTTTATGCATGTTAAATTGAACAATTTTTCAGCTTTTTCGTGTGATATTTACAGGTATAATATCTGAAATTGTAGTGAACAGGTTTTTTGATCTGACAGCGGAAAAAATGTTGAATTCAGGACTATCAACGTTTTTACGGAACTTCGTCGTTAACGCCCCAGCTTTTACAATTTTAAAAATGCATTTCATCGTTGCTTAAATCATAAGTTGGTGAGAAATTATTCAGATACATATAAACATTTCTCAGCTAAATGCATGTAAAAGTTTTCGTAACCATCATACATTAAAACGACAATAAATCGATGCAATTTTCAACAACAAAAATTATAAAAGCAATAAAAGTAAACTTTTTGAAAGATGCCAGAACATAAGTGTAATATTGTTTGTTCTTTCTGCAGAACTTCTCTCGTTAATTTGGATGTTAAAATATTTGAAATTGTAGACTAATGTGATTAATGTTGTGTTATTTTGAATATTCCTTGCATGGGCCGAGGAGAAACAAAAGAGCGCACACAACAATTCAGAATTGTATAGCTTGAAATACTGGACAGTTCTGACCAAAACAAGAAATACCTTTAAACTGATTAGACAAAATTACCAATGACTAACTCTACGGTCTGGTGGTTAGCATGCTAGCTTCCAGTTCCAGAGGTCCCAGGTTCGATTTCCGGCTGGAGAATGGGGATTTTTCTTTAGTCAGGATTATTCCCCGTGCTCCCTAGAGTGTGGAAGTATGACTGAGAGTGCAAATGACTGTCTGAATTTAATGTTTATAAAGTAAAATGTAACGTAAACAAATCCAAAGATTAACAGACTAGTAAACGAGCGAATATCATTGCCGAGCAATTATTACAATGAAAAAGCCGCCGATATGACGTAGATGTTAAAAGCAGCATATAAATGAAACAATATTGTATATATACTCAAATTACATATGAGTTTTACACGTTTTCTGCGGTAAGCTTTCTGCCTATGATTTCCTAGTAATATAAAATTCTCTAAAGTCTAATTATATTGTGAGCGCTTGCGCGAAGCTACCTGCAGGCCGCCGGTATGAGGCTCCCGGTGAGGTCTTCGAGCGGCCGTCGGAAAAATAGCCCATTGTGTGTCGCTTCCCCATTCCAGAACATTCCCTTCGGCACGTTCTAGTACCCTCCCTTTCTAGAACATTCCGTTCAGTACGCGAGGCCTATATAAGTGGCTCCTCTTGCCAGTGACTTCAGTTCTGTTAGTTACGAAGTTGCGAAGTGAAAAGTGAACAGTGAAAGTGAACAATGCCCGTGCAGTTCAGTTGTGATTCGACAGATCAGTTGTGTTGTGTGCCAAAAGTGACCTAAGAGTAACGTTGGTGCTACGCTGAGTACCTAAGTGATAAATAAGGTGTGTTTCGCAGTAACTGGTGTTCTCATTTGTTATGATATAAGTAGTAAGACAATTCTCTTTTATATTAGAGGAGATGTCATTTACATAGCAAGGGGCCGAAAATAAACCCTTGAGGAACAACATATTTAAACAGTTTAAGATCAGAACTTATTTTATTATAATGCACACACTCATATATTTTATTTAAATTCAAGGTAACATCACTTAAGCCATAGAAGCGTAGTTTCATTAACAGCAATTCATTAGAAACAGAGTCAAAAGCCTTAGTAAGATAAATATATCATTACTTGATCACCATTCTGTATACTTGAACATCATTGATTTGTTAATGGGATTAGAGCATAAATTGTGCAATGGCCCTTTCTAAATCCAAACCGAACAGGGATGAGTAAATGATCACCTTAAAAGTAATACATAAATAGTTTGTTTCACAATATTTAAAAACAACAATATTAAAAATTTGATGCACTCACATGACTTTTTCTGTTCACTCGTCTATTGTGAAGCCGTATTGCAGGACGATGAGGCGCCAGAAGCCGGGCGTTGATTGTCATTTTCGAGGCCGCTGCTGTTGATTCTGCTGCCGGTTGCTACAGTGGTCTGCTATGAGATCTTTCTCTCAGGATATGTGTGGGCGGATGTGAAAGGATAACACGAGTTTAAATTGACTGAGAAATTTAATGAGATCTAATACTTGAAGCGAGTTGCCGACCGCTTGAAGATAATGAAACCGATTATGAATCGTAGCACTCGAAACTATAACAATTGAGTTAGTATACCTGTCAACTTCTGCAGTATCAATTTTACTGCTGGAAATAACTGTTTCCGGAATAAAAGAAACCAGAAGCGTAACTTGCCGTGAGTCGCTAAAATGCTTACCGGCAAAAACCCACGCGATGACCGCTAAATCTTAGTCACACTAGCGCGTCCTGGACGCTTAAAATAACGAGTAATCACCAGATTAAGTGACTAATTCTCAAGAAAAAGTGTCACAAATGTATGCAGGAACGAATGTGTCTCTCTTCCTCTCTCTCCCTCTCTTCTTTCTTTCTTTTTTCGAGTGAAGGAGAAAATGCATTTCCGTACTTCTGCCCGATGGGAGTCGGGGCAGGGAGTGTGGGACCTACCGTTATAGATGGCCATACCCACTAAAAACTCCTCCACTGGAAGGAATTCGGGAGTGATAGTGCGGTTGTACCGCTGTTGCACCAACGTATTCAAGGTAGGGATATATTGGCCGGCCAAGTGAAGGTAAGGTGCCAGGACGCAAGCATGACCGAGGCCCTACTTGGGCCCTTGGGAATTCAGGGTGAGACGGTATAGGAAGTGTTGTGTGGTTGGATGCTAGGATTGAGGTGTGGTTATCTATGCTTCCGACGTCCTCGATGGCGAGTAGTGGGAGCTTCCTGTGTGGTGGGTCCCATAGGGGCTCGTCGTGGTACTCTGGAAGTCTGTTGGGCGGGACGTCATCCAGCATCGTCTGGAGGGCTGCTATCTCCTCCCTGGTGAGCCTTCTGATGTTCAAGTAATGCTCGTGGAAGTAGTCTGGCAGTGTGATCGGGTTAGAAAGTGTTGGTATTAACTTTGCAGCGATGAGTATGGTACCGTGGTCGTCTTGAAGTTCGGTCAGTACCTCCTCCAGGAGGGCCAGTTTAGTGGTGAAGTTCAGTAGCTCCGCCTGCACATCCTCCAGCTTCTGCAGGATCTCAGGCGAGGGTTCCGTTGAGATATTGTCGCTTGCGACGGTTTCAGGCGTTTCTTCTACTGCAGGAGGCCCGCTCTGCTTGACGCGGTCATGTTGCAGTGACAACTGCAGGCATGTTGGCTTTCTGCTGCGACGGTGTGGAGCGGCTGCGTGGATGTAGCGGACAACAAGCTTGTCTGGTGAAGTGGCCGTCTCTCCAGCAGGTTGCGCAGAAGCGGCGGCGACGCGTTAAATCGTGTTGCTGGCTGGCAGACAGACGCCAAGTTAGGTTCCCCATAGTAGTGGCACCGTGGCTGAGCAGTGCATCCTACCTCAGTGTGCCCAAAAGCTGCAGGCCTTCGGAGAGGGCAGCATCGTAGTGAGCCTTGTCCCTAAAGACTAGGAGCACGAGCGGTGTAAGGCCCTTCCGTGATTCTGGTAGCCTTCAGGAGTGAAGGCGAGAGCTGTTGTACGGAACTGAGAAGAAATGATTACGTCGATGGGTTTGGATTTTCTCCAGGCGAAGCGGCGTCGAGAGGTGCTCAGGTACTTCAGAGTGAAACGGGGAGTCATTATTCAGTATTCTCCGATGCCGGAGAATCAGTTGCTGGCGGCGGGCTTGCTGTACCAGTTGTGAGGGTGTGCTTGGCTGTTGCCGGTTCTGCTTCGTCGGCGGAAGTCTCTGCTGCTGCAGCTCTGCGTTGCTTTCTTCTAGCCATAGTGAGAAGAGATCCTATCTGCTCTAAGACCCGAGAAGAAGTGCGTCTGTGATTAGAATGCACGCGCTTATATTAACGCAAACTCCGCTACCAACATTCCTTCATATGCGCTCCAACCTCAAAACTCTGGTAAATCCCCGACTCTCAGAATTTCATTACCTTTCTCTTTTTCAGAATGTCTGGCTACGTGACTGTTCTAAATTTATAAACTAACTGCTTTCCAAGAATCTTTAAGCTAATGCTTACGCTTCTGACGCTCTTGCTAATGACTGCTTAACATGACCTCGCTAATTATCTTTTTCTTCGGACAAATCTTTCAACTTAAGCTTATTACGCCATACATTGGTTTAAACTATTTATTGCAATTATATCCTTATCTTACTATCATTTCTTTATTTAATTATTTGTATCTTCCCGTCTATAATTACGAATCAATTGGCAAAAACTATTCTTACAAAAACGTAACCTTCTATTCTATTTCTTGTTAATCCAGATAAACTCTCAATTCACATTTACACATTTCGTTGTACGCTACAGCAGATAAAGCGATAGTCAGATTACCAAAGAGCGTGTGGCTACGTGATGGATTGAAAGTCCCATGCTGTTTGCTTGACTGATGAAAAAAATTATACGTAATTGAAAATTCACACCAATAATAAGGAATACCTCGGAAATGGTTAATCCACAAGAAAAAGTGTATACATGAGCTGTGTGCTTTAACGAACCCTACATTCGTTGAGCAGCAAGAATTTGTGTACCTCTTATGTTTACCAAATTATTACACAAAAGTCATTCAGAATGAATAGGGCGGAGGAAAACATCTTATTCATATGGTATTTTAATCAAAATCATTGCAGCCACTTTTTAAAAAATCATTATTTTCGAAAAATGTTCCATGTAAACGGTAATTTGGGGTGCGGAATTTTCATGGAAACCTTCGTGACGCATTCCTGGAAGATCCTAACTTAAATACACCGCCGTTTGTGAAAATTACAACACCAAGAAAGAACTTCCCGAATAATTCCAAACTTGGTGGAAGTGTAGAAGACAGAGATGGGGTGCACGTAGGCCAAGTAGAGCCCTCTCGTGTCGTTCCGACAAGGTCACTGTAGTCAGTGCAGAGCTGTCAAACAAGGTGGAAACAATAAAGTGAGTGCTATTATGTCTCGTCGACGTCAATAGGAGCCATATCGGCATGTGAGTGAGTTCGAACGCGGCAGAATGATCGGTCTCCGGGAAGCGGGTTTGTCATACCGTGACATTTTGGCTCGTACAGGGCACGCTGCTACGACAGTGATGCGTGTGTGTAAGCAGTGGATAGATGAAGGTGGTACGCAGCGAAGAGCGGGTACTGGACCACGGAGCATGATCACAGCACGGGATGACCGTCATCTTGTCCGCATGGCCATGACGGACCGTACAGCTTCATCCACAGTGTTGGCTCGACGCTGGAGCACTGCAACAGGTGTGAATTGTCTGCATCAACGGTTCGTCGCCGTCTGCTGCAGGTTGGACTGGTTGCATGCATGCCATAACGTCGGATTCCATTGTCCAGAAACCGCAAGTTCCTCCGACTGCAATGGGCACGTGAACACCGTCACTGCTGTGCTGAGTGGCAAAATGTAGTCTTTCGGACGAGCCCCGCTTCAACGTGTTCCTACAGCGATGGCCGCATACGTATCCGGTGGTACCATGGTGAGTGCAACCTGAAGGGCTGCATTGTTGAGCCGAATAGCGGACAAACACCAGGTGTGATGGTTTGGGGCGCCATTGCTTACAACAACCGATCTCGCCTCCTTCGAATTGAGGACACTTTGAACAGCAACCGGTACGTAACGGTGGTTGTAGAGCCTGAGGTACTTCCCCTGCTTCAGGCATCTCCACAGGCCACATTTTAACAGGACAATGCCCGGCCACATATTGCGAGGAATGTACAAGCCTTCTTCGAAGAGCAGCGGGTACCATTGCTTCCCTGGCCTGCACGTTCTCCTAACATATCGCCCATCGAACATGTCTGGGATACGGTTGGTCGGCACCTGGTGCCACGGATTTGTGGGCTCGAGTACAAACTGCGTGGA
Source organism: Deroplatys truncata (assembly GCA_030765065.1). Lineage (NCBI taxonomy): Eukaryota > Metazoa > Arthropoda > Insecta > Mantodea > Mantidae > Deroplatys > Deroplatys truncata. The sequence goes on along the minus strand of CM060985.1, from coordinate 19,274,607 downwards.
GGGAAATCCCTCAGGAACTTATTCAGAACCTTTTTGATTCAATGTCACGACGTATAGCAGCTCTAATTGCAGCGCATGGAGGCCACACCAAATACTGAATATTAGTACTCAAAAGTCATGTATAGATTTGAAAAGTTTATCATTTGTTACTTGTCATGTACTTAACCTGTGCTATTAAATTCATTGAATTCGTGGGCTTCCTTCTTGGTGCAATTTTCAGAAATTGCAGTGTATCAAGTTAGGTATTTAACCGAAATTTTGTTTTTGAGTTGTGCTATTCACAGACACACACAAGGACCTTTTAAAGATTCTTTATTTCGGACTCAGGGACCTCAAAGCATATATTTGCGGCGAAGTGTCGGTATAGAATTTTTGGGTGGAATACAACACTCCTCTACTTACTGTAAGTACGTAGCAGAGAAAATAAAAATGTACATCGATACTTCCCCTGCCTACGAACATTTTATGAAGTTTCGACATGATGTCGGTTTGGGATTGACAAGCTGTTTTCGCATTTGTCGTCCTGTGGTAAGCTTGGTTACAAATTTGGAAACAACATTTTATTCCATATTAACACCACCGTCTCCCTTTTGTGGCAGTGTTTCTTGTTATTTGCCCAATAAAGGACGCAGTCATCACGATCGTCTAGGACACGGACTTTGGAATTACACAGTTGCAATACTAGGTTTGGCACTCACATTTGCAGCTACCGTTGGCGGGTGTATAACAATGGGACAGTAATGAAAGTTTTGCCAAGTTGACAAGTGCAGACCGAGGGTCTGAGATTTATTGGCTGAGCGGTCGGTCCAGTTTCCACTGCGGACAAGACGGATATAAGAGCGACAAAAACTAACGGCTCTCATTCTAGTTCGGCATCTGATGTGTTGCATTCACATGACTTTCTCTATTCATTCTTCTGCAAACAATTCCTGTAAAAGTTTTTTCTTCTATTTACTTCTTATTAACGGAGATTAACTTTCATTACGCATTTTGTTGTGCAAGGGCGACACTGAAAAGTTTTAGAAAATCAAACAAGGATTAGTTTTAAAAACTTTTAATGATTTTATTGTTTTTCAAAATATTCTCCTTCAACACCAATACATTTTTGTATTCGATGAACCCAGTCCTTAAAGCAATGATGCCACTCTTCCCGAGGCACTTCAGAAATCAGGTTTTTATGCAGTTCCGCTGCTACATCTGATGACGAAAGAGTGGTTACATGGATTTTATGTTTAATTTTTGGAAACAAAAAGAAATCACAGGGTGCTAGGTCAGGGCTGTGTGCTGGAGAGTCCATGGTCCACTTAGGGCATCCAGATACTCACTTGTTAGTTTTACTGTATGCGACGATGCGTTGTCATGATGTAGTATTGTTAATATTTTGGGTGTTTTACACAAACTTTTAAACATATTTGGGCTTAAGAGACTTTGTTAGCAATTGAGTAACGGTACGTCTAACTTCTAATGCTATATTAGCAATTGGCCCGTTTTAGAATAAATAAAAAAAAACTAGCAACCATCTTCTTACCAGTACTGCGAATTCGTCGGACTTTTATAGGCTCAGGTTCTGCTCGAACGACCCATTGGGACAACTGGATTTTCTTTTCAAGATCATAAAAATAAATCCAAGATTCATCAGCAGTAACCATATTCCAAACCAAATTTGAAGTGCCGCTTTGGGATTTTTCTAGAGTTTTTCTGCGCCAATCAATGCGGTTTTGTTTGTTTTTGGTCAGAAGTCAATTTATGTGGAATCCATTGACAACAAAGTTTTTTCACGTCTAACTTTGATGTAACATGTTTTGTATTTGACTCATACCAACGCCCAATGTTGCCCGAATAAGATGTCCGTCGATCTTCATCAAGCATTGCTCAAACACCGGCAACCTTTTCATCAGTAACATAAGTTCTTGGACGTCTTTCACGAAATGCATCACTAAGAAACAAGCGATGTCTTTGAATTCACTGTACACGTTCTGAATTGTTGTCTTGGATGGGACTTCTTCCTAAATGCATTTCTAAGCCTGTCTTCGCACTGTTTAAGCGTTAATGACGATTTAAAATCGTGAAAAATGATAGCCCGAAAATGTTCCCTAGTCAAATTCATTTTTGGGTGAACACAAAAACTTTAAACGATGATAATTAACAAATATTAGAGCAAATCAAACAAACTTCATGGCAATCAACTCGCAAAACATTAGAAAATAGCTGTCAAATATGAACAAACTTCATTTATTTTTAGAAACATGGTATTCTAAAATTTTTCAGTATTACTCTCGTAAGTATAAGTAGGATACAGTAAATAAAAGATAGCCAGATTTTTAAAAAGCGGGTCGTTATGTGATGGCTTTGGTACATGAGTTAATAGTCAATAGAATATTAGGTATAATTCCTGCACATATTATACGTCTTAATCAATATAAGCTCAAATAGTTCACCAAGTATCACATTGAAATTCCATGCTCTTTGCATACGGCGACATAAAAAAATAGCGTTTACAACTTGAAAAAAAGTGTACGTATTTGAAAATCCAAACCAATGACAAAGAATATCTCGGAAACGGTTAATGACACAAAAATGTTTATCTGATATAAACAGTGTGCTTTAACGAGGTCTGCCTATATTTTTGTGTAGTAGATTTTGACTATCTCTTACGGTTTACTAATTATACAAGTCATAACAGGACTGTACACGCTACCAGAAAATTCAAGATATACATTTAGTTCAAAAAATGTCTTAAACATATGGCGTTTTGATCAAAATTGTCTGAGCCATTTTTCAGAAAATCTAAAATAATAAAAAATTGTGCATAAATGAAATTGAGTTTTATTTATGGACGCTCTTTAACTACTATGGTTCTTAGCGTCCCATTCTATATTGGGCGTGAAACACCTGTAATTTTGCTCAGAGGCCTCTTTATCAGGCTTGAGGTTCTTTTACGTGCCGTAAATCTACGACACGGGACCACCGGCTTTACTTCCGTGCTAACGATTTTTACGCCCGAAAAAATCCATCGCCCTCCGCCGGGTTTGAACCCGCGACCTTGGGAACTAGAGGCTAGCACGGTAAAATTGTGCATATAAGGAGTAGTTTGGGGTAGGGAGATTTTCTTGAAAATCTTCGAGTCACATGTTTGAAAGATGCTAAACTTAAATACCAAGTTTGGTATTTAAGCAACTTTTTGTTTTGAGGTATGCTGTTCACAGATACACACACACAGATACGGACATTTTTCTAAAAATGCCTTTTTGGATTAAAGCAGCCTCAAAATGTGTATTTCTGATGAAATCTCGATATCAAATTTTTGGCTGGAGTGCCATATTTCCTCTATTTACTATAGGTAATTAAAAATGTTGTACATTTACGCTACAAAAACTAATGAAAATTATAGCCTACCTTATAACTTTCATAACCTACCCTTAGAATATTTTCAACCCCTTATATAGAAACCTGCACTGTCTAAACCTATTTGGTCAAAATACTGTACAGCTAAACATAAGATCTGGCAAAATAGATAGGTTATCTTACAACTTTCAAAAACTACCCTTACGCTTTGGCAACCAGGAACCATTTGAATGTTTCGATTAGTTTCAAAAAGTTCACAGAATATTATATTTTGTTCCTAATGTATACGATAGAAAAGGATACTATTATTTTTAAGTTTTGGAAACGTTAATAAAGTCACTTTCAGAGAATTTTCATGAAGATAACGTCTGTTGTCTTTGCATGGCAACCAGTTGTTATTGTTTGTGCATGTTCGTTTATCGCATTTGATAATGTTGGCTGCGGCGCAACGCTCAAATGTGCTATGTTGAAGACCGCGATGGCAAAAAAAGAAATACGGCCAACAACTGCATCAAATGTACCAAGCATTGAACGTGTACTTCCTGCAAGAGATGACCGAGCAGAGGTTCAGTTGGAAGTGTTCACACCACTCTTCATAAACATTTAAACAAGCATTACATATCTCAACAATTGGCTCCAAAAATGTTGTCTAAAATGACATACGAGGGTTGTCCAATAAGTAAGTTCCATATTTTATAAAACAAAAACATTACACACAATTGATCATGTTGAATTAATTTTATCTATATTGTACAATCCTTCTGTTACTTTTCTACATAGTCAACGTGTATTTCCAAGCATTTTTGGGGACGAGACACAAGTGTTTCCAAGCCAGTGTTGGACCAGGTCGGATCCTGTGCTCGCAACCAGCTGTTCACTTCTGATTCATCTTCGTCACGGTGTTAAAGTGCTTACCTTCAAGATGACCTTTGAGTCAGGGGAACATGTGAAAATCACTTGGGAAAAGATCTGGTGAATATGGAGGATGCGAGAAAACTTCCCAGTTGAATATTCTGAGCTCCGCCTGGGTCAAGATTCAACTTGGAAGTTTTCTCGTATTCACCGGAGCTTGTCCCAAGCGATTTTCACATTTTCCTCCAACTCAAAGGTAAGCACTTTCAACACCGATAATGAAGTCAAATCAGCTGGTTGCGAGCACAGGATCCGACCTGGTACAACACTGGCTTGCAAAAACTTGTGTCACGTCCCCAAAAATGCTTGGAAAAACATGTTTACTATGCAGAAAAGTAACAGAAGGATTGTACGATATAAATAAAATTAATTCAACATGATCAGTTGCGTGTAATGTTTTTTATAAAATAGTGAAGCTTACTTATTGGACGCCCCTCGTATCAGGGGAACTTATCACTAGGTATAGCTGATCAATATACATCATCACTTCTGGAGATGTACGACCCGATGCCTAAACGACGGTCATGCGAGTGAATATCCAAAACATCTTCTCGGAAGCTTCGGAGCTAGTTTCCGAAGGATACTAGCAGACGTAAAGTTATGTTGGAAGTTTTCTTTGATGCTCAGGGTTCGATCACTATGTGGAAATGTTTCGAATGCAACAAGAAGGAAAGATGGGCACAAAGCACATGGTTACTTTTGCACGACATTGCACCATCTCATCGATCAGTATTGGTAAAAAAAATTACCTTTCCAGTCACAACGTCACTGCTTTGGAACATTCTCCATACTGCAAATGTGACGTGAGCAGCGAGACCTGTTTCCAGTCAGTTCATACGTGCTGGTACTGCGGAAGACAGCTGTTTGGAAGGAAATATGATTTCTGTGTCACTAACCAATTTTGGGAAGTTTTGGAAGCTACAGTTACGTATTTACTACCTGTCCTTTAATGATGTGGTGCAGTTGTTTACGTTGGCATGTGCCTGTGTGTATCTCCAGGATAAAGGCCATATCCCCTTTAGACTTCCTTCGCCTACAGGTATCGTAGAGCGTCACTAATCTGTCAGTCTGTCTGGCTGTACTCCAGGCCTGTACCTTCAGCAGCCACCGCAGCGCGAGTTTTCATTAAAGCGCTGTACAAAAACCCCAAACAAAAATCATGACTCCCCTGACGGCCTGTTAATTCCCTAAATTAGCACGCTTATTAATGCTACCATTAAACAGCAGCCGGGGCTGTATAATTTACAGGCGACACCAGGTGATGTGCGCTGTTTAACGACATCGCGTCGCTCATTTGTCTCCATTACAGCTGCTGCGGCGGCATATACGCATGCGCACCACACCAAATTCATTTTTCCCTAATATGCCACATCTTTTCCCATTACGTCTACCTTATTCTATTGTGCTTTATTTCCCGTATGCACTGTTTTCCGATCCTGCTTCACATCCCTGTGCACCTCTTAGCACTGTTGCTGAATAAAACAACATCGGTAACCCCCGAGTGGGGATCATTTGGAACTTGAAGGGGATAACATAATAGAGGGGGTGATGTGTAAAAGGTATACGTGAGGTTTCCACTAAAAACTGGCGTATACAATTACAATCACACGACATCTCATGTAGGAGGTGTTTTATGCAGGATCCTTCCCTTTTCCCTTGTAACTAACTTCATGAACATTCCAGTAAATACATTAATATTCACAAAAATAATCGGCGGATGTTGTATTTCCAATTTCTTTAACCCCCCCCCAAGTTGTATAGCCTGTGAAAAAATCTCGAAATGATCGAGTAACTTTGAAATAATCACAACAATGACATTCTAACCCCTTGTACCTTCCCTTTGATCCCGTAGTTATAAAGGCTATACAGAAACATACAATAATTTCATTTCATACCAGTTTGGCTCCCAATTTCGGGAGCCAAACTGGTAACCATCTGTAGCGGTTCACAAATTATCTCTCTTTTCACTTGCTCTACCACGTACATGGAAGAAATTGCATTTCACTAAAAAATTTGGTATCGAGATTTCACTGCAAAAACATGTTTTGAGGTCTCCGAATAAAACTTTTTTTAAAAAAAGGTTCCCGCGCACGCGTGTGTGCCTGTCTGTGAACAGCATAACTCAAAAACGAAAAGGCAGATAAATACCAAACTTAGTATTTAAGTTAAAACGAATAACACATGTTATTTTAGAAGAAGAACAGACCGGTTTTTAGAGAAGGACGCTCTTGCAGTGATCATGTTTTTCGTATTAAACGTATTTTAGAAAAAAGACGAGAGGTCAATTTAGAGACCCATATTGCTTTTATTGACTTTGAAAAAGCATTTGACTTGATGGACACAACTATTTTATGGAAAATAAGGGACAATCGGGGATATCCTCGGCACATCTTAGAGGTAATTAAACGTATATATACCAACACTAAAGTTATTATAAACTCAGGCAGTACAAAATCAGAACCAATAATAACAAATCAGGAGTAACACAAGGATATATCCTTTCACCCACTTTATTCAATACATATAAGATGATCTTATAAAAACATGGAAGAAGGAAGTACAACTAAATCAGAATTCATACTTAAATATAATGTTGTATGGAAATGATGTACTAATATTACAGAGTAGCGAAGATAACCTACAGCGCTCTATTTATAAAATGTACCAACCGAGAAAAAAATATAAATAAAAGATTTCCTTAAAAAAAGACCAAAGTAATGGCTCACCAAGGAAAATACCCAGTGAGAACAAAAATATGCATTGGAAATAATATCCTGGAACAAGTCATGAATTTTAATTACTTGGCTTCTGACATAAGTTCTGATGTGGATAATAGGAATTTCAACAAATATATGGAACAATAACAAGAACTCTACAAAATAAAACAAGGAAAGAAACAAAACATGGCAGTCCCGGTGATCAGGTGTGGCAGCGAATCTTGAATAATAAAAGAAAAGACAAAACTAAAATTCAATCGGCGGAAATGATATTTTTACGGAGAACTAAAGGATGCACTAGCTTAGACTTAATAAGGAATGAAACAATTAGAGAAGGACTGAATATTTATAAATTATATGACAAAATTGAAGAAAATAAACATCGTTGGAAAGAGCACATGAGCCGCATGAGAGAAGAAAGAATATCAGTATTAATTAACAAATATAAACCGCAGGAAAAAGAGACATCGGACGCCAAGAAAGAGATAGCAATAAAGACGGAACAGGTGTAATACCTAATCCTTGAAGTGAAGAAAAACAGTATTTAAGTTGAATACCTTCCAAAGACGAAACAGAAAGATTTTCAAGAAAATGCCCCACCCAAACTACCTCTCACATGGAACATTTTTCGAAACTTTTTATTTTCTGGAAAATGGCTCCAGCGATTTTTATTAAAATACGACATATTAAAGATATTTACATGCCGAGTAAAATGTATATCTTAAATTTTGAATAGCTTTTGAAGTCCTCTTCATTCAGAAGGAAGGTTATAAAGGGTGATTTATAAAGAACTGACACATTTCTTTCTTTAATTATTCTGTTCCAAATTCATCAATGTCCCAATTTTAGCACCAAATTAAGCAGAATATTCTGGATGCTCCGATTACCTGTCACTAGATGTTCATGTTTTATTCGTATTTGTTAGTTTTATTGTCGGCAACTGTTTTTGAGATTTTGTTCTAGTCAACGTGAAAATGGAGTACACATTAAATGAACGACTCTTCCTTGTAAAGCAATACTGGATTACGAATTCAATTACAACTACTCAAAGGGCATATCAGAAAATATTTGGTGTTCGGAATCCTCCCCAAAGAAACACAATACTGGGACTGGTAAACAAATTGGAAACAAATGGATCTCTGGTGAGTGAAAAAGGCAAAACTCGTTCATCTAGGGTTCCCACGGTTGTTGACGTAAGAGCACGACTGGATCAATCACTCAAAAAATTATTAATGCGTTTGTTGCAGGAATGTGTCAGAGAGCTGTGAAAAGTGCAGGCCTAAAGCGTATAGGATTACAGTTGTCCATCAGTTACAGGAACCAGATAAGGATAGACGACTGAATTATTGTCGTTGGTTTCAGGCGTTCATTGTGCAAAATCCTGCCATATTGTCTATCACATGGTTCACAGATGAAGCATGGTTCCATTTATCCGGCTATGTGAACTCAAATAACTCACGCTATTGGGCTAGCGAAAATCCACATGTTATTCATGAAGCATCTATGCACTCGGTTAAAATCGGAATTTGGTGCGCAATATCCGCACAGAGAATAGTGAGACCAATTTTTTTTTTAAAACAATGTGAACACTGCAGAATACCGACGGATTTTCATGGAGTTTGCTGAGCAGATAGACGATGTAGAGCTGAGTCAAGGATATTTTCAGCAGGACGGCGCTACATGCCATACATTAAATGAATCCATGGCACTAATTGCAAGTTTCTTTGACGACCGGATAATTTCCAAGCACCTGTGGCCACCGAGATCTCCGTATTTGACATCGCCGGACTTCTTTCTATGAGGTTACTTAAAAGACAGGGTTTATGCCACACGTCCCCAGACATTGGATGATCTGAAGCACAACATTACACAGGAGATTCAAGCTATTGAAAACAGAGTCCTCCAACGAGTGGCCAGTAACATGGAACGACGTGTTGAGTTGTGCCTTATGCAGGATGGAGGACATTTTCAACATTTACTATATAGGTAAATAATCTCCCAAAATTCCCCTGCATTTCAGGTATAATAAGTTGTCGCTAGCATAACTCGTTTTGAAACAATTAAAGAAATAAATGTGTCAGTTCTTCATAAATCACCCTATAACCCTACATAGCTGGTAAATGTTAAAAGATAGACGAAAACGTACTACATAAATAAAAATGTAGATCACTTTAAAACACACAATTTATTTCAAATAATTTTTTGTAGCATAAGCTATTTTCTAGATATTCATTATTAATGGTTCGATTTTTTTATAGTTCCATTTATACCCCGCTTTAACTTCGTTGATCTTATCGGCGGCCTTTCCTTTGGTACATATTACCTATAAGCAATGGTATTCGCTTGTCGTTGGGTTTCTGGGTTTTATTCATTACATCACACTCTCTCATTCATACTTCCAGACTCTGGGGAGGATATGAAATAATTCTGGTTAGAGAAAACTTGCCACCCCTCAGCCGGGAATCGAATCCGGAACCCCTCGCACAGCGGGGGTTCGAATTGTTCAATACTTAGTCTTTCTTTTAAACTGGTATCGATTTTCAGTTGTTTTCGCAATGCCATGGAAAGAATACGGAATGTTAAGGTCAGCGTATAGAGTCCAGTTGTAAAACATTTCACTATTGCTATTCCGTGTGTATCTATAACAAAATGTGTAAGGAAAGGTTTATCTCCGTTAAAACGAAGTAGGTAGAAAAATAAGCTCTCGTAAGAATAGTTTTTATATCTATCAATAAATGATATACGGTACAGAAAGTCATGTGAATGTAATACATACGACTTTTAGACTTTTAGAGGTTGAAATTGGAGGTGTCTTATAGCTTAAGTCCGTCAGAAGAACAGTGCCTTTCAATGCTGAAAGAATTGTAAAATCGGTTGGTTTCCTATAATAGTTCTGTCTTTATAATGATAGTACAGATATTAGCATATTCTCCAAAAATTATTCACAAAAAATATTTGTGTATAAAAATAATCCCGTGGCGCTACAGCCCATGAAAGGCCTTGGCCTGCCAATCTGACTATCTGCCTCATACCTACGTACGCACGGCAGAAGTGGGAGGTGATGTGGCCAGCATCGCGCATCCCCTAACAAGAATGCTGGCCTCCGTGGCCGGGACCGTTGCCTATCACAGCTCCTCACTTTCCTCAGAATGCTGAGTGGGCATCGGTCCTATACTAGGGACTTAACATCCACACCCCCGTGGGCGGAATCGAACCCGGGCTGATTCCGTGACGGGAACGTGAGCTCCACGCTCCAGCCCAACCATCTACTTCCTATTAATTATGGCAACTTTTCGTAAGAAGTGGTTTTAATAGTTATTTAGAATACAAAAATAAAACTCTAGTATCAAGCAAGGGAATGTTTAAGACCCACAAGTTAGTGAAGGTTGTTTATAGCGTGTTTCGTCAATGCCTGCTATAAACACATGTTCAGGGAACAAAAGCTAATCCGTATATTCTGATAAAACACGCTTGGAAGACAAGCGATGCAACAAATAGTTTTCGTTGTCTGGACAGAACCACTTTTCATGTAACAACAGATAGTAGATAAAATATTTTCTCTGTCTTTTACTTTATCTAGGCCTTTTGAAGTAATTTCGTCTAATTTGTTCAATCTTTTACTTAATTAATATTTACTTTCTCTACCGCCTACCTATAGTAAATAACAGGATGTCGAAAGTTTACGGGAATTACATGTTTTGAGGCCCCCGAATCCAAAAGAAAGGTGTATTTAGTAAAAGCTTTGTGTGTGAAAATCATAACTGTAACATTAAAACTCGGATAAACACCAAACTTGGTATTTAGGTTCAGCATCTTCCAAGGATGCGACACAAAGACTTTCAAGAAAATACCCCACCCCAAACCTCTCTTTATATGCAAAACGTTTCGTTATTTTTTATTTTCTGAAGAATGGCTCTAACGAAATTGATTAAAACACCATAGGTGTATTAGGATGTTCACATAACAAATAAAATGTATATCTTGAATTTTCTGGGAATGGCTTGCGAAGTTCTCTTCATTCAAATTGACTTTTGAATAATTGGTAAACCATAAGAGATATACAAAATCTTACCATAAGTACAAACAGTATACATCTCGTTAAAGCACACAATTTATGTCAAACTTTTTGTGGTATTATCTATTTCTGAGATATTCTTCGTTACTGGTTTGAGTTTCCAAATATTTATACCTTTTTTCAAGTGATAAGTCGCTATTCGTTGTTTCTCGTGATCATGGAAAGAACGTGGAATTACAAAGCCATCACATAGGACCCGCCTTAGCGCACTGTATTCTTGTTATACCTACAACGAAATGTGTAACTGTGTACTGAAAGTTTCTATCTATTAACAAGTATATAGAAAAATACCTTTTGTACGAATAGTTTATGGAAGAGTGAGTAGAGAAAGTCACGCGAATGCAACAGATCAGCTCTTTTTACGTTTATTTTCCTGAAATAAATACTTTTTAGAAAGGAGGTAAGAAAATTGTTACCTAGAAATGAAGTAATCCATTTTCTTCTTCCTCCTCATGGTATACTGTCGACCTGTTCCGTCCTTAGTTAAGCATATCGCTGCCTATTGTTTTTGGTTTACCTACTTGGCAATATCCTCTATGTTTATAATTTAACAAAATTTTTGGTAGTCGTTCCTCTTCCATCCTTAACATATGTTCATACCAATCTGTTTTATTTTCATTAATATTTCATTTAGGGTAGGCGACTAAAATCTTATCTTATAATAGATGCTGGAAATGTTTAGCTTCTGCTCTCAAACAGGCAGCATATCTCGTGTAAATATTCTCGCTCACTCTCCGAAGCTCAGCAGCAGGAATTCTTGTGATGAAATGCCTCATTATGATCAGAAAATTGGAGTGTGGTGTGCAATAAGTGCTAGAAGAATAATAGGGCCCGTATTCTTTGATGATACAATAAATGCAGAGCGATATCAGAGGTTAATTCTGAAGCCACTTTGCAATCGCTTGACAGAAGAAGAGAAATCGTATGGTTGGTTCCAGCAAGATTCTGCAACAGCACATACGGCTGCCGAATCATTACATGCAATAAGAGAGGTGTTTGATGACAGAATAATTAGTGTTGATTTGTGATTTCCTCGTTCTCCTGACCTAACGAGTTGTGATTTTTATTTATGGGGTTCTTTAAAAGACAAAGTGTATCGTTCCAGTCTTCGCACACTACAGGAACTTAGAGAAAACATTGTGCAAGAAATCACAAGAATTCCAGCTGCTGAGCTTCGGAGACTGAGCGAGAATATTTACATGAGATATGGTGCCTGTTTGAGAGTAGAAGTCCATTTCCAACTTCTATTATAAGGTAAGCATTTTAGTCCGCCTCTGCCGGCGTAATTTCTCCGGCGACTGCAGGCTGTCTCGCACAGTATAGAGAGACCGCGAGTGGGTTCGAATATAATTTAGCAACCATATGTATATATATATATATTTAATTGTTTTCCATTTATTCATTTTTATTTGAAGAAACTCAGTAGTAATAATAATATCCCCTGACCGCGTTACGAGCGCTGTGCAAGGTGTGGTGGGGCTGCCACCTTTAAGCTTCAAATTTGAAATACATAAAACGAGCTGGGAAGACAGTTTGGTATTCTACCTGAACAACAAAGAAATATCTATGCTAGCATTTACACGAAGTTCAGCGACTGGTGAGGATTGAGAGTGAATGAAGTCATCGTAGGTACTAGGTTATTTTTATTAACAGCAGTAAACCACCTACAGTACTTTTCTTTCACACTGTGCCCCCGCACAGCTGCTCGCGCGCCGATCGCTACAGCTCCGACTCTCGCCGATATAGTTACATCTCCGCTTCATTTACACTCTAGAGTTCATTATCTGAAATTGAAGGAGTCTCTCGCCTGAAGTTTTCTTTTAGTTCTTACAATGTATAGGAGTTTGCTGCATACGCTTTATTTTCCAAGTTCCCCCATTTATAAAATCGCATACAGTTAAATCAGGGTTCTTGAGGGCCATAATACTTTACTAAATTACCTCGATTTCAAACACTTTCAGAATTACATTTCATGACTAATGAGCGGTAGCACCATGCAAGGAAACTTCGTGTGTAGAATCGGGTTTCTCTGTGCTTCAGTATGTGTTATTTTACGACGGAACGTAACCATACTTCGTCACAGAAGAACATTAAGCGTGGGTCAATTACAATATCATCTACATTTCTCAAAATCCAATTACAGAAATTCACCCGACTCTGTAGATCACGTCAAAAGTGAAGTAAATGTAAGAAGAAATCCCATACATCGGAACAACTATAAGAAAACAACAGGCCACAAATTCACTCAGTTTCGCATATTGAATTCTCGAGTGTAAAGCAATATGTGGGTAGATATTTCCAACATCTCTTATGAGAAGGTGTGTGCTTATTACCAGTGTATCTGTAACTGTAACTATGAGCGGCGTTTGTGCGGATATTGTAACTGTTTCGGCGGAAGTCCGAGCTGCAGCGGCCGGCGCGCTTGCCGCCGTATGTTGGCCACAGTGTGAAAGAAAAATACTACATTAATTAACGTGCGACTTTTGTTTTAGCGTTTTCGCTAAACGATTCTCGATCTTTTTACTCAAACTAATGGTGCAGTATTAAATATAAGGTACGTAAATAGAACACTTTTTTGTAGGTAAAGGCGGAGACAACATTTACCTATTTAACCAAAAAACAGGAACTTAAATCCTAGGTTTGATATTACATATCTTTTTGCATTAATTCATGATAAAAAACATTTACATTTCAAAGTGTATCACTAAAAATCACGGAGAAGGATATTGCTACTTCATTTTTTTAATTTATCACTTACCTGTGGTAGGTAGAGGAAGTATTGTATTCACCAACAAATCATCGAGTTTTCACGTTTTGAGGTCCCCTAAAACAAAAATTCTCACTTTTAGATTGTGTAAACGGTATAACCAAACACAGTTGAAGTTGGATGAATGTCTAACTTATATTCAAGATGAGCATCTTTAAAGGATGTGACAGGAATATTCTCATAAAGTTTCCCCCACCCCAAACTACCCTCTATATGGGAAACTTTTATCACTTATTCCTACTTTCTCTACCACATACATACAAAAGTACCATGTTCACGTTGCTCCGGAAACACAGGTTTGAGATCCACTGATCCCCCCCTTAAAATTAAAACTGCTCTTATGTTTGTGAACAGTGTTATTCGTAAACGAAAAGCCTGATGAGCTAAACTTGGTGTCTTTTATGGATGTGACACGCCCACACAGTGGAACATTTTCCTTAGTTTCTCAACCTCTAACGATTTTGATCACAATGTCATATATGTCATTACTTTGACATATTGACATGAAGCATACGAGATAAGACAAAAAACTGTAAATTTCGTTAAAACACAAGTTAATGTGAAATGCATTGTATTGCATTTCTTACATTGGTTTGAATTTTTGAATGCTTTATACTTACTCTCTTGAATTGCTTGGTCACTAGTCTTTTATTTCTGGGATGTCTTGAAAACAGTATGACATTTCAAAGTCAGCATATAGCTACCCGCTTTTTAAATATTTGACCATCGCTTCAGTCTACTGCATCTATCTTGCACCTATAACAAAATGTGTAATGAAATCATTTATACAAACGTTTATATCGATTAACATGAATTAAATAGAAAAATGTGATGTACTACATTCGCATGACTTTTTGTAACCTCTATCGTTTATTAGTGGGTATACAAATTTTCCTAAGAAAGTTTATTTTTCTATTTGCTTCATTTTAGTCGAAACAAACCTTTACAGAAATACCTACATTATAGATACAAATAGAACAGCGATAGTCAAAATGTTTAAGAACTGAACGCTATATGCTGGCCTTAAAATTCCATACTGTTTCCATGACATCGCGAGAAACAACTGAATCTGAAAGGACTTTAAAAGAATAACAAGTATTGGACAATTCAAACCATTAATAACGGATATATCGTAAATTGCTAATGCCACAAAACTTTATTTGAAATAAATTGAGAGTTTTAAAGAGATCTACATTTTTTGCCAAGGGCATTTACATCCATCGTTTAACGTTTATCAGTTATACAAGATCATACAAAACTTCTTCTGAATGAACAGGACATTGCAGGCTATTTCCAGATAGCTTAACACATTCATTTTATTGTTATGTAAATATCTGTAATATATGATATTTTAATCAAAATCGTTACAACCATTTTTGAGAAAAGTTTCGAAAATTTTTCATGTAAAGGATAAAAGGGCGGATTGATAAGTCCATGATTTTGATGAGAGATAGCGTTCTAATCCGAGGTTTCTTGTTTGCACACAAGTCGTACATCTATTCTGGGTATAATTGCAGAAATTCTCGTCATTTGTTTCTTAGAACATGTTGAGAACGCTAAAATAAGCAGGTGTGTGTGTGTGTGTTGCTTCGTAGGAAACGGAGAAAAGTCAATTTCGTGTTCTGATAAAGCGCTACTTTTTGCGTGGTAAGACGGTGAAGGAAACGGAATAAAATCTGAACAGGTATTATGGGGACTCTGCTCCATCACATGGTATCATTCACAAGTGGTTCACAGAATTTCGATGTGGCTGTTCGAGCATAAGAGATGCCATGCGCACAGGATGGCCGGTTGAGGCCAAAACAGAAGAAATGCTGAACAAAGTTCACCGTATTGCATTGGAAGACCGCCAAGTGAAAATCCATGAGATAGCCAAGACCGTAAACATCTCGAGTGAACGGGTGTATAACATTCTGCACGTATTTTTGGGTATGAGAAAGCTGTCAGCAAGATGGGTGCCGCGACTGCTCACAGTTGAGAACAAGCGGATTCATGTGACCATTTCACAGGGATGTTTGAACATGTCCAGCGCAACCCAAATGGCTTTTTGTGGTGTTATATCACGGTTGATGAAACTTGGATCCATTACTATCAACCTGAAACCAAACAACAATCAAAGCAGTGGATTTCCTTCGGTGAACCTGCTCCAAAGAAAGCGAAAACTATTCCGTTGGCAGAAAAAAATCATGGCAGCTGTCTTTTGGGATTTACAAGGGGTGGTAGACATCCACTACCTGGAAAAGGGTAAAATGATCACAGGTTCATATTATGCTGCAATGCTGGAACAGTTTCACAAGGAATTGTTAAAAATAACACCCCATTTGGTGAAGAAAAGGATTCTGTTTCACCAGGATAATGCACCTCCACACAAGTCAGAAATTACCATCGTAACATTTATGGAATTGGGCTACGAACTGCTACCTCATCCACCATATTCTCCAGATTTGGCTCCGAGCGACTTCTTCCTCTTCGCAAACCTGAAAAATTGGCTCGCTGGGAAGAAATTCACGTCCAGTGAACACATCATGGCAGAAACAACCTCATATTTTGCAGACTTCGCAACATAATTCTTTGGAAGATTTAAAAAGCTGGACAAACGTTGGACAACGTGTATTGAATTGAAAGGAGACTATGTTGAGAAATAAAGTTGATTTTTTTGGAAAAAATTGTTATTTTCTTTAAAAAATCACTGATTTATCAATCCGCCGTTGTAATTTGGAGTGGGGAATTTTCTAGAAAAACTTGATGTCGCATCTTTGGAGGATACTGAACGTAAATATGAAGTTTGGTACTTAATTTGAGTTCAAAGATAGACATGCATCTTTTTCTAAACATTTGTTTTTTATTCAGGGGAACTCAAACACGTATTTCCGCTGAAACCCCATATCAAATGTTTGGGTGGAATACAATATCTACGTACCTATGTGGTAGAGATAGTAAAAATAGCAAAATTTTGCAGAAGACTGGGTACAGAAAGTCTTGTGGATGTAACATATAAAAAAACTTTTTTATTCGCGAGTCTAAAGCCATGTATTTCGTTGAAATTTCGATATTGAATTTTTGGATGCAATGCGATACTTTCTCTACCTACAGCAGGTGGTAGAGAAGGTGTTATGTTTGTAAGTCATACTCACTTAGTTGTTTAATGCGTTAGAATTTCGAGATGAAAACACAACGGAAGATGTTGAGGAACTGCATGTCCAAGGGGCATCATGAGAGAGTTAATGAAATTAATAACAAATATTAGATTTGAAGAGCTCATCTAAGACGAGAGTTACTGTTTGCTGATGTGCGCCTGAAGGTGCACGGAGAGACAAAGTTTAATTAAACTGGAGTAGAGGCGAGAAGAAGAAGAGTAAGTAGCTGGCAGTCTCCACCCTCAAGGTCCACGGAGGACCAGTCAGGGCGTTGTCTAAACGTGACCCATCAGGCTTTGTCTACCTGCCTTCGAGTTCGTGCCGCGGAATTCATTCGTACAGTGGCCAGCCACAAAAACGTGATCCAGGGTCTGGAGTGGTATTCCACCCAAAACTACGATACCAAACAAAGTATTCGTCTCCACTTTCAAAATTATGTGAGCCGCATTCTCATCTCTACTTATATTACGGCTTATAAAACGCCTAATTTCAATTCATAAATTACTAATAGATTAAAATATTTGATTTTGGTCGACCACACCATAATATGCTAATTACACGTGACAAGACTGAACTGTTATGACAGCGACTCATGATCTTAATCCTCCGAGCGCGCAGCTTCCCTATCGCCCATACCGCTTAACACCTTCAAAGCAACACTCCAGTGGGATCCATTCCCAGATAAACAACGCAATATGTGTATTTAAAATAAAATAAATCATGTTCATGTTAATTTTAGTATTCTAATAAATTCAGTTTATTTAATTTGCTTCAATATGCATTGCTTTCACATTACCTGCAAGCAATCAAATACAGCGTGGACTCAACAGTGCTGCCACCTATTGCATTACTTGCAAATACGCTCAAGGCGTTGTCATCCGGTCAGCATTTAATTACACACAGTTAACAAGGTAAAAACTTCAAGTTTTGAAACTATAGTGTGGTCGACCAAAAACAGCCATATGCAACTTGTCTATAATGCTAGTAATTAAGACGGTCGTGTGAAAATTATGAACCGCTCGTTTTATAAACATACTCCCGTCTTAATTACTAGCATTATAGTCTTGTTGCATTATATACTATTATGATACAAGTGCTAAACGCGACGTTTTATTTTGTGAGTAGGAATGTTCGCGAAACGAGACCGTAGGCTGACTGTAGCAATCCTAAGAGAAAAATAAAATCTTACACTATTTTTAGGCAGCCCGGGAAGTTGTAAAATAATAATAAAATATCACTATATTGATTCCAGGCAAGAAAGAGAAATGGCACCTTGAGCGAGATTAACAGACGCGTGCAGCGAGTTTTGTTACACTTACACGATTATATGCTCTATCACATTGTTTTCTGTAGCAATTCCAATGTTACTCTTTCTGCAGCTTCCAGAATTTCGTGCGGCTCTTGAAATTCAAGTTCATCCTAATCGTGACTGCCGCCATTTTATCCATCATTCAGGTCATACACAAAAGAATAACGATTCAGATCAAATAAAGTACAAGGCTGCCAACACAAGGAACAGGCGTTGCGATAAATTGAAGTATGGCGACCGGCGTGGGAAATTAAACATGTAAAAAGAAAAAGACATAACGAAATGCAAAAGATAATGAAACTAAGTCGATCTATTAAACAGGTGCTTGTACAATGTGTAATTGCCATGTGATTGGACACTTGGTGACAATGGGGTGGTATAACAATTTTACCGCCCTAGTGCGAGTGGAAAATAGTTGTACTCCACAGAACAGCATGTAAAATAAGACAAGCACCGCTGACATTTCATTCCAAAGAATATATATGGTCACACAAGAAAATGGATCTGTTTATAGTGCTACGATACACATGCCAAGATATTTGACAACCCTCATGCAATAATTGTTTGCTTTATTTCCTTCGTGCTTGCGTTGCAATCAAGTTCGTTGGCAGGGAACCTAAATAATTGTGTAAAGAGAGGAAACTGCTGACATTAAAATCAGCGAAGCGATATTTTATAATTATCAACTTGAGAAGATTGTTTTTCTCACTGGTCGCATGCAGCTTCCAGAGAGGTAGGCCTGCGATCTTCATATTCACCAGCTTCACCTCTATTTCAATGTATATGTTTATTTGAAAAGTGTGTGGAATTCATGTCATTAAATAGCTAAGAGAAGGCACAAAGGTTTAAATTTTCACCTGCTGTAATTATCTAAGATGTAGACCGATGATTGTTCCGCAACAAAGGATACTGTAGACTATGCAGCATTTCCAGAACTTGCAAGATGTTTCACATCCTTTAGTGTGAATATCAGTTCATCCGTTATTAGTAAGATGAAGGCCTGTGTGAAATTACAATTACAAGGGGCAAAAGGGAGCATTCCCATAAAAATGCTCTAGAGGGGGGATGTAAACGAAATGAATTAAATCGTCATTCAATTTTAAAAAGCTCACCGTGCAACGTCGAGAACTCAGCTACTTAGTTGTACAGTATTCAGAAACAACAAACGATATTGCACTTTACTGTTCTGGCATTTTTCGTTTTATTACTTTCATACATAATATTTTGGAAACTGCAACAAACTTTGAACTTGTTTGTGTGTTGTTTATAAAACTATTTTATGTGCATTTGGTAGAGCATAACTGGCAATGTCACCAACATGTGATTTAAACTCACGGAGAAATAAAACTGGTTCGTTATTGAGAAAGTCCAGAAACAGCCAATTGATGTTTTTACATTCTCTGCCCTCTATCTACTGTAATTACAGCAATTATTCTATTTTACCCAAAAGTCTTGATATCGAGATATGTTTTCAGGCCCACTGAATGAATAAACAAAAACAAAACGTGTGCGGGTGAGTGCAAGGAGCTTAACTCAAAAATTAACCCTCCAAGCAAGACTAAACTTTACATGGAAAGAAATGCCATTATTACTATTTAGTTTCACAAAAACGCTCTAACGATTTTTATTAAAACTTCGTGTCTTTGACATGTTGATAACACTATAACTTAAATTTCAGCGAAGTGCTCTGTATTTTATTAAATGTTATGTAAACCACTTAACTACGAAACCTTAAAAACTAAGCAAACGAAGGACGGGTACAGAGTTCGTAAAATACACTTTATGCCCAATACATTTTTCGTAGCGTTAACCGTTTTGGAAACATCACGTTGCAAACGTAGGCCTTTCCAACATGCCATCTGAGGGCGTGCTTGAGAGTTTGCAATTCTTCTGTTTTCTTTTAATTCTTTGAGCTTGTTACGACGAACGACATTTGAATACTTTTTTTTTAAGTTTTATTTAGGGTTGTTTTAACCTTCCTAGGTTTTATCACGACCTTTCATGTACAGTTGTTTACATTATTGGATTACAGTATAATACTTACACATTATGTATACATACAGGTTACAATTTGGTTAAATGTATTGATGGATATTAATTAATTTAAGAAAAATAGTTACTTTCTGGATGAAAATTGTATCATTGAATGCTGCCGAAATATTTCTGGGCATACCAACCTGACTACGTTGATTTTCAAATTTTGGACATGTTGGTATAATATGTACTACTGTTAATGCTGTTTTACATGTTTCATAAATTGGTGGAGAGCTTCTATTTAACAAATAAGAGTGTGTCAGTTTAGTATGGCCAGTTCGTAGTCGGGATATTACAATTTGGTAGCTGTCTTATTGGATATTCTTGAGTTGAAGTTCCACGTACATCATGAAATTTACTTGTAGAGTTGGTCAGCCATTCTTTGTGTATTTTCTTCTTAAAGTGTGTGACTGCATCTTGGAGAGGTATGTTGATATCAGTATCTTGTGTTGGTAGTTCTGTAACTTGTTTTGCTGTAGCTTGTTTGAATAGTGTTTCCGTATATTGTAACTAATCACGTCTTGTTTAATTTAGCCGGCCCTCGTAGCCGTGGTAGCCGGAGCGTATAGCTTCGGCGCTCCGCGAAGCCAAGGTTCGTGGGTTCGAGTCCCGCCATGGGCATAGGTGTTTGTGTGTGTGTGTGTGTAATTGCGGTAATAAGCGATAACGTAAACAGTAAAACACAGTAATGATAAACTTAGTAAACAAGGGAACTTTAAAAACAAAAGCATACATATTGTTTAAAAAAATTGAAATCATTGCTAAATAAACATTATGCCGTGAGTAACATAACTTGGATAGAAGATTAACTTTTTATGTGAAAATACAGTGTTCCCGAATCCCCGTCCATTTCTTGAAGTTGTGCACGGCGCGACGGTAATATTGGTTGTATGTCTCAGGAGTGGTTCAAATTTTAATAGTCACGTCTTTGTACATACATGTATGCGTAAAGTACAGTATGTGTCACAGATATAAAACTGTGTAGATTCGAACTCGAAATTCTTGGTTAGAAACTCGTCGCCCTCGTACACAACGTACGTATATGTAGGTCAAAGTGTAGCAGGAAATCGTTGGTCAGTTGCATCTGGAAAACGTTGTTCCTCTGTTTGATGCCCTCTGCTGCAGTGTTCTTGTCTCCGGCTATTGCTGCTGTATTCCTAATCAATTACCTATCTAACTAATTTACTGGTCTCAGAGTTTTCGTAGGTGAGGCAAATTAAAATACACTGCATTTCCCTTAAAGATGTGGTTTATTATCAAATAAATCTTATGGGCGGCTAGCTTTTCCCATTATAACAATTAGGATAAATCAGGAGCCTAAACTAACTGCACACATCTTCCCACCCATATGCACACACGTGCATTTGTCGTCTAGAGAGCAGCACTTAATCTCGATGAGATTCTATAACAGAGGGTGAAAATCTGGGGCTTTCTTCCCCTTTTTATACCTAAGCCTAGTGACACCTACCTCTGCGCCTCAAAATGAAACGACGTTTCTAATTGGTTCTCAGACCGCGTTACCTTGTAATTTATGAGAATATTCTACTCCAAAACTTTGCGCCTACGCGTCCCATGACGCGTCAGGAACCGGATTCACTATCTCTGTCTCTTTTCTTTCTATATCTGTCTCTCTATTTCTCCTTACTGCTTACTGCTCATTAGCTTTGTGAAAGGTGGGCTCTACCTAGAATTATGTTTTACCTGGAATTTGCTAGCTCGCCCGTCCCTTACTTATCTAAGTTACAATGTGCTTTTTACATTTCTTGGTTGTTAAATATTTTAACACATTTCTTGGTGAATTATATTATTATGTACAATTCTTGTTTAATATTGATTTATATATCTATCTGAATATGAACATAGGTGTGTGTGTGTGTAGTATATCCCCTTTCAAAATAAAATACCTAACAGGTAGTCTTCAGACGTATTATTGATATTATAATACTACACAAACTAAATGTTAGTACCTACACTTGCAACAGTGTCAGCAGTATCAGAACTCTTTCAAACAAAACAACTGGTCCTACGGATAAAACAGTAGGGACACTTTACCATCCCCGATGTTGTCATTTGGCTTGCCTATTCAAACAAAGTGGGCGGCAACACCGTGTATAAAATGGATATATGCAAGTTTATCATTGGTAGATAATGTATGCAATTATCTACCTGCTTTTAAACAGCGTACCCTTGCCACAGCCGATGACATCCCGATTACTGCAATAGTTTCAACAATTTCGGCCACAATAATATAACGTTTTGTACAATAGGTATGAAAATAAACAAGAATGACGTGTGATAGTTACATCAAGAAGGTTGGAGTGAGGAGGGTCTAGCAGCAGCAGCAACCCCACCAAATCAATACTACAGTGCCAAGCCCCTAAAACTGCCATCATTACTATTATTATTTTTAATGCCTGCCAATAACAAGTTTAATGAACCGAGGCACGACTTTGTTTGCGTGATGTCGGGCCGCCTTATCAGTAATGTTCAGAACTAATTCCTTGTTAGTGATTTCTCATAAAACTGAAGATGTATGCTTCCGTCGCAACAAATTACAACAGACCTCTGCACCAGCAACTCTCGGGTATTCCTAGATCAAGGTTATCTGTCTTATAAAACACACTCTTCCCTCTGCGGTTCTCAAAATCTTTGCAATATATCTTGAAACATATGACCAGAAAGGCGCTCTGGAGGACGAAAATTGATCTAGATAGGTTCCATCTCCTATGAAAACTCATTTGCATAGACTATTTAAAATAAATGTTATAACTGCAAGCCGTCGTAACAATACCTACGTATTAAACACAAATATGTCTTGCTATTTATCATTAATAGAAGTAGATGTAGGAGGAATTCAGCTAAAATCCTGGAAATGCCGTGCAGTCTTCTAAACATCTTTCAGTAACGGATGACTCTTCCATTCTCGACTCCATGATCAGTGAGTTCTGTATTTCTCTGTATTATCCAAGTCCAGAGACTTTGCTTCCGATGTTTTCTTTCCAACAGGCTGTGCAATACAACGACTTTCCTTATAATTCACGAATTATCCTTCCTCACAACATTTTTTTCCTTTTTTTTTACGTCGCTTAACTCCCTGGTCATATTGCGACGGATCTGTTGATAGATAACTCTTAGAACAATATGTGATGGACGGTTAGTCTTCTGGGTCTCATTCCTGTGACCACCCGCTCCGTCACGTGTCCACAGAGACCTTAGCGCATAGCTACCGAATCTTCTGCTTCGTGCCGTGCAGTCCAACCGCCGCCCCCATACAAAGCCTTCTAGGTCTCATCCCTGTGACCACCCGCTCCGTCACGTGTCCACAGAGACCTTAGCGCATAGCTACCGAATCTTCTGCTTCGTGCCGTGAAGTCCAACCGCCGCCTCCATACAAAGCCGGACAGTTAGCCTTCTAGGTCTCATCCCTGTATCCACCTGCTTCATGCCGTGCAGATAGCATTAGGGTGCCGTCCAACCCAACCACGCCCCCATACAAAGCTGGACAGTTAGCCTTCTAGGTCTTATCCCTGTAACCACCTGCTTCATGCCGTGCAGATGGCGTTAGGGTGCCGTCCAGTCCAACCTCCGCCCCCATACAAAGCCGGACAGTTAGCCTTCTAGGTCTCATCCCTGTATCCACCTGCTTCATGCCGTGCAGATAGCATTAGGGTGCCGTCCAGTCTGTTTACAATGTCTGTAGATAGATGGGATAGCATTCGCTATTACCACTTATTTTTCATTTTACTATTATTTTAGACTTAAGGTGGAACTTTGGGTCGTGGTATTAAATATCCAATCTGGTATTTACCTTGGCAACTGAGGAAAACCACGAAAAAACCTCAGACAGATAGGTCGGGCCACGGGATTTGAATCCGGGATCTCCCGCCTGAGCCATCTCCCTCGGTCTCACAACATTCTTGTGGTCGTAAGGAAATACAGTGGTATGATAGTGAAAACACGCTTCTTATCAAGCCTGATTTCAAAACATTCACTACAATAACAAAGGACATCTTGTCTATCTCTTACGGTTTACAGTTATAAAAAGTCATTCGGAATGAAGAGGACTTGACAAGACTATTATTAGAAAATTCAAGATATACATTTTACTGTTCACGCAAATCTCTCAAACATATGGTATTTTAATCAAAATCGTTAGAGCCATTTTTGAGAAAGTCAAACTTTCGAAAATTTTTGATGTAAAGGATAGTTCGGGGTGGGAGATTTTCTTGAAAATCTTGGTGTCTAAATCTTTGGACGATGGTGAGTTTGGCATTTAACTGACTTTTCGCTTTTGGCGTATGCTGTTTGCATACAACATGTAGGAATACATATACACACGGACATTTCTAAAATACTTTTTTATGATTCAGAAAGCTTAAAACGCGTTTTTTCAGTGAACTTACGAAATAGAATTTTTGAATGGAATACCGATTTCTTGTACCTAGGTAGAGGAATGATTAGGACTAAGAGCTGAGGCGAGCTTAGCACTTCGGCCTATAGAGATCTTTAGCCCCTGACGGGGAGCCCCTCGGGAGGGCGCCCGGACCAGGAAGCACGACAGGCAGAGCGCAGGGTCCCTACATCTTTCCAGATTGAAACTCCCCGGCTGGCAACTGGTAAAGCCGACTCTCCTCCCCCTGGGGGCCTCATCTCCCACTGGGGGGCCCGGGACTCTGAGACCGCCCCCATTTAGGGGGTCGAAGTATTATATAGAGCATCCCTTTTCCCTGCCATGAAACGCCGAAACTCCCGCCGTCACTCCCAGCTCTGAAACAGTCAAGCAGATGAGAAGGGTGAAGTAAAATGAGAATGGAGGGACAGGATATTCGGGGATGTAATTAAGCTTCCCAGCATTCGCCTAGCGACCCCGGAAAACCCCGAGTCGCGGGTTCAAACCCGGCGGAGGGCAATGGAATTTTTCGGACGTAAAAATCCTTAGCATGGCTTCCTATGGAAGGGAAGTAAAGCCGGTGGTCCCGTGTCGTAGATTTACGGCACGTAAAAGAACCTCAAGCCTGATAAAGAGGCCTCTGAGTAAAATTTCCGGTCTTTTACGTCCAATATGGAATGGGACGCTAAGAACCATAGTAGTTAAAAAGCGTCCATAAATAAAACTCAATTTAATTTTAACCCCAAAAAAATCCATAGGTCAGTAGGTCTGCCGCAATAATCGAGTTCTCGAGTGCGGTCTACAGAGGTTTCCGCCTGAGCCATCCCGCTCGTACATAAAAGAATAAGTCAACGAGGTGATAACTGCATGTAATTGATAAAGGCTATTAAAATAACATTTATTGTGTGCTAGACAGTAATACAGTGAATTTTCTGAAATATTTGATTCCTAATGCTCTTATATTCTCACGTTATTCTAATGTTCAATATTTTCAGACGAGGAGTAGAAGTAACTGATTTTAAATGACCTCATAGGAAGGAACCGAGAGATCTCGCTGGCCATTCTTGAGCACCTCTCCGACCAATCCATAGCGTGAGGGAGCGCCGTCCTGTTGCAAATCCACATTTTGTGTACATCAAACCGTGCGTTTCCTTCTTCACTAACTT
Source organism: Deroplatys truncata (assembly GCA_030765065.1). Taxonomy (NCBI): domain Eukaryota; kingdom Metazoa; phylum Arthropoda; class Insecta; order Mantodea; family Mantidae; genus Deroplatys; species Deroplatys truncata. Next base: position 19,248,755 of record CM060985.1, on the reverse strand, counting down.
GGTTTTCTAGCGATAGTGTTATCAATGACTGAATTAATATTCTAACACGCCGATGTTAACATCGTTATAAACACCAGCAGTTTTACTAGCACAGAGATTTTGAGCACCATAAATAAGGATTAATTCTGTTGTTTTTGAAGAGTATACAACATTTCAAAATAATTTAACAAAATATTTCAATGAAAGATTTTATGGTTTTATTCCACTCAGCTATTAATCAACAAAAGCATTAATCCACGTTTGGTTTAAACTGAAATAAATTTACTGAAAATGTATTGGAAGGTTTAAAACGAAAGTTGAGTTTGTCATGGGATACAGAGGAGGTTGAGTGAATGTTTCACATCGGATGTTTTTATTCCTTCCAGTTTTGTCCTCTATTGTTTTCCATCACTAGCCGGAGTTGCAGAGCGAATTTTAAAAAATACATATTTAACTTTCTCGATCAGTTGGAGCAAATGATTGTACACGTTTCCATTTGAAACCGAACTGTGGAGACATACCCTACAGTCAGTCGAGAGAGACATCAGAGCACATATTAGTTCAATTGTACGCATCCTCTGTCTACCTGCAATTAGCCCAGCAACCCCAGGGTCTGAGTTTGAATTTCGGTTGCAGTGGGTTGCCTAGACAAACTTCGGTTAGCTAATTTCAGCATTCATTACCATCAGTAATTCACTGTCCCTGTGTACCTCAAATGTTATAAGGGACACTAACACAGTCCTCAAAAAATCTCATATGAAGACTCGCTTCACTTTCTCTACTCATAACAAATTCGTTATATAGCGCTCTGCGGTAGCCTACCTCGCGTTGTTTGCCATGGTGGAATAACGTTATGTGTATCTATCATGGCATATACTACAGAACAATGTGTGTTTATTGAGTTAAGTTTTTTGCTCGAAGGAGCAAAACTCTTAGCTTGAATCTATGTAGAAATACCCTGATTTCACCATTCCTAACAAATCCACAATTTATAGCTTGTTAGAAATATTGGGTCTATGTTAGACAAAAATTAATATAAACTTCTCTAACAGATGAACAATTAGACAAGACAGGAGCTGTCGTGAAAAAAAGTTTTGATAGCAGAATAATTGAGTCGCTCTCCAGATCTAAATCACGTGGTTATTATTACTATTCTTATTATATTATTATTATTATTATTATTATTATTATTATTATTATTATTATTATTATTATTATTATCTGCGGAGAATGCTTAAAAATGACGTTTATGTAACAAATTGCCATACGCTTTATGAATTAGAAGAGAGTATGCAGGACTGTTCGACTGCAGGAGTGTTCAATAGGTTCCAGGCTAGGCTTGTAGGACATCATTTCGAACACCTTTTATAATGAAAGGTATTCATATTGTTTCGCATCTTGAGCATTATTTACGGCAGTCGGCCGGCCGCTACTGCACGAACAGATTCATTTAGCAGTGCCGAGGGAGCTGCGCGTCAATCAAATAAACCTAAAAACTGAGTTATATTTATGGACGCTGTTTAACTACTATGGTCCTTACCGTCCCATTCTATATTGGGCAATTTTGTTCAGAGGTCTCTTTATCAGGTTTAAGGGTCTTTTACGTGCCGGAACCACCGGCTTTATTTCCCTTTCGAAGGAAGCCATGCTAAGGATTTTTACGCCCTCCGCCGGACTTGAACCCGCGACGTTGGGAACTAGAGGCTAGCATGGTAACCACTACACCACCTGGTGTTACGAATTCATATATAAGTGATATGTCTATGCACATGCTTCTCCTTAGGGATGATCTTATACATACAACATTCAAATGTTTAACGTAGTAGTGGGATAACTGTTGTGTTGGAAACAAAAATAAAGAATCGTAAACATTGAAGCAGATGACACACCTATACAGGAAGGTGTAAAACCGGCTAAAAATACAAACAAACGTGATCAAATCAGTGTAATGCGTTCACGTATTTGCTGTAGCAAACCTTTTATTGTTTTTCTCCCTATCTATGATGGGTTCCCAGTCAAACTAAAGAGGACTTCACAGGTTATACAGATACGGACTCGTAATGCCAGGTCTGCCGTTCAAATGAACGGTCCTTCCAGACAGGATTTTTCCGTGTTTTCCTCAGACCCCATAATTAGAAAATGGACGTATGTACCCTAAACTTCGACCTGGAACTTTCCTTCCCAAATTTCATTTCCCAATCATCATGTTATTTCATGTATGACGTATTTTGTTCTTTATGCTAGTATATCAACCAGGACATTAATTATCATCCTTAGATCTATTTTTTTGAGAAAATGAAAATAACAAAATTTGTCAGAGTAAAGTGCAGTTTGAGGTGAAAGAATTTTCATAAAGCTCTTTGCTTAAAATACTTGAAAGTTTGCACGATTCAAATATGAAATGTGTGTGTCCGAGGTTTTGTTTTTGAGTTATAACAGACCGCGAGCGCACACTTAACGTTTTCTATAGATCCTTTTGGGGAAGGTGATCAGAGGACCTCAATACATGCATTTTCGAAGAAATATCAATATCGAATGTTTGAGTGGGTTACGTTTCTTCTTCTACACAAGTGGTGGAGAGATTTAAAAATGCCATCTCTTATATTTGAATGATAACTTATAAAACATGCTAATAGCTTCGATGAAAACAGTGCATAATTGTTTATTAACTGCTAAAAACTTGAACCATTTGAAAGCTTCAAGGCTACGGTCGGGACCGAACCACAGATCTTCGACTTCCCTTACCGCTGAACTATCGTAACGAAACCCTGAAATTCTCTCATCTGCCATGCATATGTCGAAGAAACATATTAAAAGTCCTTCAAGAAAAATAAATTAGTTCTTTTAGGAATACTCGAGGGGAAGGCTGCGGGGAGTAGTCCGCCCAATCTTTTGCTTAATTCGTATAAGGCACGAAGGAAGACAATACTGATGATTGATGATCGATATCTCGACTCTGCAGCTGCTGCGATCTCCCAGGATGCCGGTATCCATATGGTCTGTAGGTGTAACGAGAAACAACAAAACCGTAATTAATTCTGAGATTCATTAATATCACAGCATCACGTTTTACACGATCAAGGACGCCGTAGCAATTGACATGGTCTTGTACAAAATGTTTCTGTGTCATTACCAGAATCAAGTTTGTGGTTTAGATAATACTAGTTTTGCGTTCCCTATTTCATCCACATTTTAAGAAATAATTTACGAATCATTGATTGTGAGGCAGTATTTTTAACACTTATGATATCAGTCTAATTATATAATATAAAAAATAACAGCCCGCCTTGAAGCAATATGTGTATCATATATAAAGTGTACATTACAGTCAATGTATTATGTTTATATTATTATGTACATGTATAATAATGTATGTGAATGTATTACGTAGTTTAACAATGCTGTGAGAATAGAAACAAGCTGCCTTCCGTAACAAACAGAATTACAAAGTAAAAACCGAAAGTTGCTAACAATGAGGTAACCTTGAGACAACAATAAATTAGAAAGTTTAAAAAGACTACTAATAATTCATGGAACAATAATAATGTAATATTTAAAACAGCTGATAAATAGCCAATCAAAAACTAGAAAAGCTAAAAGTTAAATAAATGTATTCTATTAGAGTAGATTTGGCCAATCAGAGACTTGAAATAGAGAAAAGGTACAAATTCAAGCGATAGACGCTACAAGAAAGCGTACCCAAGAAGCTCGGTAGAGGTTCAATGTGGGACATGAAAATTCCGTGCGGTGAGAATAATATATAGTTTACCTGTTAAAAGTGCAAATAACAATAATCTCACAGCTCTATAGTAGAATACATGAGCGAAGTGTTATTTAATCGTGCGAAGGATTAATAAAAGAAAGTAAAAATACAATTATAGTTTGTGTAATCCTTGTTCTTTAGCCGTAGCAGCCCTGTTAAGAGATACGTGCTCTACAAATTACTAATGAGGCAGCCGAGGTATACATACATAAATATTTAAATAAATATTAAAAACAGAAAGTTGATGCTTAAAGGTGGGGCGAAAGCCACCAGGAATTTGTACCGTACGTGGGGCGAACACTCCTAGAAACAATCTGCCGCATCCATTACGTGCGTGGTCTAAAACAGCTTCAAATTGGTGCAACAACTAACAACTTTGGCTCCCATACGTGGGGCGAACACTCCTAGAAACAATCTGCCGCATCCATTACGTGCGTGGTCTAAAACAGCTTCAAATTGGTGCCTAAACGTGGTGCAACAACTAACAACTTTGGCTCCCATACGTGGGGCGAACACTCCTAGAAACAATCTGCCGCATCCATTACGTGCGTGGTCTAAAACAGCTTCAAATTGGTGCCTAAACGTGGTGCAACAACTAACAACTTTGGCTCCCATACGTGGGGCGAACACTCCTAGAAACAATCTGCCGCATCCATTACGTGCGTGGTCTAAAACAGCTTCAAATTGGTGCAACAACTAACAACTTTGGCTCCCATACGTGGGGCGAACACTCCTAGAAACAATCTGCCGCATCCATTACGTGCGTGGTCTAAAACAGCTTCAAATTGGTGCAACAACTAACAACTTTGGCTCCCATACGTGGGGCGAACACTCCTAGAAACAATCTGCCGCATCCATTACGTGCGTGGTCTAAAACAGCTTCAAATTGGTGCAACAACTAACAACTTTGGCTCCCATACGTGGGGCGAACACTCCTAGAAACAATCTGCCGCATCCATTACGTGCGTGGTCTAAAACAGCTTCAAATTGGTGCAACAACTAACAACTTTGGCTCCCATACGTGGGGCGAACACTCCTAGAAACAATCTGCCGCATCCATTACGTGCGTGGTCTAAAACAGCTTCAAATTGGTGCAACAACTAACAACTTTGGCTCCCATACGTGGGGCGAACACTCCTAGAAACAATCTGCCGCATCCATTACGTGCGTGGTCTAAAACAGCTTCAAATTGGTGCAACAACTAACAACTTTGGCTCCCATACGTGGGGCGAACACTCCTAGAAACAATCTGCCGCATCCATTACGTGCGTGGTCTAAAACAGCTTCAAATTGGTGCAACAACTAACAACTTTGGCTCCCATACGTGGGGCGAACACTCCTAGAAACAATCTGCCGCATCCATTACGTGCGTGGTCTAAAACAGCTTCAAATTGGTGCAACAACTAACAACTTTGGCTCCCATACGTGGGGCGAACACTCCTAGAAACAATCTGCCGCATCCATTACGTGCGTGGTCTAAAACAGCTTCAAATTGGTGCAACAACTAACAACTTTGGCTCCCATACGTGGGGCGAACACTCCTAGAAACAATCTGCCGCATCCATTACGTGCGTGGTCTAAAACAGCTTCAAATTGGTGCAACAACTAACAACTTTGGCTCCCATACGTGGGGCGAACACTCCTAGAAACAATCTGCCGCATCCATTACGTGCGTGGTCTAAAACAGCTTCAAATTGGTGCAACAACTAACAACTTTGGCTCCCATACGTGGGGCGAACACTCCTAGAAACAATCTCCCGCATCCATTACGTGCGTGGTCTAAAACAGCTTCAAATTGGTGCAACAACTAACAACTTTGGCTCCCATACGTGGGGCGAACACTCCTAGAAACAATCTGCCGCATCCATTACGTGCGTGGTCTAAAACAGCTTCAAATTGGTGCCTAAACGTGGTGCAACAACTAACAACTTTGGCTCCCATACGTGGGGCGAACACTCCTAGAAACAATCTGCCGCATCCATTACGTGCGTGGTCTAAAACAGCTTCAAATTGGTGCAACAACTAACAACTTTGGCTCCCATACGTGGGGCTGCAACTACTGCAATTGTTATAAACATTTTTTTCGTCTATAGTGTTTTTGATCCATTCCCATTGATGCTGTCATCTTGGAAAGCTGAATTTCCTGCACTCAGCCGTGATAACCTAACCTATCTGCGTGTTTTGCTACACGGATGTGCATCAACTATGCCTTTATTATTGCAGATATGAAATAAATCGTTTTTGACAGTTGAATATTAACATTTAAATATTACATGGTACATTACTTCCATTTTACTTTTCTACCACGTACATAGTAGGTAGAGAAGGTGTTGCATTCCACCCAAAATTCCATACCAACATTTCACCGGAAATGCATATTTTGAGGCCCCTGAATCCAAATAAAGCATTTTTAGAAAAGGAAGACAATGAAGATGCGACAGGAAGATTTTCAAGAAAAACTCCCCATACCAAACTACCGCTTACATGCAGCATTTTTTCCAAATTTTTTATTTTCTAAAAATTGACCATAACGATTTTGATTAAAATACCATATATTAAAATGGCAAATAAAATGTATATCTTAAATTTTCTGTAAATAGCCTGTGAAGTGCTCTTTATTCTAAAGGAATTCTGTATAATTTTAATAACTGCAAAACGTTAAGCAATAGAGGAAAATGTACTTCATATAAAAGGTGGATCTCTTTAAAACACACAATTTATTTCAAGTAATTTTTGTGGCATGAGCCATTACCGAGATTACGGTTATTAATTGTTCGAATTTTTCATTACTTATTCATTCTTTGTAAAGTCCTGTCGATTTTCAGTTGTTTTTCGTGATTGCAGAGAGAGAGACTATGGAATTTTAAGGCCAATCCGTATTCCCTTTGTATCCACATATGTAGCTATTTCCGAAAAGGTTTATCTCGATTCAAATGAACCAGAGGAAAATAAACTTCCGTAAGAATAATTTGTATACCCACTAATAAGTGATACAGGAACGTCATGTGGATGTTACACATCAGATTTGTTTGTTAGTAGTTACTTACGATTTAATTCATGCGGCAGGTAAGTATCAGTTGCAGGTTATTGAGTTCTTAAAGGTCAACAACCAGGCGTGGATATTAATCGATGGGCACTTTGCCATGGTGACGTTGGTACTGGAACCACCATGTTCAACAGCTGATAGTAATTAATTTTATTTTCTTGTATGTACTGTTTCTATTATTATTATTATTATTATTAATAGATTTTGTCATTAAGGTAGTTACCAATAGAAAACGCCGTATAACTACAAGGATACAAATGGTATATCAAATATTAGTATGCATACATACATATTAGTCATAGAGAAAACCGAAAAATGCATCCTATACACAACTGAAAGATTACAATGATGTACAGCGTTAATGATTCTTAGTTACAAATGCATGAATGTATATTGGTCATTCAATAGTCAATTATACATGCTATAGGACAGTTAAATTATATTCGAACCCACACGCGGCCTCTCTCTACTGCGCGAGACAGCCGCAATCGCCTGGGAAATTACGCCGTCAGAGGCGGACTAAAATCCTTACCTTATAATAGATGCTAGAAATGTTGACCTTCTGCTCTCAAACAGGCACCACATCTCGTGTAAATATTCTCACTCACTCTGCGAAGCTCAGCAACAAGAATTCTTGTGATTGGTGCCGCTTTGGAGCGTTCGCCTCGAAAATCGCTGAAAAAACTAGCGCAGCAAACAGGTGTATCTCGATCTTCTGCGAGAAATGCTACACGTCTGTTGAAACTGAAGCCCTATCGCTACACACGAGTGCAAGCGTTAAAGCCAAATGATCCCGCTAAACGTGTGAATTATTGTAACTGGTTTTCCAATCCGTAGAAAGGGGTTTCATTGAGCCGTAGCTTTTGTTTTTAACTGATGAATTTGGTTTCATCTAAGTGGACGTGTGAATACTCACAACAGTCGATACTGGGCTTCAGAAATACCTGTACTACTGAATGAAAGGCTTCATTATGATCAGAAAATTATAGTGTGGTGTGCAATAAGTGCTAGAAGAATAATAGGGCCCATATTCTTTAATGAAACAATAAATGCAGAGCGATATCAGAGGTTAATTCTGAGGTCATTTTGCAATTGCTTGACAGAAGAAGAGAAATCGTATGATTGGTTCCAGCAAGATTCTGCAACAGCACATACGGCTACCGAATCATTACATGCAATAAGAGAGGTGTTTTGATGACAGAATAATTAGTGTTGATTTGTGGCACCCTCGTTCTCCTGACCTAACGAGTTGTGATTTTTATTTGTGGAGTTCTTTAAAAGACAAAGTGTATCGTTCCAATCCTCGCACACTACAGGAACTTAGAGAAAACAATGTGCAAGAAATTACAAGAATTCCTGCTGCTGAGCTTTGGAGAGTGAGCGAGAATATTTACACGAGATATGCTGACTGTTTGAGAGCAGAAGGTCAACATTTCCAGCATCTATTATAAGGTAAGGATTTTAGTCCGCCTCTGCCGGCGTAATTTTCCCGGCAACTGCCAGCTGTCTCATGCAGTAGAGAGAGGTCGCGTGTGGGTTCGAATATAATTTAACTACCCTATATGTACGACTGAAAAATATAAAAACATACAGCACTACCAACTTATTTAAATTAAAAGCAAAGTATTTAATAAATTTAGAATTTGTTCTCCAAGTATTCCTGTATGGAACCAATCTGTCAAAGTCTACATTTAAAACTAGTATAGGTAATTGAATTACATCAGTTGGCAATACGTTGTACAATCTTATTCCTAACACTTCACAACTATTGAGTGATTTGGACAGTCTAGGATATGATATATCGATTTGGTTGTTCTTCATGGTATTATAACTGAGTCTATATTGGTTGTCGATTAAGTTATTCTTTAAATACATAAGGGCGCTATAAATGCACAGATTCATTACAGTCGTTACTCTTAGTGTAATAAAAAGTGCTTACAGTGTGACAACTTACCTGAATCTGATATAATACGAATAATCTTTTTCTGCAATAGTAGGATATTATCAATATGATTGCTGTTACCGCAAAGTAATATACTGAATGCGATATGCTGTGAAACAAAGAAAAATGCGCTGATCTGATATATGTATCAGGTACACAGCTTTTTAAGTTTCTTTTGAGAGCTTAGCAGTAATGTAATTGATATGAGGCTCCCATGAGAGTTTGTTGTCCACCACTACACCCAACAATTTTACTTCTTAGAAGTATTTAATACTGACATATCCCTATAGTTGCTGTTTTTTTGTTTTCAATTAGCAAGAATCCATTGGCTCTAAACCATATATTTGCATGCTAAAAGGTATTTTGTACTAGTGCTTTAAGGTTTTGATAGTCAGGACTGGTATCATCTGCACATAGTACCGTATGTGTGTTTACACAGAAAGGTAAATAATAATGGCCCAAGAATGGAACCTTGCGGAGCCCCACATTTTAGTTCAGCCAGTCTAGATCTCTCATTACCAACACAGATATTATTATTCAAACAACAGAATGCAATACACATGTGTATTAGAGAATCTCAACTTCGTCTCGTATTTTGAAACTCTTACTCGTTGTTCTCCAATGAATCCTGTATTTAAATAACACCAACACAGCCGATACCGTTTCATTACACGCATCATTACAAGCCTACGTAACCGAACGAGATGGCTGTTGGGGCCGCCGCTCTGACCATAGGTGGCTTTCCCTGCCATTGACAAGGCGAATACTGGGGTGGTTTATCTTCTACCACAAATTTCCTTTCCCTCGTCTCCTATCATTTCATGGTGCAGATGCCTGCTCATCACAAAATTCTTCTCGGCACTGTCTGATGCCAGGCTTCTCTTAAGCCGCCTCCAGTGGCTTAGAGTTCTCCTGATTCCGCCAGAAGGAAAGCTTCTCTGAGCAGCCCGCGTCAAGCTTGGAATCGTTAGGGACCTCTGCGCGTCTCCCTGCTGCGATATCTTGACGTAGGATAAAGTGGACGAATTTCATCACTTACTTGGGTGTTCAGTTAGATTAGCGTCTAGCTTTTGCGGGTCACATCGCGGATCTCTCCTCGCGTCGGGGCATGGCGGCTACGGCCTCCCTGTACCCCATGCTGGGATCCGTGATGCCAACACCGCTCCAGTTGCGCCTCTTTAGAGCACTTATAGTCCCCGTCCTACTTTACGACTGCGAGATCTGGGGCATGGCCGCAGACTCCAGTCTGCTCCGACTGCAGCGGGTGCAGAGTAGGGGCCTCCGGGCCATCTATTCTGTATGCCACGCTTTTCCCGTGAGACTACTTCACGAAGCCTCATCTCTTCCATACCTGAAGGATGAAATTAGGCGCCGGGCCAAAATACTATACGACCAGTTGCCATTCCATCGGAGCGCCCTCGTTCGATCTCTAGGGGACTATAACCCCAGAGAACGCCACTTCGGGTGTCACCGGGTTCCCCCGGTACCCAAGGAGCAACTCCAACCAGCAGCAAAAGCTGAGCTCCTTTATAGTCCTACCACGAGTTGCTTGGTACATTCAAAATTACAACCAAACAATTTTCGATATTATCTTCCACCAGCGGTGCACTAGGGCCGTTCCACCCTGCGCTGCAGTCGTCGAGGAGCTCATTGATACCTCCTTTCACCCCCAGAACCTCAGTCTCTACCGCCATCCTGCAAAACCTTATCCTACCTACCAGTGGTTAAACCCTAACAAGGGTAGATACAGTTACAACACTTCAGCCTGCCAACATGCTTCGCCTTCGCGATATCTTCACCTCAACCGTTCCTCTTAGAGATGGCAAGTACAAAAGACCCGCGCTCGGTACGAGGTGTCACATAAGTCTACGTATATGACTGGGGTTTTACTGTCACGTTGTGTGTTAACGTGTTTTGTAAATCTCTGTTTACTGTTAATTCCTGGAAATATTTAAAAGGGTGCTCAATCACACATGGCATTTCGGGTTACATGCTGACGGACCTAAGATGTTTTCAATTTTACAGTTCATCGCAAAAAAGAAGAAGAAGAAGAAAAGAAATACTGATTCTGATACATTCAAACGACAAATTGACACGTACTTGTGTTATACTTAGTATTCATATAAAATGTGATTCCTCTATCCAGACATCCCGAGGTCGCGGGTTCAAACCCGGCGGAGGACGATAAACTTTTTTTCAGGCGTAAAAATCCTTAGCATGGCTTCCTTCGGAAGGGAAGTAAAGCCTGTCGTAGATTTACGGCACGTAAAAGAACCTCAAGCCTGATAAAGAGGCCTCTAGGTCTTTCACGCCCAATATAAAATGGGACGCTAAAGACAACAGCAGTTAAAGAGACCATAAATAAAACTCAGTTTAAATTAATTTTTCTATCCAGATATGTTACACACGATACATTTTTGCTTAGGAATGATTTCAAACTAAGTAAGACCTGCTTGGTTACAACATGCACAAAGAGTATTCACATGTTTATTTGTGGTAACAAATTGTCGGAATGAAACAAAACAAAAGGGAGGGAAAATGCAGGAACAGCAAACTTTCAAGCATGCCCTTTAAGATGACGTTTAGCAAGCAGTATTTTGAAAATGGCTAACACTACAAAAAGTTTATTTGCCACAAATTATGTGTTTCAATGATCTCTATATGTTTCCTGCAGGGAGTTTTATACTATATTTTAATTCCAAAGTACGCCTACAAAACCCAAACAAATTAAGAGGATTCCACACGCTACGAGCGTTCGCAGAAAATTCAAGATACACATTTTATTTGTCTGTAAATATCTTACATGCCTCATGATATTTTTATCAAAATCGTTACAGCCGTTATTGAGAAAATCAAAAATAAAATGAGCTTAAATACCGACTTTCGGATTTTCTCAACATTTCGTATTGAGTTCTGCTGTTTAGGGACGCACACGCACACACAGACCTTTTTCTAAGAATGTACTGGACAAAAACATGTATTTCCAGTAAAATATCGATATCGATTTTTGGGATACATTCTCTACCTACTATGTACGTGGCACAGAAACTAGAAATCTGTACAGTTTCTATCAAATAACGTTTTTTATAAAATTAGTGATTTTGAAAATAGTCCTGTTATGTTGTTACACTTCCTAACGTTCAACTTCCATTATCCGAAGGAATATTTTTAAGGTTTGCGTTTTTCTTTCTTTCTCTCGTTTCCTCACCTCTGAGTGACTTAAGCAGCGTTACTGACTATAAACAACATATTTAAATTCAAATGATTCATTCTCTCCAATATATTAATGTTCTTAGAATAACATTTTATTCGAGTAGTAAAACACGTATATGCGAATTGGTACAGAAGTTGCTGCAGGAAGAAGGTAGTGATTGACCAGCCATGTGTCGACACACGTGTTTAGGGAAGTACACCCTCCACCCTCAAGACGTGCCCAGGAATACAGATGCAGACTTCCGGCCCCCTGTTCTGTTTCCCTTCCTGTTGTTTACAGCTGTGGACCACTTGTTGAAACTCGACCACATGTCTCGTGTGTTTCCTGCAGGTAAGCAAGTCTTCCAAATGTCAACATTTGCTTTTCCAACTTACTTTTCTTTCATGCATTACATACTTCATTTTAAACTGTCTCTAAAACTTACCTATGGTAGACATACACTTGTATTGCATACAAATATTCTATGTATACATTTCATCGAAAATAAACGTGTTGAGGTCCTCTGAACTCATAAAAATAAAATATCGGATACTTGAATCAACATGTTTAAGCATGACAGGCGAAGATTTTCAACAAGATCTCTCCACTACTACCCTTATTGTGGAAAATGTTCCACTATTTTTCATTTTCTCGTATGTTTAGGACACTTACGTGAGTAATAAAATGATTATCTAGAGTTTTCTGGGAATCGCCTGTGAAGTCCTCCTTATTCTGAATGATTTTTGTATAACTTTGTGTAACTGTTAAACGATAGACCAGATCTCTTTAAAACACACATTTTATTTCAAATAACTTTTTTGTGGTATAAGCATTTCTGAGATATCCGTTATTAATGGTTCAATTGTTCATTATTTGGTTGTTGTCTCGAAGTCTTGTCAACATTCAGTTGTTTCTCGCGATGTCATGGAAACAGTATGGAATTTTAAGGCCAGCGTATAGCGTCCAGTTGTTAAACATTTGACTATCGCTGTTCCCTTTGTATCTATAACGAAATGTGTAACGTAGCTGTTTCTGCACAGGTTTATTTGGATTAAAATGTAGTAGATAGAAAAATAAGCTTTAGTAAGGATAGTTTGTATAGCCACTAATAAACGATAGATGGTAGAGAAAGTCATGTGAATGTAACACATCAGAATTTTTTCTTCTTCCCATTGCGAGAGTTGTTACCACGAATAAACATTCGAATACTGTTTCCGTGTGTTGTAACTAACCAGGACTTGCTTAATTTGAAGTCAAATATATTATCGTAACGTGACATGGATATAGAACTATCTTCATATGAATATTACAAAACATGTATGTGTCTGAATTTAGAATGCATGTGTGAGTGCATCACATCAGACTTTTATTAAGTTAGCGAAGTTTGAATATGATCAGAATGCTCTGTAATAAGTGTATGAAATGAGTATACACACGGTCATTAGTCTTAAGAAATATCTTTGCTTTTGGTTTGCCTTCTTAATTATCATCAGACTTTATGACCAGCAAGCAACTGTCATCTTGTTTGTGAAGCAACAGCTAACTGGTGGAACCAATTTGCACAATACCCTTAATTTTGATAAGCGAGTACAAAGATTTGTGTGCTCGCGATACGAATCCTTGCTATAAAAGGTAACACCAGACAGCTAGAGGGCAAGTCTTTTGTGTTATCACCAGGGGAACGTAACGCTTCAACTGTAATGCTTGCTGTAATCGAGTCAGGCCTGCACTAGAACACATGTTTGGAATTAAACACTACACCTTCGTTCGAGGCTCTCATTTTAAAGCGATTTAGCTCCTTTACTTATCTATCCCGAAATAAAAACTTCATTACAGCTGCTTGCACGAACCACTACACTTTTCTGACAATGTTAAAAAAATATATATAAACAATTAGTGTATTAGTTGGAAGAACGAACGAGGCTTGAAAAACCCAACGCTACGGCTTTTCTTGACGCTCTTACGACTTGAGCTACCATGGCGAATCTAATTCAATTGACCTTCAAGGCTACTGTGATTGAACAATGATCAAATTCTCTATTGGTTGCCCCACACGGCTATCTAGTAGCAACATAGCGTTTTCTCTCATTTAAATTAACGAACATAGTTGCAATTGAAATATACAGTTTATGTCAAATGGCATTTTCTGTAGTATTAGCCGTTTTAGAACGGTTCGTTATAACTTTGCGTTTTCCCAGAATGAACTGTCATGTGACATCCATAAAACCTCAACAAAAACTGACTTACGATATACAAACAGGTGTGCTTTGTTTTCTGTATTGTGCGTGTAACAAAGCCCATGCTGCTTAGCTACAGATTATTTCTAGCTAAAAGAAATATCGTGCATAAGTGACGTGAATTGAAAAATCGTATTTTATGAACAATATACCACGATTCCATATGCACTCATTTGCACCTTTAAAAAATTCTGACAGCTAAACTAAAGCGGAGGAAATTCTCAAGGAACAAAATATACACTAATATATGAAAATTGCAACACCAAGAAAGAATTTCCCAAATAACACCAAACTTGGTGGAAGTGTAGAAGACTGTGCAAGCAATAAATGATTAGGTTTGCAGAGAGATGGGATACACGTAGGCGAGCAGAGCCTTCTCGTGTCGGTCCAACAAGGTCAGTGTTGCGCCCAGTGTAGTCAGTGCAGAGCTGTCAAACAAGGTGAAAACAATAAGGTGAGTGCCAGTGTGCCTCGTCGACGTCAAAGGGAGTCATATCAGCATGTGAGTGAGTTCGAACGGGGCAGAATGATCGGTCTCCGGGAAGCGGGTTTGTCATACCGTGACATTCCAGCTCATACAGGTCATGCTGCTATGACAGTGATGCGTGTGTGGAAGCAGTGGATAGATGAAGGTCGTACGCAGCGAAGAGCGGGTACTGGACCACAGCACGGGATGACCGTCATCTTGTCCCCATGGCCATAACGGACCGTACAGCTTCATCCACAGTGTTGGCTCGACGCTGGAGCACTGCAATAGGTGTGAACTTGTCTGCATCAACGGTTCGTCGCCGTCTGCTGCAGGTTGGACTGGTTGCATGCATGCCATTTCGTCGAATTCCATTGTCCAGAAACCACAAGCTCCTCCGACTGACTGCAATGGGCACGTGAACACCGTCACTGGGGTGCTGAGTGGCAAAATGTAGTCCTTTCGGAGGAGTCCCGCTTCAACGTGTCCTACAGTAATGGCCGCATACGTGTCCGGCGGTACCCTGGCGAGCGCAGCCTAGAGGGCTGCATTGTTTAGCGGCATAGCGGACAAACACCAGGTGTGATGGTTTGGGGCGCCATTGGTTACAATAACCAATCTCGCCTCCTACGAATTGAGGGCACTTTGAACAGCAATCTGTACCTAACGGTGGTTGTAGAGCCTGAGGTACTCTCCCTGCTTCAGGCATCTCCAGGCCACATTTCAACAGGACAATGCCCGGCCACATATTGAGAGGAATGTACAAGCCTTCTTCGGAGAGCGACGGGTACCATTGCTTCCCTGGCCTGCACGTTCGCCTGACATGTCGCCCATCGAACATGTCTGGGATATGGTTGGTCGGCACCTGGTGCGTCACGGTCCTCCAGTAACCAGTGTCACGGATTTATGGGCTTGAATAAAAACTGCTTGGAGGGAAATCCCTCAGGAAGTTATTCAGAACGTTTTTTATTCAATGCCACGGCGTATAGCAGCTCTAATTGCAGCGCCACACCAAATACTGAATATTAGGTCTCAAAGGTCAGGTAGAGATTTGAAAAGTTTATCATTTGTTACTTGTCATGTGCCTAACCTATGCTATTAAATTCATACGTTTCCTTCTTGGTGTTGCAATTTTCACTACCGGCAGTGTATTACAGTTTATATGCTCTAGCATTATTCCAGATTTTTAATTTTATTAGTTTTCTTTAAGTTTTTGTAAATGTGACTGATTTTTCAATTGTTTCATGTGTAATGTTTGAAAATTTATTTTAAATGCCTTTGGTAGCGCAATTTTCGTATAATACGTTACCGACACTTAGCTTAAACAGTTCTGAAGTTGCAAAACCTGAAGCGTTAATGAACTCCAGTAAAAACTGTAATGCGTTACATTCACAAGACTTAATCACTTATTATGCATAGTTTCTACAAACAATTCTTACAAAATGTTGAGAGCTCCTTGTGGTTTACCGGGAAAAATGCAAATCAGTTGGAGAATTTAATGTCCCACCGGCATGTTTCCATGGTAGCTCAGTGGTTAGAGCAACTGGACGGAGACCGGAAGATCCCGGCTATGGTATTGAATTTTTCAGTCGTCTGGTTCTACCTTTCCTATTCTTATGAAAGCTTATTTTTCTGTCTACGTCATGTTAATGGAGAGAAATATTTGCATTATACATTTCGCTGTAGGTACAGGAAACCGAAGTGATATTAAAATGTTTAAAACCGGATCGCTATATGACATCGTGAAAAACAACGGAAAGTATATCTACCTCCTATGGTTTGCCAGTTACACAAAATTATGTAAAAGCCATTCAGAATGAAGAGGGCTTCATAGGCTATTCCCAGAAAACTCAAGGTAAACATTTTATTTGTCATGCAAATACATACCTCAAACGTATGGCAGTATTAATAAAAGTTTATTAGAGGCATTTTTGAGAAACTCAAAAACAAAGCAAAATGTTCCATGCATTAGAAATCTTTAGAAGTTTAGTATTTGACCAACTTTTCGTTTTTGAGTTATGCTGTTCACAGACACACAGATGCTTCTTTTTCCGAAAAACACAAAAAAAAAATGTTGTTTCCGTATCTTGCATTCAACGTGAAGCAGTTTTTAGGCAAAATTTATCTCGATTTACGCTAAGTGTATAGAAGAATCATTTTTACATAAATAATAAAGGGATGGAGAAAGTCCCAGCAGATTTCTCTCCCATGTGTATTTTGGTGTGAGATAGCTTACACGTATCTTGTTTACAAAATAGTGCCCAATCATCCATTAGTAGGTACTCCCGAGAGAAATCTATACGAGTTTCCCAGTGGTACAGCCTGGCAGCACTCATCTACACACTGAAAGTCACGTGACCTCCTCCATACTGCAAGATATGAGCAACACCCCTTACTGTCTATCTATAGTAGATACAGCACTCACAAATTTGATATCACAGAAAAAGGTTTGTTATTTCTCATTTTCTCAAAACGTTTTCAAGCGATTTTGATTAAAACACCACATGTTTGAGTTATTTGCATGGACAGTAAGATGTACACCTTGAGGCAGTATTTTTACTTTCTCTACTACGTATAGAAGTAGGGGAAGTATTGCATTCCACCCAAAAATTCGATACCGAGATTTCACCGGAAATACATGTTTTGAGACCTCCTGAATCCAAAAAAAGCATTTTTGGAAACATGTCCGTGTGTGTGTCTGCGTGTGTGTGTGTGTGTGTGTCTGTGTGTCTGTGAACAGCATAACTCAAAAACGAACAGTCGGATAAACACCAAACTTGGTATTTAGGTTCAGTATCTTCCAGAGATGCGACACGAAGGTTTTCAAGAAAATCCCCCCACCCCAGACTACCCTTTACATGGAACATTTTTCGAAGATTTTAATTTTCTCAAAAATGGCTCTAACGATTTTGATTAAAATAACATATGTTTAAGATAATGTCATGAGAAATGAAATGTATATCTCAAATTTTCTGGGAATGTCTCCAAAAGTATTCTTCATTGTGAACGACTTTTGCATAACTGGTAAACCATAAGAGATAGACAAAATTTTACTACACAAAAAATGTAGATCGCGTTAAAATACACAACTTATGTCATATACATTTCTTTTGTTGAGTGAACCGTTTTCGAGATATTGCTTGTTATTTCCTTAAATTTTCCAATACTTATACTTTTTCTCAAATTCGTTATTCATTTTTTTATGTCCTGGACATGCAAAGAGAATGGAATGCGCCCCATAGCAACCAGCGTTAAAATATTTGACTATCGCTTAAAAGCTAGCATATTCCCCTTGCATCTACAAGAAAATTACCAATAAGATTGACATCTCGATATCTCGATTAACATGAAGCATATGGAGAATAGGCGTTTGTAAAAATAGATTGTACAAGAGTAGAGAAAGTCATGTGAGTGTAACACATCAGATTTTTATCGCTTAAAATGATATCAGTCTAATTATATAATATTTAGAAAAATAACAGCCCGCCTAAAAACAATATGTATATAATATATAAAGTGTATATTACAGTCATTGTATTATGTTTATTTTATTATGTACATGTATAAAATGCTATTTGAATGTATTACGTAGTTTAACAATGTAGGAGCTGTGAGAATAGAAGCAAGCTGCCTTAGTAGAGGCAGCTGCCTTAGTACAGAATTACAAAGTAGGAGCCGAAAGTTGCTAACAATAAGGCAACCTTGAGACAAAAATAAATTAGAAAGTTTAAAAAGACCACTAATAGTTCTTGGACCAATAATTATTTAATATTTAAAAACAGTTTATAAATAGTCACGTGGATGTGGAAAGAGAAGGTAAAGTTAAATAAAGGTATTCTATTGGAATAGGCTTAGTCAATCAGAAACTAGAAATAGAGACGGTCGACACTAGTAGACAGCGTACCCACGCATTTAGGTTCGGTACGGGTTCAGTGATTATGAAAAGTCATTTGCGGTGAGGACAATATGTTTACCTGTTAAAACTGTAATTAACAATAATCTCACAGCTCTATAGTAGGATACATCGGTGAAGTGTTATTTATCGTGTGAAGGATTAATAAAAACTTTTGTGTAAACTTTATTCTTCAGCCGTACCAGCCCTAATAAGAGATACTTGTTCTAAAAACATACTACTGACGCAACCGAGGCATAAATAATAAATAAACATAACAATAATTATTACACATAAAATAAACACACGACGCCGCCGCAAAAAGTTGGTTCCTAAATGTGGGGCGAAGACTACCGCAAAGTTTGTACCCAAAGCGTGAGGCGAACACTCCTAAGAAGCATATCTCCAGCAAATTGGCATCCATTACGTGCGTGGTCCAGAAATCAGCTTCAAGTTTGGTATCCATACGTGGGGCAACCGATGCAATAATACTCCAGGTTAGGCTCATCAACGTAGGGGCTACAACTCCCGCAACCTTCAATTTTCTGCAAACAGCCTACGCAGTCCTCTTCATTTTGAAGGACTACTGTATGATTTTCTGGACAGAAAAACTTGCTACACGAAAAATGAAGATCTCGTTAAAACTCACAATTTGTGTTATATATTAACGTCTTTTCCAATACTCCATCACACAGTTTTAGGTGTTGTCTCCATTCCTCTATTTCTCTCGATTTCATGGAAACAGTATGGAATTTCAAACCCAGCACATAGCGATCCGCTTTTTAAACATTTGACTATCACTTCAGCATCTTGTATCTACAACGAAATGTGAATGAAGCCATTTCTATAGAGTGTTTCAACAAGAATGTCCTATCTTTGAACTTAAGTAAAACACGTTCTATAAATGATAGAGGTTTATTTCTTTTTTTATTTTGGAACATAATTAATGTCATTACGTGTGGAAGCGAACATCAGTTAAGTGGCCACCGCGACTTCGTTGGGTTGCGCGTATACGGTTGACCCAATTTTCAATGACAGAAGAACGTAAATTAGGTCCAACTTCCCGAATAACACACGTGATGTTATTCATAAGATCATTTACTGTTTCTAGCTTGTTGACATAAACTTAACATAACCCCACAAGAAGTAAACCAACGGAGTTAAATCACATGACCTCGGGGGCCAGTTAACATCACCACCACGGGAAATGATGAAACCTCTGAACTTCTCCTTCAAAAGATCAATTGTTTCGAGAGCAGTATGACATGTGGCACTATCTTGCTGGAGCCAGATGTTTCTGAGATCCATACCATCTAATTGAGGCCAAAAACAGTCGCTTATAAGAGCCTGGTATCTTTCTCCATTGACAGTTAGAGCTTCTCCATTTTTATCCTGGAAAAAATATAGACCAATGATTCTACCATACCAAAATCCACACCACACAATAACCTTTTGGGATGAAGAGGTCGTTCTTGAATCTGCATTGAATTGTGACAGCTCCAATAGCGGCAATTTTGTTTGTTAACACAACCGTCCATCCAAAAGTGGGCTTCGTCGCTGAAGATGATTTTTCGACAAACATCCGGGTCAGCTTCCAATTGCTCCATAGTCCAATCAGCGAATACACGGCGCAACCTATGGTCGTTGGACTTTAGTTCTTGAGTTAACACCATTTTGTAAGCGTGAAACTTCAAATCCAGATGCAGAATTCGCCAAGTTGTGGGCGGCGAAAGCCCCAATTCTAGCGCTCGACGAGCAATTGATTTGTTTCCGTTCTCACGTACACTCTCACGAACGGCGCCTATGTTTTCGTTGGAGCGCTTACGTCGATTACGTACAGGCGTTCTTTGATCGCTGACAGAACCACTTCTTTCAAATTTACGATCAAACGCCGAATCGTTCCCTCGCAGGGACGCTTATGCACACCGTAAACTTCACGCAATGCACGGAAGGTTTGGCGAACAGATGATCCATTTTGATAAGAAATGTTCACAATTTCTACGTGTTGCTGAATGCTGTAACGTTCCATGGCTATTTGTCAATAACAACTGTAACCACATGAAAAAAAAAGTGGCTACTGTAACTCAATAACAACGGCAGCTATCCCATGTTAAAGATAGGACACTCTTGTTAAAAGACCCTTTATAAAGATTTATCTCGATTAACATGAAGTAAATAGAAAAGTAAGGTTTTGCAACAACAGTATGCAGAATCGATATAAAAGTAAACGACAATGAATAGCGAAAATCATGTGAATGAACACATCAGAACATTTTGTGGCACAACCATTTTCAACATATTAGTTGCCATTAAGTGGAAGTTTCCAATGCTCTATAATTACTTTCTCTACTACGTATAGTAAGTAGGGGAAGTATTGCATTCCACCCAAAAATTCGATACCGAGATTTCACCGGAAATACATGTTTTGAGAATCACTGAATCCAAAAAAAGCATTTTTGGAAACATGTCCGTGTGTGTGTCTGTCTGTGTGTCTGTGTGTCTGTGTGTCTGTCTGTCTGTGTGTCTGTGTGTCTGTGTGTCTGTGAACAGCATAACTCAAAAACGAACAGTCGGATAAACACCAAACTTGGTATTTAGGTTCAGTATCTTCCAGAGATGCGACACGAAGGTTTTCAAGAAAATCCCCCCACCCCAGACTACCCTTTACATGGAACATTTTTCGAAAATTTTAATTTTCTCAAAAACGGCTCTAACGATTTTGATTAAAATATCATATGTTTAAGATATTGTCATGACAAATAAAATGTATATCTCGAATTTTCTGGGAATGTCTCCAAAAATATTCTTCATTGTGAACGACTTTTGCATAACTGGTAAACCATAAGAGATAGACAAAATTTTACTACACAAAAAATGTAGATCGCGTTAAAATACACAACTGATGTCATATACGTTTCTTTTGTTGAGTGAACCGTTTTCGAGATATTGCTTGTTATTTCCTTAAATTTTCCAATACTTATACTTTTTCTCAAATTCGTTATTCATTTTTACTTTCTCTACTACGTATAGTAAGTAGGGGAAGTATTGCATTCCACCCAAAAATTCGATACCGAGATTTCACCGGAAATACATGTTTTGAGACCTCCTGAATCCAAAAAAAGCATTTTTGGAAACATGTCCGTGTGTGTGTCTGTGTGTGTGTGTCTGTGTGTGTGTCTGTGTGTGTGTGTGTGTCTGTGAACAGCATAACTCAAAAACGAACAGTCAGATAAACACCAAACTTGGTATTTAGGTTCAGTATCTTCCAGAGATGCGACACGAAGGTTTTCAAGAAAATCCCCCCACCCCAGACTACCCTTTACATGGAACATTTTTCGAAAATTTTAATTTTCTCAAAAATGGCTCTAACGATTTTGATTAAAATATCATATGTTTAAGATAATGTCATGAGAAATGAAATGTATATCTCGAAATTTCTGGGAATGTCTCCAAAAGTATTCTTCATTGTGAACGACTTTTGCATAACTGGTAAACCATAAGAGATAGACAAAATTTTACTACACAAAAAATGTAGATCTCGTTAAAATACACAACTTATGTCATATACATTTCTTTTGTTGAGTGAACCGTTTTCGAGATATTGCTTGTTATTCCCTTAAATTTTCCAATACTTATACTTTTTCTCAAATTAGTTATTCATTTTTTTATGTCCTGGACTTGCAAAGAGAATGGAATGCGCCGCATAGCAACCAGCGTTAAAATATTTGACCATCGCTTAAAAGCTACCATATTCCCCTTGCATCTACAAGCAAATTAGCAATAAGATTGACATCTCGATATCTCGATTAACATAAAGCATATGGAGAATAGGCGTTTGTAAAAATAGATTGTACAAGAGTAGAGAAAGTCATGTGAGTGTAACACATCAGATTTTTTTTATGTCCTGAACATGCAAAGAGAATGGAATTCGCCACATAGCAACCAGCGTTAAAATATTTGACTATCGCTTAAAAGCTACCATATTCCCCTTGCATCTACAAGAAAATTACCAATAAGATTGACATCTCGATATCTCGATTAACATGAAGCATATGGAGAATAGGCGTTTGTAAAATTAGATTGTACAAGAGTAGAGAAAGTCATGTGAGTGTAACACATCAGATTTTTTATTTTTTTAGTGCATTGTCACCATTCTTTTATTTCTCGCGATATCATGTAAAGA
This sequence comes from Deroplatys truncata, assembly GCA_030765065.1. Lineage (NCBI taxonomy): Eukaryota > Metazoa > Arthropoda > Insecta > Mantodea > Mantidae > Deroplatys > Deroplatys truncata. The sequence goes on along the minus strand of CM060985.1, from coordinate 19,226,054 downwards.
ATATGGAATTTCAAGGCCAGCATATTTCGACCCGGTTTTTAAACATTTGCCCGTTGCTTCAGTCTCCAGTAACCTTCGAGTATCTACAGGGAATTTACTTACATTTATCGCGAATCAACATGACATAAAAAAGAAATGGTTTTTAAAAATACTCTGTAGAAGAGTGAACAGAGAGGGTCATGTGAATGTAAACATATTATATTAAAAGAAAAATCATATATTTTGGGGTGCTCTCTTCCATTAATTCCAAACGTATCTCTAAATACCATTTATAAAAATAGTTACTTTTCATTATGTAAGTGATCGTACATATTTTGCAAAATAATGTGTAACATTTTAAGTGTCTCGTTTCATCAAAATTTGAAATAAGACAGTAAATTTCTTTTAAACTCTTGCAGTGTATACAATTTTAGCAGCATACAAGCAAGGCTCGATAAGTTTGTATAGACGTGCTCAAAACCCTACGCGCTTCTGTATTATCGCATTTACTAATTGTATTCTGCAACCCTTGCCTTAAGCAAATAATTATCACATTCCCCTTGTGCACTTTCCCCCCTCCTATTAAGACCATCATCTCCCTTATCACAATTCCACACGTAGTCCCCCCCTCTATAAAATCTCATCAGCCTTTTTATCTGTGAAGGTGGCAATTAGAAGCGGCATATATCACGTTGGGTTACCATGGTAACAGCTGGGTACTGCCATTATCTGCTGCAGGAACAAATAAGGAGAAAACTGCTGTCGGGACCGGGTTCGAGTCATGAGCCTCTCGTGGCTGAATACAGGGTGTAACGAAAATACGTACTACAACCTTAAGATTACGAGAATATGTTAAAACTGCCTCTTGCAGGGGCGGTTTTTACCGCCTCTATCACGTACATGCACAGAGTGTAGAGAAAACATTACTTTGCATCAAAAATTCTATATCAAGATTTCACTGAAAATACATATTTTAGTTTGAACGCCTTTAAACACAAATTAAATCAAATCATATAATGTTTTGAGACCCCCTGAATGAATGAATGAATGAATGAATGAATGAATGAATGAATGAATAAATAAATAAATACATTTTTTAAGTGTTTGCCTTTTCACACAAGAATGGCCAAACCGATTGTTATATAGGGTAGTTAAATTATATTTGAACCCATTCGCGGTCCCTCTCTACTGCGCGAGACAGCCAGGAGTCGCCAGGGAAATTACGCCTGCAGAGGCGGACTAAAATCCTTACCTTATAATAGTTGCTGGAAATGTTGACCTTCTGCTCTCAAACATGTACTGTATTGTTTTTTAAAGCATTATCGTTACTTGCTTTAAAAACACGCCTCGTACATTTTACTTGTCATGTAAATATCTTATACATATGGTATTTTAATTAAAACGTTAGTAATTTTTGGTAAAATCAAAAATAACGAAAATTTTACATGTAAAGGGTAGTTTGAGTTGCGGATTTTTTTTTGAAAATCTTTGTATCGCATCTTTGGAATATACTGAACTTAAATATCAAATTTGGTATTTAACCGACTTTTCGTTTTTTAATTATTCTGTTCAACACGCAGGATCTTTTTTTAAAAATGACATTTTTTGATTCAGGGGCCTTAAAAATGTATTACTGTGACATCTCTATATTGAATTCTTTGGGGTAGAATATAATACCTGCTCTACTCGCTAGGTAAGCAGTAGAGAGTAAAACACGTGTTTTGTACCCAGGGGAATTCAAAGCTGATGAAATACAATATCTTACTTTATTATTATTACTATTATTATATAATTAACTGAAATTAATTATACTTTTTACAAACCTTAGCCTAGTCTTGGAAGTTTTTAATATAGAGTCAACTGAAAAATTCAAATTTGAACACGGTTCTCCCGCTCTCCGTGCGGTTGCTCTAACCACTGAGCTACCGTGACAACATGCCGATGGGACATTGAATTCCCCAACTGATTCAAGTTGTTTCCCAAACAGATCACCAAGGCAATCTCACTCGAGATGACAATTATATATAATAATATAGTAAAACTTGAGAAACCCATAAACCCAACACTGGTGAGATGGGAAGTCACCTCTAGTGAGATGTCTGTCTGGGAAACAACTTGAGTCAGTTGGGGAATTCAATATCGCACCGTCTTGTTGACGCAGTAGCTGAATGGTTAGAGCAACCGCACGGAGAGCGGAAGAACCGTGTTCAAATCCCGGCTGCGGCATTGAATTTATCAGTTGGCTCTATATTAAAAATAATATCTTCGTGTGCCTGTTAGAGGAAATGCGCACGATGGATCCAGTGAACTTTAATTACACCAAAATTTCAACAGATGATATAATGGTGTCAACATTTACTAAAGAGTTACGTGTTTACTAACGAAATACCATCTACCGGACAAAATAACGAATTAAAACACTAACATTGTATTCACGCTCTGCGTTCAGGGAAATAGGCACCACCGATATTAAATTTCAATGAGACAGCCCGATATGGGACTTCACACCCTATTCGTTATTTCCTTAGGGAAATATGTATGACGTACAGCTAAAAGTATGCGTCGTTCTAAACGGTAATCATGATGTTAATCAGGACCCTCGTTTCTTATACATCAAATGTGATTTACAGAAATGTTAATTATTATATTTTTCTTTGCTTGTGTCCTAACTCCGAACATTTAAAAAAAGGCCCAGGATGGTAATCACACGACTTTCTGCGTGCATTAAATATTCACACCTATCGCTTATGTTTTACTCGGGTTTTCCCGAAGTTACAATGGTAGCCTTTTAAATCTCCAGTGTACATTTAATTAATTTGATTTGTCTCCTGCACCCAATATTCTTCATTAAATTATTGCACAATAATGTAGGAAGATTATGTTTCGTAAAACGTTTCCTTTGTCTCTCACAGATAATTGTAATCTCATCTCTGTAATATTTCTAATAAAGGATGAAAAGTCCCCTAATATGAAATTATCAGCCTTCCTCCCTCCTACAGTCTTCCGAGTTCTGAAAATGTTGTACAGCTGTATGTAGCTTTTAGTAGTAAAATAATCATGGGATGGTGGAGTAATATTTGGATAATCACCATAGATAGCATTTTAAACTTTGGTCCCGTAGTCACATTAATAACATAAAGGCTACACATTTTTCACATAATACATAAAACCCTGACGTGAATATACAACGAAGCTGGTGAACATAAGGATTCGCCACTCCCAGGCCACCAAGTTAAACATTTTAGAAATGCCACACAGTCCATAACCACCCGGAAAAGCAATATTTTCAGTTGTTATTACACATGTAGGTTGAATAATTTCTGCTGTTACCTGGACATAATTTTTTCTCTTTATATAATTACTACCTCCTTACCCGACATTGCATGGTTAGCTTTCAAAACTCGAAGTAGCAATCGTTTAATTTTATTTGCCTCCCTACGCTTTGGGGAAAATTATTGTACAGTGTTCTAAAGGATTTATATGTTGTAATCCTCCCCTTTGCCCCTTACAATTCTAATTTCAACAGCCGCAGGTATTCCTAATCTCCTGATATTCACACAAAAGGACGAGAAACATCGGCGGAACGTCTTACTTCCTTAACCTCCCCCGACGTCTTCCAACTTCTGGAAATGCTGTATAGCGCATAAGTACTTTTGGTGGTGGAACAATCATCAGTCGGAGTTGAACCACTGTTTTAGATAATTACAGTAGATGAAATTTTAAACCTTTGTACCTTATTTTTCGTCTCATAGTTATTTAATAACATAAAAGCTACGTAGAGTTCATATAATACATACGAGACCCTTAACACGCACAATGAAGGTGAAGTAGGTGAATATAAAGATTCCGCAGCAACAGGCCACCAAGTTAACCTCTTTGAAAACCACACATGGTGTGCGACCATTGAAAAAAACAATCTTTTCACTCGTTAATATAAAATATGGTTTCATTTGTTTCTAATGTTAGAATTTCTTGTCTTTATGCAATGTCCAGCTTCATTACAACATACGTATATAGTTCTTTATTAGACGGTTTTGACATCCAAATACTTAGTTACATACATCTATAGTTTTATAATAAAGATTATTCAGAGGTTTCAGATAGTTTCGTAACGTACACATCTGCAGTATATGATAAATGGCAATTAAAGAACAAATTATAACATATGAATCGTATTCTTATAAACAAGATCGATTGTCGCTTTTTCAGCTGTCTTGCGTTTAAGTGTTACATCATGGCCATCTGTATGTATTGCTTGGAATAAAATGTAACCGGCTTTTGTTTTTATACTCTGGCGTACAGAAAACATTTGCTACGAAGGCTTTGTAAATCCTTTTTAGTCGTTTAGTAATTTATAAATTGAAATGAGAAGTTGCATTATAGACCATGTCGTCAGAAGGAAAAGGATTTTTCATTGGTGAAAGAATTATCAAAATCGACTGAGTGGTTTTTCAGATTACCCCCACACACATTTTCTCTTTTTATAATATTAGTTTAGATTTAGCAAATAGCGGCAATGAACTTGACTACAACATACAGAAGAAATACAATCAAACTTTCTTACATGATTAAAACGTTTTGCGCAAGTATGATATACATATCCTACAGAACCAATTGTATTTTTACTTTCTCTACTATGTATAGTTAGTAGGGGAGTACTGTATTCCACCCAAAAATTCGACGTGGGGATTTCACCGGAAATATATATTTTGAGGCCCGCTGACCCCAAAAAGCATTTTTAGAAAAAGGTCCGTGTGTGTGTGTGTGTGTGTGTGTGTGTGTGTGTGAATAGCTTAACTCAAAAACAAAAAGCCTGATAATTACCAACTTGGTATTTAAGTTCAGTACCTTCCAAAGATGCGACACGAAGATTTTCAAGAAAATCCCCTACCCCAACTAGTTTTACATGGAATATTTTTCGAAAGTTTTTTATTTTCTAAAAAATGGTTCTTACAATTTTGATTAAAATACCACTATTAAAACATTTACATAACAAATAAAATACATATCTTGAATTTTATGGGAATAGCCTGTGAAGCGCTCTTTATTCGGAGGTAATTTTGTATAATCTTCTATAAATGGTAAACGTTAAACGATAGACGAAAACGTACTAAACAACAAATAAAACACACAATTTATATCAAATAAGGTTTTTTTGGCATAAACCATTTCTGAGTTATCCGTTATTTATGGTTCGAATTGTTCATTACTTGATCAGCCTTTAAAGTCAACATTCAGTTGTTTCTCGCGATGTCATGGAAACAATATGGAATTTTAAGGCAGCGTATAGCGTCCAGTTGTTAAACATTTGACTATCGCTGTTCTCTTTGTATCTATAACGAAATGTATTGTAGCTATTTCTACAGGAGTTTATTTGGATTAAAATGTAGTATTAAAATTTGGATTAAAAGCTTTAGAAAGAATAGTTTGTATACCTACTAATAAAGATAAAAGGGTAGGGAAAGTCATGTGAATGTATCACATCAGATTCTTTAATTATTATTTATTATTGGCACTTAAACATTAAAGTGATAGTTTGCTGCGTTTTCTATTTGCTAAATCGTGACCATGTATGTATATTCGCAACCTTTGTGTTACTTTTGCGTGCATTTTCTGTGAAGTAACAACTGTTATTTTCTACTCCATGACTTCTCAACAAAACTCAAACCCTCCTTCACAAATACTTTCTTTTAAATCTCCAACATGTTTGTATTGCAATATCCAGGCTTAGTAAATCCGATTTTGTCTTTTGGAAATAGAAAATTTAAGGTGTCTTATAGTCTATGTCCTCGGGAAGAACATGGATTTTCAATGGTGAAAGAATTATAAAAATCCGTTTGATTTGCAGAATAGCACGGGTACACACGCACCTTTTATATGATCATAATATTAATATTTGGAACATTTCAGGAGTATATAAATCACTGATTATCGGGTACGGATATACTATCTATCTTCGTTCAATAAAGGAATACCTCCATGGTTATGAAAGAGATGTGAAAGTCGTGGGCGACCTTTCACGTACGATATCGGAAGATGAGCAGGGTTCAGTCAACTGTGATATGACAAAAGTGTGTCGGTGAAAGCGGAAAGTTATTATCGCTAGGCAATTACAAACATGCTGAGTTACGCCTCGTGTGAAAACATAGCTACATGCATGGACCGTGGTATTTCGGGTATGTGTTTAACTTTTTATTGCTTTCTCTCCACACCTGTCCTGCATTCGACCAAACTTCCATATCCATGCATTGCCAAAATTACATAGGCATAACTTACTTTACAACAGAAACGTAAATTTCAGTGAAATACACAACTTACTCCAGAACCTTTTTCTTTAGCATTAGCCGTTTTGGAAATATTTGCTGTTACACTTGCTTGAACTTTCATGCGTTATCATTAAAGCATGTTAGGTGAGTCTTTAGCAACAAAATACTTCCGAAAGAAGAATTAATGCGAGTATGAATGTTTGCTGAGCGTAGAGCAAAATAAAATAACTTTTAACATGTGTTGTCATACATTACTTTTTAGACAGTCCTGGATATTAAATTATTAAGTATCCAGTTGTGTGGAGGTAGCAGTGTACATTCGAAAATGTGCAATTGTGAGCTCTAGTCTGTTGTTGTTTGGCCTTCGTTGTTGTTTGATCTTTACAGCACCAGTGCTGACAACATGAACACTTGCACAATCATAGCATTCTATAATATATAAGAAGGCTACGGTGAAAGAAATTCTGGCTTTTCTGCATGTTTTATTTTATGAATTAAAATGTAGCTTTTTTTACGTCGCACAACTGAAGAATGTATTGTAAAGGCGACCTCGACTTCTTTGGTAACAATTTCAAAGTTATCTCTTCGTTAATTGTAAAATTTCTTCTGGTTCTGCCGAATCCATTTCCGAATCATTGTAATAATCCGCCATTACATTAATGGATACAAGATGTGCACTTAATATTGATATAACTTCCATCGCAAGAAACCAGGGTGCAATGTTTGATAAATAGAGCTGGGCGCAATAGGTACTAGAAACTTGAAATAGGCCGGTAAATACACACTTCAACTTCAATATAGGCACTAAAATTAATGATAAACTTTGGAGTAGGCATAATCATTAATTTATTTATTTTACACTTAAAAACACATTCCGACATGACAGAACAGTACAGAAATATCAAATAGCCATCTCCCGTATACCTTATTATATTAAATTTACAACATTTCACTGTTCTCTTAATGGAACGTAATTTCTTTAAACTTACACCTTTCAGTTACGATGTATTTTTAAAGCAAACCTTATTTTCAGTTTTTAAGGATTCTCTTGAATAAGTTTTACACCCCCACGTTGTTTTATAATGATTATTGCCTCATATACAGGGAGAGTCAAAAAACTACAAACCGCCAGCGCGGTGCTTTCCCTGTCCGCTCGTTGCCGTCTGCCGCTATCATAGAAAAGCGCGGATGAAACCATACAACATTTTAGAACTACTTTTAAAAGCTTTACTTACCAACTTTATGAAAGGAGATGCTGAAACTGGCCACCGTCGTTATCCATACATTTTTGCCACCTCTTTAGGAAACTATCCATCACTCGCCAATTTTTTTTCGAGTCAACAGTTGAAGCCCGTACATATGTGAATACAATTTTGCCCCCCTCTTTTTTTAGAGAATTAACAGCCAGGGAGCGTGATTTTGCCTTTTGTCAACAAGACTGTGCAACAGCTTATACGGCGAATATTTCGATGAGAAAAATTGAAAATGTGTTTGACGAGAGAATTATTAGTGCAGATTTGTGGCCTCTCGGTGCCCCGACTTAGCCCCTGCGATTTGTATCTCTGGGTAACTTAAAACAAAGTATATCGGACAAACCCACACACCCTGGAAGAATTAAAGCAAAATATCCGCCAGGAATTTGCCAGCATTTCTCAACGTGAACTACGGCGAGTGATGGATAGTTTTCTAAAGAGGTGTCAAAAATGTATGGACAACGACGGTGGCCAGTTTCAGCATCTCCTTTCATAAAGTTGGTAAATAAAGCCTTTAAAAGTAGTTTTAAAAATGTTATATGGCTTCATCCGCGCCTTTCTATGATAGCGGCAGTCGGCAACGTGCGCCGAGGACGCGGACAGGAAAAACACCGCGCAGCCGGTTCGGAGTCTTTTGGCTTTCCCTGCATTATTGTTAATCACTCTGTTGTTGCGTTTGTGATGAAAAAAGTCTAGTATTTTTAAGTTGTGTTTTCGCCCACATAGGAAGCACAAAACAACAAAAACATCATATTAGTGAACAAAGTGAAGAGTTAGTACTAAAATGATCAATTTCCCAATGGTAAACCAATAGTTTATTTTTGCAGTTGTCCATTTACCGTACGCTTTATTGTGCCAATATTTTATTATTACACGAAACAGTAACTACTGACGTTCCGAAAGGAATACCCAGCGGGATGGTTCAGGCAGCAACGTTTGTGACCCACATTCAGGAGCTCCCGGGTTCGATTCCCGGTGACTGCCCACTCTGACTATGCGATTTTTCCTGGTGTTCCCCTGGTCGATTAGGTGAATGCCGGAGTGGTGTATTCCACCCCGATTTCTCCTTTCTTCTCATTTCATCTCTCTCTTTCACGTTTCAGGTGTGTTTTCAGGTCCTGCAGTGCTGGCGGTGTCGGGCAGATGGCGTAGTTGCTTGCGCATTGGAAAAAAATTTCCCTGTGACGCCAGGGTGCCTTGTTCGTCGCTATCTATCAGGATTGTTCGCGGGTGTCCAAACTGGAAATATTAGGGACTTCTGCGCATCTCTGCGGATCTGAGATCTCCCACGGCTCCTTCACCTCATCCCAGCCTCCCAGAGGGTGTAGCCACAAGAGATACCTATAGCTGGTCGCTCTGCCGATAAACACATCCTACATCCCTAATGTCGGTATTACAAACTCCCTCAGGCATGTTGTCAACAATGGTTCATTGGCTCAGAGCTTACCATCACATTAATAAATAACGGCCAATAATACAAAATAATGAACCCCTTGATAAAAGTTCTCATTAAAAAACAACCACGATAAGCCCTTAAGCTTTGAAGATAGGCACTATCAAACTAATATATTTTACTGGAGTAAGCATGGAACATATATAAAGCCTACGGTTGTAAAAGAAGGAACAAAATAGACAAGCGCCTCGCTCTAGTGATAGATAATTATGGCATGGTCTGGGAATAATGCCCTCAGCCCCGCATCCAAAGTTCACATGTTCACACCAGGTTGTGATGGATGGATTATTTCGAACGTAAAAACCCAAAGCCCAATTCTTTGGGGAGGCACTTTGGCTGCATGCTATGTATGTAATAGATTTATAGCACGTTTAAAAACTCCGCACTTAAAAAAAACGTAATAAAACTTGAAAAACCAGCTCCCTAGACGATCTTTTCACGTTGTAAACAGCAGCTGTGTTGCGAACCTGGACTATCTGCATGATGATGATGATAGGTGGCCGACAAGGTATCGGCCCAAAAGCCGTAAACTGCCTGTTTGAATTATACTTTAATTTCATATCTATTCTGCAAATTATTTATAACAATCTGTGTGCTGCATTCACATGTGTTCCTCTACCCACTCGTCTACGACCTCAAATTGTTGCGAAATCTTATTCTTGTATCTACTTCTGGTGAAGCGAGATAAACTTTTGCAAAAACGCTTTCATTACACATTTCGCTGTAACGTAGGAGGCTGAAGAGATACTCAAATATTTAGAATGTAAGTCGCTATAGGATAGCTTTAAAATTTCACTCTCCTTTGCATGATCACCAGGGGAAAAATGAACAAAGAAGGATAGCATTTGAAAATTCAAACCAAAAACACAGATATCTCGAAAACTTTTAATTACACAAATAAATGTCATAAATTGTGTGGTTTAACTAGATCTAATTTTTTTCTGTAGTAAGTATTTGTCTATCTGTTACGGTTTACAAAAGTCATTCATATCTGAGAGGATTTCACAGGCTATTCCCAGAAAATTCAAGATATACATTTTGTGATGCAAATTTCTTAAACATATGGTGGCTTAATCAAAGCCATGTTTGAGAATATTACAAATAACTAAAAACGTTCCATGCAAAGGAAAATGTTCGTGTTGTATGTTTGTAAATTTTTAGCTTGAATATAAAGTTTCATATTTATCCGGTGTTTCGTTTTTGTTATACTGTTCACAGTACAAACATGCGCACATACAGAGAACCTCAGAAATGTATTACTGGGGACATCTCATAACATTTTGGGGTGGGGGATGTAATACATCCTCTACTTCTACAGTAGTAGGGAAAGTAAGAAAGCTTGTTGATGTGATAAACGTTTACCGAAATGGTTTCAACACCCATTTTGTTGTATCTGTATAGAAGCATACAGGACGCTAGTACGATAGTCAACAAAATAGCAGCAACACCGAAATCTAGAATCTACCCACCCACTTATTTTCTCAAATCTTTGTGATACTTTCCCCACAAAACAATCATTGCCATTTCAAATCGGAATAAACAGATATCTCAAAGAAATTATATCTCCTCAAGGCAACTACAGTCGGATCATTCACCCTGGAAGAAGAAAATACCGCCCATTGATATAGATTTAAGCAAGCATAACCAAGCAACTAATCTACCAGCAGTTATTTAAAGAAAAATACACATCCAAACTCTGCATCTATATGGATGGTTCTAAAACTGAAAAAGGCAATGCATGTGCTGTGATATCATCCTCCAATACAAATTACCATCCTTGTTCTCTCTATATATAGTTGTGAATTATATGCTATTAAAAACGCACTCTGGAAACTGCACATACTGACTCTCTATCAGCCCCTTAAACGCAATAGAAGACACGTTCTCTACCAATAGTAATGTAAACGAAATACATAATCTTGTTACCATAACAGAAAAGTCACTCAATTTCATGTGGATACCATCTCATAAAAACATACCCCAGCCGATACTGCAGCAAAACAACCAACACAGGATACTGATATCAACATACCTGTCCAAGATGCAGTCCCACACTTATACACAAAGAATGGCTGACCAACTCTGCAAGTAAACTTCATGATGCACGTGCAACTTCAACTCAAGAATATCCAATAAGACAGCTACAGCGGCGAAACCAAATTGTAATATCCCGACTACGAACTGGCCATACTAAACTGACACACTCTTATTTGTTAAATAAAAGCTCTCCACCAATTTGTGAAACGTGTAAAACAGCATTAACAGTGGTACATATTTAACCGACATGTCCAAAATTTGAAAATCAACGTAGTCAGGTTGCTATGCCCAGAAATATTTCTACAGCACTCAATGATGCAACTTTCACCCAAAAAGTAATTATTTTTCTTAAATTAATTAATATCCATCAATATCTTTAACCAAATTGTAACCTGTATGTATACATAATGTGTAAATATTATACTGTAGTCCAATAATGTAAACAAATGTACATGAAAGGTCCTGATAAAACCTAGGAAGGTTAAAACGACCCTAAATAAAACTTTTTTTAAAAGAAAATGTTTTAAAAGAAACTCGCGTTGTAACCAATGGCTCCCCAAACTATCACACCTGGTGTTTGTCCGCTATGCCGCTCAACAATGCAGCCCTCCAGGTTGCGCTCACCACGGTACCGCCGGACACGTATGCAGCCATCACTGTAGCACACGTTAAAGCGGGACTCGTCCGAAAAGACTACATTTTGCCACTCAGCACCCCAGTGACGGTGTTCAGTGCCCATTGCAGTCGGAGGAGCTTGTGGTTTCTGGACAATGGAAACCGACGAAATGGCACGCATGCAACCAGTCCAACCTGCAGCAGACGGTGACGAACCGTTGATGCAGACAGTTCACACCTGTTGCAGTGCTCCAGCGTCGAGCCAATACTGTGGATGAAGCTGTACGGTCTGTTATGGCCAGGCGGACAATATGATGGTCATCCCGTGCTGTGTTCCAGTACCCGCTCTTCGCTGCGTACGATCATCTATCCACTGCTTCCGCACACGCATCACTGTCGTACGAGCCGAAATGTCACAGTATGACAAACCCGCTTCCGGTCATTCTGCCCCGTTCGAACTCACTCACATGCCGATATGGCTCCCTTTGACGTCGACGAGGCATAGATACTGGCACTCACTTTATTGTTTCCACCTTGTTTGACAGCTCTGTACTGACTACACTGGGCGCAACAGTGACCTTGTCGGACCGACACGAGAGGGCTCTGCTCGGCCTATATGTAACCCATCTCTCTGCAAACCTAATCACTTATTGCTTGCATACTCTTCTACACTTCCACCAAGTTTGGAGTTATTCGGGAAATTCTTTCTTGGTGTTGCAATTTTCAAAACAGCAGTGTGTAATAATTACGTTTTAATATGATTTCGTTGCTCTCATCTAAACCAAACAATTACATTTCTTGGCTCTCTCTTATGAAGATCTTCCTATAAAAATCTGATGTGATACATCCTCATGACCTTCTCTACCCTCTAAATTTATTAGTGGGTATACAAACTATTCTTAATAAAGCTTATTTTTTAATCCAAACACACCTTTGCTGGTGGAAAAGGCTGATACCACAAGAAAGCTATTTGAAATAAATCGTGTGTTTTGAAGAGCTCTACATTTCTTGTGTAGTACATTTTTATCTATCGCTTAACGTTTACCAGTTATACAAGATTATACAAAATTGCTTCCAAATGAAGAGGTCTTCAAAAGGCTAGTCTCAGAAAAGAAAACTTTGTTCGTGGCATCACCCATCTCCGAGATACCCCTTACTAATGGTTCGAATTGTTCAATACTTGTAACCATTCTTCTAAAGTTCTGTAAACACTCAGTTGTTTCTCGCGATTGTAAGGAAACAGTGTGGAATTTTAAGGCCAGCGTCCAGTTGTTAAACATTTGACTGTCGCTGTACCCTGTATCTTTAAGGAAATAAGTGATACAGTTATTTTCGGAAAGCTTTATCTCCATTAAAGTGAAGTATGTAGTGAAGTAAGAATGATTTGTACACCGACTAATAAGCGATAGGCGTAGAGAAAGTCTGTGAATGTAATCCACCAGAAAATGTTTAATGTTTCATGTATATGCCGCTTTTAACACCTTAGGTCATGTCTGCGTTTGGAACAATTGCCCGTCAGTAATGATGTCCACTCGCTTACAGTAGTGTTAAGCTTTGGGATGGTATTACTTTTGGCTATTACATTAAATTATTCACGTGCTCTCAATCATACTTCCAGACTCTAGGGAGAATGGGGAATAATCTGGCTAAAGAAAAACTGCCACCCTCCAGTCGGGAATCCAACCCGGGATCTTCGAAATTGGAGGTCAGCATAGAGGCAGTCCATCTATTTTCTTATTAGTGCTATTATTATTAATCCATTTATTTTACCTCGCTTTAACTGCATGGTCATATCGCGACGGATCTGTTAGCAAATAACTCATGGATCGATGTGTGGCGGACAGTTACTCTTCTAGGTCTCATCCCTGTAACCATACCATCTTGCTTCGTCACATGTCCACAGAGACCTTAAAGAATAGCAACTGTATCTCTGTTTCCAAATCTAAATCTGTACGTGCTAACATTTATTCCTGCCAACACCACTACCAGAAAGGTTGTCCTGATTTCAGTTGTCGTATTTACGACAAACCTGTTTATGTTTACGAAGATTTGCGCTAGCTGGTGCGCAGGAAACAAGCCGACCGATAACTAACAGTGACCTTCATTGTTTCGCTTTGAACGTCAAACAAGGCCTGTACTGAGCAACAACTTCAAGTGTAATTTAATTACTTTAAAGCATTAAGTAATGAAACGTGTGCTAGCCTGAGTATCACGACCGCGTTGCCATGGTAACGTGCTAGATGCAAATCACGACTCAATCTAGTTCGTGTTCGCTTTAAAACGACTCTCATGCACTTCGTTACATATTCGTGTGGTTTCATTAAAAACAAAATCTCTTTGATTGGATGCAGAGGAAGAAACTGCTTCCAGAAGTTACAAGTACCAGGTTCAATTCCCCTTGGGCGGACTCCTTGACCTTGGGTTTATTATGGTGGTTTTCTGAGGTCGGATGGATATTACCACCAATTTTCCTGTTCTATATGTTTCAGGCGCGATGAACGGTGGACACTTCCGTGAGGATGGCGGGATCAGCCAGGAAACGCTAGGGAGCCCGCAGCACACTCCTCCCGGAATTCTATTGGCTACAATAGGTCTAGGCTGACCGCGGTGCCAAATCCTCCTCCGTTCGCACTTACCTGACATTGCATGTATGGGGTTCAAAATAAGAATAGCGGTCCTTTTTTAAAATCGCGAGTAGCCTACAATTTTCACTCGTACCCAAACTGCATCTAACTGTATTTAGTGTAATTTATTCCAGATTTGTCAAATTTTGCAAATGTATACATAAGCGGTTGAAAATATGACTAGGGGTATTTTACAGCAATAATGTATCCTATAATTTTCTCAAATTCTTATAGGTCAAATGCATAAATCTGCGCTTTAAAACAGTTTTTAAAATTGTCGGGTACTTGCTATAAGATTAAAAATATGATTCGGTAACTTTTGGAAGTGGTAAGCTAATCTTGGTTTTTCTCAGGTTCTATAGAATACTCATAAAATATTTTGACCAATTGGGTTAAACGCCCACATTTCTACATAAGAAATTGAAAATATGCGAGGGGTAGTTTTGACAGTTGTAAGTCAGCGTATAATTTTGTTCAGTCCTACGTATGATTTTTGTTCAGAAGGCCAAAGAGTGTTGATTTATATATCAGGAGTTGAATTATTTATGCAACTTCTTGAATGTTCTTCTGTTGAAATTTATCACGAGTGTTATGCTTATTAAAACTTCGGTGATGTAATATGTTCAGAATCGACATATTTCGATTTTTTGATCTGGTGCCCAATTACACCTCTAACTTTAATAGTTCAAATATTGGATATAAATAGTAAAAAAGGTTGCGTAACTGTTATTTAGGAAGGTTTAGGGAAATGGAATCTTCCAAAAACAAGTAAATGAATAAAATAATAATTGATCCAGTTATACAGTTCCAAAATAACAGTTCTCCAGTTTTGCACCAACATGAATGTTTTTATAAGCAGTTCCAAAAGCAACGCCGTGATCATACAAAGTACGTTGTGTTACAAGTATGTATATGATGTCAGACTTTGGGACGATGACGTCCACTAGAAGTATTCACATTTAATTATACTGATGAAGGCAACTACTCGAGATGCCGTTTTGGAACATTGGAAACTGCTACATGAGCAGTGTATATAATAAGTACACAGATGTACTGTTGTTAGGAACACGCGCGCTCATGGCACGAGGGAGAGGAACATCGTACGTGAACGAAGAGTCAGGATTCGATGCGGAGGAAACCGAGTCACGCAAGTAACAGTGGACCAAGAGTATTTTGCTTTTATGGTTATGCACTTCACCGGGCAGGCGCAGTGCCCCCTCTATCCAAGAAGCCGTCGACAGATACCGGCCGCAACTGTGCACACAGCTCCGTCCTCCACAGACACCACCCTGCGAGATGCTGTCCAGTATCTCCACACGAAGGTCCTCAACATAGGCTCCCTCATCTCTCTACAGGAAGAACACACACATCACCGCCGTCAACTCCGTCAAATCCGATTATCATCTCCGCCGACTCGCCACCATTGAATCAGGACTACAGGATCTCCACGCCATCATCGTCGCCTTCTCCACTGCCTTCAACACTTTCACCACCAGCTGCCTGCAGCGACTTGACACGATCGATCAACAATCAGTGGCCTGGGCGAAGTCATCATCAGCCTGCCACCACCGCTAGCTCTCTGGAGGAGTTTGGCGCACGCTGACAGGTCTCAGTGACCTGATACGAGTCCTGCTCACGACGACGGCCAACTGGACTTCGGTGCTAGCCGACCTGAAGAGTGGGCAGGAAAGGCTTCGGAACTACATGCTAGCACAAGGACCTGCTTGGACGTACGGCGCTAGATACCACCGGCTAACTAGGCGCACCTCTCGACAGGCGCTCAAGAAATCTTTAAGTAAATTCAATAAAGAAAAACATAAAATCCCTACCCATTCCCGATACACTCCCCGCGGTGGCAGCCAGGGCTCAAGCACGGTCATGGCTGTCACCCGGACATTTCCTTCACCCACTGCCAGCGCAATAAGCTTGCAGTTACCTTTCCGCACTAACTTCACCTTCCTATTCCTGTCGCTAACCCTCCCTCCCCCAAAGAAAAAACCTACTTCACCATACTTTACGACCTAGTACATCTCAGAGCTCCTTCTTCGGCGAAATAAGCCAACTCTATATCTGCCTCCCTCTTAAAAAATGGTTATGCGTAAATACTCATGGACGTACTTCACTTGTTTCGGGAGAATTACTTGGAACCTAGTAGATGTATTTTGTAAGTGTTACTGAAAAATAATCTGATGTGTTGCATTCACATTACTTTTATCACTCTCTCTTCCACAAACTATTCTTATAAGAGCTTATTCGTGTATCTACTTTTTGTTAATACTCATTTCGGTGTAGGTATAAGAAGAATACAGTAGGCTAAACCGATAATCAGACTCCTAAAAAGCGGATCGCTATGTGATAGCTTTGAAATTCTATACTCTTTGCATGTCCACGAGGAAAAACAAATAGCGACTTACCACTTGAGAAAATTAGAATCATTTGAAAATTCAAACCAATAACAAAGAATATCTCGGAAATTGTTAACAAGTTTTACATAATATATCGTATGAGTTAAAGAAATCTAAACTCTGTGTACTAAGAGTTTGTCTATAACTTACGGTTTACCAGTTACACAAAATTCGTTCAGAATGAAGACGACGACTTCACAGAAAATTCAAGTTACCTATACATTTTGTCATGCAAATAGCTTAAACGTACGGCAATTTAATCAAAATAGTTAAGAGCCATTTTTGAGAAATCCTAAAATAACGAAAAGTTGTCATTATAAATGGTAGTTTAGGGGGGAGAAATTTTCTTGAAAATATTTATGTCCGAAGATGCTAACCTTACATTATTAAGTTCAGTATATAATTCCTATTCCTAAATCAGGAAATATTAAGATGATAAGAACTATAGGCCTATTGCTGTTCTGTCTACACCAGCAAAAATAATTGAAAGAATTATTTATACATACACACACACACACACACACACACACACACACACACACATGAAGGTAGCGATTTCACCGTTTCAGCACGGATTCATGCCCAAAAGATCTATTGTTACGAATCTTTTTAATTTTACTGACTTTGTATCTTAGAACTAGACCGCTTTAGGCAAGTAGATGTAATGTATACAGATTTCCAAAAAGCATTCGATAAAGTTGATCATGACTGTTTTATTGTGAAATTATCGAAATTGGGTTTTTCTTTTCCATTAATGAACATACTTCGATCATACTTAAAAGACAGATTACAGGTAGTGTATTATAAAAATTGCGTATCAAGCCACTTTAATGTTAATTCAGGGGTCCCTCAAGGTTCCAATTTAGGACCTTTCTTATTTTTGTGTTTTATAAATGATTTACCTAATGTCGTTAAATATTCCAAAATATTAATGTTTGCTGATGATGTTAAATTATACAAAAGTGTCAATAGTGTTTAGAACTTCAACATGATCTAGATTCTTTATATGTATGGAGCAAAACGAACAAGCTTCCATTTAACATTAGTAAGTCTGTAGAAGTTTCCTACACTAGAAGTAAAAATCCCTTTAAATATCTTCATAACATTAATAGGACACCATTCGTTGAAGCAGTTGAAAATAAAGATTTAGTAGTACATTTTGTAACAAATCTCAGATTTAACACACACATTGAATTAATTGTAACAAAATCACTAAAATATATAGGCTTCATTATTAGGAATTCATAAAATTTAAAGGAAAAACATTAGTTCGGCTTTACAGCTCCTTTGTTAGACCAAATCTCGAATATGCATCTATTATTTGGAAACCTAAGACCACAAAGTATGTGAACTTAATGGGAAAAGTACAATCGAAATTTTTAAAATATGAGTATTTAAAAGAATTGCATGTTATCTATGTACACAAATTACGAAACCTTCTTAGATATACTTAAATTTAAAGCTTTAAATTCCAGAAGAGATTGCGGGGTTAATATTTCTGTATAAAGCATTACGTTCTATTATTGATAATATTAATATCATTGCAAATATATTATTTTATGTACCAAATAAAATAAGTAGATTTAAAAAGCTTTTTTTTCACTCCAAGAGCAAACTCCATAAAAATTCACCATTAAACAGAATTGTATATTTATATAACTTCATTATTTAGATGTGGATACTTTCAATATGTCTGAAACTTAGTTTAAAAATGCAATAGTCAAAAACCATTTTTTCGTAGATTAATACAAATATTTAAATTAGAAATAGTTGTATAATTACCATGTCACCTTCTCTCTTCTTTTCTTTTCTTTACTTTTCTGATTGTTTTATATTCCTTATTATTTTTTCTTATTTCGTTCCTCTTCTTTGGAACTTTTATTGTTATTTATAATTTCTGTATAAGTTATATTTATAAATGATTGTATGTTAGTATATTTTTGTAATTGGGCTTATGCCTGTTATGTTCAGAACAATAAATAATTAACTTCTGTCTTCGAGTTATACTCTTCACAGGTAGACTCACACACGAAACGTTTTCTAAAAATGCCTTATTTTTACTCAGGGAGCCTCAAAACGTGTATTTCCTCTGAAATCTCTGTATATAGAGTTTTTCGATGGAATACAACACTTCTTCTGTGTGTAAGAACTAGAGAAAGTAAAAATAACTTTCCCACTTTAATGAGAAATTTCTTGAAAGACAGGTGTGTCGTTTTTACGGAAGGGAGCGAATCACCCGAATAAATTGAACAGAATTTATTTGCAAGAGTGGCAGCAGTGAGAACGTAACACGTGCGTGGAAGTCGCTCAGTGAATTTGTACCAGAAATTCTTTCGTTTTCGTAATTTGTTCGCTTTTGTTGACTTATAGAATTCAATAATGTATAAGTGGAATTACTTTTTAAACTATAAGTTTACTATAAGTTTACTCCGATTGAATTCATTGTGAAAACTGTAGTTGGTATCTCCTAACATTCCATTAAGAATGTGTGTTGTCCTCCGTGGTGTAGTGGTTACCATACTAGCCTGCAGTTCTATTAAGGATGTGTGGTTTTTGGGCGCTAACTTATCACTGCTACCAATATTGTTCCAATTAAATTAAATTGTGTTTTAGTTATGGACACTCTTTAATTCCTGTGGTCCTTAGTGTCCCATTCTATATTGGGCGTGAAAGACCGGAAATTTTGCTCAGAGGCCTCTTTATCAGGCTTGAGGTTCTTTTACGTGCCGTAAATCTACGACACGGGACACCGGCTTTACTTTCCTTCTGAAGGAAGCCATGCTAAGAATATTTACTTCGGAAAAAGTCCATCGACCTCCACCGGGTTTGAACCCGGGACTTCGGGAACTAGAGGCTAGCATGGTATCACTAGACCACGGAGGACGACAGGTGAAACTTTGGGCAGTAACTTATTTTACCCAAAAATTGCAGCGAGATTTGGTTTCTCTTCATAACATTAATTTTAGCCCAGTTAAGAAATCCACCAGCAAATCAACACTTTAAAGTTGATTACAAAGGACTTCCGGTACAAACGCAATTTAAGGACCACACTGGGGGAGTGAACGTGAAATTCCCTAGGATACCTGCTGAACCAGGTTATTAATGCAAATATACAGAGAGTGCCAAAAAACTACGAACCGGCTGCGCGGTGTTTTTGCTGTCCGCATCCTCGGCGCTCGTTGTCGTCTGCCGCTATCATAGAAAGACGCGGATGAAACGATACAACATTTTTAAAACTACTTTTAAGGTTTTACTTACCAACTTTATGAAAGGAGATGCTGAAACTGGCCACCGTCGCTGTCCATACATTTTTGGCACCTCTTTAGGAAACTACCCATCACTCGCCGTAGTTCACGCTGACAAATTTCCTGGCAGATATTTTATTTTAATTCTTCCAGGGCGTGTGGGTTTGTCTTGTACGCTTTATGTTTTAACTTACCCCCAGAGATAGAAGGTCCGGGGCCCGGGGGGGCCACAAATCTCTACTAATAATTTTGTCCTCAAACACACTTTCAATTGTTCTCATCGAAATATTGGCCGTATGAGCTGTTGCAGAGTCTTGTTGAAAAAAGGCAAAATCACGCTCCCTGTCTGTTAATTCTCTATAAACAGGGGGCAAAATTTTACAAGGCAAACCACACACACCGTGGAAGTATTAAAACAAAATATCCGCCAGGAAATTGCCAGCATTTTTCTCAACGTGAACTACGACGAGTGATGGATAGTTTCCTAAAGAGGTGCCAAAAATGTATGGACGACGACGGTGGCCAGTTCCAACATCTCCTTTCATAAAGTTGGTAAGTAAATCCTTTAAAAGTAGTTTTAAAAATGTTGTATGGTTTCATACGCGCCTTTCTATGATAGCAGCTGACGGAAAAGAGCGCCGAGGACGCGGACAGGAAAAACACCACGCAGCTAGTTTGTAGTTTTTGGCTCTCTCTGTAGTATAGAATTTGTATTTGCTAACCGCCTTTTTATCCACGATTCGTTTTTTCCACGGCATCATGGGTAAAAGGAATCACTGCTAAGGTTTATAAACTTGTACTTTAGTCCATATACAACAGTAATGTGCACTTTCATAAAAATGAAATGAGTTTAAAGAGCGCTCTGTGTCATATGTTCTCCAATATAACTATGCTATGTGTTGCGATCTGTAACATTTTGGAAAATACATCCAGAAGACAAATAGCAAGCCTGAATTTGATACGCGCTGAAATGTGGATTGTAGAGAAGGGGTTGTTTACTCTCCCACAATGTGAAGAAACCTAGTGGCGGCGGCGTCTTCTTCTTGAAGAAGGAATGCGTGCCCTGTTTATGGCCGGGGCCTGTACGTGTCTATGAAAAGGAAAGGTCTACTTGCCGAGATCCCATCTCCCATTCACCTGGTCACGTCCAGGACGTCTTCCACATCTGTCCTTCTCAAGGTGTGCAAAGTGAACCAACCCACCTGCACACTCATTTTTGTTAACTTAAACGTTTTCAATGTTTAGTTATTTTATTGAAATACAATTTAGTTTAAAGGAATATAGATATAATTGATCCAACTGTCAGATTCGAGGTGTACAAGACCAACCTGAAAAAGTATAAGTAGAGTAGAAAAATATATACGATCCCACAATACCACTTCCAAGAAATAGGGGATATAGGCTTGATAGTGGGATGATCACCAAGTTCTTCCTTGTCCCTTGGAATATGCTCGGCCTGAAGAACAACAAACTAAAGGATATTGTAATCACCACTCTTAGAGGATCAGTAACTTCGCTTCGTAATCATTTGTACACAAATTCATTTAGCATGTGTAATTGATAACAAATTTATTTCTATTATTCTTTTTCCTTCTTCTTCTTATTGTTACTCTTTATTATTATTATTATTATTATTATTATTACTGAATTTTTCTTTTTTCTATTTTTGATAACTTTGATCCGTACTTTGAAATTCAGGCTTTATTTGTTATCCGTTTATATGTTCCTTGTTTTTCTCATTTCATTGTATTGCCAAAAATGCTTTGTCCATATTGGTAGCCTGTATATACAGGGAGATGTATTTCAATAAACCATTAATACATAAGTTATGCATGTAGTGGGATACGAGCATCATTGCCGCTCGAATGTGTTTTGCAAGAACGAGGCGTAAACCGAGTTCTGCAATTCCATGAGAACGGTAATTGTGCTCGTATCCCACTACTTGCACACAGTATATTATCCGCGACTATTTAGGGTAATACATCTCTGAAATTTGGAATATCCACAACAAGTAAGATATCTTGTCGACATTTATGCCAGTTATTACACATAACAACGGTAATGTTTTGGCCATGTTTTAAAATTCTAGCTTGCATGATTATTTGAGTATTAATTTTATTGTGTAGATGCATTCTTCTAAACAACTCTCCACAATAAGCACATTTAAAAATATTCATATAAAAATTCGGGTATTACAGTAAAGGAGTTTACATAAAGATCTATCATATAGAAATTATATATTAACCCCTAATTATTGTAGAAGAATTATTACACTTGTACTTGGTAGTTTTTTTATTTTTCAAAAATTAATGACTTAATTTCTCAAAACTAAAGCATTATTTTAAAAAAGTGTATCGTAATTTTCTTTTTATGTGCTTTTGAGGGGAAGTACAAAACTTGAAATAAACTGGCTAACAATTGCACCGCGTGGAGCATTCTGAGTATGGGAAAATGCTGTAGAAGGTCTGCCAGAAAACAGGGTTTAAACTTAGGTGTGTCTATTAATAAGCAAGCATTTATAGCATCAATTAATTGGTGATTTAAATACACTAAGGGGAAAAAATGTTTTCTTAAATTTTAAAATTCATATTGTTTCATTATAAAAAAATAATTTTTCATAAAGTTTAGTTTAATTTCAGGGCACTTACTTTATCTGTGTTCATGACGATAGCTGATACATAAATAACAATAATCATTCAATAAACATTGTGATTCAATGTAAACCAAAACGTCGTTATGGTCATCGCAGCCTTCGGATCCCCAAGCGGCGACCTTTGTGCAGTAGCCAAACACTTGTTCCCTACCCTCCCTAACCGCAAGCACCATAAAATCTTAGTGACATCCATGTGCATATGCGCGTTGTTGCCAAAATTAAAAATAGTATTTAAAAGCAAAACTTTGCAGGTGATTTCCACATGTACAGAATACAATCATGCAGTTTGTCTGCTTGCTTTACACACAAAATAACTATGTAAATAACTATGAATCGCATAGTAATTACATTTAAGTTGCAAACGCTTTAAAATATAACTGAACTAATGAATGATCTGAACTAATATACTGCGCTACAAGAATAGAAATGCATGTTAACATATCCGAGAAAAACTTAGAAACATGTTCCGAATAAACTATACATTGTTGGACTATCATTAAATAATTAAAATACATAAATATTAATTTATTTTGAAAGAACTCTTACTCCCAAATCAAAGCATCATTTTTGATTATGCTGTGCGCGGAGCTATGGTAAAAAGTTTTTTATCACTTGTATCACAACAATGTTTTATTAATATAAAGCTAATACAAGAAGTTGTGTATTGTTTAAGGTGTAAGATTTATAAGCATGACATCTTCTGTTTACTTAAATGAATAGCTTTATTATAAAATGCAGGATAAGTAAAAATACGAAGGCAAAAGAAAGAAAATAAAAAAAAATCTTATGTATTATATTCACAAGATTATCTCTACTCACTCTTCTACAAACTACTTTCACAAAAGCTTATTCTATCTACTTCTTAAATAATAAGATAACATTTCATTGCACATATCGTTGTAAATATAAGGATACATAGGCTAAAGCGATAGTCAGATTTTTAAAATACAGATGACTATATGATGACTTTGAAATTCCATGCTCTTAGCATGACCACGAGGAAAATACAAACAGAGACTTCCAACTTGTATTTCAAAATTCAAACCAACAACAAAAAATTTCTCGGAAATGGTTAACACAATTTGACCTAAAATTTGTCCTTTACCGAGATTGCATTTTACGCAGAGTAAGATTTTGTCTCTCTCTTAGAATTTACCAGTAATACAACAAGTTGAGAACGAGGAAAATTTTACAAGTTATTCCCAGAATATAAAATTCATGATACAAATTTTATTTTTCCTGCAAATATCTTAAACTTGCGGTATTTTACTAAAAATCGTTAAGCTGTTTTTGAGAAATTCAAAACAATAACAAACATTTTTCCACATAAAAGGTTCTTTTCTACATGTTCTTGAACATTACACATAAAAATCTGGCTTTGCTTATTCAGTTTTTGTAGCCCTTTTCTTCGTGGTCTTGGCATTACTGATATTCGGCAGAGGGTCACTTGCTGGTGCGACCGGAGGGGCATCAACTTGGTTCGTTTCCCAAGGTCTCCACATCTTAATTAAACTATTAAACGCTAATAACTATTAAACACTGCTAAACTTACAAAACTGCACTAAGTAAAACACTATATAACTTCTCTGAAGAAGTAATATAGAAGCTTAGCTGAACATGGAAGAAAAGCACGAGCAAACAGTCACAGCTGCTAAAACCGAAGGAACAGCAGAAATGACATTGCAACAACGCTTTGCTTTGGTGGAGCTGGAGAAAGGACCACGTGTTGTGTTTAAGGGATGGGAAGACCCTACTAATCGTTTACTGATGAGTTTATGGTCAGGCTTCAAAGCTTTCCGTTCGCTTTGAAGCCGGTTGGGGAAAGGATGCCCGCGACTAGTTTAACATTATTTGGTTGAGCACAGTAAAGATATTAATTTGTTTACGATAACAATAAAATGATATAGATTATCTGGAACCAAGAAAACTTGGATATTTCGTTCTGAATTCTGAAGATAGTATCTCTTCAGATATCGAAGTAACAGCTTCGATAGTTGTTGCCAAGTAAATCGAGAGTGAAGTATGAAGTGACATTCCTATGTGAAGTTACGAGAGTAACATCGTAGGATGTGTTTACGGAGGGGAACACCTCACGCACTGCAACCAGTTTATCTATTGTGGCTACATCCCCCCCAGGAGGCAGGGATGAGGTGAAGAAGCCGCAAGCAGACAGCCCCACAGAGACGCGCAGAAGTCCCTAATATAGACTAGTTAAATGATATTCGAACCCACTAGCGGCCTCTCTCTACTGCGCGAGACAGCCGGCAGTCGCCAGGGAAATTGCGCCGGCAGAGGCGGACTAAAATCTTTACCTTATAATAGATGCTGGAAATGTTGACCTTCTGCTCTCAAACAGACAGCATATCTCGTGTAAATATTCTCGCTCAGTCTCTGAAGCTCAGCAGCAGGAATTCTTGTGATTCCTTGCACTATGTTTTCTCTAAGTTCCTGTAGTGTGCGAGGATTGGAACGGTACACGTTGTCTTTTAAAGAACCCCACAAATAAAAATCACAACTCGTTAGGTCAGGAGAACGAAGGGACCACAAATCAACACTAATTATTCTGTCATGAAACACCTCTCTTATTGCATGTAATGATTCGGCAGCCGTATGCGCTGTTGCAGAATCTTGCTGGAACCAACCATACGATATCTCTTCTTCTGTCAAGCGTTTACAAAATGGCCTCAGAATTAACCTCTGATATCGCTCTGCATTTATTGTTTCATGAAAGAATATGGGCCCTATCATTCTTCTACCACTTATCGCAAACTAGACTCCAATTTTCTGATCATAATGAGGCGTTTCATCACAAGAATTCCTGCTGCTGAGCTTCGGAGAGTGAGCGAGAACATTTACACGAGATATACTGCCTGTTTGAGAGGAGAAGGCCAACTTTTCCAGCATCTATTATAAGATAAGGATTTTAGTCCGCCTCTGCGGGCGTAATTTCCCCGGCGACTGCCAACTGTCTCGCGCAGTAGACAGCGGCCACGAGTGGGTTCGAATATAATTTAACAACCCTATATTTCCAATTTGAGCACCCGCGTACCAATAGAGGCGCAGAATTCCGTGAGAGAGCGACGAAGCGACCTAACGTGCGGGACAACGCACCCTGGCCTTTACGGGGAGAAATCTTTGCAATGCGCAAGCAATTACGCCATCTGCCTGACATCGGCAGCACCGCAGGACCCGAAAACACATCTGAAACGTGAGAGGCAGAGATTGAACAAGAGGAAAGGGCAAACAGTGGTAGAATACACCACCCCAGCATTCGCCTAGGTGACCAGGGGAAAACCACCAAAAAACCCAATGGTTAGAGTGGTCGGTCACCGGGAATCATCCCGGGCAGTGCCGTATTTAGAGGGGGGGTTCTAGGGTTCAACCCCCCCGAAACTTCTTGCAGTTTTATTTATTTAAATTCATAGCAAACCAATATGGGAAAACGTCGTTAGATAACAGTAGGTCTATTACTAGTACTACATTTACAAGAAAAAGGGAAACTTAATATCGTCGCCTTACATAGGGAAGGTGACCATACACTCCGGTTTTTGGAGCAGTCTCCATGTTTTGTGCTGTAAGGTGGAATATGCTCATTCTGGTGAGTACTTTTTACTTTCTCTACTACGTATAGTAAGTAGGGGAAGTATTGTATTCCACCCAAAAATTCCATACCGAGATTTCACCGGAAATATATGTTTTGAGACCGCCTGAATCCAAAAAAAGCATTTTTGGAAACATGTCCTTGTGTGTGTCTGTCTGTGAACAGCATAACTCAGAAACGAACAGTCGGATAAACACCAAACTTGGTATTTAGGTTCAGTATCTTCCAGAGATTCTCTTAAAGAAAATCCCCCCACCCCAGATTACCCTTTACATGGAACATTTTTCGAACATTTTAATTTTCTCAAAAATGGCTCTAACGATTTTGATTAAAATATCGTATGTTTAAGATATTTATTTACTGACAAATAAAACGTATATCTTGAATTTTCTGGGAATGTCTCCAAAAGTATTCTTCATTGTGAACGACTTTTGCATAACTGGTAAACCATAAGAGATAGACAAAATTTTACTACACAAAAAATGTAGATCGCGTTAAAATACACAATTTATGTCATATACATTTTTTGTTGAGTGAACCATTTTCGAGATATTGCTTGTTTTTCCCTTAAATTTGTCAATACTTACTTTCTCAAACGGGAATTCGTTATTCATTTTTTTGTCTTGGATATGCAAAAAGTATTAATCTGTGGCAAAGAGAATGGTGCTGCACATAGCAACCAGCTATTAAGAGATATGTATATGCTTAAAGGCTACTGTATTTCTATATTGCCCTTGCAAATACAAAACAAGGGGAACATAGTACGCCTTAAGCGATAGTCAAATATTTTTAGAACTGGTCGCTATGTGTAAAATGTAATTCTCTTTGCATGTCAAAAGATCGTTTCTGCAAATGTTTATCTCGATTAATATGAAATAGATGGAGAATAAGAGTGCGTAAAAATAGTTTGTACAAGAGTAGAGAAAGTCGTGTGAGTGTAACACATCAGTGTTTCTTGTCTATATAATGTCTCCAAGCAATTTTCTTATCCATTAACGTCTATATACTACAGAGTAGGTGCATGGTAACTGTGTGCGGCACTGTTAAGTGGAAAACCCTCCGCGAAACCTTTTTCTGGGTACCGGCATGAACCTGGGATCTCCCGATTGTGGGCCACAGACGTGGTTCCCTAAGCTATCCTGCTCGGCGAGTAATAAAGCTTTGCCAAACATTTTGAGCTTTTATCAGTATGTTAGGGCATTCATTGTCGTGGTGAGCTTTATCTCATTTTACACTCAATACCTTCCCTTTTCCCATACATATCAATCAATATAATATTTTTTACTTTTTCTACCACATACTTATAGTAGGTGTTCAAAGTATCAAAAATTCGATATATAGATTTCAGTGAAAATACATGTTTTTAGAAAACAGTTCCGTTATTTTTTATTTCTTCCAAAAGGCTTCGGCTTATTCTTTTTTATTAAAATGCCATATGTTTAAGATAGTTAAATGATTAATAAAATGTATGTATCAAATTTCCTGAGCATAGCCTGCAAGTTATTTTCATTTATGTAAAGTTTGTATCAATTTCCATAGCTGATAGTGATGAATCATAAGGGATTACTACAAACTTAGGACAACAAATAATGCAGAGCTCATTAAAATATACAATTTGTGTAAGATAACTTTTTTCGTATCTATACCTATATTTGACAGGAAATATGAGGCCCCTGAATACAAATAAGGCACTTTTAGAAAAAGGTCCTTGTGTGTGAACAGTATAATTCAAAAACGAAAAGTCGGGTAAGTACCACATCTGATATTCAGGTGCAATAACTTCCAAAGATGCGACATGAAAATTTTTAAAAAAGAATTCCCCCATCCCAATTACTCTTTACACGAAATATTTTTAAAAAATTTTGACTTTTTAAAAAATGGCTCTAACGATTTTGCATAAAAGATCATATTTTAAAGATATTTACATGACAAATAAAATGTATATTTTGAATTTTCCGGGAATAACCTGTGAATTCCTTTTCATTAGGAGGGAATCTCGTATAACTGGTAAACGTTAAGCGACAGACGAAAACGTACTACATAAAAACTGTATATCTCTTTAAAACACACAATTTACTTAAATACGTTTTTCTGTGGCATAAGCCGTTTCTGATATATCCGTTATTAAAGCTTCGAATTGCTGAATACTTGTCATTCTCTTAAAGTTCTGTCAACATTCACTTGTTTCTCGCGATGTCATGGAAACAGTATGAATTTTAAGGCCAGCATATAGCGTCCAGCTGTTAAACATTTGACTATCGCTGTTCTTTTTGTATCTATAACGAAATATGTAATGTAGATATTTCTGCAAAGGTTTATTTGCGTTAAAAAGTAACAGACAGAAAAATACGCTTTAGTAAGACTAGTTTGTATAACCATTAATAAAGGTAGAGGGTATAGAACTTTATGTGAAAGTATCATCCCCCCCTTCATCTTAAGAGCTTGTTACCATGAAAAAACATTAGAATACCGTTCCCGTATGTTGTAAGTAAGCACGCACTTGTTTGTTAATTTGAAATAATTCCTGGGCAAACACACATTCTTAGTAACGTAAATGGACGGAAGAAACACTGTCGTGTGAATGTATCACATCAGCAGTTTAGAAGATGCCACAAACGCTGTTGGTGAACAGTCTAACTCAAACAATGTCTAGTAAATGTGCTTAAATTCAGCTGCTTTCAAAAATGCAACACCAAGATTTTCAACAAAATTCTTCCCCCAAAGCAACCACTATATGGAAAATGTGTAACTTTATCAAAAACCACTTCAAACGATTTTTATTAAGGTAACATATGCTTTAAGGTATTTGCATGTTTTGAATTTTATACGGATAACCTGTATAGTCCTCTGTATTTCTGTATTATTTCTTAAAGTAGATTTTGTGTAACTGATAAACCATCATAAATAGAAAAAGACTTACTACACAAAAAATCTGATGTGTTACACTCACATGAGTTTCTCTACTCTTGTACAAACTATTTTTACAAACTCTTATTCTCCATCTACTTCATGTTAATCGAGATAAACATTTGCAGAAACGATCTTTTGGCATGCAAAGAGAATTACATTTTACACATAGCGACCAGTTCTAAAAATATTTGACTATCGCTTAAGGCCTACTATGTTCCCCTTGTTTC
The DNA here is from genome assembly GCA_030765065.1 of Deroplatys truncata. Taxonomy (NCBI): domain Eukaryota; kingdom Metazoa; phylum Arthropoda; class Insecta; order Mantodea; family Mantidae; genus Deroplatys; species Deroplatys truncata. The sequence goes on along the minus strand of CM060985.1, from coordinate 19,196,786 downwards.
GTATTTACAAGGGCAATATACAATTACAGTAGCCTTAAAGCACATACATATCTCTTAATAGCTGGTTGCTAGGTGCAGCACCATTCCCTTTCCCACAGATTAATACTCTTTGCATATCCAAGACAAAAAAAATGAATAACGAATTCCCATTTGAGAAAATTATTGAACAATTTAAGGGAATAACAAGCAATATCTCGAAAATGGTTCACTCAACAACAAAAATATATATGACATAAATTGTGTATTTTAACGCGATCTACATTTTTGTGTAGTAAAATTTTGTCTATCTGTTATGATTTACCAGTTATGTAAAAGTCGTTCAGAATGAAGAATACTTTTGGAGACATTCCCAGAAAATTCGAGTATAACATTTCATTTGTCATGAAAATATCTTAAACATATGGTATTTTAATCAAAATCGTTAGAACCATTTTTGAGAAAATTAAAATTTTCGAAAAATGTTACATGTAAAGGGTAATCTGGGGTGGGGGGTTTTCTTGAAAACCTTCGTGTCGCATCTCTGGAAGATACTGAACCTAAATACCAAGTTTGGTGTTTATCCGACTGTTCGTTTCTGAGTTATGCTGTTCACAGACACACACACGGACATGTTTCCAAAAATGCTTTCTTTGGATTCAGGGGGTCTCAAAACCTGTATTTCCAGTGAAATCTCGGTATCAAATTTTTGGGTGGAATACAATACTTCCCCTACTTACTATACGTAGTAGAGAAGTAAAAAATGTAGACAGAACTCATAAAAGATACAAATTGCGTCAAATATTTTATGGAATTAACCATTTCTGAGAGGCTTCTATTTGTTTTACATCTCTTTAACTACGTGGTCATATCGCGACGGATCTGTGGCGGACAGTGAACCCTCTAGGTCTCATCCCTGTACCATACTATCTTACTTTGTCACATGTCCACAGAGGCCTTAGTGCTAGGTAACTGTATTTCTGCTTCTACAGCTACCGGGCAGATGGTTACCTGCTTTCATTTTCTGTGTACAGATGGCAGAGCAATCGCTATTACCACATACTTTCATTTTTACTATTGTTTTAGACGTAAGGTGGAAATTTGGTTCGTGATATCAAACATCCAATCCGATATTTGCTTTGGCGATTGAGGGAAATCACGAAAAAAAAAGAAACAGTAGACTGATCGGACCAAGGATTTGAATCATAAACATGAGGGTATTCGGTAAGATAAAGACAATGCGAGAAGGATGAACACTCTTAGTATAATTACAGAAGTGGCTTACTGTTTCATCTCGTACCTCAGATCTTGTACCACTTAGTTTATATTTTGAATTCGGAGATCACCAAATCTCGCCATTTTTACAGTTTTTACCAACAGCCAACTGGGCAGGAAAATGGGCTTCCAAGATTCCTAGTTAAATTAAATTCTGGTTTTTTTGGGGGGTTATAGGTAAGGATATTCTTCAGGTGTTGAATAGGAGTTAGAAGGAGATATGGGTAAAGGTAGGGGGAGTACCGCGTTAGCACCTCCGTTAGTAAAGTGTTGGTTACTAGCTGCCGGCCGTGCCGGGAGCGGTTTGTCGGACCTGGAGCACAGCCATGGCACAAGTCCCTGGCTGCCACCCGGGGGTTAAGGTGAAGGAAGGTTAGGAGAATTTATTGCTCTTTAATCATTGTGAACTTGTCTCATCGATTGCTGCGCCGATAGTTAGGTCTTACAAGTGGTAGATTTGGCAGTTGGACATGTGACGTGTGCGATTCCATAATGCTCGGCAAAGGATGTAGCCTTCATCAGCTGCTGGTGGTTGTTCTGTAGTACTTGAAGCTTCTGTAGAATGGTAGTCTCGCTGTCCCGGTGCTGCTCTCGAAGCCCAGCAACTGAGGCCTCAAGGGCACCCAGCCGCGTGGGTCGGTCGTCGCAGTCGCTGTCCGTGGAGTTGTCTGGTACCGTGAGGTTGTGCTCGATGCGCATCAGCTTGCGCTGGCACGAATCGAGCACCTCGGAGCTGTTGTCGTCCTGGACTGTCTGACGAAGTCGCAGGAACTGGGTGGCGAGTGTTGAGAGGTGTCGAATGGTGGTGCGGTGCTTGGCCTCCAATGCCGCAAGGCGCGCACTGGAAGTCCGGTGCAACGCCTCGAGGCGAAGGCCGAGGTCACGCAAGGTGTGCTGAATCTCCTCAAGAGCGCCCTGAAAGTCCGGTGTGCAGGAAGGCCCATTTTGTTGCAATGTTTGTGTGGTTGTTGTCCTCGGTTCCTGATAAATCGGCGTAGTGGCGTTTTGGTTTGTGGTGATCTGCGCTGCTGGTTCTGGATGGTTGAGAGGCGGTGCAGGAGGCGGAGTTGGCTGATGTCGACGTTGCTGTGCCCTTGGGTAGCGCGGGCACGATGCCTGGCCGGTGAAGTGGTCACCACCACCGCAGGTAGCACAGTAGCGGTGCCGAGAAGCCAGGTTGTGCCCGGTGCAGCTGGCGGTGAGCGAGGGCAAGTCGCAGTAGTGACACCTTGCATTTATGGACGCGCTTTAACTACTGTGGTCCTTAGCGTCCCATTCTATATTGGGCATGAAAGACCGGTGATTTTACTCAGAGACCTCTTTATCAGACTTGAGGTTCTTTTACGTGCCGTAAATCTACGACACGGGACCAACAGCTTTACTTCCCTTCCGAAGGAAGCCATATTAATGATTTTTACGCCCGAAAAAATCCATCGCCCTCCGCCGGGTATGAATCCGCGACCTCGGGAACTAGAGTCTAGCAAAGATTCCTAGTGGAATCAAAGCAGAGGTTATAGGGATAAAAAAAATGAATGTAGGAGGGAAAAAAGCTATGAAAAGAAGCTATATCTCGATGTCGCGAGTTCAAACCCGGCAAAGGGTGATGGATTTTTTTCGGGCGTAAAAATTCTTAGCATGGCTTCCTTCGGAAGGGAAGTAAAGCCGGTGGTCCCGTGTCGTAGATTTACGGCACGTAAAAGAACCTCAAGCCTGATAAAGAGGCCTCTGAGCAAAATTACCGGTCGTTCACGCCCAATATAGAATGGGACGCTAAGGACCACAGCAGTTAAAAGAGTGTTCATAAATAAAACTCAATTTCAATGTTTAATGTAAGTTTAATTGCGATTGCTGAATAAAGCATCAATGAGACCATACATGGCTCTCGCTTGAGTCTCCAGTGTCCTCTTGCATCTACAACCACGAAATGTGTAGGGATAGCATTTTAATGCAAAAGCTTGTCAGAAAGTATGCTCCCGTGGTATACAGTGAGTTAATTTATTGTTTAAATCTACTAATTTAGATAATATTTTATCTTACATATAATGCATATTTTGTTTGGTTTTATTAATCATCATAAGAGTTCAGTAGATTGTAAATTATGCTGGTTATATGCTTGTGCATTTTATAAATATATTTTTATTTTATATATTGCGACTGTATATCTGATTTAGAATACCATTTTCCGAATAGTATGTGGCAATGAGTCAGTCCTGAAACTTGCCAACACTGATGGTAGTTTACATGCAGCACAATGTATATCCTTATCTGGTCGCAACCGTTCCCTCACGGCCCTGGGAATCGAGTTCACGTGTGGTGGTTATTCTTATATGTATACTGAATTTAGTTTAAATCTTATTGTTTAATATTTCTTTAGATTTACAAAAATGTAACGTTCTAATTTGCTCAAAGAAGAGAATTTGAAAATATTCAACCTTAAATAGTTTTAGAAATTCAATTCCGAAAATGTTGGTGCAGGTTTGCAGTTGTTCTCCAGTTGGAAGTTACTGCAGTGTGGCGGTTCTTGTATTTCCTGTCACACGAGTATGTATATCCCAACATACAGTGAGTTGAATAACGATATGGTTCCCACAACTGTTTTATTCTCGAAGGGATTAATTCAAGTTGCATGATTGGAAGTTTTCAATACCTAAATGCACACATATTAAAGAGATTAATTAGAGCATAAAATTGCTGTCCCTAGCAATGAAAAAGGTTTATGCTAACGTTTAACATGAAGCGGATAGAGAAATACGTTTCTGTGAGATAAAGGATAGTGTGAATGTATATATTCCCAAAGGCTTATCAAAGTCCAAGTTGTGCCGTTCTCAACTTAGCCCGCTACCAATTCCAGACAAATTAGAAAGGAGCCGTATATTACAGGAGCGTCGTATTTTACAAAAGTTTTGGCGCTGAGCCCCCCCCCCTCAGGTGAACGTAAAATAGAAAGTCTTATGAATTGGTTCATCCTTGTGCTCAAGCGTCTTTATGCTCTCGTGTTTTCATGTCCCTTTTAAAGGAGATTTTATTGCGAGAGAACGCGGCTCACACACCTGTTCTTGTGTTCGTCACGTGCAATACTAGCTTATGTCGCTGCACTCACATACACAGTAGGTAGAGAAGGTTCGATACCGAGATTTCACCGGAAATACATGTTTTGAGGTCGAAAAACATTTCTAGATAAGGGTCCGTTTGTTTGTGTGTATGTACGCGCGCATATAGACAGCATAACCCAAAAAGGGAATATCGGATAAATACCAAACTCGTATTTAACTTCAGTACCTTCAAGAAAATCCTCCCATCCCAAATTACCTTTACATGAAAAAAATGTCGTTACTTTTTATTTTCTCAAAAATGGCTCTAATAATTTTGACTAAAATACTATATGTTTAAAATATTGCGTAACAGATAAAATACACATCTTGAATTTTCTGCGAAAACCTTTCATTCGAAATGAGTTTTGTATAATTGGTAAACGGAAGGGGGGACACAAAATCTTACTATACACAAAATATAGATCTCATTAAAATACACAATTTAATCAAACATTTTAGGTATTCTTGTTATTGGTTTCAACTTTCAAATATTTATTCTCTTCTCAACTGGGAAGTCGCTATTCGTTTTTTTCTCGTGGTCATATAATGAGCATGGAATTTCAAAGTTATTACATAGCGACACGCTGTTTACTCTGGCAATCGTTGTAACTACTGTATCCTATAACGAAATGTGTAAATGCGAGTTGATGGTTTATCTGGATTAACAACAAGTAGATAGAATAAGCATTTATGAGGATAGTTTGTGGAATAATTGGTAGATTTTTTACATTTTCTACTAATCACCTGTACTAAGTAGAGGAAGTATTGTATTCCACCTTAAAATCCGATATAGAGATTTACCGGAAATGCACGTTTTGAGATTTCCTGAATAAAAAGAAAGAAAGAAAAAAGCATTTTCATATAAAAGTTCGCGCGCGCACGTGAGAACCTTAACTCGAGAACGAAAACTCAGTTAATTTCCAAACTTGGTATTCTAGTTCCGTATCTTCCAAGGATGCGACCGAAGATTATCAACCACTACCACACCTAAACTATACTTTACATGGAACAAGATTCGTTATTTTTAATTTTTTCAAAAAATGCCGTATGTTTAAGATATTTACATGACAAATAAAATGCATAACTATATTACATTTTCTACGAATAGTAGGTGAAGTCGCCTTCATAATTTCGTATAAATGCGTATAGATAATTGGTTCACCTAACATATTAACAATAAGTTACTACACAAAATATATAATTTATTTAAAACACGCAATTTGTTTCAAATAACTTTTTCTGGCATTAACCATTTCAGAGAAATTCTTTACTATTCGTTTTAATTCTGAAATACTTATATAGGGTAGTTAAATTATATTCGAATCCAATCGCGAGCCTCTCTCTACTGTGCGAGACAGCCGGCATTCGCCGGGGAAATTAGGCCGGCAGAGGCGGACTAAAATCCTTACCTTATAAAAGATGCTGGAAATGTTGACCTTCTGCTCTCAAATAGGCAGCATATCTCGTGTAAATATTCTCGCTCACTCTCCGAAGCTCAGCAGCAGGAATTCTTATGATTTCTTGCACATTGTTTTCTCTAAGTTCCTGTAGTGTGCGAGGATTGGAACGATACACTTTGTCTTTTAAAGAACCCCACAAATAAAAATCACAACTCGTTAGGTCAGGAGAACGAGGGTGCCACAAACCAATACTAATTATTCTGTCATCAAAACACCTCTCTTATTCCATGTAATACATCGAAAGCCGTATGTGCTGTTGCAGAATCTTGCTGGAACCAATCATACGATTTCTCTTCTTCTGTCAAGCAATTGCATAATGGCCTCAGAATTAACCTCTGATATCGCTCTGCATTTATTGTTTCATGAAAGAATATGGGCCCTATTATTCTTCTAGCACTTATAGCACACCACACTCCAATTGTCTGATCAAATGAAGCGTTTCATCCAGTAGCACAGGTTTTTCTGAAGCCCAGTATCGACTGTTGTGAGTATTCACACGTCCACTTAGATGAAATCAAGATTCATCAGTGAAAAACAAAAGCTGCGGCTCAATGAAACCCCTTTCTACGGATTGAAAAACCAGTTACAATAGTTCACACGTTTAGCGCGATCATTTGGCTTTAACGCTTGCACTCGTGTGTAGCGATAGGGCTTCAGTTTCAACAGACGTGTAGCATTTCTCGCAGAAGATCGAGATACACCTGTTTGCTGCGCTAGTTTTTTCAGCGATTTTCGAGGCGAACGCTCCAAAGCGGCACCAATCACAAGAATTCTTGTTGCTGAGCTTCGCAGAGTGAGTGAGAATATTTACACGAGATGTGCTGCCTGTTTGAGAGCAGAAGGTCAACATTTCCAGCATCTATTATAAGGTAAGGATTTTAGTTCGCCTCTGGCGGCTGTCTCGCGCAGTAGAGAGAGGCCGCGAGTGGGTTCGAATATAATTTAACTACCCTATATTTTTAGCATCTGCTAAGTCACTACATATATATTGCCCTCCTTCGTGCTATACAAAATAAAATTTGAAAGCCATCACATAGTGACGTGCTTTTAAAAGATTTGACTATGCTTAAGTCTACTCTATTTCTCTTGTACGCACAACGAAATGTGCCCTGAAACCATTTCTGCAAATGTTTATTTCGATTAACAAGCAGCAGATAGAAGAATAAGCTTTTGTAAGAATAGTTTCTAGAAGAGTGAACTTCATGTGAAGGTTTTTTTATGGTAGCTATTGTTTCATTTTAACTTGTGGAGATATATAAATGGTGCCCTGCTAAACTCGCATTTTAGAGCCGGTGAAGCTGTTCACAGGCTACCCCCAGAAAATTCAAGACACTTATTTTATTTATCGTCAACATAACTTATTTTAACCAAAATCATTATAGATATGAGAAAATAAAGATTTACTAAACCATTTCCACTTAAAGGGTAGTTTGGGGAGAGGAATTTTCTTGAAAATGTTTATGCCGTGTCCAAGTTTTCGTTCACACACACACACACACACACACACACACACACACAATATGTTTACTTAAGCAGTAGAAGAGATGTACAAACATAACCTCACTCATGTAAGTAGTCTAGGTGAAAGCAGACTACACACTGATCTGTGTAATGAAACGACATATCGACTGTGCTGCTACCTAGTATATAAATCACGAGAGATCAATACTGAATGTGTTAAATAAAGAACGTTAAGCGCATACGAGAACGATAAAAAATAACTCTAGAAAGTCATGTTTCTAAAAACAAATTAAATTTGTTTATATATGTCACATATTTTTAATGTTTGGCGAGTTGATTACCGTGTAGCTTGTTCGATCTGCTCCAATATTTTGTCAATTCTCATCATTTAAACATTTTCTGTTCACCCCAAAAACAATTTTACTAGAGAATGTTTCTGGGCTATGATTCTTTACGATTTTAAATCGTCATTAACGTCCAAACAATGTGTGAACTTCGGCTTAGAAATGCATTTGGTGAAGAAGCCCCATTTAAGGCAACAATTTATAATTGGTACAGCGAATTCAAGAGTGATGAATTCGTGAAGGACGCCCAAAAGCTGCTGTTGCTGATGAAAATATTGCGCCTGTTCGAGCAATGCTTGAGGAAGATCGACTGACATCTTATGGGTTTATTCGGGCGACATTAGGCATTCGTATGAGTCAAATCCAAAACATTTTACATCAAGAATTAGACGTGAGACAACTTGTTGTCGATGGATTCCACATAAACTGACTCCCGATCAAAAACAACAACGCATTGATTGGTGCAGAAAAACTGGAAAAAGGCGGCACTGAAAATTTGATTTGGTATATCATTACTGGCGATCAATCTTGGATTTATTGCTATGATCCTGAAAAGAATCGATCTTTCGAACAGCACAAAAGTCTGACGAATTCGCAGTCCTGGTAAGAAGATGGTTGCTAGTTTTTTTTTTCTTTCTTATAAAACGGGTCATATTGTTTCTATAGCATTAGAAGGTAGACGTACTGCCGATTGAACAATTTCGTGTAAAACGCCCGAAAGGAAAGATAATGTTACATCATGACGACGCATCGTCGCATGCAACTAACAACTGAGCATCTGGAGTCGTCCTCCGTGGTGTAGTGGTTACGACGGTAGCTTCTTGTTCCCGAGGTCGCGGATTCAAACCCGGCGGAGGGCGATGGATTTTTTCGGGCGTAAAAATTCTTCGGAAGGGAAGTAATGCCAGTGGTCCCGTGTCGTAGATTTACGGCACGTAAAAGAACCTCAAGCCTGATAAAGAGGCCTCTGAGCAAAATTACCGGTCTTTCATGCCCAATATAGAATGGGACGCTAAGGACTATAGTAGTTAAAAAAACTCAATTTAAGTATCCGGATGCCCTAAAGGTAAACACCATGAACCCTCCACCATAGTCCTGATCTAGCGTCATGTTATTTCTTTTTGTTTCCAAAAATTAAAGACAAAATGTGTGGAATCACTTTTTCGTAATCAGATGAAGCAATGGAAATTATAAAAACCTGGTTTCTGAAGTCCCTCGGGAAGAGTGGCTTCATTGCTTTAAGGACTGCTTTCATTGAATGCAAAAATGTATTGACGTTAAAGGGGAATATTTTGAAAAGCAATAAAATCATTTTTTTAAACTAGACCTTGTTTGATTTTCTAAAAATGTTCAGTGTCGCCCTCGCACAGGAATTTAAGAGTACTTCATATAGGGTAGGTATGGAAGTAAACGACGAACGCCTCTCTTTACCCCTAGATTCTGACATCCAAATATTCAGTTTTGGAAGCCCGTAAGGCGTGATTTATCAGTAAGTCACTCGCTTAAAACCCAATGAAATCCCGGCAAAGATAATGATGAAATACAACCTTAGTGGGCAAGCGGAAATGCCGCCGCATTGGTTGATAAAGTTGGACGTTTGCCTGCAAATTTCGTTTGGAATGAAAATAGCACAAAACTGCAATTAGGAAGCTTGCCAATTAAACACGGGACATGATACCGGGCACAAAAATTAGATTCCCAATATCGCCCACGTGCACAGCCAGGCAATCGCTAAATAATTCCCAAGAACAACACTTTAATACCTTATGCTTACTGCTAATGTAACACGCAGATGTGGCTGTGGTTGCGTTTCTCCGGGAAACTGACGACCAAATAATATGGGATAGCAACCGCGTAGTCGTGCACTTCAAGCACAAATATTATTATTAATAATAATAATAATAACAATAATAATTCTGTCTCTACCACGTACCTAGTAGGTAGAAGAGCTATTGCATTCCAAGTTTTCACTAGAAATACACGTGAGACCTGCCGAATCCAAAATAAAATGTTTTTTAAAAATTCTGATGTGATACATTCACATGACATTCTCTACACTCTATCTTTATTGGTGTGTATACAAACTATTCTTACTAAAGCTTATTTATCTATTTACTACATTTTAATCTTAATAAACCTTTGCACAAATATCTACATTACACATTTCGTTATAGATACAAAGAGAACAGCGATAGTCAAATGTTTAAGAAATGGACGCTATATGCTGGCCTTAAAATTCCATGTTGTTTCCATGACATCGCAACAAACAATTGAATATCGAAAGGACTTTAAAAGAATGACTCAGCATTGAACAATTCGAACCATTAATAACGGATATCACGAATACGGTTTGTGCCACAAAAAGCTTATTTGAAATAAAGTGTAGGTTTTAAAGATATCTACTGTTTTTGTGTAGTACGTTTTGGTCTATCGCTTAACGTTTACCAGCTATACACGATTATACAGAATTCCTTCCGAATGAAGAGGACTTCACAGGTTATTCCAGATAATTCAAGATATACATTTTATTTGTCATGTAAACATCTTTATGGCGGCGCCGTGACCGCTCACTTCTCACGAAAGAGGCCCGGGTTCAATACCATGTGGATTTGTGGTGGACAAAGCGGCGTCTGGGCGGATTTTCTCCGGTTTCCCCCACCACTCATTCCACCAATTGCTCCATCGTCATGCTTTCTTTCATTCATCTCACTGTCATTTCATATCATCTCCTCCCTCGCTCTCATACGAGGCTTCGGACTAATCACCCTCCTGGCTGTTATTTCTGATCCATAGTCTATGCTCCCCAAAAGGCGTCGGGCCCCAGGCACCGGCTTGTAAGTCCTGGGGGGTGTAAGCCCTAACAACGGGGAGGATAAACAGAGAAAGAACATGTAAATATTTTTAATCAAAATCGTTAGACCCATTGTTTAGAAAATCAACATTTTTGGAAAAATGTTCCATGTAAAGGGGGATTTTCTTGAAAATCTTCCTGCCACATCATTGGAAGGTACTGAACCCAAACACCAAGTTTAGTATTTAGACTTTTAGTTTTTTAATTATGCTGTTCACACACAGCATAATTAAACGTTTTTTTTAAACGTACTTTGTTTGTATTCAGGGGGCCTCAAAACATGTATTTCCGGTGAAGTCTCGGTGTAGAATTTTTGGGTGGAATGCAAAACCGTCTTTACCTACTACGTACGTGGTAGAGACAGTACAAAGGACTGTGTGTCTGGCTGTATGTGCCCATGACCAGTGTAACTCAAACACAAAGATTCGGTTAAAATATTCCCACCCCAAACTACCCTTTATGGGGATTTTTTCTCAAAAATGTATCTAACGATTTTTATTAAAACACCATATGTTTAAGATGTTTGTGTGACAAGTAAAATGCATTCTGGGAACAGCCTGTGAAGTCCTCTTCACTCTGAATGACTTTTATATAACTGGTAAACCATAAGAGACAGACAAAATGTTACGACACAAACAACGTAGATCTACTTAAGGCAGACATTTTATGTCTATTACGTTTTTGTGAAGTCAATAGTTTTTTCTCGCGGTCTGCATAAAGCATGCAATTTTAAAACCATCAGATTGCGATCCGCTTTTCAAAAATGTGACTCCCGTTAGCATGCGTACTGTTCCTTCCTACTCGTAAGTACCTGTAATGAAAGGTTACCTCGATTAACAAGAAGTAGATAGAAGAATAAACTTTTGTATGAATACTTTCTATAGGGTTGTCTCGTAGGTTGGTTCGCTTTTCGTTACGTTTCAATCACTAAGAACGCCTGGGAACACACCTCACCCGCAGTACAGCTACGACAGCGTAGTTGTCGAACTTTCCGTTTACAAACTTTAAACACAAGGTCGTACAAAAGATAAATAACTACTGCAGTTAGGTTTTGTAAACAAACTATTTATTTCCCGCAGTATACACCATTATTGTCGACAATATATTGCCAAGTTCCTGGAGCTAAATTGAGCTCCAATGCCAACACCCGAGTTGTAATTCATGGATTGTTGACTATCGTTTCATGAATTGTTTCCACGTCCGTAACCATTGGCCGTCCAGACCGAGGTTTGTCTTTTAGGGAGAAAATCCCAGCTCGAGATCGACTAAACCACTTTTAATATGCTCGCTTGGTTACTGCATCTTCTCAGTAGACAGCACAAATTTTCTGCCGGCATTGTGAGACGGTTTTACCCTTACGATTGTAAAACAGCATAAGATGTCGGAAATGTTCCTTTTTGCTTTCTATAGTTTGTAAACACAAGTTCTATCCAACGTCAGTCACAAATACACACTGACACATCCAATAGTGAGTCTGGTTGTTGTTCTCTAAGTCGTAGGGGTGATTAGGCAACTAGGATAACTTGAGTTCAGGGTTTTCAGGCACTATACATGGAACTTGCGAGCAAAACGAACCAACTTATGAGACAACCCAATAGATAAGTGAGTAGAGAAAGCCATGTGAATGCTTCACATCCCATTTTTATTCTCTCTACAACGTAGGTAGATAGTATTGTATTCCACCCAAAAGTACAAATGGACACTTTAATGAAATACGTGTTTTGATGCTCTCAGAACTCTAAAAGAGCATTGTTAGAAAAATGTGATATGTTACCTTCACAAAGCTTTCACTAGTTACTATCGTTCATTTTTATATCTGTTTCACAAACTATTCTTTAAAAAGTTTATTTTTTTATCTGCTTCATGTTAGTCGAGAGAAACGTTTTACACATTTCGTTGTAGATATAGAAGACTGAAGCGATAGAGCTGGCTTTCACATTCCACGACATTGCGAGATTTGAAAAATTCAAATCAATAACAACGACTACGGCATACATAGAAGCAAACAAGTTTCCCGAAAATGGCTGCATCGAGTTTGATTAACATACCACGAAACCTGCGAGACAAATTAAAAGTATACTTCGAATTTTCTGCAAAAAGCTTATGAAGTCCGTTACACCTAAAATGAGTTTTGTACAATTTTGTGTAACCGATAAAGCATAAGAGACAGACAAAAATCTAGCACACAAAGCATATATCTCGTTAAAGCACGCAATTTATGTCAATTGTTAAAGTGCTAAGTGGCCGTTCTTTTGTCTCTCGTGATGACGTCTGACAGTAAGATTTGACTATTACTTGTATCCCTCCTGTACCTATAATCACATGAGTATTGAAGCGTTTATCTCATTCACATTAAGTAGATAGAAAAATAAGGTTTTGTAGGAATAGTTTATAGAAGAAATACAAAACCAAGTCAATGTAACACACCAAATTTTTACTTTTTCTACTTGCGTTCCACATACATACTAGGTAGAGAAGGTACTGAATTCCACCCAAAAATTTCATACCGAAATTTCATCGGAAATACATGTTCTGAGGTCCCCTAAATGCAAATAAAGGATATTTAAAAACATGTCAGTAGTCTGTGAAGAGCAGTTGAGTTCAGTATGTTTCAAGGATGCGACACGAAGATTTTCAAGAAAATAACCCCACCGCGACTACCCTTTACATCGAACATTTTTCGAAAATTCTGATTTTCTAAAAAATGGCTGTATCGATTTTAATTAAAATACCATATATGAAACATATTTATGACAAAATGCATATCTCGAATCTTCTCAGAATAGTCTAGGAAGTCCTCTTCATTCTTAAGGAATTTAGTATAATCTTGTATAAGAGGTAAAGTTAAGCGATGGAGTCGAAAACGTACTACACAAAAGTGTAGATCTCTTTAAAACCTACAATTTATTTCAAATAAGTTTTCTGTGGCATAGGCCGTTTCCGAGATATCCATTATTAAAGGTTCGATTTGTTCAATGCTTGTCATTCTTTTAAGTCTCATCGATTTTCAGTTGTTTCTCGCGATGTCATGGAAACAGTATGGAATTTTAAGGCCAGCATATAGCGTCCAGTTGTTAAACATTTGACTATCGCTGTTCTCTTTGTATCTATAACGAAATGTGTAATACAGCTATTTCTGCAAAGGTTTATTTGGAATTAAAACGTAGCAGACAGAAAAATAAGCTTTAGTAAGAATATTTTGTATACCCATTAATAAAGGTAGAGGTTAGAGAAGGTCATGTGAATGTATCACATCAGAAATTTGTTTTCTGGTATAATCATCTCAACAGGTAAAATAGTGGGTATTACAAAACTGTGGTATTTAGTTTCCGACCACACTATTGCTTACAAAATTTGATGCGAGACATTTACACGAATTTCTTACCAATGATACATTTACATGTTATAGTATTCACATAAAAGTTAATCTTCTATCCTCGCTACTTTACTCAGGATATATTTTTACCTAAGGAAGACGGTTACAAAATGCGGAAAGAGCACTCAAATGTTTATTCGTGGTAGCAAGGCCTTGCGATGAAAAGGGGAGAAAAATTAAAGAAATGGCGAACTTTCAAGTATGTCCGTTAGTTGACGCTGAGGAAAGGTACTGGCAATGTGGAATATTTCGAGAACGGCTAACGCTACGAAAAACATTATTGGCACAAATTATGTATTCTAAGGCGCATGTATTAAGTTTTGTTTACCCGTTAAGGCTTTCGTATTACTAGGGCCCGGATTTTTAGGTTTTAACCTATATTTTTCCTCGCTATTTAATTAACACATTTCAAGCTATATACTCATTTGGCACTTCCTGGAGTAGAATACGCGAATTCCATTACACCTAAAAAAACCTAAAGGAGGGTTGACACCTAAATTAACCTAAATGGCTGTTTTTCCTTTTTCGAAATGAAGAATGTTATTTTCGGATTGAAACTCATTGGAAGATTATTTCCACCACTAATGACCAGTAGATAGTTGGATGCAGCTGATAGGTCAGAAGGACGTACTTGGCTGTCCGCTGCCATTTACTACGCCGAGCACTTAAAAGACATTAAAAATGTTGTCTATGAACTGGATAAAACAGAAGTTTCCTGCATTGCCAAGGCTAAGATATCACTCTTAACGCTTCCCTTGCATACACTAAGACACATTTTTGTTTTATACCAGAAGAGCTATTCTCCGGTTGGAAAGTACAACTTTGCCACTGAAAGATATCGTTGTCAATGTTTCCAGTAAAGAAATACCTGGACCAGTGGGAGTTGCATGTTCTTCGATGTTGCACAAGATTCTTCAACGAAATCCTGCTTTTGAAGATATGAAAGGATTGCAGGGAGAAAAGTATACATGAAAACTACCCCTAGAACCTGCTGCACAGGCATCTATATTCTATGTTCCAGTGACGTCATGTTCCGTTGAAAGAACCTTTTAATCATACAAGAATGTGTTATATGATAATAGGTAATTGTTTACGCCAGAAAATTTGAGAATGTATGCAACTATCTACTGCAAGACGAAAAATAAATCTTACATCTAAGTGCCAGAAAAGCAAAATTACTGACTGTATTGATCCACGAAGAAAACATTAAAAACAACTATTTTAATCAAGAAAAACCTAAAAAAAAGACCTATTTTAAGCATATAAGAAACGTAAAATGAAGGTTTATTCCACCTAAAAATCCGGGCCGTCTTATTATATAAAATTGAATAAAGTAAAGGGAGGTACACAAAACGTTGAAACAAAATTAAAAAATACATTAATAATTTTTCATGGCAATATATTGAACATGGTGTGACATTCAAAATAAATGTTAAGCGGCATGTTTTAGAAACTAAAGGGTAGTTTGGGAATGTTCGTGTTTGAGTTATGCCGGTATATACTCATCTTCCTCTCCGGATCACTTGTGTCACTGCTGACCTAAAGAAGGGCAAGCCGTCTTAAAGTTGAGTTTTGTTCTTAACGGTCGTCTTATTATTATATTTCACTGGTAATACCTTCCATTAATCTTTTTTGCTGCAGCCGCAGGTTGTCACCAGCTGAGTTTGGCCTTGCCCTCCCTCCCTCCCCCGTGCAGTTCGATATAACCCCTGCTGAGGTCAGCATTCCCCCCAAAACTCATCGTGATCCCAATCTAAACCTCACGGAATTAAAGGTGAGAGAGAACAAGCTCCACGGCAATAATACTAATTGATTTTGCTAGCGTAGTCAGAGTCATATTCTGGTACTTATTATTTTAAATGTCAGTTAATGCGAGCAATTATTCGTATACACTACCTTCTGTACCATTTGGATATGAAAACCGAAGAAAGTGTTATGCTCAACCCAAAAATATGAAGTCGAGATTTCATCGGAAATTCACGTCTAGAAGACACCCTGAATACAACAACAAGCATTTTTACAAAACGGTCTAGTTCATTTATTTATTTTAGTATCTAACGCCCATTCTTACTGCACACGGCACCACAGGTTGTGGACACTGGTGCTACATGAAATGAAATGATATTTGGGAAAGGAAATTTGGTAAAGAAACGTTCGAAGCCTACGTTTAGGATACCCCCTCCCGGTATTTGTCAGTTATGGGGACTAAACCTAGAAAAAATCTCAGTCATGGAGAATAGTCCTGGCAGGATACGACAGAAAGATTAACAAGAAAATCTCCCATCACAAACTGCTCCACATATATTTAACTAATTATTTTACCGAGCGCGTTGGCTCCACTGTAAGTGCGAGGCTCGCATTTGTAAGGTTTCAGGTTCAATTCGCGTCCAACACCCATTATGATGTGGAATTTTCCGTGGCTTTCCCTTGCTCCGTAGGCGAATGCTGGGATTCTTTTTCACTGCTCTCCTGTTTCAGGCTTCGCAGTGTGAGGCGGTGCCAAACAGATCGCACGGAGTACTTACCGTGTACACTAGAGGTCTGTCTGGTTGTTTGGGTCGCTCATCACCCACTCTGTGCAGTTGCGGCAGTGGATCTGTCTTCGAGCTAGTATTGTTAGGGAACTTCGGCGCGTCTCTTTGGCCTACAGCCCCTTGTGTTTCCTCAGCATCAGCCTGAGAGTGCTAGCTACAAGCTCTGCATAGGTCGCGGTGCGCGAGGTGTTCTCCCTCGTTGTATATCCTATACGTTTTAAACCTAAACATTTTTATTTTTAAAACGCGGCAATTTGCCTTATACCAACGGTTTTCAACCTGGGGGGAGCGCCTCCTGGGGAGGCGTGGTGAGTAATGAAAAATATACATGAATTTGCAGTAGAAACTCGTATCAGATATAGATCTCAGAAAAGAATCCACTGCAAATAATTATCTTCGTGACCGCTAGATCTAATCGCATTTAGACACTGCCGTATCCACCGCTAGATCCCGCTGGAAGCAGACATGAGGTGTCCCAAAGGACGACTATTGTAACTACCGATTGGTGGCAGCTCTTTACATGTACAGGACAAACAATTGGTGCTGTGTCGCAGTCGTTTGAGTTAGTGGTTGTGCGTAGTATATGGCCGTCATCACCAAAGAAAAGAAGGAACAGTGACGAGTGTATAAGCTTCGGCTTTGAAAAAAATCTGATGTGCTACACTCACATGACTTTCTCTACTCTTGTGCAACCTATTTTTACAAACGTTTATTCTCCATATGCTTCATGTTAATCGAGATGTCAATCTTATTGCTAATTTCTTGTAGATGCAAGGGGAATATGGTAGGTTATAAGCGATAGTCAAATCTTTTAAGCGTTGGTTGCTGTGTGACACATTCCAATCTCTTTGTATGTCCAGGACATAAAAAAATGAATAACGAATTTGAGAAAAAGTATAAGTATTGCAAAATTTAAGGCAATAACAAGCAATATCTCGAAAACGGTTCACTCAACAACAAAAATGTATATGACATAAATTGTGTATTTTAACGCGATCTACATTTTTTGTGTAGTACAATTTTGTCTATCTCTTATGGTTTACCAGTTATGCAAAAGTCGTTCACAATGAAGAATACTTTTGGAGACATTCCCAGAAAATTCGAGATATACATTTCATTTCTCATGTCAATATCTTAAACATATGATATTTTAATCAAAATCGTTAGAGGCATTTTTGAGAAAATTAAAATTTTCGAAAAATGTTCCATGTAAAGGGTAGTCTGGGGTGGGGGGATTTTCTTGAAAACCTTCGTGTCGCATCTCTGGAAGACACTGAACCTAAATACCAAGTTTGGTGTTTATCCGACTGTTCGTTTCTGAGTTATTCTGTTCACAGACACACAGACACACACACACACACACACAGACACACACACACATCCACAGACACACACACGGACATGTTTCCAAAAATGCTTTTTTTGGATTCAGGGGGTCTCAAAACATGTATTTCCGGTGAAATCTCGGTATCGAATTTTTGGGTGGAATACAATACTTCCCTACTTACTATACGTAGTAGAGAAAGTAAAAAATATTGTCATTTGTCACAATGTTCTGAGTAATGATGCAATGAGATCCCTTTGTCTTTCAAGTCATCGCGGCGAGTTTTTTTATGGAAATAAAAGTTTACTGAAGGAATGAAACTTGATTCAATTGGAAGCTTTCAAGTTGAGAACGAAAAGGCCATTGGAGCGTCTTACACGCTCGCTTTGTTTATAACAAAAGACAAGAAACCACACATCAGTGCAGTACTTTACTTGGAGAGGAAAGTTGCAAAAAATTGCAAAAATATCGCACTCAAATGACTCAGCAAAACTTAGAATTGATGAGGAGGGCGCAATATTTAAAAAAAAACAAGTAATAGAAAAGTTAAATAAATATCCGTTGTTTTGTTTGCAACTGACCCTTTGAAGCACTCTCAGTTGCTGTTTTACTTCATAGACAGAGGAAATATTGTTTTCCCAATCTCTTCACAGAGAAGAACAAAATCTGAGGACATTTTCTATGCTCTATATAACTTTTTATCAACTAATAATCTTCCTTGGGAGAACATTGATGGAATACGCACTGATGGCGTACAAGCCATAATAGGTTGGCGTTCTGGATTTGCTGAGCAAAAAAAACAAAAACAAAAACATTTTTTTATTTTATTTTTTGCAGATCAGCAGTAATGCTATACAGAAGTGAAGTAACAGTAAATACATAACGTCATTGGTTCCCATTGCATCATACACAGACAAACTTTGCCGTGTTAGACTCTGCATGAAACACTTAAAACTATTTTGCAGTTTGTAGTTCAAAGTAGTTAACTATGTCAAGTCTAGTGCTGTGAATGCTATACTTTTTAAAGTTTTATATCTAAACTGACCAACAAACGTTTCTGTACCACGCAGAAATTCGTTGCCTCTCGAAGGGTAATATGCTCGCTCAGGTATTCAATCTGAAATCTAAAGTAGGAATATTTTTGAGGGTTCACAAAACAAAGATGATGGATGCATGGATGTATGGTTGGGTGGGTGGGTGCGCGGATGGATGGATGGATGGGGTGGATGGAATGGATGGGATGGATGAATGCATGGCTGGATGTATGGATGGGTGTATGAGTGGGTGGTGGCTGGGTGAGTGTATGGATGGATGGATTTGTACATACAATTTGCAGATGATAAATGTATCTACCACTTGTGTATTTATCAGACTTCTTTCAATCGCTCAATCTTTTGAATTTGAAACCGCAAGAACCTAAGGACATTTTGAAGGCTTATGATACAATGGAACGTTTTCATGGGAAGATATATATTTATGGAAACGTCGCCACTAGAGTTCAGAACTCAACTTCGTCCTTGCTACTCCTTAATGAGTTTCTTGATGACACACAAAATCTGGTTTAAATTTGAAAAGTGAATGGAAGAACTTGGTTTTACAACAACCGTCATCCTTGAACGCTACCTTTCCAGATATTGCTTCAAATATGTAACTGGCAATTTCAGTTGACTCGAGATCCGTTCAAAACAGAACTGGACTTACTTCCCGATTTCGTTCAGGAGCAGGCAATCGACCTAAAATGTGGCGGAGTTTGTAAACTTAATGTTTTAAGCTATTTTCCTGTACACGCACAAGTTATGTGGAAGCTTCAAGGTGGTTGGTGCACTTTCCATCAACATTTGGGTTTTCTACGCTGGCTTACATCAAATCAATGGCTAGATGTTGAAAGTGATCTGAAGTGTGCACTGGAACCGAACATTCAAAAACAGGCCAGCCCTCTCCTTAGTAACCAAATCAAATCAAATGATGTAGTTCAAGTGAGTGGAAAAGCATTTGTAATATAGGCCTGACAAGCACTATTAATAATTGAAAGTTCATATCAATAAAACAATATTAGTATACTATTAATTTTAAATTTAAATGTTTTTGATCTTTCATTTTTTGTTTAATTTGTAGCTTCTTATGTCTATTTTTATTATTGGCTATATATAATTAGTTTTATTTTCTTGTATTATTATTATTATTATTATTATCATTTGTTTGTAAAGTGATTACATTTTAATTATTGCTTTTCAATGTAATATTATTTGTTGATTAACCACTCATATTATGTTCTGCCCCTGTTTATAAGTTTATCCTATTTTGGGATTGTGTGTATTTAATAAATAAATAAGCAAATAAACCTTCTATTTTCAGTAATAATAAAATCATCATAAAACATTATTTCATTAACCCTAGCAACAAAGTAGCACTTTTGTAAATCAATAATTCATTTGCAAAGAGAAGCAGCGCTTTAGACGACTGACCAAATCTTTCCCACAATCAGAAACAAATAGTGCACGATATTGAATGCATATCGTGAAGGAGGCGATAATACTTTGTAATGAATCGTTTATTGGCTACAGATACAGGAAGGTCGCTGTTAAAGATGAACTACTCTCCAGGCAGAATCAGATCGGCTGGCACACAATGGAGGGAAGAACACATTGTTCTCTGATGGGCGGGAGACGTCAGTGTGTCATAAAGAGGGGCGTTGTTACGTAGTTTCTGCCCAAACGACAAGGTCGTAAAGGGTGTACCTCATAAACAGTGTTATTGACTTTCAAAAAACCTTCCTGGAAAAAAGGTCGCCTCTTCTCCAACACAAAGGTTTCCAGTTGAAGGCTTTTATCACTCAGAATAAGCGGATTTCACGCCACCAACATCTTAAAGGCTTCATTAACGCACTGCCTGCATGTTCTCAGTTTTATACCAACATACCAAGTTCTTAGAGGAAGTATTCTATTCCACCCAAAAATTCCATACCGAAGTTTCATTGGAAATACATGTTTTGAGGCCCCCTGAATAAGAAAACATTTTTAGAAAAAGGTCCGTGTTTGTGTGTGAACAGTATAACACAAAAACCAAATTTGGGTAAATACCTCCCAAAGATACGACACGAACATTTTCAAGAAAATCACCCCATCTGAAATTCCATTTACATGGAAAAGTTTTCATTATTTTAATGACTATAACGATTTTGATTAAAGTACGTTATATTTAAGATAATTACATTACATCTTGAAATTTCTGGGAATAGTTTGAGAAGTCCTTTTTATGCGGAGAGAATTTTTTTGTAATTAGTAAACCATAGGAGATAGACAAAAGAATACATTTCAAATATTTTTTTCATCAGATATTTCCGGGATACCCGTTATTACTGGCTTGACTTTTTCAATACTTTTTTTTTTTTTATGGTCATCATTCAGTTGTTTCTCGCAACGACATGAAAAGAGACCAGCATATAGCGAACCGCTTTTAAATATGTGACGTTCTATCGGTTTCCTGTTTCCTTCTTGTATCCACAATGAAATTTGTAATAAAACTATTTGTGCAAAGGTTTATCTCAATTGACATGAAGTAGATGGGAAAATAACCTCTCATAAGAAGCTATATTCAAATAAACGATAGTATCATGCGAATGTGACACAGATATGTTTTAAGTGGTGGGAATTCAGCTGTTTCTCGTGATTATGTGGAAAGAGTACAGAATTTAAAGGCCAGCATATAGCAACCTTGTTGTACTGCTTCGGTATCCTCAATTCACATTTTACCTAAAATAAAATGTGTATTTCTTTAAACTTGAATAATATGAATTAGATAGACAAATAATTTGTGTAACTATCATTCGTAAAACATACAAAAATATAAGATAGTGGGTAGAGAAAGTCGTGTGAATGTAACAGATTTTCTCTCCCCACTTCAGCTAATCAGGATAAAACATTTCAGAAATAGTTTCATTACACATTTCGTTATAGGTACAATGGGGAAAGAAGAAACTGATGTGATAGTCAAATGAAGAGGACTTGAAGATATTATTTTTCATGGAACATCTTGAACGTTTGGTATTTTAATCAAAATCGTTGGACCTATTTATGAGAGAATCAAATAAGTTTCCATGTAAATGTCAGTTTGGAGTGGGAGGATTTTCTTGAAATTGTTCTTAAACCGTGCCTGACATTTGCTAGCACTTATCTATATGAAGGTGCGGGTATCACCACGGATTTCAGGTACTACGATCTGCAAGATATCCAACGTTCCGGCTGGTGCTGACCATATCGCCTCTGCCTTGCCAGGTCGGCCAAGACCTACGAAGGCTGTCATGTCACATATTTAACTTTTATTTACCAGTAATAACTGTAGGAAGTATTGCATTTCAGCCAAAATTTAACCGGAAGTACACATTTTGCAAACCACTGAATAAAAAGACAACCAATTTCAGAAAAACGTCAGGTGCACGCGTGTCTGTGAACAACATAACTCAAAAACGAAAAGTGAATTAAAACTTGGTGTTTAACTACATAGGTTTAACATACCTGTATGACAATGTAAATGGTGTATTTTCGTGAATAACCTTTAAAGTCCTCTTCAATCTGAGTGACTTTTGTATAACTGGTAAAACATAAGATTGGACAAAAACTTACTAAAACAAAACCACAGATCTCATTAAAATGCCCAATCGATGTAAAAATGTCTGTAGCATTAACCATTTCCTAGAAGTTCGTTGTTATTGGTTTGAATTTTCAAATACTTTATACCTTTTTTAAGCCTTAAGTCGATGTTTGTTTTGTTTCTCGTGATGTCATGCAGAGAGTATGGAATTTCAAAGCCAGCATTTACAATGACCCATTTTTTTAAACACTTTTACTGTTGTGTATCCGCTTTGTACGTACAACAAAATGTGCAATGAAATCGTTTATGCAAACATTTAGCTGGCTCAACACGAAGTGAATAACAAACACAACCGCTTTTGTACTTATAGTTTGTGGATCTCTTCTCTGACTATCTGTCTGTGTCTCCCCCTCTCCCTCTCTCCACAAGCACACCTTAAGAAAAGATAGAAAAACAAACATAAAATAAAAAACTTAATTTTTAATTCAGTGAACCTCAGAACGTGTATTTTGGCGAAATTTCGATACTGAATTTTTGTTTTCAACACAATACTTTCCCTTCGTACCATTGGCAATGATAGAGAAAGTACAAAGCAACATAGATCAAAACTGTTGTGGTATAAACGACCTTCCGAGGCATTACCTTTTCCTACATTTTAGTAACAGACTTTGAAGTGCTAAGTCACCAGACTTTTGTTTCTCGTCAGATGATGAAAAAAGAATACAATATCAAGTTACAGCTTACAGCGAAAAATATGCTTTTTGCTTTCTCTACTACGTATAGTAAGTAGAGGAAGTATTGCATTCCATCAAAAATTCGATACCGAGATTTCACTGGAAATACAGGTTTTGAGACCCCCTGAATCCAAATAAACCATTTTTGGAAACATGTTCGTGTGCGTGAGTGCGTGTGTGTGTGTGTGTGTTCGTAAACAGCATAATTAAAAAACGAAAAGTCGGATAAATACCAAACTTGGTATTTGATTTAGTATCTTCCAAGGATACAACAAGAAGATTTTCAAAAAAAAATCCCCCCCACACCAATTACCCTTTACACGACACATTTGTCGAAATTTTTTATTTTCTCAAAAATGCCTCTAACAATTTTGATTAAAACATGATATGTTTAAGACACTTTCATGCAAATGAAATGTATATCTTGAATTTTCCGGGAATGTCCCCAAAAGCTCTCTTCTTTCTGAATGACTTTTGCATAACTGGTAAACCGTAAGAGACAGACAAAATTTTACTACACAAAAAATGTAGATCTCGTTAAAACACACAATTTATGTCATGTACATTTTTTTTTTGTAGAGTGAAAATCATTTCCGAGATATTCTTGTTTTTTTTAAATTATCTATTACTTATACTTTTTCTCAAATGGGAATTCGTTACCTATTCGTTTTTTTTTATGTCCTGGCAATGCAAAGAGAATGGAATGCTCCACATAGCAACCAGCTCTTAAAAGATTTGACTATCGCTTAAAGCCACCATATTCCCCTTGCACCTACAAGAAAATTAGCAATAATATAGTTTCTACAAATGTTTATCTCGAGTAACAGGAAATAGATGGAGAACAAGCGTTTATAAAAATAGCTTGTACAAGAGTAGAGAAAGTCATGTGAATGCAAGACAGATTGTTTTTAAGCATATGCTACAAAATGTGAAATGGAACCAGCGTTGCCAACACCTATCGTGATTAACAGGACAAACATTGTAGAATACGGCAGAAACACATGTTTTTTGTTTGTTTTTTTATCGCCTAAGTTTTGATGTCTGTATGGGAAGCACGGGCCTGGAAGCAGTTTTCTTGATATATATTTTTACTCGCAGCTCCAATTTACAAAATAATTTGGCCATCAGACAACCAACTGCAGGTAAACAAACTTTATGAACCACGCCATATATCATGCACTTTATATGGAAATGAAGCCCCCTGCGCCCTTTTTCGATTCACGAAAAGAGTTTGCGAAGTTTAGGTAACGAGGAAATAAGAGAAAAATCCAAGGTAGGCGTAATACAGAGTTATAACATTCTACTTAGAATGCAAAACGGTGCGGCACATGGGAGATCGAACCATCAAGTTGGCAGTCAAACCTTAGCTCGATTTTTACCACATCTGAGACATACGATCACAAATTCCTTCTGAGCTAGCTGTGTAAAGTGGGCCATGGGACGATTCTAAACATGCATGAACCTGAGAGAGATCACCGAGTTACTTATTCTAGGTAGAGGAAGTATTGCAATCACTCAAAAAATTCTATTTACAAATTTAATCGAAATACACGTTTTCAGTCCTCTAAATTAAAAAAAAAAAAAAAGCTTTTAAGTAAATGATCCGCGTGTGTAAACAGCATAACTCGAAAACTAAAAGTGAATGTCATTCAGCATCTTTCAACGATGCAACGGGAAGATTTTCAATAAAATCCCCAGCGCAAACTAAACTTTATATGGAAGATGTTCGTCATTTTTATTTTCTCATAAACGGCTCCAACGATTTTGATTGAAATGCAATGCTTATCTTGAATGACGCGACCGGCCCGCCGTTTCTCCCCTAAATGCTAACCATGCGAATGTATTAAGCTTTCCTTTCGTTATGAAAGGTGTTCCAAATGATGCCTCCACAAACTTGGCACCTATTGAACACTCGAACAGCAGAATACTGTGTTCGAGCGTATGGGGCGCGTTTCTTTTTGTCTAACATGGATCCAGACAATTTAATTTTTTTTCTAAAAACTTGTGGATTTACTAGGAACTGAGACATCAAGGAATTTCTGTATAAATTCGAGCTAACATCCACATATTCGAGCAACACTTAACACAATAAACACACGTGCTCTGTAGTATTCGCTATGATAAATACATACAGCTTCACATAACGTTATTCTATCATGTTAAACTGAAGTACAAAAGTCTGAGTTAAGGCTACCGCAGAGCGAGGTCATTCAACCCGATACCTGCTACGAGCCAGGTGCGTCATTCAAGATAAGCTCGGTATCCTATGTCTGAAATACTGCAATTAAGATGCACACTTTAAATTTTCTGCGAATGACCTGAGAAGTCCCGGTCACCTTAAGCAAATTTTGTGTAAACTGGAAACCATGACATAAAATCTCACTAAAGAAAAACAAGTTATCTGATGTGTTACATTCACATGACTTTCTCTAACCATTCTTCAACAAACTATTCTTAAACATGATTATTTTTCTATCTACTCCATGTTAAGCATGGTTTTATTGCATATTTCCTTATAGGTACAAAGGTAAAAAGTCAATAGCGTAGACTTTAGTGATAGTCAAATGTTTTAAGAGCTGGTCGCTATGTGATGGCTTTGAAATTCCCTTCTCTTTGCATGACACAAGAAAGAAAGAAAAAAGAAACACTCGAATAACGACCTTCCATACAAGAAAAGTATAAGTAATTTAAGATTCAAACCAATAACAAGAAATACCTCGGAAATGGTTAACTCCACGAATATTTGACATAAATTGCTTGGTTTAACAAGATCTATATTTTTTGTGTAGTAAGATTTTATTTATCTCTTACGGTTCACCAGTCATTCGGGGACTTCAGAGACTACTCTCAGAAAATTCATGCAAATATATTAAACATGTGATATTTTAATTAAATTTGTTAGAACCATTTTTGAGGAATTCAAAATGTTCCATTAAAAGATAATTTGGGAGATCTTCGTGCCGTATCCATGGAAGATCCTAAACTTAAATACCAAGTTTTGTTATTAACCGACTTTTCAATTTTGAGTTAAGCTGTTCAGACACACAGACGGACGGACACGGACACACGCGCACACACGCGATCTTTTTCTTAACATTTTTGTTTGTTTGTTTGTGGGACTTCAAAACGTGTATTTGTAATGTAATCTCGATATCGAATTTTTGGGTGGAAGACAATAGGTTTGTTCCAGCACGATTCAGAATCGATTCCGAATTAACTGAGTGTGCGCAGTAGCTAAGTGGCGTTCCAACACGACAGAGAATCAGTTCAGAACCAATTCTGAATTTCCAGTTTGCTGTTCCAACGTATTTGGGAACTAGTTCGGAACGAGTGAAATCGGTTCGGGACTAAGAGTAGGAACTGAAAATTCCAGACATGCGCAAATTGTATGGTCTACAGCGCATACTCAGTCAATTCAGAATCGATTCTAATCGCTTGGAACAAACCTGACAGAGAGTATAGAAAAAGTGACATACTCTCTGTATTCAGTAGAAAATAAATTTGAATCTGTAATTCATTCCTCCATTCGTGTTTATTTCTCAATACGGAATAGCAAAGGTGTTTGGTAAGCAGTTGCTCGCTGTTGAGTAGTATGGCGACATACTTGAGGAAAAGAACAAACGTCTAACAAAGCCAGGGAGCAAAACAGCGTTCAAAGATAACAATAATGAGTGATTTAGAAGGTGACAGTGATCTTTTTAATGATGCATCGACTTCCGAAGAAGAGGATTATTTCCATTTAAACATTATTCCGTTATTTACCCCTTTTTGGCACCTTTATACCATTTCCCCCCAACCATGCCCATAATCCCCTTTTTTCTTTTAAGTTTCATTCCAATTTATTCTTTAACTTTCAATTAACGTCTCAGCTTGCTGTGTACGTGCGAATAGTAAGTCTACCTCTTTCAGTAAACGCCGCGCGGGAATTGAAAGCACACCCGCAACAATGGAAAATAAATGTGTGTTCGACGAAAACCTCTTTCTCTCACTTTACTGCTATAAAGTAGCCCGCAATAATGCAATTGACAATGAGTGATTCTATCCCACCAGAATCAGTAGCCTGCTGTTCGTGAATGTGAGTTTGTTGCTGTGAAAGACGTCATCTGTTTGCGTGGAGACGAAGCCTGGGCAGGCAGAGACGACAATAACCTCAACCGCGCAGTTCTGAGAATTATTAAGACTGGGTTATAATTCACAAAACAATTATAATTAAAGAAATAAAAATTTCAGCCCAATTGAATAGATAGTTTAGAAAATAGCAATTTCAGTTGTGCATCCCCTTAAATAAACCAGCACCTTATTGTGCCTTTTTCACCTTATTTGAGCACCTTCCTTTTTTCATCTGAAATTTGCAACTAAAAATCCTAACCCTGATCATAAGCATACATTGGTACCATGTAGTTTTGTATTATTTGAATTACGTTCGGAATAGAATTTATGTGGAGTGTCATTGTCTCAGAGTATTGGAGTTTTAAATTAAACATTGTGTTTAGAAGCTTCTGTAGCAGGAAACCTAATGTTAAATTGGAATTGTGTTAAATTACTTTTTCCGGGTTCTGGTTTAAATACAATATCTATAAATTACAATTGTTATTCGCAATAACTCAGTATCAATGGCTTTAAGCCGATAAACGAACGCGATTTATTTTTGCTCGAATATTAGGACTGGAATCCGTATGAAAGAAACGCTTACGATGTACATCGGCGGAGTTTGATTTCATTCATCAACGCTGTAAACGTAAATATTTGATCGTCTTCTGATTGACCGTGCAACGAAGAAGGCCGTGACAGAACGCGAACGGTTCAAGTAGTGTTCCAACCACACAAAATTCCGAATTAGTTCTGTGAGCGTACCGGACTGGCGCATGTGCATTAGCATGTGTTGGGATTAGTTCCGAACCCGTTCAGAACCGTGTGCTGGAACAAACCTAATGCTTCCTGTGCTTACTATGGGTAAGCAGTTGGAAAATTAAAAATACATATCTCGTCAAACTTAAAATGTGTGTAAAATTCAAATGTTTGTTGCATTAATCATTTCAGGCACTTAAATTGTTGGCAGTTTGAATTTTCCAATAATCTAAGTCACACATTTTTCCAGGCGCCATTCCTTTGTTTTTCATTAAATCACAAAAATACTGCGCAGTATTAAGGCCAACAAATAGCAACTTTTTTTTTTTTAATATTTTACTATCACCTACTCCTCTGCATTAAAAGTAGGAAAATGTTTATTTACCAATAACTGTTCCGATCGTTCCAATGCTTTATATATATGAAGTTCCAAATAACGGTTACAAAAATTACAGTCAAATATGTCCATGAGTATTTATGAATAAGCGTAAGAGAAATATATACTTGGTCCGCTGTTACTTACATGATTCGGGTTCTTTCGCATCACGTCGTGATTTTTCGTTCCGTAAAGAATAATGGCAAGCGGAAAAACGATGTTCCCCTCGTTCCCCATCTATGTTTGTTACGCATGCGCGAATTGGTAATGTTGTTAACAACGATGCATATGCCGCCTCACATCAAACTTCTTATTATAATTACTGCTCATTTAACTCAGGGTAAAAGGTATTCACGTCCAATCATCATCGTAGTAATCGACCTGTATCAGTTTCAATGATGCCAATGACTAAGTGTTCCAAAACGGCATCTCGAATGTGTATCGCAAGAGCTCAATAGCTTCAGAAGATGAACTTTTAACAATGATATTATTAAGCTTTTAGAATTTTATCTAAATGGAAGATGTCAGACAGAGGTACATTTTCTCATTATAGGTCTACCATGCATGATGTCCCATAAGGTCTGTAGTTGGACCGCTTTTATTTATTATTTATATTAATGATCTCTCAGCTAGCAAATCTTGGATTAATTATTTGTTTGGCGATACTTAGCAATTGCAATTACTTCTCATATTGATGTCGGTTTAGATATAAAGACAAACTCAGTATTATGAGCACTATTGTTCTACTAGGTTTCTTAGGTTGAAGTATTGATATTGAGTATATTGCAAGCTCCGCATTCTCAGTAAAACCATGTGTGAAGATTCATTAATTATGGCTTACTAGGACAAATATACATTCATATAAGTTACTCTGTCGTGGGGCAACCAACAAATGGCTTATTCTGCAGCCACCTTCTGTTGATCTGGGCGTACCAATGTACGTACTGGCTTGTCTCTTATATACTAGGTCTAATTTAAAGGACAATATCAAGTCCTCATTACACCACAATTATTTGACGAGAAACAGAGACAATATTAATATAGGGTATTTCAACAAGAGTGTCCCATCTTTAACATGTGATAGCTGCCGTTGTTATTGAGTTACAGCAGTCATTTTGTTCATGTGGTTACAACTGTTATTGACAAATAACCATGGAACGTTACAGCATTCAGTAACGCGTAGAAATTGTGAAAATTTATTATCAAAATGGATCATCTGTTCGCCAAACCTTCCGTGTATTGCGTGAAGTTTACGGTGTGCATAATCGTCCCTGCGAGAGAACGATTCGGCGTTTGATCGATAAATTTGAAAGAAGTGCTTCTGTCAGCGATCAAAGAACGTCTGTACGTAATCGACGTAAGCCCTCCAACGAAAACATAGGCGCCGTTCGTGAGAGTGTACGCGAGAATGGAAACAAATCAATTGCTCGTCGAGCGCAAGAATTGGGGCTTTCGCCGACCACAACTTGGCGAATTCTGTATCTGGACTTGACGTTTCACGCTTACAAAATGGTGTTAACTCAAGAGCTAAAGCCCAACGACCATAGGTTGCGCCGTGTATTCGCTGACTGGGCTATGGAGGAATTGGAAGCTATCCCGGATTTTCGTCGAAAAATCATCTTCAGCGACGAAGCCCACTTTTGGATGGATGGTTGTGTTAACAAACAAAATTGCCGCTATTGGAGAAATCACAATCCAATGCAGATTCAAGAACGACTACTTCATCCCCAAAAGGTTACTGTGTGATGTGGATATTGGTATGGTGGAATCATTGGTCCATATTTTTTCCAAGATGAAGATGGAGAAGCTCTGTCAATGGAGAAAGATACCGGGCTCTTATAACTGACTATTTTTTGGCCTCAATTAGATGGCATGGATCTCAGAAACATCGGTTCCAGCAAGATGGTGCCACATGTCATACTGCTCTCAAAACAATCGATCTTTTGAAGGAGAAGTTCAGAGGTTTCAACATTTCCCGTGGTGGCCATGTTAACTGGCCCCGAGGTCATGTGATTTAACGCCGTTGGATTACTTCTTGTGGGGTTATGTTAAATCTCGAGTTTATGTCAACAAGCCAGAGACAGTAAATGATCTTATGAATAACATCACGCGTGTTATTCGTGAAGTTGGACCTAATTTACGTTCTTCTGTCATTGAAAATTGGGTCAACCGTATACGCGCAACCCAACGAAATCGTGGCGGTCACTTAACTGATGTTCTCTTCCACACGTAATGACATTAATTATGTTCCAAAATAAAAAAGAAAACAAACCTCTGTCATTTATAGAACGTGTTTTATTTAAGTTCAAAGATAGGACACTCTTGTTGAAAGACCCTGTACAAGTAAATGTAAATATAGTAAGACGATAAACACATGGCTTATACATTTTACAGTAATTAAGGTTACAAAGTATATCTTTAAATTCTAATAAGAGATCCGCACACAGTACGTTGTTGTTAAATTCTATGATGAGTTTTATAATACATATTGATTTTAATATGAAGTTGACGTTGCTACATTGTGCCATGGCAATAAACTATACATACTTGTAACACAACATACTCTCTATGATTCGGTTACAACCAGAATGATCGCATTAGGAACCGTATAAATGGATCAATGGTAATTTTGTACAAGGGTTCCGAGAATGGTTAATTTTCCCACCTTTATCCTATGTATCTATAATAAAACGTGTAATAAAATTATCTATATTGTCAACATTTATTTTGATTACTGTGAAGTAAATAGAGAAAAATATAACGTTGTATGAATAATTCAAAGAACAGGTATGAAAATAAATGAATGTGGTGCGATGGTAACGCATCAGATTTGTAAAAAATATCTACTAATTTCTAAGTTAGCTGAATAATACTGCACGCAGATGAAAAAGAAATGATTAGTCGGAAATAAACAAATTACGTCAAATCAATTTCTCACGTTGTTATTGTGAAAAGTTGAGATAATTACTGGCTCCCTGTTGTCATTCTCAATCCCGTTTCGTGTTAACTGTGCACCCCTCTATACAGGCTCTTTCATAAGTAAGCAATAATGCAAATAAAACAAAAATTAACTCCTTTTTACTTTTCTACTACGTATAGTAAGTAGGGGAAGTATTGCAATAAATTCGATACCGAGATTTTATCGGAAATACATGTTTTGATGTCCCCTGAATCCAAAAAAAAAGCATTTTTAGAAAAGTTCCATGTATGTGTGTGTGTAAATACCAAACTTGGTATTTAGGTTCAGTATCTTTCAAGGATGCGACACGAAGGTTTTCAAGAAAATCCCCCCACCCCAGACTACCCTTTACATGGAACATTTCACGAAAAATTTAAATAAAATTTGGTATTTATCCGACTTTTCGTTTCTGAGTTATGCTGTTCATAGACACAGACATTGTTCCAAAGTGTTTTTTTTACTCCGGGACCTCAAAACATGTATTTTCGGTGAAATCTCGACATAGAATTTTTGGGTGGAATACAATACTTACTATACGTAAGTATAGTAGTAGAAAAAGTAAAAAGCAGTGGCTAAGTTAAAGTAAAGGTAACATTTTCTTTCCAAAACATTACGTTTGACGTGTCCGAACATTTTTATTCTCTTTGCCATGTACATAGTAGGTAGGGAACATATTGCATTCCACCAAAAAATTCCATACCGAAAAAATTCTATTTCATCGGAAATACATGTTTTGAGGTTACCTGAAACTACAACAAAAATTTATAGGATGTCCGTTTGCGCGCGCGCGTGTCTGTGCCCATGCTAGCTTCTGGTTTCCGAGATCGCGGGTTAAAACCCGGCAGAGGGCGATGGATTTTTTCGGGCGTAAACATCCTTAGCGTGGCTTCTTTCGGAAGGGAAGTAAAGCCAGTGGTCCCGTGTCGTAGATTTACGGCATATAAAAGAACCTCAAGTCTGACAGATTCCGAACTTCACGCCCAATATAGAATGGGACGCTAAGAGACACAGTAGTTAAAGAGCGCCCATAAATAAAACTCAATTTAATTTATCTGTAGTCTGTGTGTCAGTGTACAGCAACTCAAAAACGAAAACTCGGATAAGTACACAACTTGATGTTTAGGTTCAGTACCTTTCAAAGATGCGACAAGAAAATATCCCCACCCCAAACTACCTTTTGCATGTAGCATTTTTCGACATTTTTGATTTTCTAAAAAACGGCTCTAAGGATTTTGTTAAAGTACCATGTGTTAAAGATATTTACATGAAAACTAGAATGTATATGTTGAATTTTCTGGGAATAGCCTTTGAAGTCTTCTTCATCCGTAGGGAATTTTGTATAAACTTGTGTAACCGGGAAACGTTAAGCGATAGACCAAAACGTACTAACAAAAAATTTAGATCTCTTTAAAACACACAAGTTATTTGAAATAAGCTTTTCCGTGGCATAAGCCATTTCTGAAATATCCGTTTATTAATGGTTCGAATTGTTTATTACTTGGTCTTCCATGAAGTCCTGTCAACATTCAGTTGTTTCTCCCAGTTACATTGAAGGCGTATGGAATTTTAAGGCCAGCATATAGCGTCCAGTTCTTAAACATTTGACTATCGCTGTTCTCTTTGTATCTATAACGAAATGTGTAATGTAGCTGTTTCTGCAAACGTTTATTTAGATTAAAATTTGTATACAGAAAAATAAGCTTTAGTAAGAATAGTTTGTATACTCACTAATAAACGACAAAGGACAGAGAAAGCCATGTGAATGCATCACATACGATTTTTTTGTAATAAAATGTGTTAATTTTACTTTTATTTGCATTATTCCTTACTCACGAAAAGACCCTGTATATTCATAACTATCAAACAGAAGTTAAGATGCTGCTTGTTCCCCGTTCCAGTTAGTTCTCCTCTCAGTTGCTGGGAAACTATAGGCCGAGCTTCACTTGAGAATATGCAACGTCTCAAAATGTCAAAATTAGGACCTCCTAGAACATACTACTGCATTTGTTTCTCTACGGCACACCTATAGTAAATAGAATTCGTTATCGAGATTTCACCGGAAATACACGTTTTGAGGTCATCTGAATAATTAATAAATAATCAAATGAAAATAAAACCACGTTGAACGCGCGAATTATATATCGGATTAACTTCAAATTTCATACATGGCAGGCAAATATTTTCAAGAATATTGCACTTCCACAAAGTCCCTTACAGGAATTTTTTTTTTATTCTCTCAAAAATAGTTTTAACGATTTGATTAAAACACCATATGCTTAGTATATTTTAATGAGAAATAAAATACACACCTTAAATTTTCTGCGAACAGCCTGTGAAGCGCTCTTCTCTCTGAATGAATCTTGCGTAATTTTGTATAAGTGGTAAACAATTTGACAGACAAAAACTTGTTGCTCGAAAAATGTAGATCGAGTTACACAGTAAATGTTTTTGTAGCATTATCGATTTCCGAGATATTCGTTTCTAATGGTATCAGTTTTACTATACTTTTACACCTTAAGCGTTACGTCGCCATTCGTTTGTTTCTCGTAATACCATACAAAGCGTAAGGAATTTCAAATCCAGTATATAGCACCAACCAGGAGCGTCATTTCGTTTCTGCTTGGGGGGGGCAAGTTTGCGTGAAGCAGTTGTCTGAATTTTAATGATACATTTACCCTAAGAGAAATATTTATATTAAAAGTACAGTTCACGTAATTTTTCTTTTGTAGAGTAATAATAACTAGTAGGGGGATTGACACCCTTCCTGTAGCCCGAAATGACGCCCCTGGCACCGTCGCTTCAGCCTCCTGTATGTCTTTTGTACCTACAACCTGATATAAACTGAAACTAACGTTTATCTCGATTAATCTAAAGTACATAGAAAATAGGCCTTTGTCAGAATAGTTTGTAAAAGAGTGAGTAGAGAAATTAATGTGAATGTGACAGATTATGTTCCTAATTAAGAATGCGTGGCTGCAGAGTTTATCTGCCTTGTTTTCTCTACGTTTTATTACCAGGCATTTATTATTTTCGATGTATTTCCCAAACAACAACAAGAAGAAGAAGAAGGACATGTCTGTCACTGTCGATGACTCGTGACGCCCTCGTTTCCGGTCCGATGTTCCATAACATTCCATCAGGTAGCAAAAAACAAGACACAACATACGTCAGGCTAAGAGGCCATTAGCTGGGATTAAAGGAGCTGGCGTCAGACGGTTTTATCGCGAGGAGAGTTTGTTGTCCACTTCACCGAGCGAGAATTTTGTCTACCTCTGTTTACCTGAAGATGCTCTCTGAAAGCACGGCACAGTTTTTACCTACATTTCAAAACTTAGTAGTATAAACTACTTTAAATTAAATTTAAGCCAAATAACTCAAGTTATCTGCATTTTAACTTCTGGCTCCCCTGTTTTTGATTAAGTGTAGACATAGATGAAAATTGATACCAACTTAAAAAATGAAACATTTGTGCTTACAGTTACGCACGAACCGTCTACTGCCATGATGCGTATAGTTTATGTATCCCTGAGCCACAGAAATACCGTTACGTGAGATTTGTTAAAGTTCCCGGAATTTCAAAGGTGTTTTTACTTTTGCTACCACGTACCTAGTGGGTAAAGGAGTTGCAATGAGGGGGACACCTCGTGCACCGCGACCTATCACCCAGGAGGAAGGAAGCACACAGGAGGCTACAGACCACAGAGACGCGCGGAAGCTCCTAACGTTTCCAAACTCGCAGACCCGTCCCACTGCTGGAGCCACCAGTCGAGCAGCTCTCTGGTGTCCACGGGGAATACTCTTTCCAATGAGCATGCATCCATGCCATCTGTCCGGCACCGCCATACACCACAAAACCTAGAAGCACACCTGAAAAATGAGAAGGAAATGGAGGCAATCAAATCATGGCAGAGAAGAAACCACCCCAGCATTCGCCTATCGACCCCGGGGAAACCGTGGGTCAGAGTGAGCCGTCGCCGGGGATCGAACCCGGGACCTCCGAAATGCGGGCCACAGAAATTGCCGCCTTAGCAATTCTGCTCGGTGGGTAGAGGGATTATTGTATTCCACCAGAAATACACGTTTTGAGAATCAAAAAAGGATATTTAAAGAAGGCCCCTGTGTGTAGGTGTAGCAGCATATATCTAAAGTGAAATGTTCAATAACTACCAAACTTCGCACCTAAGTCCACCATCTCCCAAAGATCAAGGAACTCCGTCCACACCAAATTACACTTTACACGGAAAAGGTTTCGATATGTTTAATTTCCTCATAATGACTAATGATATTGATTAAAAACTCGTGTATTTATGATGTTTGCATGACAATTACAATGTATATTTTGCAATTCCTGGGAATTGCCTGCGAAGTTCTCTTCATTCGGAAGGAAGTTTGTAAGGCGAGTAAACCTAGTCTTACTGCACAAAATAGTATATTATGCAACGAGACTATAATGGTAGTAATTATTATCATACGAGCGTTTTAATCACCATTATAGTCAAGTTTCATACGACTGTTTATGCTCAACCATGTATCTAAATTAAACGTTTCATAAGTATTCGTTCCTGGTTTGAGTGATGTGTTATTCCTTTATCTATGGTTACAATACAATGATCTTGTAGCAGCTGTGTCAAAGAAAGTTTGCTAGAGTTGTGAGATGTACTATGCAGAATAATCGATACCTGCGTTTACACAATGTTACGTGGCCACTTTTGATGGTCGAATACCAATACTTTAATAAACAGGTGTACTTTAATGACGCCCATTAAAGTACTGCTACCAGTCGTATAAATACTACATTTTGGCATGGTCGAGCAGAAATGATGTTTCTAAAACACACAATTTGTTTCAGATAGGCACTTGTAGAGATATCGGTTATTATTCTCATTTTTACAAAGTACTGTTGCATTCGGTGCTTCTCGGAATATCATAAAATAATATGCAATTTTAAGGCCAGCATACAACGTCCCGCTATTAAACATCTGACTATCGATTAGGTTTCCTGTATCCCATTTACACGAAATGTGTAATGAACAGAGCTAGGAAAATGTACCTTCTGGCTTACAATGTGTGCAAGCAGCGACTTTGTATCGACAGTGCGGCGTGGGGAAGGGAGTGAATTGTAAACAGTAGTGTCAGGAGTGGAACAGAACATAAACACAGAGCTCACATAGACCAGTAACGCAAGCGGATTAATGAATGCCGACGGTGCAGCCCTGGGTCCGTGTATTCAGTACCACGTTACGTTAACATGAAGCACACATAAAAATAAGCTTTATAAGAATAGTTGTAGAAGCTATATAAAAATAAACGATAGTGGACGAATGTGAATGTAACACATCGGATTTACTTCAAGAAGTTAGTCGCTATTCGTTTCTTCTGAACATGCAAAGATAACAGAATTTCAAAGCAAACTCATAGGAGGGGACATAGCACCTGGACCTACGCAAATATTTTGTACCTAGGGGCGCTCCGGGAGGGAGGGACGAGGTGAGAGGAGACAGAGGGAGGTGACCAGAATGCACGACAGGCAGAGGGCAGAGTCCCTACCATTGGCAGCTGGTGCAGTCGGCTCCCCTCACCCCTGTGGGTTTACACATGCCCTGCGGTCTTCGGGACTCGGAGACTGCCCCCATTCCGGGGGGACGAAGCTTTATTCAGAGCATCCTTTTCCCCTGCCATGCACACGCCGAGACCTCCCGCCGACACTTACAACCCTGAAAGAGACCAAGCAGATGAAAGGTGAAGGTTACTGAGAATGGAGGTGAAATGGAGAGACAGAAAACGATCTTTCCCAACATTCGCCTTGCGACCCGGGGAAACCCCCGCAAAAAAACCCATGGATCAGGAAGGTCGGCCGCGGGAATCGAACTCTCGAATGAGGGCCACAGACGTTACCCTTTCGGTAAGTGATCACATAGCGACCAGCTTTTTAAAACTGTGACTATCGCTTTAGCCTCTTACTGTATTCTTGTTATACCTACGACTAATTGTAAGAAGTAGACAGGAGAATAAGCTTTTGTAAGAAAAGTCACGTGAATGCAGTAACTTGATTTGTGTTTATCCTATTTACTGAGCAGTTCTCGCTTCCGTACGTCAGCCGCAGCATTCCTTATTGTTCTACATATTCTATACGTTTGGTTCCCTTCTTCTGGCAATGGGATGAATATGACAGGGGGCACTTCCATCCAAGGAGGTGCGAATGAAGTGAAGGAGCATACAGAGATGCGCAGAGGTCCCCAGGTCACACGACGGACTGCTCTGGGAGAACTGGAGCAACCCAGGCTGGCGGGCCGAGCAAGCATCTGTGCACAGCCCCGAAATGTTAGGAAATAAAGAGAAAGGCGAACCATGGTCAGTGACCGACCCTCTTGCTAGTTCGTCCAGAGACCTCTTGTGTACCTTGCAAGGCAGACGCCGTCAAAAGCCAAACGGAAAAAGAAGGAAACAATTGCTGAATCTTCATCCTTTCGAAGACAAGACGACGTTGTGCCTCTGGAGTAGGAAGAAGAGCGACAATGACGATGATGCAGGAGGCTCATGCATGTAACAATTCTGTTGTGAAAAGTGTGTGAGCAAAGGAAGCAGCTATTAGGGGGAAATGTGGATACCGTGTCGCGATTTGAAATTTAGGGAATGAATCGATCATGTTCAAAACAGGTACCGTGCA
The DNA here is from genome assembly GCA_030765065.1 of Deroplatys truncata. Taxonomy (NCBI): domain Eukaryota; kingdom Metazoa; phylum Arthropoda; class Insecta; order Mantodea; family Mantidae; genus Deroplatys; species Deroplatys truncata. The sequence goes on along the minus strand of CM060985.1, from coordinate 19,158,919 downwards.
ACGTAAATATTTCAGTTTGTAATATAAATGTCATTCAATAGTAGGAATCTCTATCACAGCACATTAAGAATTGAGGCAGTATTTTATATCACAACACTGTGAATGCCAGAGTGATTGTAGTGTAAATTAACATTATTGTATGACTATCATTTTGTATGCTTCTTAGCTATAAGCATTGTTAGGAAATAAGTTTAGACGGCCTCGCTGAAACTGACAATAGGAGCGGGTAACAATGAAGCGATGGGGTGAGTTGTTTATCACTTAGAAGAGACAAACAAATGACGTCAGGGTAGCGTGCCTTTCTTTAGAAATGGAGGGAATATCTTCCCTAGAGCATATGTTTTAGTAATTATGATTGGCTTATAAAGCAGACCCTAATATTTGCGCGATTTAATAACCAATAGCAGCTCTATTTTAATGTTTAGGCATATCGGGGTGAGGGAGTATAAATTCTTGAGCCAAAAGCAAGTATCGCGCAGTTCTAAGGAAGCATTCACGAGGTAAACGTCGCGCAGTTCTACAGAATCTCTCGCGAAGTACACACTACGCAATTCTACAGAATCTCTCGCGTCGTAAAGTTAGTTACAAAATGTGAAGTAGGTACGCGACAACTATTACGACAGTAATTATATTCGGAAATATAACAGTTTCAGTCAGGTGTGTATAAAGATTACAGATGTGAACTATTAATTAAGTGTGACGGCAATAAAAGTGTAAAAACAAATTCTTTTATCAGTGTTTATTCTTTTAGTAACAACTTCTTTCCGTTTACACGCCCTGCTTAGAGATATTTGCTCGACTGAGTAATAATAGTCAGCCGGAGGACAAAGAACCCAAAATTCAAAATAGTAAAACAATAACAGGCGCTCAGCAAGTAAGATAACACGACAGTTTACTGCGACAGAATCCAATTTTGATATTAAAATAAATGACGTTGCAACAGTACATTTAGTGTGAGGAAATAGAGAAACAATCTATATTATTCAATGATGCGAATCTATTTCTATGTCATTCTTGGACATACCTACTATAAAGGCACCCCTTGTTACATTACTTTCCTCTATATTAAAACCTTTGTAAATTTAACACGGTATTGCTTGCTCCTCTAAAAGCATCAGTTGTGTCTATGTTTCCGGAATGTTCATGTAATTAATTAGTTGTCTGCTGACAGGAAAGTGCTGCACATTCTGGGCCAGCATTTAATCCACAATCTCCAACACAAAAGCTAAATGAACATGACAAAATAAATAAAACGAAAAGAAAAATCAGATGCGTTACATTCACATGACTTTCTCTTTCAATAATTCTACAATGCATTCTTAAAAGGTCTGATGTGATACATTCACATGACTTTCTCTACCCTCTATCGTTTATTAGTGAGTATATAAACTATTCTTGCTAAAGCTTATTTTTTATCTACTTCATTTTAATCCAAATAAACCTTTACAGAAACAGCTACATTACACATTTCGTTATAGATCAAAGAGAACAGCGATAGTCAAATGTTTAACAACTGGACGCTATATGCTGGCCTTAAAATTCCATACTGTTTCCATGACATCGCGAGAAACAACCGAACGTTGACAGGACTTCAAGACAATGACCAAGTAATGAACAATTCGAACCATTAATAACGGATATCTCAGAAATGACTGATGCCATAAAAGAACTTATTAGAAATAAATTGTGTGTTATAAAGAGATCTACATATTTTGTGCAGTACGTTTTCTCTATCCTTAAGGTTTATCAGTTATAAAAGATTATACAAAATTCCTTCCGAATGAAGAGAACCTCCTAGGCTATTCCCAGAAAATTCAAGATATACATTTTATTTGTCATGCAAATGACTTTAATATATGTATGATATTTTAATTAAAAAAGACAGACCCATTTTTAGAAAATCAAAAAGTTTTAAAAACTGTTCTATGTAATGGTTAATTGGGATGGAGGATTTTCTTAAAAAACTTTGTCGCATCTTTAGAAGGTACAGAACCTACTGTTCGCTTTTGAGTTATGCTGTTCACAGACACACACACACACACATGGATCTTTTTCTAAACATGCTTTTTTATTCAAAGGTTCTCAAAACATGTATTTCAGGTGAAATTTAGGTATCGAATTTTTGGGTGGAATGCAATACCTCCTTTACCTAACTATATGGTAGAAAAAAGTAAAAAAGTGATTTAATAGAAACTGCGTATTTTAAAATCCTCTGCATTTTTAAGAAAGTTTTTTTCTATCTCGTATGGTTTCATAGTTGCACTGAATTCCCTCCGAATGAAGGGATTCTCACACACTATTCGTAGACAATTCAAGATCGCGGGCTCAAACCCGGTGGAGAGCAACGGATTTTTCGGAAGGGAAGTAAAGCCGATGGTCCCTTGTCGTAGATTTACGGCACGTAACAGAACCTCAAGCTTGATAAAGAGGCCAGAATTTCCAGTCTTTCACACCCAATATAGAATGGTACGCTATGAACCATAGTAGTTTAAGCTCGTCCATAAATAAAACTCAATTTATTTAAAAAATTCAAGATACACATTTTATTCTTCACATTGTTATGCCAAACTATGATATGTTAATCGAAATCATTAGTCGTTTTTGAGGAAATTAAAAATAAAGGAAAACTGTCCATATAAACGGTACTTTGTGTGGAAATTTGTTGAAAATCTTGGTGTCGCGTCCTTGTTTCTGACATTTCGTGTTTGAATTATGCTGCACGCGCGCACACATTCCCGCAAGTGGACATTTTTCTAAAAATGCTTCTTTGGAACCAGGGGACCTCAAAACACGTGTATTCGGTGAAATCTCGGTATGGAATGTTTGGGTGGAACACAGTACTTCCTCTAGAGAAAGTAAAATGTTCTGTTAGTTTTTACAAGGAACGTTTCACTTAAAGGCCTGAACACATGAAGACCAGTGACATAAACTTAGAATGTTATGCAGTCACGATATGTTAAATAAATGAACACAAGTTGGTTATGATGAGGTCGCATGGCAATGCTATTGATTTCTAATGGATGGCCAACTGACCTCCACTCAGGTACCTACCTGCAGAGAGGACAATTTCGTTAAGTTCATATCCTACCGTCCTGCGCTCGTCTCTTCAATAAGTGTTTACTTCCTCAGCACTTACCTGCACTAAGTACCTACTTTTATTCCACCCAAAAATTCGATACCGAGATTTCACCAGAAATACATCTTCTGAGTACATTTGAATAAAAAAGCATGTTCAAAAAAAGATTCGTGTGTGTGTGTGTGTGTGTGTGTGTGTGTGTGTGTGTGTGTGTGTGTGTGTGTGTGTGTGTGTGTGTGTGTGTGTGAAAACAGCATAACTCCAAAAACGAAAAGTCATGAGATATTTTTTCAAACATTTTTATTTTCTAAAAAAAATGGCTCTAACGATTTTGATTAAAATACCATACATTAAATATATTTACATGACAAATAAATGTATGTTTGAATTTTCTGGTAATAGCCTGTGTACTCCTCTTCATTCGGAAGCAATTTTGTATAATCTTGGATAACTGGTAAACGTTATGCGATAGACGAAAACCTACTACAGAAGAAATAGATCTCTTTAAAAACATGTAATTTATTTCAAATAAGTTTCTCTTTGTGGTAGAAGCCATTTCTGAGATATCCGTTATTAATGGTTCGAATTGTTCATTACTTGGTTATTGTCTCGAAGTCCTGTCAACATTCAGTTGTTTCTCGCGATGTCATGGAAACAGTATGGAATTTTAAGGCCAGCATATAGCGTCCAGTTGTTAAACATTTGAATATTGCTGTTCTCTTTGTGTCTATAACGAAATGTGTAATGTAGCTGTTTCTGTTTTATTTGTATTAAAACGTAGTAAATAAAAACATAAGATTTGGTAAGAACAGCTTGTATACCGACTAATAGATGATAGAAGGTAGAGAAAGTCATGTGAATGTATCACATCAGATTTAGCCATTCACGAGCTTGTCGTTTCTAACGCTCCCCATATGGCGTATGGCTTACTTTGAGGGTTACCTTGTTCCACCAAGGGATGACGTGAGTTTTCTGAGGTGGAGGCACCCAGCGGGCGAAATCCGTTGCCTCCGATGGTAAGGTGATGATGAGGATGGCAGTGGAACAAGATAACTCTCGTATAATATGCAGCTTGCTTTTAAACATTTGACTATCATCCTGTATACGAGAAATTTCTCAAAGAAAAGTATCCATCTGAGAAACCTACACGAGTGTTGACAAGATGGAATACTTGGTTGAGAAGCATCTTCGTGATAAAACTGAGTTCGTGCAGTTAGAAGATCTGGACTCAGTCAGCAATGCTGGTATCGATTTCATGAAATCATTGACGAACGATGAAGTAGGTATAATTTCAGGTGAGGCAACATATCAATGATTTAGTAGAATACCTCACTGAACTAGAAGGATCTTCATACCCAACAAGTTCTACACTTCATGGAGAACTCACGAAAATATTGAAAAATTTCGAAGTAGCAGAAGAAAAGTCATTCCATTCTTTAAAAATGTGAATGATTCAGTGATCACAAAAGGGTACAGTGAACTTCAAGAGCAAACCAATAAGATTATATTGCGAGATGGAAAAATAAATATTGTGAAAGTTTCACGTAGTTTGCTTGACACTCATCTTGAGTTTAGTGGCAGTGTGCTATCCATATGCTAATGTTGACTGAACGTTTCTTTTCTTGCTACTCGGCAGTTTTGAGCAACTTGCATTGCAACATGACATTATGGCAATGTTCTCCTTTGACAGTTAGAAAACACAACATAATGTACTTTTCTTTCATGGCATTATGTCCACTTCAATGAGACTCAACAGTCAGTCATTGTAGTATCAGTGTCTAATGTTGCCTTTTCTTCTCTTGCTACTCAGGAGTTTTTAGCGACTTGGGCTTCAACAAGAAAGCGATCATGTTCTCCTTTGCCAGTTACAAAAAGGAATATATATTTTTCTTTCATGTTATGCCTTCTTCAGTGATAATTGAAGGATAAAAATGTGTGTTCTTTAAAATAAAACTCCACATTGTTCTTCAATAATCTATTTACAAGAAAAAGTAGCTTTAAAATCCCAAAATATGATAATAAAAACTATTAAAAATAACCCGAAATTCTCCAAAAATAACCCCGATTTCTATAAAAAAAATCTGATGTGTTACACTCACATGACTTTCTCTACTCTTTTACAAACTATTTTTACAAACGCTTATTCTCCATATGCTTCATGTTAATGGAGATATCGAGATGTCAATCTTATTGCTAATTTTCTTGTAGATGCAAGGGGAATATGGTAGCTTTTAAGCGATGGTCAAATATTTTAACGCTGGTTGCTATGCGGCGCATTCCATTCTCTTTGCAAGTCCAGGACATAAAAAAATGAATAACGAATTTGAGAAAAAGTATAAGTATTGGAAAATTTAAGGGAATAACAAGCAATATCTCGCAAACGGTTCACTCAACAAAAGAAATGTATATGACATAAATTGTGTATTTTAACGCGATCTACATTTTTTGTGTAGTAAAAGTTTGTCTATCTCTTATGGTTTACCAGTTATGCAAAAGTCGTTCACAATGAAGAATACTTTTGGAGACATTCCCAGAAAATTCGAGATATACATTTCATTTCTCATGACTTTATCTTAAACATATGATATTTTCTTCAAAATCGTTAGAGCCATTTTTGAGAAAATTAAAATTTTCGAAAAATGTTCCATGTAAAGGGTAGTCTGGGGTGGGGGGATTTTCTTGAAAACCTTCGTGTCGCATCTCTGGAAGATACTGAACCTAAATACCAAGTTTGGTGTTTATCCGACTGTTCGTTTTTGAGTTATGCTGTTCACAGACACACAGACACACAGACAGACACACAGACACACAGACACACAGACAGACACACACACGGACATGTTTCCAAAAATGCTTTTTTTGGATTCAGGAGGTCTCAAAACATGTATTTCCGGTGAAATCTCGGTATCGAATTTTTGGGTGGAATGCAATACTTCCCCTACTTACTATACGTAGTAGAGAAAGTAAAAATCTGATGTGTTACACTCACATGACTTTCTCTACTCTTGTACAAACTATTTTTACAAACGCTTATTCTCCATATGCTTCATGTTAATCGAGTTGTTAATCTTATTGCTGATTTTCTTGTAGATGCAAGGGGAATTGCTAGGCTTTAAGCGATAGTCAAATATTTTAAGAGCTGGTTGCATGTGGAGCATCCATTCTCTTTGTATTACCAGGACAAAAAAATTGAATAACAAATTTGAGAAAAAGTATAAGTATTGGAAAATTTAAGGGAATAATAAGCAATATCTCGAAAATGGTTCACTCAACAAAAAAAATGTATATGACATAAATTGTGTATTTTAACGCGATCTACACTTTTGTCTATCTCTTATGGTTTACCAGTTATGCAAAAGTCGTTCACAATGAAGAATACTTTTGGTGACATTTCCAGAAAATTCGAGATATACATTTCATTTGTCATGAAAATATCTTAAACATGTGATATTTTAATCAAAATCGTTAGAGCCATTTTTGAGAAAATTAAAATTGTCAAAAAATGTTCCATGTAAAGGGTAATCTGGGGTGGGGGATTTTCTTGTAAACTTTCGTGTCGTATCTCTGGAAGATACTGAATCTAAATACCAAGTTTGGTGTTTATCCGACACAGACGGACATGTTTCCAAAAATGCTTTTTTTGGATCAGGGGGTCTCAAAACATGTATTTCCGGTGAAATCTCGGTATCGAATTTTTGGGTGGAATGCAATACTTCCCCTACTTACTATACGTAGTAGAGAAAGTAATGAAACGAAAAACCCAGGTCCCTACTTGAAAATATGCTGACCATTTTTCAACATGTGCATCACGTACATTATAATACTTTGTGGGTTTTCTTGAAAGAGTTCCACTTCATAGTCTAATATTTCCACCTTAATACTTAAAAAAAAATTATCATGTCTTTCTCTAAGATTGGCTAATAGATTCTCTAATATAAGCGATACACTAACAGTCACATTTTCTATTTCTATACTTAATATAGTTGACTGAAAAGCAGTTATTTGAGAATACGAAGACTAAGAATAGGCTTCTGCCTTTGGGTCTTAAGAGACTTCAATACCTTGACAGAATTTTCTAAGGACATAAAGTATAGCTCATGTAATTATAAGATTCTTTCAACAGCCGTTTATTTTATTTTTTGTAGTACGATAATAAATTGTAAAATTGAATACCGGCTTATCTTGACTATTTATAATTTACAATTTTTGTATAATTTGTACAGAATTCTGGGCATATAATTCCCGATTTTTGGGACCTGTGGCAACGCTAATCGTAAGACAAGTGAAACGATCTCACTTCCGGAAATGCCAGGGTTATCTGATGCTGGTAATGTTCCAGCATGAGATTGTTTCGCAGTTTTCCACGTGAGGATATCCGAGGACATTCATTTGGAACGTAGCGTGTATGCACGCCCAGCTCAACCTGGGGGCGGCTTATGAATGAGGGATGTTTTTCTGGGGGGTACCGCCCCGTACAGAAATTGAGGGGATTCTTGTGAGGGAGGGTACAGCGCTAGGCGCCCAGTTCCTGAGGAGAACACAAGTCTGTAATTATACGGCAGAGCAGCGAAAGGACCCGATTTGTCTTCAGGTCAACAACGGCACAAGTGGACCATCCAGGTTACCTTACACTTGTCTGTCAAGCCATGACTCGCCGTGTGCGACTCTAAACCAGGCAAAGCTTTCTTTAACTACGATTACTAACGTTGTTTCTCAACTTAAAGTCGCCCACAGTCGTCAAAGTAAAACCAGAAAGGAAAATGGATCTGTAGCTATGCAACAGTAACGAACACGAGGAAACATAAATTACACAACAATACATCTGTTGCACTCTAGTGTTTTACATCTCTAAAAGCATTACACAAGGAAAAAAATGACTATAGGTATTTTCGTTTAGCTTAGCTAACTCAACTCCCAGAAAACAAAACAACACCGTGGCATTCTGGTGTCTATGTACATATTACTACAATAATGTGATTTTGAAACAGAATGGAGCAGAATAAATCACGCGGTATCCTTTCTCGAATCGAAATTCAGTAACATAGTATTCTGTTGAAAATTAAATTAAATTGAGTTTTATTTATGGACGCTCTTTAACTGCTGTGGTCCTTAGCGTCCCATTCTATATTGGGGGTAAAAGACTGGTAATTTTGCTCAGAGGCCTCTTTATCAGGCTTGAGGTTCCTTTACGTGCCGTAAATCTACGACATGACTAAATCTATATCATCGCACGGGTAAATCCGTAATTAAACGGATAGGTACCGTGGCGATCAACCTTCCGCCTGAGTAAACTCGGGCGACCTGTTCTTGCTCCTGGCTCCTGGTTTGAACCCGCGACCTCGGGAACTAGGCTAGCATGGTGACGACATCGTATTCAGTTCCTTCAGTGCTTGCGAAAATAATTGTTCCAGATTTAAAGGAAAGCTTCTCGAGGTTCAGTAATGCACTTCTGAAAGGTGTATTATACAGTACTGTACTGACGATCATATGTTTTGAAAATATAAAGCGGGATATGAATAAAGAGCCCGTACTTTCATCATTATGAACAACTCAATTAGAGCATACTGGTTTTCATACAAATAAAAATCTGATGTGTTACACTCACATGACTTTCTCTACTCTTGTACAAACTATTTTTACAAACTCTTATTCTCCATCTACTTCATATTAATAGAGATAAACATTTGCAGAAACGATCTTTTGACATGCAAAGAGAATTACATTTTACACATAGCGACCAGTTCTAAAAATATTTGACTATCGCTTAAGGCCTACTATGTTCCCCTTGTTTTGTAATTGCAAGGGCAATATAGAAATACAGTAGCCTTTAAGCATCGACATATATCTTAATAGCTGGTTGCTATGTGCAGCACCATTCTCTTTGCCACAGATTAATACTCTCTGCATATCCAAGACAAAAAAAATGAATAACGAATTCCCATTTGAGAAAATTATTGAAAAATTTAAGGGAATAACAAGCAATATCTCGAAAATGGTTTACTCAACAAAAAAAATGTATATGACATAAATTGTGTATTTTAACGCGATCTACATTTTTTGTGCAGTAAAATTTTGTCTATCTCTTATGGTTTACCAGTTATGCAAAAGTCGTTCACAATGAATACTTTTGGAGACATTCCCAGAAAATTCAAGATATACATTTCATTTGTCATGAAAGTATCTTAAACATATGATATTTTAATCAAAATCGTTAGAGCCATTTTTGAGAAAATTAAAATTTTCGAAAAATGTTTCATGTAAAGGGTATTTTGGGGTGGGGGGATTTTCTTGAAAACCTTCGTGTCGCATCTCTGGAAGATACTGAACCTAAATACCAAGTTTGATGTTTATCCGACTGTTCGTTTCTGAGTTATGCTGTTCATAGACACACGGACATGTTTCCAAAAATATAATACTTCCCCTACTTACTAGAGAAAGTAAAAAGCTGCTATCTCACGGGATACACGCTCACCTCCAGTCCTCTTCAACATTTAAATGTGAATATATACCTACTCGCGTTAACTGCATTCTTATGACCACGTAGCTTCGCTGATCGTGTGGTGTCATGTTGTTCGACTGTTAGTGGAGTACAGTTTTATTGCATTTAGTTCTGTCCAATCGAAGCTACTTGCTACTTAACAAGTCTCAGTAGTAATTTAACGCAAATATGAAGAAGCCCACCAAGAAATGAAAACTGAATTGAAGCAACATCATAAACACATAACTGTAAATTAAATTAGCAAAACAATACCTAAATAAAATTAATCTGATAAGCAAAAATTGTGACAGTTTATAAAATAGTCAATCAACAAACAGAAAAAGGCTTAAGTTAAATAAAAGTATTCTATTGGATTAGGAATAGCCAATCAGAGACTTGAAATACAGAAATTTACAAATGTGGCGGCAGAAACCAAGTCAGTTGCTTGCAGACATTGCTCATAACTGGGCGCGTTGGTTGTAGACAGTGTCCTCGAGAAATTTAATACGTATTTTGTGTGAGACAAAAATAGTTTGTGTTAAAAAGTGCAAGTAATTTATAAAAAAAAATCTCACAGCTCTCTCTCTCTCTATATCAGTGAAGTGCTATTTAAATCGTGTCAAGCATTAATAAAAGGAGTGAAATAAAATTATAATCTGTGTAAGCCTACATCCTTCAGTCGCACCACAACCCTGCAAAGAGAAACATGATACTGACGCAGCCGAGGCAAACATAAATATATAATATTTAAAGAAACAGTCAAATTACAAATTTAATAATATTTTTAAACTTGGGGTGAATAACAACACAACAAAATATCTTCTTCAAATTGGCGACCAACGTGGGGCAACCAACTTCTTCAAATTGGCGCCCAAAGCGTGGTGCAAATAACGAAACAATTCAACTTCTTCAAAATACGATATCAATAATCAAACAACAAGAAAATAATAATAACAACAGATTGGAAATAATAGCTTGGCGATAACATAATTACAAACAGCATAGCAACATAATTAAGCTAACATATGATTCAAGTGAGTGAAGTCATTTCCGCAGGCCGTGAAAACTGGCATACACATAAAGATGCGATTTTTGCTTACAACACACTTAAATGAGATATTAAGTTGGTAAATCTAGGTTTTCTATAGCATTACATAACCATTTTCAGTGCATGCGTTTCTACTCTATAAGGTCAAGAAAGCGTGCGATGGTATAAAAATAATTGTTGATATAAAGGATCTTTTACTGTTATGGGACAAAAATAAAATCACACAGTGAATCTTCCAAGACAAAGATAAGCCAACAAAAGCCAAAGATATCGAACTAGCAGCAAGAAATGATTGTCTCTGTTTAAATGAATGTTGAAATCGCATATACGACAAATGGAAAACATTTTGGAGACACAAGTAAAACCGAAAAAAGAGCAATTTGTTGATATACATCTGTCAGTGTGACTTTCATAAGTTCAGAGCTGTGGTTACGGGTTCAATTACGGGCTGGAACATGCTACCAGTCACGACATCTATAAAATAAGGCGCCGAAACCTTAACATTCATATTCCTTTCATAAGTTCCCTCCACTTTCACGGATTTGCGTTAACATTGCAGTTTTAAATGCCTTTCTAATTTCCGCTCTTTTTTTTAATAATTGGTAGTATAATTAAACTTCGCTTGTGTACCTTTTTTCATCACTTGAAATGTATACGCGCTGCAATGTAAATACGTTTAAAATTATACGGTCGCTAATTCGTCAGAGCTTTTGTTGTTATTAAAGGGGACGTGTCGAGCGCTCCTGGTGAGGAAGGGAGGGAGTTAATGGGGCAACTACGTAATAATTAGCAAACCTCGAAGCAAAAGACGCTGAAAACTTAAAACACGCATGCAAATGGGCACTTATAGGCAGTAAACTGATATGAAAAACATGTATTTAGCATGAGGGGAACGTAAGTGTAATAGATCCATTAATTCTGAAGCAAAACACTAACGGTAATCAGCGTTTCCTGGTAAACAGCAACAAATCGATGTTTTCACCTTATATTTTCCTTTGAGACCCAACATAACCAGGCATAATGCAAAATTCATCCGCATCTACCTTAAAATCCAAGTTGGGGATTACGCTATTTAATCGCTCCAAACTTTCTAATTTAACGTAATAAACTTGGCAATAATGAACCTGGGGGTAGGTATGGTCGGCTATTTAAGGCGACTTAAGCTTTGTTTAAACTTAGGTATTAATTTAATCAGCATACGCGTTGTTTTTCCCTCTCTTCTATTTAAGGATGATGTTGCTAAACGTAACTGTTGGCAAACCTGTGTTATTTGCGTACGCTTACAGCGAGCGACATTGCAAACAAACGAAGGTCACCTAAGTCGCGTGTTCGATCACCTTGATATCGATATATGCAAGTGAATATGCGCAGTTTCAGAAATCGTTCGCCTTACACTCTATATTTCTAACCTTGCTAAAAATTTCTCTATACCTTTTATTTTAGGTTTCATATGCCATATTATGCAACTTATAGATAAAGTTTAAACGTTTAGTCTCAACAGTATGACAATGCTAAATTATTACACATGTTTCACTGTGCACAAAATAAATACGTCACAAAAATAAACTATAAATGACTCTTAAGTACTAAGATTTATTCATACATTTTCTTCTTTTGCAACACAAAGTACTGCATTTTGAGTTCTCTTCATACGCTGTGTGTTTCGTATATCGATCAATCACGGTCGATAAACCTTATAATATGTAAATATTCCAGTTATCTTGATGCCTGCAAGGAGGCGATAAAATGTCGTCTGGTTATTAAACCATAATAGTATTAGTATGCAGTGTTTAATAGGCTACCTTATCCAGTTGAGTATTTAATCAATGCACGTTCAAACAGTGTCAATTTACAAATAAATTATGTTCTTGAAAAAAACTGTCTTTGTTGTGCTTTACTTTTATCTTATTTTGAGATTAACTATTTTCTCACTCTCATTGTTGGTAGCATTGGTTAGTATTCCTTTACAAATTCGATTGTTCTTTCATTTAGTAGATATGCAGTGATCTGGCAGCTGACACAATGATTTGATTTTAAACAACACATGTAAGAACTAATCATTATGTATATAATATGTTACACTTTATTCATGAATAGCTTAATAAATCCCATTCGAGGTAGCGAGTTTCGTCATATAAATTCATAACCTCTCGTGGGATTGGCTATGAAAAAATTATAAACAATAGTTTTCAAAAATTCAATTCCAATAAACACTTGTGGCATTACAAATCTAGATGCACTAAATTATGAGCGGATTTATTTTAACTCATTCTCTAAACATTTCAGTAAAATAAGGTAAAACTTATTGAAGAAATGGCCTTAGTTTTGAAAATATTAAATTACATATTCGATGATACCACTCACTTTAAGGTTACTTATTGGAACCATTTTACAAAATAAACATCGAGCAACTTATTTTAAATTTAAATGTTATGTTATTTAACTTCACAGGAAATCTGACGCTTTACAGAACCGCCATTTCCTTAACATGTGCAGTAATTGAACTTTTGTATTCTCCCAACTAATAAGTGAAAACAATTTTTTTAAGTTATCGGACGATGAATAAGATGAATGAAATGATGCTCAAATGAGCATCCAGAGAGCTTAGAGTTACACGACATTCATATTTTTAGGATAAGAGAAAACCTCGGAAAAAAAACTTATCCAGGCAACATAACCTGACCGACATTCGAACTCGGACCTCTCGAATGTGAGGTAGACATATACAACTACTACCACATAGAAAATATTATAATAATATTGGATGTGTAACAGTTAAGACTCTTTCGAAAATGTTGTTGACGCCACGTCGGTAGAAGCCGTTATAGGTATTAAGAAAGTTTGCCAACCTCGTATATTTTAGCAGAAAGTCTACACAGCACACGCTGAAAACATGGGCTTCTATATTTCCGCATATAAAGGAGTAAGTTGTCTGTCTGCCGATGCGCTATTCCTAACTCAGTTTTACGGCATTCAATTTCAGTTCTTAAACGACAAAAAGAAATAAAAGCGTATGATGTGATGCATTCACATTGCTTTCTCCAAGTGTACCCTTATTTTTATTTTATTTTTTTATAGCTTCAACAAACTATTCTTACGAATGCTTATTTTTCTGTCTACTTCATGTTATCGAGATGAGCGTTTGTAGAAATAATTTCGTTACACATTTTATTGTAGGTGCAAAGGGTTGCAGGAAACATACTCGATAATTGTGTGTTTAAAAGCGGGCCGCTATATGCTGGCCTTGAAATTCCATACTCTTTCCGTGATATCGCGAGAAGCAACTGGGAAGTTTTCTCGCATCCTCCATATTCACCAGATCTTTTCCCAAGTGATTTTCACGTGTTCCCCTGACTCAAAGGTCATCACTTTAACACCGTGATATGGATCAATTAGAAGTGAACAGCTGGTTACGAGCACAGGACCCGACGTGGTACAACACTGGCTTGGAAAAGCTTTGTGTCACGTCCCCAAAAATGCTTGGAAAAACATGTTGACTATGTAGAAAGGTAACAGAAGGATTGTACAATATAAATAAAATTAATTCAACGTGATCAATTGTGCATAATGCTTTTTATAAAATAGGGAAACTTACCTACTTATTGGACGGCCCTCGTACCTTTTGGGTGTTTACAAAATTTTAGTCAGGCCGCCCTGAAAATGTGAAACAGCATCTGTTGCATAATACTTATGATTATGAGCAAATTGTTATAACTGCAACCGCTCCTAATAATAATAATAATAATAATAATAATAATAATAATAATAATAATAACAACAATAATGACGCATACCTTGTGTGACGAAAGAAAGATTATTTTGTGGATGTTTGTTGTTGCACATAACTACAGAAAGAAGTAATGTGTAAATTAACTGTAGTTGAGATTATGGGTAGTACGGAGAAACCAGGAGAAGTTTCCGCGCTTGTGCACGTTACCTACTTCTGCCGTAGTGTGCTACCATCTAGTGGTATTGATGTAAAATTGTAGTGATAGTATGGAAACAGAGTGCGGAAAAAGCTTCCGTGTGCACGTCCCGTATGCATTTGGCCCCATAAGGTAATTACGTCATAGAAGTTGCGCATACGCAGAAGCTCCTTAAAACGTACACAAGGCTAAGATTGCTACCGACCCCACTGTCACATTTCATGGAGTTCAGAGGAGTAGCGCAGTAGATTTTAAATTACCGCATATGCCTTACGTTTAATAGCGTTCAAAGACACAATAACCAGTACGTCCGCAAGTTATGGTGTTCACGTGAAGTTATGCAGCAGAGGAAGTAAAGAAGACCAGTGTAACGCCAAATGCATCACTGCCAAGGGAAAGTGGGTGGAGGAGATATTTGCTAGATTAGCTAAGTAGAGTGTAAGCCACATTGATTTAGTGTGACAACGCCAACGTCACTTTTTGCTAATTACAACTGTCTGCACATCCGCCGGAACAACGTCATCAAGTGCTCATTTCAAATTCCGAGAGAATTCACTTATTTTATGACTTCCACTACTGAATGAATATGAGCGCATTCTCCCACTTAACTGCTCTAGTGTGTAACAGTCACAAACCTAAGCTAATCAGGATAAGCATGTTGCAGGCGGGAGGCGGAGACGACACCCAACAGATTTAAGAAACGCGTTTCCAAACACATGCAACGCGTTAAAGCTTAGGTTGGTTCTTTTTGTGGTGGAAATACGTGACATTTCTGGTAGCATTAATTATACTGTTGATATTAAGTCAAGCTTGTTATATAAACTATCCTTAATTCTGCATCCATTTCAATCAAAATTAAAATATTTCCTAATTTTCTTCAAACTCTTACTTAAACGTTTGTTCCATATCGGCAAAAAGCAGCGAGTTGTTTTATGTGTACAAACAGATGGGCAATTAAGATAGGAAAAGTAATGCTAAGAAGTGGACATTTGAATTTATAGTAGGCGCGCTTCCTCGTCAACGAAAAGATGCCTTTGATCTGCAGTGTGGCTGGCTGGCTGGCGTCTTGTAATCGGACTGCGTTCCAAAGCCATCTATGGTACTAGACGATACACAACAAGACACTAACATTCATGCTATTGTAATCAAAATTATGACAACTTTTGAGTAAAAAAAGTAGCAATTTTTTTTCAAATAAACGTTTGAAGCAAATAAGACGTTACACAGAAAAATTGTTATTATTGTTATTATTGTTATTATTGTTATTATTGGTGGTGGTGGTGGTGGTGGTGGTGGTGGTGGTGGTGGTTGAAGAAGGACAAGGAGAACGAGAAAGAAAAAACAGTAGAAGACAAAGAAGAAGCTAATACGAAATATATGATACTCAAATAAAAAATCAAAATTTTAACACGAGAAACAAATGAAAATTATTGACATAGGATGAGGAGGAGGAGGAGAAACTACTAAACGTCTAATGCACTGTGTTGTAATAAAAATGTTAGCGCTTTTTAAGAAAATAAAATATAGCATTTTTTTTCCCAGAAATGTGATTACCTGAAGATATTTGTCCAACACCCCCGGAGCATATTTTACAAATTCACATGTTATGTAATTATTACACTTTGCTTTTAAATAACTTATGTTGTTTATAGAAAACTTATGCGATATAAATTCTACCGCTTATGTATGGTCGGTAGAGGAAGTATTGCATTGCATCCAAAATTTCACACCTAACATATTTCACCGGAAATACAAGTTTTGAGATTCCTAATGCAAAAACATTCTTAAAGATTATCTATCTGTGAACACAGTATTAAAAAACTAAACTCCAAAACAAAACTTTGTGTCTATTCAGTGTCAGGCGAAGATATTCATAGAATGCCCCCTTACAACTGTCGGTACGTTTTATTTTCTCAAAAATTGTTTCACTTTGAACAAAATGTTGTAACTTTGATACACTGGCATGACGAATAAAGTGAATTGCCTCTAAATAACCCGTAAAGTTCTCTTCATTGGCAATTGTTATGAACTTTTAAACCATTTAGCGCAGACAAAAGTGTATTAAAGGAAACACCCAGATATTGTTAAAATTTACAATGCCTATTACATTTTTTTTGGGGGGGGATGTTAGCTGCTGTGCTCTCAAAGGCTCACGCGTTTTAAGCAGTGCGCTTTGAAATGTTTAGCGGTCCTTCTTTGGTTCCTCGTATGTAGTGATTTAGCCATATGCATTCTCCTGCTTGTTGTGAAATATTTTGTAGAACGGCAGTGGTAGGGAAAGTAATGTGACGGTCACACATTGGATTTTTCTTTTAATTGCTTTCTCTACTACTTTGCTACCTAAAGTAGAGGAAATATTGCATTCCAGCAAACAATTAGATAAGATTTCAACTAAAATGTATGTTTTGAGATCCCCGAATAAATGAAAATTTATTATGTTTTTTTTTTCATTTCTTTCTTTTTCTATCTACGTAGTAGGCAAGAGAACGTATTGTGTTCCACCCAAAAATATGATGTCGAGATTTCATCGGAAATACGCGTTTTGGTGGCACCTGAATCCAGAAAAGAATTTTTTAGAAAAAGTCTCCTTGTGTGTGAACAGCAGAACTCAGAAACGAAAAATCAGTTGAATACCAAATTTGCTAAAAGATAGACTCCTAGTATGCGGCACGATTTAAAGGAAGAAAAAACTCTCCACCACAGTCTACCCTTTAAATGGACAACTTTTCGTTATTATTAATTTTCTCAAAAATCGCTGTAAGGATTTTGATTGAAATATCGACTCAAGTTCATTGAAAAGCAATCATTGGAGTTTTAGACTACGGCTACGCCCTGTCGTCGCTTGGCCGCAACTGCCCCACTCCTCTATTTGTAAAAACATCCCTCGGCTGCACTCTGCGGCTTAGGGGCCACAACGTTGAGCTACGCCTTACATTCGTCCCACAACGGACGCCAAGTATTGAATCTTCTCCATATATTTAAGATATTTGGAGCGCCCATAAATCATTTAATGGCAAAAACAACTACACCTATCTATAGCCTATGAAGTCCTCTTCATTCAGAAGCAATCTTATATAATATCGTATAATTGGTAAATCATAAGATGGACAAAAACTTACTACACTAAACATGTCGATATGTTTAAAACACATCATTTATTTCAAATAACTGTTTTTGTGTCATCAGTCATTTCCAAGATATCCGTTATTGTTAATTTGAATTTTTCAATACGTTTGTCATATTTTCAAAGTGTTGTCGCTATTCAGTTGTTTCTCGGGATGTCACGGAAAGCGTATGGAATTCCTAGACTACCATATGGCAATCCGGTTTCTTCTACCCCTCTTGTACCTTCATCGAAATGCGTAATGAAACTATTTCTAAAGGTTTATCTCGTTCTCCGTGGTGTAGTGGTTACCACGCTAGCCTCTAATTCCTAAGGTCGCGGGTTCAAACCCGGCGGAGGACGATGTATTTTTTCGGGCATAAAAGTCGTTAGCATGGCTTCCTTCGGAAAGGAAGTAAAGCCTGTGGTCCCATGTCGTAGATTTGCGGCACGTAGAAGAACCTCAAGCCTGATTATTAAATTACCGGTCTTTTACGTCCGATATAGAATGGGACGCCTAGAACCACAGCAGTTAAAGAGTGACCATAAATAAAACTCAACTTAATTTTGATTAACATGAAGTAAACAGAAAACTAAGCTTTCGTAAGAGCAGTTTGTAGAAGTTATATAAAAACGATTAAGGTGCAAAGAAAGTTATGTAAATGTAACACATCAGAGTTTTTAAAATTTTATTTTGTAGTCGAATATTAATGAAGTACATTTTAAAACACAGCATGGTAAATAGAGATGACGTTAAATGGTATTGCGTGAGAAGTGTCACATATGCCGTTTTTGCCAACAGAACCTTCACTGCGGGGTGGAAAGACAAGCGAACACACCCCCAGACTCAGCTTGTGGTTCTCCGTGAACAATAAGAGAGGTATAAAAAATGATAGCAGCGGCCGTTCATTACCGCCTCAGCAGGAAAACGGTCCATCAGCTGTCCCGAAATACACTCCCACATCTCTTCAGAGGGTCACTAGCAACTATGCCACAATACACAAAATTATACCTTTCCTTTCATCTCACATTTCTCTAGCCAGCCGTAAAAATAACCTAAACCAATTTAAAAACTCATCAGCACCCCACAATTAACCTGTTTTATACGTTACTTCGACAATAGCAGAGCCGAGAATACATTTTTAATACAAGAACAGACGATGCTGCAGCTCGGATTTCATTACAAAAATAACGAGGTTATACGCAGCCACTTAATGCAGCGATAAATCTCCTCGCGTAATCCCTTGCATATTGCACAAGCACGTTGGTGGATAATTGAACCAAAATAGGTTAACCGCTATAAACCGGGATTAAACATTTACCTTACTCTATTATGTCAGGCGTTTTAAATGTAGCACAGAAGCATTGTGTATCCTACTACTAACCTTGAGTAACATTCGGAAGAAAACACACCACCATAGGACACATTCCATGTCACAAACGCAACAAACACCACTTATACAACTTCTATTAGTACTTCTCCGCTTCCTTCAATCTGCACAAAACAATCCAAAGAGCTCCTAATTGCAAAAATCGCACTCGCAATCTTCGAGTGTCATTTGTCAAGATGTTTCAGCACAGAGAGCATTAATTTATATAGAATACTTTGCTTCTCTGTGTTGAAACCCATTGACCACGTAATTCTTAACTGAATACGGATAATAAGGTAATTCAATGCCTTAATTTATAATTTTTTTATTACTAAAGAACGATATCCAACTAATAACTTTCAAACTCTTCAATATTGCAGGAACTGTTACAAGAAGACGTTTCCGACACGAAAAATGATAGATACGCTAATTAAATTCCAAATTAAAATTAAGAGACTCTTAGTTGCGTTTTCTAAGTTGTAAGCCTACGTTCGCAGCAAGTTTTGAACTTAAAAAGAAAGTCTGATCTGTTACATTCCCAGGACTTTTTCTAGCTATTATCGTTTACTTTCACATGGTTTGTATAAAATATTCTTGCAAAAGCTTACTTTTCTATCTACTTAATATTAATCGAGAAAAGCAGTTTCATTACAGATGTCGTTGTAGGTAGAAGAGGATACAGAGGTTGAAGTGGTAGTCAAATGTTTAAAAAGCGTGCTGCTCGCTGACAGCTTTGAAATCCACATTCTTTGCATCACAGCGGGAAATAAAAGAATGGCGATATCATTCCATTAAATGACCAAGAGCAACGAATATCTCAAAAATGACTGGTGGTACAAAAAAGTATTTAAAATAAACTGCGTGTTTTAAAGAGATCGCCGTGTCTGCCTATCTCTAATGGTTTACCAGTTATGTAAAAGTATACACAATTCATTCAGAATAATGACCTCACAGGCTATTCACATAAAATTCAAGACATGCATTTTGTTAGTCAAATATCTTAAAACACATTTTAATAAAAATGGTTAGATCAGTTTCTGAGACAGTAAAAAATAACAAAAAATTTTGCATGTAAAGGGTAGTTTGGGATGATGGGTTTTATTAAAAATCTCCGTGTCACCACATCCCTGGAAGACACTAAACTTCAAATGTGAAGTTTCGTAATTTTCATTCTTGAGTCGATAGACCACACAGAGAGCCTTTTCTAAAAATGCTCATTTGGATTAAGGAAATATCAGTATCAAATTTTTGGGTAGAATGAAATACTTCCGTACCTACCTATATACTTTGGTTTAGCGACTTCTAGAGCACAGCATTGGCCTTGTTTGAATTATTGAACCTAAAAACTCTAATTCACTTATTATTCATCTTAATTTTTTAATTGCTTATGCCAACTGAAGAGAGAGCAGGAAAAACATATTTTGTGAGGAAAAATGTCAACCTCCTCATTTTTTCTTTTTTACTTTCTCTACTACGTATAGTAAGTAGGGGAAGTATTGTATTCCACCCAAAAATTCGATACCCAGATTTCACCGGAAATACATGTTTTGAGACCCCCTGAATCCAAAAAAAGCATTTTTGGAAACATGTCCGTGTGTTTGTGAACAGCATAACTCAGAAACGAACAGTCGGATAAACACCAAACTTGGTATTTAGGTTCAGTATCTTCCAGAGATGCAACACGAAGGTTTCTAAGAAAATCTCCCCACCCCAGATTACCCTTTACATGGAACATTTTTCGAAAATTTTAATTTTCTCAAAAATGGCTAACGATTTTGATTAAAATATATGTTTAAGATATTTTCATGACAAATAAAATGTATATCTTGAATTTTCTGGGAATGTCTCCAAAAGTATTCTTCATTGTGAACGATTTTTGCATAACTGGTAAACCATAAGAGATAAGACAAAATTTTACTACACAAAAAATGTAGATCACATTAAAATACACAATTTATGTCATATACATTTTTTTGTTGAGGAACCATTTTAGAGATATTGCTTGTTATTCCCTTAAATTTTTCAATACTTATATTCTCAAATGGGAATTCGTTATTCATTTTTTTGTCTTGGATATGCAAAGAGTATTAATCTGTGGCAAAGGGAATGGTGATGCACCTAGCAACCAGCTATTAAGAGATGCATCTGTGCTTAAACGCTACTGTATTTCTATATTGCCCTTGCAAATGCATGTTCCCCTTACATCTACAAGAAAATTAGCAATAAGAGTCTGCAAATGTTTATCTCGATTAACATGAAGTAGATGGAGAATAAGCATTTGTATAAATAGTTTGCACAAGAGTAGAGAAAGTCATGTGAGTGTAACACATCAGATGTTTTAATAAGAATTTGTACATTTTGAGAAAGCTATTAAGAGATGCATCTGTGCTTAAACGCTACTGTATTTCTATATTGCCCTTGCAAATGCATGTTCCCCTTACATCTACAAGAAAATTAGCAATAAGAGTCTGCAAATGTTTATCTCGATTAACATGAAGTAGATGGAGAATAAGCATTTGTATAAATAGTTTGCACAAGAGTAGAGAAAGTCATGTGAGTGTAACACATCAGATTTTTTAATAAGAATTTGTACATTTTGAGAAAGCACTGGTTTTGGGAGATATATTTACTTTTTATAGCACTTGTAGTGGGTAGAGGAAATATTGCATTCCACCCAAACATTCCACATCAAAATTTCACAGGAAATGAACGTTTTAAAATTCAGTGAATAAAAATAAGTCTGTGACAGTGGATGCATGTGCGAACAGCATAACTTAAAAACCAAATGTCGGATAAATACCAAACTTATTAGTTTAAGTTCAATATCTTTAAAGAGGTGGCATAAAGATTTTTACAAAAATTGCCCCATCCCAATATGCCCTTTACATGGGAAAATTGTAGTTATATTTTATTTTCTCATAAATGGCTCAAAGGATTTTCAATTAAATACTAAATATTTGAGATGTTTTCATGACAAATAAAATGTATGTCTTGAATTTACTTTGAATAGCCTGTGTAGTTCACTTCTTTCGGAAAGAATTTTGTATCATTTTGTATGACTGATAAACCACAACAGTTAGACAAAAACATGCTACACAAAAATGTCTTGTTAAAGCATCTATTTTATGTAAAATAACATTTCTTGTTGCATTATTCATTTCCAAGATATTCAATGGTACTGGTTTGAATTTTTAAATACTTTACACATTTTCTGAAGTAATAAGCTTATTTGTTTCTCACGATGTCACATAGAAAGTATGGAGTTTTAAAATCAGCACATAGGACCTGCCTTTTAAACATTTGACTATCCCTCGAGTCTGTTGTATTCCTCTTGTACCTGCAATGACATGTGTAATGAACCCATTTCTGCAAACACATCCTAATTAACATGAAGTACACAGAACAACAACCTTTATGAAAATAATTTGTAGAAGAGATATAAAAATAAACAATAAAGGGTAGGGAAAGTTGTGTGAATGTACACATTAGACTTCTAAGATCATAATTTTGTTACATCTTTTATTTTCATCTAGCTGTCTTTATACCTTCTCCTTGGTCCCATAGTTATTTAATAACAAAGGTCCCAGAGATAGGGTGGTGAATTTTAGTATTTTGAAATCAGAAATTCAGCATTTTGTAGAAGTTATACATTTGCAATTTCGCAACTTCATAGTATTTTGAAGAAAAACATAAATTTGAATTAATTCTGATAAACATGGAATATCTTTTGAGATAACAGTTAATGTGAAATTAAAATCAAATTGTATAGCATTAACAGCAAGATAAAAAGGTATAGAATAAATTTTGAATTCATTTTAAATTAGTATTGATTAAAGCAAGAGAAAAATAGAACAAACTGAAAAAGGCTATAGTATAACACAGAAAAACGAGACATTTATATTGATGCAAAACAAGAATAATAAAAGAAGATACAGAAAATTAAGTGATGCAAGTTCATGAATCATTAACACTGTTGGATGAACATACCTCAACATTTTGTTCTTTTACTCTTATTCTTTCACTTACAATTAAGCTGTGTGTACTGAAATATCTTTCAGCACTATGCTGTGGTAGGACTGTAAATGCACTGCAGAACTGCTTGGGTATACTCTGGGTATTTGAGTTGAATTGCCAACAGTATTAGCACGTGGTCTGCATCTTTATTTTTCTAAATAATATGTACCAGTTGGAATAAAAATATTCATATCCTTTGGCAAAACTATCTATTTCAAAAACTCCAAAAACGACATCTTTTTTTTTTTACTCTCACTTAAATCTTTTAAATGTTATTGACAACAGTCGGTTAGAAGTGACAGGATTAGAAAGCTTACCTACCTCTTGGGAGGGAGAGAGATAGAGAAAACCATCTGTTGCATTCTTCAATGAATGTTGTACTTTTGTTGTAGTTAAGCACAAACTCCATTTTCGTTTTGTTGTTTACTCTCTCCACTACTTACCTATAGTAAGTATAGAGGAAGTATTGCATTCCACCCAAAAATTTGACATCAATGTTTCACCAGAAATACACATTTTGAGACTCTCCGAATCCAGAAAAAACATTTTTAGAAGATAGCTCTGTGCGCGTGTCTGTAAACAGCATAACTCAAAAGCGAAAATTTGGTTAAACACGAAACTCTTGGTATTTAAGTTCAGCATCTTCCAAAGATGGAACATGAAGATTTTCAAGAAAATTCCCCCACCCCAACAAGGGGTTTTATAAGTAAAAATTTGTAAAGTTATTTTTCATTTTCTCAGAAATGGCTCTAGTGATTTTGTTTCAGATATTTGCAAGAGAAATAAAATGTATACATTGAATTTTATGAGAAAAACCTGTGAAGTCGTTTATATTGAGAATGAATTTTGAATAAATTGTACACCATAGACAAAATCATACTACACAAAATTTAAACCTCATTATTGCACAAAATTTATGTAAACTATTTTTTTTTGTGGTATTAACCATTTCTGAGATATTCTTTAATATGTTGTTGTTCACCAATGGCATTGGGGATTAATTGATCTGCATCATTTTCCCTCTGGCTTCCCAATATAGTCTGTAAGTTATCACTTTTAAGGCTTTTGCACTTGGTGAGATGCTGTTTGTTCAGGATGACATCTTCTTCACAGAGAGTGCACTTGGGTGTAGGTAGGCATCGTATCTTGTAGAGATGTTCTGCGAGGCAATTGTGGCCAGTTGCCATCCTAAATAAGGCCACTGCAGTCTTCCTTGGCATTTTTTGTATATCAACTCCGTCTTTAATACCCTTATAATCTTTATCTTTTAATTTATCTTCATCAAGTCTCTGCTATCCTTTGAAATGTTGTTTAATGTTATTTAATTGTTTATTTATTTCTATTTGTCCCACAGGTTTTATTTGTTGTATTGCACCTTTCTTTGCTAATTGATCTGCATGTTCATTGACCAAAAGTCCGACATGAGCTGGGATCCATTGTAGAGTGACATGATTTCTAGTTTCAACTGCTTTAATTAGGCTTCTTATTTCTTTAATATTTCTTGTTGTTTTATTATTGTAATTTACTATTCCATTTATGGCTGATTTTGAGTCTGATAAGATGACTATTTTTTGTTTTATGTATGGTCTATATAAAATGTTCTGTAATGCTGCTTTTATAATAGTTAATTCTCCATCATAGTGGTTTGACGTTTCATCTAATGTTAGATACTGTGTAAAATGTTTACAGTATACTCTTGCACCAGCATTTTTTTTATTGATGAGAGATCCATCTGTATATATTTGGAGCCATTCTTTTACTGGGTATCTTTCATTTTCTGTAGCTATTGCTATGGCTCTCATTTCATCTGGTATATTGTTTTGTTTGTGTATTATATATAAACATAGTCTGCCTCCATGTGGTGTTCCCTGGGTAAAGCTAAATGGACTACAGCATAGGCATGCTTCCCAAGCTATAAAAATTAAAAGAAGAGCACTTCTTAGTGCTATTTTGAAATGCCGATGGAATGAAAGTGAATATAACATCAGACAAATTGCAGCGTATCTTCCAGCACAGTATATAAAGTTAACAATTGGATAATTAATTTACGGTGACTCAGAACTGAATCATAAATTTAGCTGACACTTCAAAATAATTACATTCATCATTAGGATCACAACTGAGATTGTTTCCCTAAGCCCAAAATTTAAGATTTCAATCTGACTTAATTTAACTAATTTTAAATACCATAACAGAATAAGTAAAATGTCTTAATGCGTTTATTTCACTGAATAATGGAAATTGCTCACTTTTTCACATTACTGTTCCATATTCAGAAAAGTGCATCATAATCGTCTCAAGAGCGTACAAACTCCTCAGTTGAAATTTCCAGAACAAAAGAAAGAAGAATTTTTATTTGAAAAAATTGGCAATTTTTCATTTACACTGCATCTTAATATAATTTTTGCAATTTATCATGCCTTCACAACACATTTAATGGTCATGAAAAATGAAAATACAACAGTGCGA
This sequence comes from Deroplatys truncata, assembly GCA_030765065.1. Lineage (NCBI taxonomy): Eukaryota > Metazoa > Arthropoda > Insecta > Mantodea > Mantidae > Deroplatys > Deroplatys truncata. The sequence goes on along the minus strand of CM060985.1, from coordinate 19,133,435 downwards.
TCCTGTATGAGCATTTTGTGCAATGTTGCATTTGTCAAAGATCACCACCCCTAATAATAAGCAATCCCTAACATCAATATACAATAAAATCAGGAAAAAACGGCGCATATGAACAGTACCCCATTCAAGCCAGCAATTCAAACATTCTGGAAACAGCACTTAGTTTGTTGACAAAAATAATCTTCTCAGTTGTTAATTATAAATATCTATTGATGTTATTCTGGACACAATTTTCTCTCATTACATAACTATTTGGCATGAGCTTGATTAGAACATACAGAGAAAATACTACATTTTCTTAACATAAGGAGTATTATGGAGGGTTGTTCATGATCTACAGTAATAACATCAGATGATCACAATAGCTCCACAATGAAACATGTGGAAGTGAATGAAAGTTCAGCAGTATGAGTGTATTATTTGCTCAGTTGTGTGCTCTTATTCTTGATGTATCAAATGGCATCAAAAATAGAACCATTCTGATAACGGTACATTATTGCCCTTTCCAATGCAAAATACTTGTATTCTAAGATTATTAAGCTGTGCAAGAGGCGTGGTTTTACCATATCCAAGAAAGTGATCTCATGCGCACTCAACAAAAAAGGTAAGGTCACATCAGGACTTAAATGGGCAAGAAACAGGCGACCGGCCACCAGTTGGAAGGTGAAGGCCCTTGCCTCTGGACCAAATCCTGCAACTCAGAGGGCCATTGCACTGTAATTAGGGATCTCTGTTACTACTGTGAACACCAGGATTTAAATCTAGAAGAGTGCCATAAGAGCCTAAACACATTGCAGAACGTGCCACTAACAGCAGAAAGCTGTAAGAACGATACCTACATGGTGAAAAGTGGAGGTTTGTTGTCTTTTTAAATGAGGCATGTGTTTATCAACAAAACCTGGGCTATATATTACCGAGCAAAACAAATTTGAAAGTTGATATAAGGAAACTAACAAAACTTTCCCCAATGGTTTCATGATAATAGCAAGGCACAGTTAAAATAGCATATCAACCATTCCTTGTGTATGCATAAAAATGTGAAAATCAACTTGTCATATTATCAAACTAACACCCTGATACCAATTTTCCATACAGAAATCCCTGCTCTCTATAGTGCAGATGTAAATAAAGCCTGGTTGCATCAGGACTAGGCATCAAGCCATACGTCTACTTCAACCTACAAATTTTGGAGAACATAGAGAGAGAAATGGAAATACATTCCATACCTTTCAGCAACATCCGTGTCAAGTCATGTGATGCAACACTGATGGAGTTTTGTACATTTGGGTTACTGAAAAGAGCCACAAACTTTGGATGGTCTCTGGAAAACTTCCAGGAGGAATGGAATAAACTGGCTAGCAGTTTGCTCTGGTGGAAGCCGTGCTGCAGATTGACAGCTCAGGCTATAGGCTGCCAGATGGAGGCATGGTTTTTCATAAGATAAGGGGGGTCTTAAGTTTGTTACCATAGATTACGAACAACCCTCTGTAGAAACTTTGGCTTAAGTGTCCTTGCTTACAGATCGTGCTGTTATAAGCAAGAATTGATTCTGTTTTCTTTTGTTGTTTTTCCTGTTTTCTCAGTTACCAAGTTATAACCATCTAAGTATGCTGCTTGGAATGAAATATCCAGTTTTTGTCTTATTTTTACATGCATTTTCTGAGAAGTAGGAACAGTTTGCATTCTCAAGAAAAGTTGAAGCCTTCTTTGCAAGTATGTTCTTTCATCACTGTAACATATTCATATTCAGGCTTTGTAAATGCTTTGAAATCTTTCTGCAGTTAAAATCAGAAGGTGGCTTACAGCATATGTCTTTGTGTTACTCAGTGGAGAAAGATCTATCAAAATAGATTGTATGGTTTACAAGATTATCCTATACAGGCACGTATACATATACACTTACCTTATAATACTAGCCTAGACAATACATAAGGGATGCCTGTGAATTGGTAAGGGTACAAAGACCTTTGATATTGTTCTTCACACCAGCCATATGCAACCATTAATTTGGAGAGCTGAAAAAGACTTGAAAAAGTGAATACCATGTCCAACATAAGAGCAATCCAGCTGCATAACAAGCTTCCTAAGACATTAAAGAAACACAATGGAAATCTGAAAATTGAAAGAATATTTGGCAGTGAAGATCTATAGATCTATACCAAATAGAGACTAGATATAGGCCAGAACTAATAAATGTTTAGGATATCTGTGATCAGTAGGGCCCGGATTTTTAGGTTTTAACCTATATTTTTCCTCGCTATTTAATTAACACATTTCAAGATATATATCTATTTCACACTTCCTGGAGCAGACTATGTGAATTTCATTACACCTAAAATAACTTAAATAGCTGTTTTTACTTTTTTGAAATGAAGAATGTTATTTTCAGATTGAAACTCATTGTAAAAATATTTCCAGCACTTATAGCCAGTAGATAGTTCATGTTACTACAGTTAAATGCAGCACATGTGACTTGTGACACCTGGATGCAGCCGATAGAAGGTCAGGAGGAGCATACTTGCATAACGGGATCGCCTGAATTGTTCACCGAGAGTACTTTTCTAACGTAATTGTTGTATAGTGAAACAATGTGTGGATTGCTGTAGATCCACACTTCACTTTTGTTAGTGACAGACAGTGCTGCCTACATGTTGAAGGCTGGAGGGGGGTTCTACAGTCCTTCCACCCGACCATGCTACATGTTACATGCTTGGCCCATGGCCACAGGAAAACTACCCCTAGAACCTGCTGCACTGGCATTCATATTCTACGCTCCAATGACATCATGTTCCATTGAAAGACTCTTTTCTACCTACAAGAATGTGTTACATGATAATAGGAAATCGTTTACGCCAGAAAATTTGAGAATGTATGTAACTATCTACTGCAAGCCAAAAAATAAATCTTACAACTAAGTACCAGAAAAGAAAAATATTATCATAAGCAAAACATAAAAAAGACTATTTTAATGAAGAAAAAACCTATTTAAAGCATATAAGAAACCTAAAATGAAGGTTTATTCCACCTAAAAATCCGGGCCCTAGTGATCAGTTATATAAAATGAGTACCCAAAGAAGTAAGAGCGAGCATCCGCTGGGAGAACCAAAGATCTGTGGTCAAGTTCCTGCTATGGCACTGAATTTTTACTTCCTATTTCACGACAGGAAGTATTGCATTCCACCCATAAATACAATATTGACATTTTACTTGAAATACACATTTTGAAACCACCTAAATAAAAAGAAGTACTTTTTAGAAAGAAATTTGTGTTTGTGTGTGTGTGTGTGAAGAGCGCAACTCAAAAATGAACGGTCAGTTAAATACTAAGCTTGATACATACTTAAGTTCAGCATCTTCCAAGGATGCAATACAAAGATTTTCAAGAAAATCCCCTTACCCCAAACTGCCCTTTACATGGAAAAATTTTTGTTACTTTTTATTTCCCTAAAATGACTAATGGTTTTGATTAAAATACCATATGTTTAATATATATGCATGACAAACAAAATGTACATCTTGAATATTCTAGGAATAGTCTGTGAATTCCACTTCATTCTGAATGACTTTTGTATAATTAGAATTAATTGTTCTTCCACACAAGCGTGTGTTGTACAGGTTTGGAAAGGTAGAATCAGACGACTGAAAATCCCTGGTTCAAATCCCGGCTATGACATTGAGTTTTTCACTTGTCTGATTCTACCTTTGCAACCCTGTTCAACACGCAGCTTGTGTGGAAGAACAATTAATTCCATTAATTGACCTAATAGTGGTTGAAGGTATGAAGCCTGGGACTTAAAGTACTTACAAAGATTGTAAGTCGCCATTGGGGTATGTCATCTCAATACAATTTGAGATCTCCTTGTGAAAAATGCGAATCAGTTGGAGAATTTAATGGCATGCTGGTATGTTGCCATGCTAGCTCAGTGGTTAGAGCAACCGGACGGAGATGGGGAGATCCGTGGTTCAAATCCCGGCTAGGCATTAAATTTCTCAGTCATCTAATTCTACCTTTTGTATAATTGTTGAACCGTAACTTTGCTTCATAAAAGCAAACTGTCAAATAACATTTTTTTGTGGTGTTAACCACTTCCGAGATATTCTTTGTTATTGGTTAGAATTTTCAAATATTTATACCATTTTCAAGTAGTAAGTCACATTTTTACTTTCTCTACAACGTATAGTAAGTAGGGAAAGTATTGCATTCCACCCAAAAAATCGATACCGAGATTTCACTGGAAATACATGTTTTGAGACCTCCTGAATCCAAAAAAAGCATTTTTGGAAACATGTCCGTGTGTGTGTCTGTGTGTGTGTCTGTGAACAGCATAACTCAAAAACGAACAGTCGGATAAACACCAAACTTGGTATTTCGGTTCAGTATCTTCCAGAGATGCGACACGAAGGTTTTCAAGAAAATCCCCCCACCCCAGACTACCCTTTACATGGAACATTTTTCGAAAATTTTAATTTTCTCAAAAATGCCTCTAACGATTTTGATTAAAATATCATATGTTTAAGATAAAGTCATGAGAAATGAAATGTATATCTCGAATTTTCTGGGAATGTCTCCAAAAGTATTCTTCATTGTGAACGACTTTTGCATAACTGGTAAACCATAAGAGATAGACAAAATTTTACTACACAAAAAATGTAGATCGCGTTGAAATACACAACTTATGTCATATACATTACTTTTGTTGAGTGAACCGTTTGCGAGATATTGCTTGTTATTCCCTTAAATTTTCCAATACTTATACTTTTTCTCAAATTTGTTATTCATTTTTTTATGTCCTAGACATGCAAAGAGAATGGAATTCACCACATAGCAACCAGCGCTAAAATATTTGACTATCGCTTAAAAGCTACCATATTTCCCTCGCATCTACAAGAAAATTACCAATAAGATTGACATCTCGATTTCTCGATTAACATGAAGCATTTGGAGAAAAGGCGTTTGTAAAAATAGATTGTACAAGAGTAGAGAAAGTCATGTGAGTGTAACACATCAGATTTTTTTTTTCTTGTCATTGTGCAAAGATCGTGGAATTTCAAAACCTTCACATAGTGATTCACTTTTTAAAAATCTGACTATCAGTTTAGCCTACTGTATTCTTTTTATACCTGCAACAAAATGTATAATGAGAGTTTATATCAATTAACAAGAAGTACATAGAAGAATAAGCTTTTGTCAGAATAGTCTGTAGATAAGGAAGGACATGTGAATGCAACACATAAATTTTTCAAGTCTAATTCAGCTTTCCAAGGGTAAAGAATGTCATCGCATCAGTGTTTTGATTATAACTGAATGGAACAAGTGGAATAAATCATATTTTGTTTGAGAAGGTATAAATAAAGATCCAGATGCAGTATACGAAGGAGCAGTTTATTTAGTCCCAGTTTTATAATCCCCAAAACAATGAAATGTATAAAAAGTTTATACCTGACATTAGGAGATAAGTAAGAGGGAAGTTTACATTTGAGTATGAAAATTAAAAACAAGCCTTCATCATTCACCTCTCTTACCAGCCAGCATGTCCAATTTAAAGGGAGATGCTGAAACACAGTGTTTGTTTGCTGTTTGGTACAAGCAGAGACGTCAAACATTTTGTATCATTTAAACCAGCAAAAAGAAACATATGTGTCATCAAAAATCAATTACGTTCTTATCATAAATTTAAAACAATACATTTATAATTTATTCTTTCTTAACATACAACATCTTCATTTTACCATGTATATATTATATACTATATAAAGCAATTGAACAGTTAACAGCAGCATAGTTTAACGATTATACAAATAACAGCATGCTAAGATATAACACAGAAAGTCAATAGGCCTATCTTATCCATTTCCAAAAATGTGTCTTTCAAGTTGGGAAAAATGTTTGAAATATATCTAAACAAACTCTGAACGAGTGCAGGAATATAAATTTAATCAAAATAATTTCAAATAATATTGTGCCTATATTTGATCTGCACAAATAATGCAATAGTTTTCCCCCTTACATTCGAAAGTAATGGATTCAGTTTTTAATTTGTAATCAGACATCGGATGTTTAGGAAAATACTTATTTTCTTTAACCACTTTTGCGTTATACGTATTGTATTCCAAAAACATTCCATATTAAGATTTCACTAGAAATAGACATTTTCAAGTCTAATGAATTAAAAAAAAACCCATTTTTAGAAAAAGACTAATGTCTATGAATGCAATACTCAAAGATGCAACATAAGATTTCCCAGATAATCCCCCGCCACCAACTACCCTTTGTGTGAAAAAAAGTTTATTTTTTATTTCTGCTTTATTTGCTTGAATTTCTTACTCTAGGAAAAATGTTGTGTACATTAAAGCTTCTTGTAGCATTAGTAATTTTTTAAAAATTCCATGTTGCTAGTTTAAACCTTTCCCAATCAGCATCTGGTAGACTACTTCAAAGTTTCCTATCTTTTCTTTCCACTTGTTGCCACGAATAAACATTTTATTGCTGTTTCTGCATGTTGCGACTAAGCACTTATTGCTTAATTTGAAATTATTCCTAAGCAAATATATATATTGTAATAGAACTTGGATAGCAGAATGACTTTTTATACAAATAGTAAAACATTTAACAAATAGATGTAGTTTGTCAATCATGAGGAAGTTATGTGAGTGTATACCTGATTTTGAGCAAACAAATCACTATCAACTGCCATTGAATTCCAACATTCAATTTGAGGGAGATCTGAAAGAGGCTGAGGGCGTTGACAGAGAGATATCCACCTATAAGCCCTGTATCCCTAATTATCTGCCAGCTAAAAAGTGTGTCTAGAAGAGGTGTGCTAAAATTAAGATGGCAGTATTTGAAACACCTCAATCCCTCAAAACTGGCTATGGGAGACAGTGAAGGCCATTATCAAAGACTTTTTTAAAAATACTGCCCCAACATTTGTATTTCAATTAATGATAGGCTCAAACTATTGAACTCAAAGAGATTATTTCATTATATCCTTCAATTTTTAATAGTTCTAATTTTTTTTTTTTTTTTTTTTGTTTCAACATTGTAAGTTTCGTTCATATTATTTATTAAAAACGAAAGCAGTTAATTAATTGTGCAAATATTTTCATTTTAAAAATATAAATGAGTCGTATATGCATACTCCAAATTCACTTACATTAGTTGTTAAAAGTGTGGAATGTTTTTGTAGACATTCCACAACAACTGACGTAAGTGAAGTTTATATATATATGATAAACACTTTCTGCATTTGGAGCCCATTTTTAAATAGCGCTATCCTAAAGATTTGGGCATTTAAGGGAGTTGATGGGTAAATACGTATGCTACTTTATGCACTTTTTAGACTATGAACTTAATTTTTTCATGGTATTACAACCATCAAGCTTCATGGGTAAGAGTGTTTTGAATAACTGAAATTTATAGAAAATTATTTATGTTTTCAAATGCATCTCCATCAAATTCAAGGTGTTTCTAAGTAACAAATAATACCAATAAAATAAAATAACTTTCTATAGAATACCCAGACAAGTCAACGTAAATATTTTGAGACAAATATTTTAAAACAAACATAATTTTCAGCCATTATTCTAAGGTATATGACATCAACAGCATTTTGATGGTAACCTATTATTTTTTTTTAATTTTGTTTCTAAAAAGGTAGTTTTTTTTTCCATTAGCTGGAATGAAAATTTCATTTGTTTCACACAGAAGGTTTGGTTGCCATGGGAACAGTTTCATTCTTTACTTGCGTATCACATTTTGTTGAAAAAAAAGTTTTAATTACAATATCATCTAAAATAAAGTGTTTTTAATAGAAACTGATAGCAGTGAAGTTTTGATAACCATAGGAGTTGGTAACAGATGATTTACACAAGAAATTCATCTAAGTCAGCAATTTTGAAATTCAGTCCCAACATCCATTAATACTACGTGTAGGTTTACAGGGTGGATGAAAAGTCAGTTTTCCTTACTGTTCTTTACATTTACTTTAAATTTGATTACATGTGCCTTTACAGACATTGTTCGAAATGGAGACCCTGTTTTTGAATACATAATTGATAATGTTTAGCCACTGATAAATGCGATGTTAGCAGAGTTATTGATTTCCATGTGAATGATTGTTCCATCAACTGATGTAGATCCTGCAGTTTCTGAGCAAAATCATAATTTTTCAGAGATGTCCATATGCAAAAATCACAGAATCCCTAAAACTTCCAGCCCTCATTTTCAATTACAGCACCTTTCATTTTTAAAAGTATCCTATTTTCAAACCATTCTATTTCAAACAGCCACACTTGGCAGTTGGGACACAAATTTATGCACTTACACTACAGGACTTGGCAAAAATTATAATGTACCTTAAACATGGTATTTAAACATTATATTTTCAACTTCTATCATACAAAGCTGCAGCATTTGATTAATCTGGACAAAATGTGGGACACTTACGTTTTAGGTGTCAGCGAAAATAATGGGTTAGTTTTAAAAACTAGCCGTAATCCATATTTTTAACCACTTACTTACAGAATGCTTCCAATTTTATATTTGATTGATCCACTTACACTTATTTTTATCACTGTTTCATAAGTAATATTAGTTATTTGTTTATATTGGTAGTTTACTTAAAACAGCTCTGATTTCATATGTTTCTCATACGTTTCATTGTGTTCTGTGCCCATACGGTAAGTTCTAATGCCTTAACATCCGATGTCTTTCCTTGTTCTGCTGATGTTTAAAGTGCATGAAGTCAAACGATGTGCTACAAAATACTCAATATACTAAAGTTATCTACCTCCAGAATATTTGGGGTACCTTGTCGTTTAGAGTGACTCAAATTTAGAAAAATATTCCCTTCAGTATTTGAACAGTTTTTATCAGCAGTGTGACAAGAAAGTCTTCAAATGGACTGGAACGTTATATTGTCGTACAGATAAGGATGAATTAAAATTAATCTTTGAACACATGTTGGTGCATTACGTGACGTAAATGCATTTTAGTTTTGAATTAAAAATCAATGAGTGTTTTCATTCTTGTCATTTTGTTAACTGCAATTTTGTCAAACCCTGAGAAACTGTCCTTTCTAGAATTCAAAGCATTTTATTGTCTGGTTCTTTTTTATAATAGAAAGTAGTAAGAGAGGAAACTTAATGTAGTTCTAAACTAACTCTTTGACAGACTCTGACGTAGCTTTCATTTGTCTGAATTTTAGTAGCAAAACTGAAAACTACTTCAGGTATCAGTATTAAATAAGTAGGTAAGGACTCTTCAACAACAATAAACTTTATTTTACATTTACTTTTATATAATATTTATTGAAAAATTAAATAATGTTAACATTTCCAAGAAAAATATACAATTCTTCTAATTCCATCCACTTATCAGTCGTAAGGTTACCAACGTTCTGTTATAATTTATTTTTTATCAATTTAACATAGTGAATGGTTAGTACTAAACTGTTATTTTTTTAATCTGTAACATGTAATTGTGCTAATACTTTTGTGCATTTTCTTAATTTGTACAGCCTTCTCAAGTTTATGGCGATAACCAGAGAGTGAAAAAGTATGAATTAATTTCCCATTTTATATCTCAAAGATCTGGAAAATGTTGTTATATTCTTTATTATTAGTTTACAAATCATCTCCCTTCTTTTATAATATGCCATTGCATTGAACATATAATTTAAGTATGTTGTGTTCTCTCTGCGGCTGATTTTAATAAATCCTTATTTTCTATTTGTGGGATATAACGTTTTGTGCTAAGTGTTCATTTCCCTATGATGTACATTTCTACATTTAACAGGGGCTTCTTTCAAATGTGTTGCATTCTCTTCACCCATATGTTGCAAGAACTATATGCCACAATAGTTGTATAGTAGTTTCATTTTTTTGTTTCTTTCATATGAAACCTTTTAATTTCTGTGTTTATGTTCCCTTAATTCTTAAGATCAGCAGTGGCAAAGCAAAGTTCTAAACACTGGGTAGGTTGTAAGATCTGCTTACCTTATAGTCCAAGTGTAAATTCTTCTTTGTTGCAAAAATATCAACTACTCCTTCCTTGAAACTCTCATCAATAGCAAGTTGTTTCTTTTCAATGGCAACAAAGAGCTTAATCTTTTATTCTTTATTGAATTACAAAGATAGCGTTTATCATCTTTGGGTGTGCCATTGCTCATACTCCTTTCCAAGGAAGCTGCAGTAACAGCAAACGTCAAGCCTAACTTACCAAGGCAGAACTTACGTGAAATGACTCATAAATTTAAAAATGTTTACAATATGAGTCAGGAATCAAAACTTCTTTTAATGAGAGCATTTGTGGACTGATGATGGGAACCAAAAAGAGCTTCTACTGATGTGGCAGTATCTGGTTCATTGCATGTCCCATCTCTGGTCAGCTAGTAGATTCATCAGCCCACCTTCTCTGGGGAAAATTCTTAACACCAGATGCCACCACATCAAGGGAAGATTGGCCCTTCAGTCAGTCTGCAGGTCTGACTCCTAAGCATTAAGTTGATTAACGATAACTTCTGATGGCTCTAAAGCAGTTTTCGCACTTGAAACATTATAAAAGCCAATGAATGTTTCTTTAGGTCTATCTTCTGTACAGAACTTCTGAATAATGATCATTTGAGTGAGTTTTGTCTCCTTGCATACCAACAAACTCGCAGGAGCGTAGCCCATCTTTAATGTGTTCATTAATTACCATTTATTGAATCAGCTCAGTTTGAATTGTACCTCACGTACCTTTAAAGCTGGAAGACCACTGCACATAAAACCTGTTTTATCTGGAGAGAAGATCTAATAATTCAAGATAACTCACTTTGTTGTCTGAACATTCATCTTTAAAATACCCTCTAAAGCCAAGGTCTTGCTTACCTAAGAAGCAAAGAACTTAAATCTATTTACATTATGTCTGATGGCTTGAACCTTGCCTGTTTCAGAAATTGCAGGTTTAATTCTTTCATGACTGAACAAGAGAAAATTCTCTTAAAGTTTGATGTTTATCAGCTTTCCTATAACCCCATAATAAGATAATGACCATTCATTTTCACCCTAACAGAAAGCATTAACTATTTTTCTCAGAGCACCCTGTTAGACAAGGATATTTCTTATACCTGAAAATAGAAACATTCTATTTTGTCTTCCACCTACTATTTTAATATGTAAGTGTGATCTATCCTTGTAAGCACATTTTGTTTCATACATCCAACATGAAAATGGTTTCTCTTGTAATTTAACAAATAATGACCTCAAATTTCTTTCAGTATGAGCCTTGTACACAAAATACAAATAGTATGTAACACACACACACATGTAACTCACTCCCCTAATCACGACAGCATTACTTCAATTCCTTGCCTGCAAAAGTCTAAAAATAATGATCTCCCAGTATTAGTATTTATTAAGCTTGTTGATTGAAAATTATTTGATAATAAATGTATGAATTCTTCCTTATTGTGTGATGAAGTGTAACAAACCAGTTCATTCCTATGAACTACTTCACTTGCTCACTCACATCTTTGTATAACAAAAAACCCATCCCTGTGTATTTTAAATGGGGATTGTAAAGACAGTTATGGTATCCTACTGAAGCAGATGGTAAGCATTTTACTTATTCTGAATGTGTTCATGCTCTAGATGGTTCAAAAGATCTAAAATATGTACATTTTTACTCCTAAATGACTAAAATCTGAAAAGGGTTTACAAGGTCTACACATTAGAAATTTATGTTTTCATTTTTACGAATACTCCAGAAAAAGCGCTTTCATTACCAGTGTTTAAAATGTCACATGATGGATACATTATACAGAGAGATAGATAGAAGAAAGAGGGGGCAAGAGCAAGGGTGGGAGAAGGAGAGAAGCAGGGAGTGACCGATAGTAGAACCTTTGCAGTTAATGCAATAATGTGAGTACAGCTGTGGGTTCCTCTAGTTTGTAAATAAATTAGGTGGTAATTTTTAATAACTGCACAATATTTATCTGAAACTTTCCAGAAAATTTCATCATATAAATTGAAAACTGTGGTACCATAACATTTTGAATGATGAAACATTGCTTGGCTAAAATGAGCCGAGAAAAATAGAGTTGAAGTTTATACATTGCCTAAATGGCTGATGTTAAGAAAATGAAAGTGTAATGTGGAAGTACAAGCATTAAAAAATAAATTGCCGTTTTGAGTAAATTTCAGTGATGTACTGACATAATCAGTTTAGATTATTTTGCCCTTTAGCCATGTATGTGTGTGTGTGTTTATTGTTTTTACAAGTACGATTAATTCATTTTATTTCTTTTCCATTTTTTCTTGTATGACCTTGTTTTTGAGAATTTTCTCCATATTTTTCCACCCTCTGCTTGTAGAGAAGTAAAATAGTGCATGTGAATAATATGAGCAGTACTTATAAAGTTGCTTGCATCTAATTTATCTGCATTTAGATCATTTTGTGTTATTTAATGTAAAGAGATTATTCTTCAAGTGACAGAATTTAAGCATTTATTCATTTATTTATGACAGTTGTATAGGTTATGTAATGCCTTCCAGAAATTAGTAGTACCTACTATAAGTGTATGTTATGTAACACAATATCAGTTCTTCCAAAGTGTAGTTATGTAATGTTTATGTGTTTATTTACTCTTACTTGCTGCTAAACCCTCACTTTTTGCTTAGATGGAATGTTACAGGTATATCTAATCACAGCATAGCTATGTTGAAGCCAGCTACGAGATCTATTCCACTAAATGAAGTGCTCATTGACTATTATGCTACTGGACTGTGTTGATATCTATGAGCACCAGAAGTTGGTAACCTTCTATATGTAATATGCTTTCACTTTAAGGGGGAATACTAAGAAATAACATTGTTACATCCTGGTAGGTATACGGGAGAGAAGTGATCATGTATTTATTTACCTTGCAGAAGCAGAGATGGGAAGGAGGGGTGGGGAGTTGAGGAAGTAGTGTGCAATACAAGGGTTTCTCCAGCAGTGGCCTTCCCCAGGTTCCTCCTGTCGTTGTAGGAGAGTGACGCCCTTGCGAGCAGCACGCTGACAGTCTGCGTCACCGAGACATAGAGTGTCGGCTTCAGAGACAAACATGAGGTCACATGCAGCTGGTGAAGGGGAACCTACCTCAGGACCCTAAAAAGGAAACAAAATACCACTGTGACTATGTGGAAGAGAGACAGAAAGTATGGCATCTGTTGAGGATGCAAAAGGAAGAGATGATTCATGGACTTTCCTATTTTTGTCAAACAAATCTTTACAGCAGAAATTTGGCTAGTTTTACTTTTTCTACCATCTTCATATAGCAGGTAGAGGAAATATTGTATTCCATCCAAAACTTTTTATGTATAAATTTCATCAAAATTACATCTTCAGAGATCCCTTGAATACAAAAAGGTATTTCTAGAAAAAGATTCATTCCTGTACCTTTCTGTGAACAGGATAACTTAAAAACAAAAAGCCAGAAAAATAGCAAACTGAATACTTCAGTTCAGCATCTTCCAAAGATGTAACACATCCTCAAAATACTCTTTACATGGAAAAGCTTTGTTATTTACATTTACTCAAAAATGGCTTTAATGATTTTGATTAAAATACCCTATGTTTAAAATATCTGCATGGTAATAAAATATATATCTTGAATTTTCTGTCAATAGCCTATGATGTTCTCTTCATTCTGAATGAATTTTGTATAACTGATAAACATTAAGAGATAAACAACAACTTACTACATAGAAAACGTAGATCTTGTTAAAATACACAATTAGGTGAAATAAAATGTTTTATAGCATTTACCATTTCCGAGATATTTGTACCTATTTGTTTGAACTATCCAACTACAGGGTGAGCCAAACAACTACGAACCGGCTGCACTGTGATTTTCCTGTCCGCGTCCTCGGTGCTAGTTGCCGTCTGCCGCTATCATAAAAAGGCGCAGATGAAACCATACAACATTTTTAAAACTACTTTTAAAGGCTTTACTTACCAACTTTATGAAAGGAGATGCTGAAATTGGCCACCGTCATTGTCCACACATTTTTGGCACCTCTTTAGGAAACTATCCATCACTCGCCGTAGTTCACGTTGAGAAATTCTGGCAATTTCCTGGTGGATATTTTGTTTTAATTCTTCCAGGGTGTATGGGTTTGATTATTGTATACTTTGTTTTAAGTTACCCCAGAGATAGAAATCGCAGGGGTTAGGTCGGGGGGACCGAGGGAGCCACAAATCTGCACTAATAATTCTGTCCTCAAACACACTTTCAATTTTTCTTATTGAAATGTTGGCCGTATAAGCTGTTGCAGAGTCTTGTTGAAAAAAGGCAAAATCATGTTCCCTGGATGTTAATTTTCTAAAAAATGGAGCAAAATTGTATTCACATATGTACAGGCTTCAACTATTGACTCAAAAACAATTGGGAGTGATGGATAGTTTCCTAAAGAGGTGCCAAAAATGTGTGGACAACGACGGTGGCCAGTTTCAGCATCTCCTTTCATAAAGTTGCTAAGTAAAGCCTTTAAAAGTAGCTTTAAAAATGTTTTATGGTTTCATCCGCGCCTTTTTATGATAGCGGCAGATGGCAATGAGCACTGAGGACGCGGACAAGAAAAACACTGCGCAGGTGGTTCATAGTTTTTTAGCTCTCCCTGTACTTCACCATAAATTTTTTAAGTGCTTAGTCACCATTCATAAGTTTCTTGTTTGGCTACCCACGATTTAAAACTCTGGTGTGTTAGGTTCACATGGCCTTCTTGATCCCCAATATTCAATATCCTATCTTTATTAGTTTGCTGCAACAAAAGCTTATTCTTCTAGCTGCTTCATGTTGATCAAGGTATGTGTTTGCAGAAATAGTTCTATTACACAAAACTTCATAGTTAGCTGTGATATTTTGTTATGAAGTAATGCTGATTTTAGTAGAGAACTTTTAAAGAAGAAGCAACTTATGAAAGTTTGCTCATTGCAGGGAGGTGGTAAGGTAGCATTACCAGTTCGTATTAGAATGGTAGAGGGCACTTGCTATAATGCATTATGCAGGGTGTACACAAATGATTATAGGGATTTTAAACTTATATATTTTCTCTGCAGTCTACAATATAATTTTGAATCATAATTTAAATTGAAGAATGACTGTGAAAGTTACCATAACACAAATTACAAATGTTCAATATGGGATCCATTTATGTTTGTTTATTTTTTTTTTTTAAAGAACATGTTTTTTTGGTTTTGTTTTCAACCTTTGGGAAACAACTTACATTGTTTTTTTGGACGCATTGGGATTGGATGTATAGAAATTTTACATTACAGCAAGTAATACTAAAATAATTACATGTTAGTTTCTTTACAAAAATACTGTCACAGAATAACAAAATTAAATAATCTATGTACTTTAAGTATGTGTATTATGGAAAACATGATTTATTTAAATAGTCATTTATATGTAAACATTGACTATTTAGAAGTAGGTTTCATAGTTTACCTTTAAAAGATTTTTTATTTAAGTGTTTTTATTGAAGTATCTAGTTAGTTATACATTAAGATGGGAAATGCTTGCTAGGCTTTTTGTAAGCCTGTGGCATCTAAGTTGTTGAGATTTCTTGTGTTGTAGTTATGATATTCTGAGTTCTTTTGAAATATAGTTATATTGTTATTATGAATGAAGTTTAAGGTTTCAAGAATATATAGGCATAGGCAAAACTTTAAGTTCATTGAATATGTATCTACTTGGTGTTCTTATGGGTACCTTCAGAATTGCCTTTAAAATTCTTTTTTGGATTGTAAGAATATGTGTTGCTTTTGGCGAGGAACCCCAAAAGGGGATGACATGGCATACATCCATTTTTTGCCCCACTGACGTTAGTATGTCTGATCCTCCTCCATCTCAACTTGGGTGTAGCAGTGGCACATTGTCATTGTTGGAATTGCAAGTTCTCAACTCGTCCGCTGCACATTCTGAATCTCTCTGACACATACTCTTCACCTTGAAGAGACACCTTGTTGTTTGGATCTCATTGTAGCACATAGTTATCAAAAGGGGTCTACAGATCTTTACCTATATGCCCCACTGAACTGTAACCACTGAATTATGTTTCACAAATTACAGCATAAAAAATCTTTATGCATGCAAGTTGCCATGTTTACTTTGCTTTGTTATCATGACCACAAAACAAAGAAAGTTTTCGCATGTAGAATTTAAACTTCCACAGTTACTCTTAAATTCAAATTGTGGTTCAACATTATATTGCATACTGCAGAGAAAGAACATGAGTTTAAACTCCTGTAATTATTTGTGTACACCCTGTAATATAGCAACATGTTATCCCACAAAGTTCAGCTTGTAGGTGAAGGGAAAAGAGGCTGATGGCATACTATTGGCTAGAGCAACAGCAGAGGGAGCTTAAATTTGTCACAGTAAATGCTTTGCTTCTTTGGTAATGTATTATATAAATTAATATGACAAACTAACACATCATAGCCCAAACTATCAACAGCTCTGCCCTTCAGAAAATACTGTTACTGCCAAAGTAGCTGCATTTGTTAATTTGCAGGAAATGTCATGTACCTACGTAATTTACCAACTGAGGAAACATAACCATAAAAGTTCATCTTGCATCTCCACACTGCATTGAAACACATGTATATTTGTTGGTTCAGTATGTTGCTAGCCCATCTGCCAGAAACAGAGGTGTGTTTTTAAGTGAATAAATGGAGAAAACAGTACAACATTTACATGCAAAATAGAGATTCTTATTACTCTAGCTTCACTTTACTGAGACATGTTAAAGAGACTCCTGTTTCTACCTCAGCCTAGGGTCACTGCCGTGCTTCCTCCTGTGACCTGTAGAAGGCATTTTCTGGCTGGATGTACTGCAAAATGAGACCCTTTTCACATCAAAGCTTAATATATAGTGTTTATTTTTATGTACAAATAATTTTTCCCAAATGGAGAGCTCTGCTGGTTTTGTAAGGGCCTTTAAGAGCTCAGGTTTCTCTTTCACTTGGTGATCACTTTCCACCCATGGGCCTTCAAGAAATTTGCAAAAATATTCAAAGAATATGCTATAGCTCTAGCCCCAGTTAACAAGGATTGCTTAAAAACATACTGAGGACTAACACAAAGAACAAAGTTCCGGTGAGAAAAACTTCTGGTATTTATGAAATTGGATGTCATGATTACAAGAAAGTATACCTAGGGAAGACAAAGAGGAACATAGACACCAGGTTTAAAGAACACATGAGAAACATGAAATATAAACAAATGGAAAAATCAGGAGTTACAGAGCATTTGTGGACCACAGACCATCGCCTAAAAGAGAAACCTAAACTCTTAAAGGCCCTTAGATAACCAGTAGAACTCTCCATTTGGGAAAATAATTCATACATAGAAATAAACACAACTTATTAAACTTTGATGTCCGATATGAAAAGGGCCACATCACACAGCACGTCCAGCCAAAAAACACCATCTGCAAGTCACAAGAGAAAGTGTGGCAAGGAATCTAGGTTCATGATGGAGACAACCGTCCCTGAAACATGTCCCAGTAAGTTCTGGTGTAGAAAATCAATCTAAAGTAATAAAAATCTCAATTTGTGCATATAAATGTCAAAAAGAAAGTTTCACTGTGTGTTCCCTAAAAAGAGTTGTAAAACAGTAGAAGTTTCTGATTCATCTAAACTCAAAATACCTCCTGAACATAGCACAAAAGTCTCTAGATTAAAGTTTATACAACTGCTTCAACTAAATGTTTTGAATCCATATGTTGTATACAGGGATTCTAAAAGTAAAACATTCTCAGTTATCATGTGTGAAATTGCTTACTTTGATGTATAAAATAGATCACTGATGCCCTAAGTAATAAGCTGCTATCCTTGAGATGGCACATTTTAATTTGCTTAAAAAAATATATATATTTACGTATATTTAAACAAAGACACTTCTGTACCTTTATTTTAAATCCTAATGCATATATCTAATATTTAATTTTAAAAAATTATCACAAGTAATATCACAAGAGGCTCTTAGATTGCTGATAAATTCACATAATTAGTTAATTTATCTGGAAGGCTCAGACATTCTAGCGATATTGTTAGGACTGTTTAAAAATAAAACAAGAATTTAAATAGGAATCCCTTAAACTCAGCTTACACAACCAAAAAAAAACACTAATAATAATAATAATAATAATAATAATAATAATAATAATAATAATAATAATAATAATAATAATAATAATAATAATAATAATTGTATATTTATATTATGAATATTGTATATTTTCAAGCAAACTTGCAACAGACCAATGCCAATTTATTTAAGACTAAAATAGAAAAAACAAATGCATGTTGACCTTTATAATGGCAAGAATAAGGGAGGGGAACATAAGTTAAGGACTCATACATGAGCCTTAAATCATGATCAGAGCTTTAATAAGACATAATGAGATGTCCCTCTGGGAAGAAGTCTTGCCTTGAGGCTGATGATTGGAGCTGAGTGGTGACTTATTCAATGCCAATATCGTAGTGTGATGTTAACCGGCAGGGTTCGTCCTTACACACTATATTCTAAGGTCTGTCCGAGAGTTTAAATACTGGTTCATTTGTAATTGTGTTTAATAATGTATATCATCGAGACTTTCCGAAATCCATGAACTTAAGCAAACATGCCTGGGTTTATTACCAGTTTACCATTAGAGTTTCTCGCTAATGTACATGTTTGTCTGAACACAGCACATTGCTGCCCTTAAACAGTATGTTAAGTTTGGCTTTGTAAATCCTGAGAAATGTGTAACATCTTTGTAAGAATCATGAGTAACCGAATGGATAATTTATGACAAGAAATGTGTACAAACAGTGGTAAACGGATTTGAGATATCCAGCTGTGATTGGTTAAAATTCAACATTTGTTTTCATCTCATTGGTCCAAAGTTAAATAGCCTTAAGTTATTCTAAACTCAATATACATTTATCTATTCTGATTCTTGACAACTGCTAATGATTTTTACTTAAAAAATCAATCTTACAGGTTCTCAAACTTGTGCACGAAGCAAGCTGAATTATCCAGAAAAAGGGAAGACAAAATGCCTTTAAAAACACTGTGGTACATCATATGTGCCAATGGTACTTACACATAGATAACAGATCTGGTGGAGGGTACACAGTGGCAGAAACAGATGTGCATGATCACCAACGATAGCGTCCATACTGCGACAAGTCTTGAAAATATGCTCCAAAGCTGGGCATTCCACTTCTGAAATAAGATAATCATAACCTTATTGTCATTTCTGATTGTAGGTAAAACTTCCTATCCATTTCATTTGGGTATTATAAATTCTCACTTTTTCTTTTTTTTATCTAATGTACAGGAGTTATTGCAACCAAATAAAATATTCTATACAAAGATTTCATTGAACTGTAGATTTAGATATCTTCTGAATCCAAAAAGAACGATTTTCAGCAAAAAGATAGGTGTGTGCAATCAATATAACTCATAAACAGGCAGAGGGGTTGGTGCCAAGGGAAGGTTGAAGTGCCTGTGACCTCACTGTTCTCCGTAAAAAAATATGATGCTCAGTTGAGGGCAAGTGCACCCTACTTTGAAAGCAGGTAGATCAGGATTAAGGAATATTAGAAGGAAAAAGCCAATGTATGTTTAGGTATTGAGAGTGTACAATTTGTTAATGAAAGCTACGAAGCAAGCATTTTGAAAGCTGTACATTTTTAAAAGCAATATCTACTCATAATTAGTATTGACATAGATCCTCGAAAAAACTGTAATATGTAATTTGGGGCTAAGTAGGTTGAAGGTCTATTTTCCTAATTATTTCTTTCTAATAATATCACATTATTATTAACACGTCGTTTCAGTCTCGTTATATTTGATGGTTTTGCCATTGTGCTGAAGTGTTCCCTGCCAGATTTTGCCACAAACGATGCTAATTTTTATGTATAAACTCTAGCTTACTTTAGGCATATTTCCACAGTTCTCCGCTACTATATGTAGTGAAATAAATGGAATGGTCTCAATGAAACCGGCTATCATTGAAGGAGGGAGGGTGGGAGGGAAGGGGAGTGTCCGTCACAGTGTGATAACACGATTGCTCTGTTTACTTACTAAAACTCCTCTCCTGCTCATAAAAAATAAGCTTGTAAATGTACACACTTCAGGGAACAATTCTAAACATCTTATACATTGCATTCACATGACTTTCCACACCTACTCTTCTACAAGCTCTTTTTACAAAAGCCTATTATTGTAGTTACTGTTTGTTAATCTAGATAATCTTTCAATTCACATTTAAACATTTCATGACAGTACACTAGGTAAAGCGATAGAATTGTAAAGAGATTATCGCTATGTGATGCCTTTGAAATTCCATGCACTCTGCATGAGCTTCAGAAATAAATGAATAGCCACTTTCCATTTGAGAAAAGCATAAAGTATTTGAAAATTCAAACCAATAACAAAGAATATCTCAGAAATGGTTAATGCCACAAAAACTGTTATTTGACATAAATTGCATGCTTTAACAATACCAACATTTTTTTTAATGTTCCATTTATATGCTGGCTTTAACATCTAAGGTCATATTAGCGGATTTTTGCCTTTAGAACAATTGCTCATCAGTGAGTGATTTGTCGTCCTCCATGGTGTAGTGGTTACCATGCTAGCCTCTAGTTCCCGAGGTCGCGGGTTCACACCCGGCAGAGGGCAATGGATTTTTTCAGGTGTAAAAATGCATAGCATGGCTTCCTTGAGAAGGGAAGTAAAGCTGGTGGTCCCGTGTCACAGGTTTACGGCACGTAAAAGAACCTCAAGCCTGATAAAGAGACCTCTGAGTAAAATTACCGGTCTTTCACGCCCAATATAGAATGGGACGCTAAGGACCACAGAGTTAAAGAGGGTCCATAAATAAAACTCAGTTTAATTTAATTTTTATTTTAGTGAGTGAAGTTCACTCGCTTACAGTGGTATTATTCTTTGGGTTGGTAGTTACTTTTGGTTATTACATAAAATTCACATTCTCATTCATATCCGGACTCGAGGGAGGATGGGGAATAATCCTGGCTAAAGAAAACTTCCCAACCTCAGCCAGGAATCGAATCCAACCTCTGGATACGGAGGCTGTCTATATTTTTTGTGTAGTGAGATTTTGCCTATTTGTTACACTTCACGAACTATACAAAAATCATTCAGAATGAAGAGGACTTCACGGGCTATTCCCAGAAAATTCAAGATATGCATTTTATTTCTCATAAAGATATCTTTAACATATGTTATCTTAATTAATAGACTATAAAATTTTAATTTTGACAAAATCAAAGATAATGAAAAATTGTCCATATAAATGGTAATTAGGGCGATGGAATTTCTTGAAAATCTTTGTGTTGCATCTTTGGAAGTTACAAAACTTAAATACCAAGTTTGGTATTTGTCGGACTCTTCATTTTTGAGTTCTTCACCAACACACATGTTTTTCTAAAACTGTTTTTGTGTTCAGGGGGCCCAAAACCTGTATGTCTGGTGAAACCTTGGTGTAGAATTTTTGGGCAGAGTAAATACTACTGTAAGTACATAGTAGAGAAAATAGTTGTACATTTTTAGCAGACTCCCATTTAAACTACACTTAAATTTCATACAAATTACATTCATGACTATTCATTTACCTTCAGTTGTTAACAATCTTAATTTTACACATTTACTTGTTTTCTTGGCATTTAAATAATACCAATTTAATGATATAATGTGATTTCATTAAACACATCACTGTGCAGTTTGCATTTTGCAGCCTACCTACAAGAGGGGGGGGTTACTGTTGCGTTATGTGATAAGGTGTTTTGTAAATGTGTGAGACTCCTCAAGGTTACATTTACTTTTAATGGCAGCTTTTGTGTTGTTTTAATTTTTGAAAATATCTTAAGGGATGTACAAACAAAGTATAGCTATTTTCATTAGCTATGTATCAGAAGTGTGCGAGTGTTTAATGCTCAGGATTTGGCAATAAAGTCATTTTCCTTGTAGCTTCCCAGTGTTTGGTGATAATGTTCAAAGTTTGGCCTCTTCTCCTGTACGCTGGTGCAGATGGCTGTTAAACACTGTGACCAGTGAATGTGCTGATTTTTATAGTAGTTTTGGGATTATTCTTGCATTTCTGGAATCTGTAGCCATTTAGAGCCTATATTTTCTTCTACTCTTTTACAGATATAATTACAATATATTACTTTCTGTACCACCTACCTACAGTAAAAATTTTGTATCACGATTTCACTAGAAAATTCAAATCCAAAAATGAACACTACCCTTTACATAAAAAATTTTAATTATTTTTTATTTTCTCAAAAATGGCTCTAACAATTTTGAGTAAAATACCATAAATTTAGAATATTTACATGACAAATAAGGTGTATATTTTGAATTTTCTGAAAATAGCCTGTGAAGTCCACTTCAGTCGGAAGAAATTTTATATAATTCTGTAAAAAGAGCTGAAAAAAAGCCAGAAACGAAGGAAGGGAGCTTTCATGCAAGGCTTGCAATTATACATTGATGGAATTCCCTTCACTCAGCATCAAAGCCGAGAAACTCCAGGCAGAAGAGAGGAAAGGAGGGGAGAAGAAGTAAGCGTGCCACAAGGGAAGGACCGGGAAAGCAGTGAACCAACCACCGAGGTGACGTCATCATTGAAGAAGTTCAGCCCACAGAAACAGCTGGTAGATGAAGCAAGGAGTGACGTATTAGCGGCGTCAGTGGGACTTGACATATGGAAAGATGGAGAAGGTACGAGTGTAGTGTCAACACCTGAAGGCAGTATCTTAATAGTAAAAGACCTCAAGAGGATTCAGACACAACAGGAGGGAGGCTAACAAGAACAAAAGCAAAACTACAACAATTTAGACAAAATAGAACCGATTCAGCGTAGCATGAGTCTCCCCTGGCAGTGGTTGCTGGAATGCAGAAGGTTTATTAGTCAAAATTAATAAAGGGGAATTGGCTCAAGTGTGGATGTGAGGTGATCTTTAGCAATGGTGAACACAGTGATAAACATGGAGGGTTATGAGTGTTTTAGAAAACATGGAGTGAAAAAGAAAATGAAAGGCAGGGTCCAGGGGGAATAAGAGTGTTTATTAGAAGGGACAGGAACTTAAAACAAAGGAAATAAAGTGTACAGGATTAGAGAGAGTAAGAAGGGACATGAGAAATGATATAGAACCGTCAGTTAATGAAAGGCGGAAGAAATTAAATTAAGGAGGGAATAGGATTAGTTAATTTGCATTAGTTAAACAGGATTCTTATACATCAATAACCAGGGTGTTAGCATGTATAAGGTCCAAAGGAACAAACAAACAACTCATAAGGATAGAAATTAGTTGAAGGTGTCTAACGAAAAAAGAAGGAAAGTTTATTCTGTATAAATGTAACCAGATATTGTATGTGATTAATGACAAATTTCATTCATTCATTCATTAATATAATTCTGTATAACTGATAAACCATAACTTACTACACAAGAAATGTAGAAGTGGAAATTGCTTTTTTGTGGCATCACCATTTGCGGAATATTCCACTGTTATTGTTTTGAAATTTTCTATACTTTGTCATTTTTTGACATGCTGAAAATATTCAACTGCTTCTCACAATATCATGGAAGGAGTTTGGAATTTCAAGGCCAGTATATAGAGACCCACTTTTAAGCATTTGACTATCACTTTATTTTCCTGTATCAAACTTGCACCAAGAACAAAACATATCATGAAACTATTTCTGCTGCACAGTTGAAGATCAGTTTGTAGAAGCTACATAAAAATGTATGATAGTATTTAGAGAAAGCCATGTGAATGTATCAATAAGACTTTTTCATTTTCCAAAAGCTTGTGCTTAAAGTTCGAAAGTGATTGGTTTGTTAAAGATGCAGTCTGTAATGCTTCTATTGGGGTTCTTTGTACTGCTCCACTGATTTTGAGTGTGTTTCAACTTTTCTTTATTGAATGACACTATGCAACTGAGACCATCTGTCAGTAAGATCTAAGTAGATGGCACAGGAAGGTGAGCTGCAACTAAGGCCACTTGAGTCACAAACAGTGATGCGTACAGAACAACTATAGATGTAAAACAGTCATAAATAAATAAGAAACTGTAACAACACTTACCATTATTGAAGCTAATTTCCTGCCTACCCATGTCACCTTCAGACAAGGGCTGTACTACTACAGGACCATCCAAAAACTCCCCACTGTCATCATCCTCTTCTTTTCCTCCTCTTTTGTCCTTCTCATCTTTGGCATCTTCTACTTTCTCTTTCTTCACTGCTACTCTCTTGTGTTTCTCTTCTCCCTCTTCAAGTTTTCTATTTTCAGGATTATACCTATCACAAAAGGTTAAGAATTAGTTGAACTGTTTGTTCCTGCAATGGAAGTTAAGTATTACAAAATGTTATTAACTATTTACTTAGCCTGAGATTGCTCCAACTTCCAGAGGCCTACTTTGGAAATATTTACATTTTCAAAATAATCATGAATAGAATTTAAATATTAAAAGAAAACTGTATTTGCAAGAACAGCTAAAAGTATCATTTTTATGTGTTTCTTTCTTTCTTTCTTCCCCATACATGTTAAATGTACATTAATATCAAACTGAAACATTCATTGCATTACAGCAAACATTTGTCTAAGAGTTCTTTTTCATTCATTGCAAAATGTACACACTTCATATATAAACACACACACATTTGTATGTATGTATATATATATATATATATATATATATTTGATGTTATTCTTATAACAAATTTATCACAAGTATCTAACATAAAATAATTTGTTTGCATGTGTATATGTGTGCGTGGGTGTGATAATTCTTTCACAATGGACATAGGCTAAAATATTTACAATTTTAAAACTGCAGTAGGTTTCTCATGTTCATATCAATCAATTATGAATATCCATGGATGTTTTGGCACTTTATAGTGAACATGGCAAATTTGTAATGACTTTGAGCTGAAAGGGGTAAATGGAGTGATTTAAAATATTCTAAAATTGAATTACTGGAAGGGAGTTGCATAACATGTTCATATCTCCAATGTTCCCTTCAATTTCACTGTATTTTGTTATCAAGGAACATTTTTTATATAATTAAAATTTAGCAAAAATGATAAGCTATTCTACAAGTTTCAGGAACTTCCTTTGCCCTTATCCTCAACCTCGTACATACAAATCAACTCCCTTTGGTTATCTAAACAAAACTTATACTTGAATTATGTTTTCAACTGTATGTCACACTTGTTTAAAGCTAACAAATTATCTGTAAAGCTAGACAAAACAAAAGTTGTTAAATTTATAACCCATCGATCACCACACACTCCAATAGAAATTGGGATTAATGACATGTTACTAGAAGAAATAGACAACATTAAATTTTTGGGCCTACAAGTAGACAGATATTTAGATTGGAAAGTTCACATTATGTATATCTTACCCAAACTCAGTTCTGCCTGTTATGCTATGTGAGCACTGGTAAATGTCAGTTCTATAGATACACTTAAATTAGTATACTATGCATATTTTAACTCTATTATTGAATATGGAATATTATTTTGGGGAAACTCAGTAGAAAGTAAACGAATATTCCTCATGCAAAAGAAGGTTATAAGAATCATTTCCAGCACCCATAGCAGACACTCTTGTAAACATCTTTTTAGAAGACTGAAGATATTAACCCTACCTTGCATGTACATATTTTCAATCTTAAAATTCTATGTATGCAATCGAACCACATTTATTACAAACATGGAAATTCATGAGATAAGCACTAGACAAAAGGGTAACATCCATCATCCCTGTGCAAAGCTTTCTTGCTTCCAGAAAGGTGTATATTATGAGACCATAAAAATATTTAATACTTTCCCTAATGATCTTAAGGGAAAAGTTGACAATTTCAATGTCTTTAAAACTGCTGTTAAAGAGTACCTATGCTCAAAAGCATATTATTCTGTACAAGATTATTTGAATGACAAATTATCCTGATGATAATACTTATATAGCTCTCTAAGTAGTATTAGTAAATATTAAGACAATTGCCAGTTATATTTGATGCCTGCTCTAGAATTAATGAAGCTATTTAAATGTATGTATATTAAGAACTGACAGTAAATGCTATGCATTACAAATCAAATAGAACAAAATGATGAGACGAACAAAGGTACAAGCCTAGTGAATGTTAAAATAACTGTTCTTGCCTATCTGTATGTTAACCTTATAACAGTAGGGAGGTATTCAACTCTGTACAAAATTACACCTGATTTGTTTCATTTTGTATATAATATGTCTTTATTTTATTTTAAATGCTCTGTATTCTATTTAATATTGATGTATATATGTAACTATATTGTACATTTCCTTGACACGCATATAGTATGTGTCTATTTTATTTCAAATGTTCTATATTCTGTGTAATACTTATGTTTATATGTAATTTTTACACATTTCCTTGACATGTTCTATGTTCAGAAGCCTTTATGGCTGCTAGTGAACTCACAGAATGCAATCCAATCTAATCTAATCTTAAGATAGAAACTGGAGCTTTCCTGGCACACGTTGATTCCAAAAGCTCTCAGGTTTAGACAAGTTGGTTTTGGTTCTAAACCAACTTGTCGCCTGTCTGGAAGCCTGAGAGCATTTGGAATCAAAACTTGCACTTGTTTTAGAGGATCCCAATGAAAATTTTAGATTACCTTACAACTCTGAAAAACTACCTCTACCACATTTTCAACCCCTTATGTAGAAATCTGTACTGTTTAACCCCCTTATTCTACAACAGGATCTGGTAAAAATCACAGATTATTTTAATACTTCCAAAAACTACCCAACCTTACTTTCTATCATATAGCACCTCATAATTTTTTGAAAACTAACCTTAATCTTTATTTTCAACTCTTTATAGCCAGAACTATACTGCTTGTTCAATTAGGACACAAATTTGTGACATTATAGGATTTGGCAAAAATTACATGACACCTTACAGCTTTAAAAAACTACCTCATATCATACTGTAGCGTATGTGTGTATGCATTGTCGTGTCAGACACATTATTGCTGTGAATAATGATATTGTTGAACTAATTATTTCGTTTGTGAGTTGAATTCTTGCCCGGCAAGGCATATTTCCCTCCAATTCCTAGTCAAGGGGGGTGAAGGGGGGTGAAGGCAGGTGAGGGAAGAGCCTCTTTGTCTGAGAGCCTGGCATCACCAGTAGAGTCAGTTTAGTGTATATCTTCAGAGTGTATGGATGTATGTAGCGTGCGTGGTCCATGTGAGTGTAAGGCATCTCCCCCAGTGTTTGTCTATAACCTTTTGGAAATTATGTAGCAGCACCAAGGTAACTTTATAATAAACAGGGTTAAATGTGAATTTATATGTATTATTTATAAATATCCCATGCCTGCTTTAGCTTTGTGCAGCAAGTTCCCGGTATCTCTCGTATGCCTCTGTAGTTACGACCTCCCCAATGTTTATACCAGGGTAACTAAATTTAATATTTTAGCTCCAAAACCTTTCGGTCTCACTCTGGTGTATAACAATACTTTCAACCTCTTATGTGTAGATTTGTACTATTTGGGAGAAAACTTTACACATGTGTGCATAAAAAGTGGCCCACCGGAGCATTTTTCCCTCCATAAGGTTTTCAAGTAACCAACTTTTGAGTCCATCCAGCTGGTATCAGTTCTGGCCTGAAAAAACAATACAAAGACATACAAACTAAGCAATGAATAAAGTTTATAATCTATGTAGAATAAAGCAGTCACTCGGATACCTCCTCTATGAAAGAGTTTCGCTACAACTGGTATACATAACCAATTACAAATAATTCAGCCTTCTGGAGGAAGAAGTAAAGAATTATTTGCACTTGTGGTTAAACTGATACGACATTTACATGAGCTTTCATCAGCAACATGGAGACGAACGTTACACGACAATAAGCAAACCAGCTCTAAGGAAACGATAATGTAGTATGAAAATATAAGGTTGAGGTGTAATGTTACCCTTTGGCATTCAGACATACTTTGGGGGAAGTAAAGTGCCCTGCCAATCCAGTGGCTTGAATTATGTTCGAAAAACAGAGGTGGCCACACTGGTAAGGGGTGGGGCTAGATTTTGTTAGCACCAACATAAACAGCTGTTCCATTATGTGACACATTTTATACACACCAGTGTACACTTTAGGCACAAGTGAAAATTGCAGGCTACCTATCGTATATATCTTTATTTTGAGCCCATTACTTACAAAATGCATCCACGAAAAGCCAATATTAAGACATAATTCATTAAAATATTTACGTCCTGCATATATGGCAAAAAATCTGAAGTTAATCAAAAGAAAACTGTGAATTATTAGTTTTTCACAAATGCAGATGGACACTACCATTACTGAAGCATTAAGGACAAGATTAATTACTTAGACATTCTCTGCGCCTGCAGACTGGTCTTGAACTCTGCCAAAGCTTGTCGCATTTTCTCCAGGCTATATGCCGCTGCGAGACGAGCCAACACCTTGTCCTTCACCTCCTGGATTTCCTTGGAGTCTGTTGTACCCTCGTGAGCTCCAGTATATTTGACAGCCTCATTCACAATTTGGTCCTCTATGTGTTGCAATTTATCGTCCATGTTGTCAATTGTAGAGTCCTCGCTCGATTCTGAAATATGTTCATAAGTTACCTCATATTACAGATACTGATCAGGACTATAGTGGAGCAAGAATGCTATTCTGGTATTGATTTTCATATAAAAATGTTAAATAACAGCACAACCTGTAGCTGTTGCATTCAAAACAGAGATTCTTTTCTCTCTTTCTCCCACCTCCTTTTCTCCTTCTCCCTCTATCCCTCACTCTTCTGTTTCCTCTCTGTGCAAGTTACCATCATACAGTGTTTTGAAAACTGGTAATAAAAGATTTTTTTCAAAAATTAAAACTGTGATTAGAACTATACTGCTTATTATTACAAGTGTTTATATACATGAATTATAAATAATAGTAACGAAAAATTGTTATAACAAGTTAAATATCCTATCAACTTTTCGTAAATAACAAAACTTGTCAGAAACACTAGGCCATAGCTTGCTGCTATGCTAAATTTTGGATCCTTACAGGACTAAACAAATGTAAGAAGTTTCTGATTGCTGACATCAGAGGCGCTGATTGCCGAATCAGTTAATTGCTCTCTTGGCCTTGCTTGCATTTTGTTGTGTTGTTATATTTGAAGTAAGTGGTAATTATAATTAGTGATACTCCAAATCTGCTTTGGATTATTAAAGCGTAAACGGCAGATGCTTTTAACATAAATTAGGTATAGGAGAAAGCACATTAAATATAAATTTACAGGAACAATATTTCTAACAAGTCACAAATTACTAAGATACTTTTCGCACTCTTTCTATTGATGTGTGCTATTTTGTAATAATATGAAGGGCAAAATAAAAGGAGTTTGTTATCATGCATTTGTTATAAATCACTACTTAGGGTGGCTGTGGGTAAAAGCAATTTCCTGGTTAGATTGCAAACCAAACACTGCATCCAATTCTTTTGTAATTTGTAGCACACATTTTAATGAAAATGATCACAAAACTGACTGTAAAATAAAAATACCTGAGACAGAGCAGTGCTAACGATTTTACCTAATTATGTATCTCATAAAGTATCCAAAGCAGTAACACCAAGGAAAGAAATTATAAAAACAAGAACAATACAATTGTAAAGAGAATTTATCTTTTGTTTGAATAATAATCAACCAATAATAATAAATTGGTTGATTATTATCATCATCATCTCTTTTATCTACATGTAGTTATGTCACTTTTCTTTATAGCTCCAAATGAAATATAGATTTGTTGTTCATCTCTGGCTGTACGTATAGGAGGATTTATAGTGAGCATACAATATCTATCATGAAGTGCAATTATTTTCTCATAAGGCTATATTATAACAATGAGAAGAAAGTTCAATTCCTTCTGCAAGATTTGTAATGCTTCTGTTAGAGGAGTTTATTGTGAGTGCCACAATAACACTGGAAATGTGAGTGAGTATCTGTTATGTCCAGCCATTTCACAGGTGATTAGTAAACTAATATGGAGACATCTCATTTCCTTATTCTCAGCAATGTTGCTGCGGCTACAACAGAGAGCCACATAATTTAATATCAAGCCTCAAAGTTGGAAACTTCCACGAGTGAGTCACTGGACAGTGCCAATCGGGAAGTAGTAAAAGTATTACCTATAGCAAGAGAGCAACCAAATTGCTGAGGCTCTTAGGCATAGTAGCGCGCAGGAATACCAACTTTTGTCAAGGCAACATTCTTTTTAAAAACTGAATAATAAGTTAAATATTTCTATCTTTGGATTTTGTAATGAAAAGAAGCTAGAAACAGTGATGTGTATTGAATTTATTTAAAGGTGAGTCGGAATTGTTACACTAACATCACTTAACATGTTTCGGGAAACCGTTGTTCCCATCCTCAGAAGGTTAATTCGACTGGCCCGTGTTGTTGGTGTTTCCGTTTTTTGGACTGGATCCTGTGGTGGCATCTTGTGGTGGAGAAATGTACTTCCAGAGAGGATTTGGTGGCGGCAAATCAAAATTCATTAGATGTGTGTTGTGTTTTAGAATGGTGATGTTCTCCCATGCATCTAATTCGGCTGCAAATTTGGCTGGTTTGACTAATGTAATATTGGGTTTGATGTTGTGATTAGTGATCCAAAAATGGTGTGAAACTGCAGATTTGTCCATTTGTTTGTATTTAATACATCTCATGTGCTCCTTTAGCCTAGTTTCTAGGTTTCTTTTTGTCTTACCTATGTATACTTTATTGCAATCTGAACAATTGATTTTATAGATTCCAGCTTTTTTGTCTTGTGGAATGGGGTCTTTTAACTTGTTACAAAGTAATTTCTCTATGTTAAATTTGTTCTGTGGAGCTAGGCTGATGTTATGTTTCATGAAAATCTTCTTAAATTTGTGAAAAGTTCCTGGGTGGTATGTGAATTTCTTGAACTTTAGCTCTTTATCTTGCTGGCTGAGATTTGTTGTGTTTCTGATGTGCTGGTACCAGCATATAGTAGACACAGCAATACATAATGGGTACAACAAAACAACTATTGACAAAAAAATTGCAAAATTCAAACGACAGATGCACATCAGAAACACAACAAATCTCATCCAGCAAGATAAAGAGCTAAAGTTCAAGAAATTCACATACCACCCAGGAACTTTTCACAAATTTAAGAAGATTTTCATGAAACATAACATCAGCCTAGCTCCACAGAACAAATTTAACATAGAGAAATTACTTTGTAACAAGTTAAAAGACCCCATTCCACAAGACAAAAAAGCTGGAATCTATAAAATCAATTGTTCAGATTACAATAAAGTATACATAGGTAAGACAAAAACAAACCTAGAAACTAGGCTAAAGGAGCACATGAGATGTATTAAATACAAACAAATGGACAAATCTGCAGTTTCACACCATTTTTGGATCACTAATCACAACATCAAACGCAATATTACATTAGTCAAACCAGCCAAATTTGCAGCCGAATTAGATGCATGGGAGAAGATCACCATTCTAAAACACAACACACATCTAATGAATTTTGATTTGCCGCCACCAAATCCTCTCTGAAAGTACATTTCTCCACCACAAGATGCCACCACAGGATCCAGTCCAAAAAACGGAAACACCAACAACACGGGCCAGTCGAATTAACCTTCTGAGGATGGGAACAACGGTTTCCCGAAACATGTTAAGTGAGTAAACTTAAGTGATGTTAGTGTAACAATTCCGACTCACCTTTAAATAAATTAAATATTTCTATCTTTGGATTTTGCAGTCCATAAGAACTTCCCCTCTGTGAGAGTAGTTAAGATGCCATACAGGCCTATTTTCTAAGTGGTATAGTTGTACTTATCAAGTTGCAAAACAATCAGCTTGACCATTCTTCCATGATAAGTGCTTTAACTCTCTCTCTGTCTCGCACACAAACTTTAGAAATGCTACTTTTGGCTTCAGTGTGGCCAATTATACATGTTACAACTAGTACTAATTAATTATTATTATTATTAAAAGAGAGAATTTTTAAATGTGTAAGTGTACATGTATCGTAACCACTAAATCACCATTCTTTCACCATGAAAAGCTCTGTTCTTCCTTACAGGCATATGTTAAAGCTTTAAGACAGATTTTAATTTCAGAACCTAAATGGCTAAAAGACTAAAAGGATTTACAAGGCCTACATATTAGAACACAAACACATTGGAATCATAAAAGAACATACTTGCAAAGTGATTTTCTTTTTTTTTTTCCATTTATATGCAGCCTTTAACATCATATTGGCGGCCTTGCCTTTGGGTTAATTGCTCATCGGCAATGATGTTCACTTTTCTCTCTTGTGTATTTTTGGGTTTGTTTATTGGTTTTTCCTTTTAAACATTAAATTCACACTCACACATTTACACCCATACTTCCAGACTCTAGGGAGGATGGGGAATAATCCTGGCTAAAAGAATTACCATCCTCCAGCCAGGAATTGAACCCAGCACCTTTGGATTTGGAAGCCACCAGACCACACAGGCAGTCAGACTTTCAACAAAAATGCCATGGAGTAGAAAATGGGTATTGTTACTCCACAAAAAATGTACGCAAAAAAATAAGACAAAAGTCATGGATAATATACAGTTATCATGATTTAGTAATTCACAAAACAAAAGACCTGCTTATAACAGTACTTATGTAAAAAAGTTTTACTGTATTTTCTCTGTATGTTACCAATGTATGGCAAATAATTATAAAAAGAGAGCAAGTTGGTCCAGCATAATGAACCAATATCTTATAATTAACAACAGAGAAGATTATTTTTTTAAATGGTTAAGATGCTGTGTGCCTAGTGAGCACTTCCACAGGTGAAGAATGAAATACAAAACAGTGAAACTGAGTCCTAACTCTACTGTCTTCCTTCTTTTATAAACATCTAATTTTACATTTCTTAAATAAAATATTAAAGACAACAATTTACAACAAAATAAATCATAAAAGATAAAAACTAGCATTTATTCATACCCCATTTTTTTTCCCTTCATACAAAAAGCTCTAAAGGCAAAATCTATTTTTACTACGAGGGCTGATCAATAAAAACTGAGACTGATTTTTTCCTGTAGCTTCCTTGATAGTTTACTGTCTCTACCATGAATATCTGAAAAAAGCCGTGTTTCATGTATAATGTTTATAGACGGCAGCACTCTCGTATCGGCAGGTTGGTAGTAATGCTGTATATTGTTGACCCTATTTGAATTTCACATACCACAAAATGGAGGTGACACCAGAAGAGCAATACAGCACAATAAAATTTTGTTTTCGTTTAAATCATACAGCCTCTGAAACTTTCGAAAAGCTGTAGCATGCATACGGTGAAGATGCACTACCTCGTGCAGCAGAGTTTAGGTGGTTCAAGGACTTTAAAGAAGGGCAAGGCCTCTGTGTTAAGCAACATGGGCTGATGTTTTGAAATGGAATGATTTACCAGAATGCAGTTCCCCCTCACACTACTGTTACAGCAGCGTACTACACGTCAGTGTTGGCTACACTGAGGAAGCACATTGCAAGGAAATGTCCAGAATTTATTTAAAGGTGAGTCGGAATTGTAACACTAACATCACTTAAGTTTACTCACTTAACATGTTTCGGGAAACCGTTGTTCCCATCATCAGAAGGTATCATCAACCTTCTGATGATGGGAACAACGGTTTCCCGAAACATGTTAAGTGAGTAAACTTAAGTGATGTTAGTGTTACAATTCTGACTCACCTTTAAATAAATTCAATACACATCACTGTTTCTAGCTTCTTTTCATTACAAAATGTCCAGAACTTCATCGGAATAGGTGACGACTTCATCACAGCCTCACGTTGCAAATCAAATCCAGGAATTTTCTACTAAATTCAACATTACCTGTGTGTCACATCTGCCTTATAGCCCCAATCTTGCCTCCTGTGATTTCTTTTTATTCCCACCAAAGCTCTGGAACATTCGATTTGAGAGCACTGAAGCAGTGCTAAAGAAAAGTGAGGCGATTCTCAAAGACCTGACAAAGAATGGCCTGCACCATGTGTTCGAGGACTGGCAGAGACGCTATAAAAAGTGCATTCAGTTAGGAGGGAACTACTTTGAAAAAGATCATATCAACATTGAAATGGAGTAATAAATATCTGTGAAGAAAAATCAAATCATTCTCACTCTTTATTGATCAGCCCTCGTATCTCTACCATGTAGAAAACAGATAGAGAAGGTATTGCATTCACCCAAAAATTTGATGCTGAGATTTTGCCAGAAATACATGTTTTGATGCCCCTTGAATAAAAAAGAAAGTATTTTTAAAAAAAGGTTTGTGTGTGTGTTAAAAAGATTGAGTTTTACTTATGGACACTCTTTTAACTACTATGGTTCTTAGTGTCCCATTCTTTATTGGGTGTGAAAGATCGATAATTTTGCTCAGAGGCCTCTTTATCAGGCTTGAGGTTCTTTTACGTGCCGTAAATCTACGACACGGAACCACCGGCTTTACTTCCCTTCCGAAGAAAGCCATGCTAAGGATTTTAATGCCTCAAAAAACGTATCGCCCTCCACCGGATTTGAACCCATGACCTCAGGAACTAGAGGCTAGTATGATACTCCTAGACCACGGAGGACATTGTGTGTGCGCACGTGTATGTGTGTGTGTGTGTGTGTTTGAACAACATAACTCAAAAATGAAAAGTCGGATAAACATCATACTTCATAATTTAGGTTCAGTACCTTCCAAAAATGTGACACAAGGAGTTTCAAGAAAATCTCCCCAACCCAAAACCTTTACATGGAACAGTTTTAAAAATTTATGATTTTCCTGGGTTCTAACCATTTTGATTAAAGTACCATATTCTACAGATATTTACGTCACAAATAAAATATATATCTTGAATTTTCTGGAAATAGCCGGTGAAGTTCTCTTCACTCCAAAGGAATTTGTATAACTGGTAAACGTTAAATGATAGATGAAAACACACTCCACAAAAAATGTAGATCTCTTAAAACACACTATTTATTTCAAATAACTTTTTTGTAGACTCAAATAAGCTTCAGAACATATATTAATAACTTAAAATACAAGAATATAATTATAACAAATATAATTGTAACAGAGGTAATGAGTCCAATAGAATACATTGATATGCAATATCAGAATGACCTGATATATACAATACACAAACAAAACAATATACCAGATGAAATGAGAGCCATAGCAATAGCTACAGAAAATGAAAGATACCCAGAAAAAGAATGGCTCCGAATATATACAGATGGATCTCTCATCAATAAAAATAATGCTGGTGCAGGAGTATACTGTAAACATATTACACAGTATCTAACATTATATGAAACGTTAAACCACTATGATGGAGAATTAACAGCTATAAAAGCAGTATTACAGAACATTTTATATAGACCATACATAAAACAAAAAATAGTCATCTTATCAGACTCAAAATCAGCCATAAATGGGATAGTAAATTACAATAATAAAACAACAAGAAATATTACAGAAATAAGAAGCCTAATTAAAGCAGTTGAAACTAGAAATCATGTCACTCTACAATGGATCCCAGCTCATGTTGGACTTTTGGGCAATGAACATGCGGATCAATTAGCAAAGAAAGGTGCAATACATAAATAAAACCTGTAGGACAAATAGAAATAAATAAACAATTAAATAATATTAAACAACATTTCAAAACACAGCAGAGACTTAATGAAGAAGATAAAGATTATAAGAATATTAAAGATAGAGTTGATATACAAAAAATGCCAAGGAAGACTGCAGTGGCTTTATTTAGGATGGCAACTGGCCACAATTGCCTCGCAGAACATCTCTACAAGATACGATGCCTACCTACACCCTAGTGCACTCTCTGTGAAGAAGATGTCATCCTGAACAAACAGCATCTCACCAAATGCAAAAGCCTTAAAAGTGATAACTTACAGACTATATTGGGAAGCCAGAGGGAAAATGATGCAGATCAATTAATCCCCAGTGCCATTGGTGAACGACAACTTTTTTGTAGTATAAGCATTCTTGACAGCAGACTAACTTGGAATCCACAGTTAGAAAGAGTTTCTGGAAAAGCTTCAGCAGCAAGTAGGATTTGCTATAATCTTTTTGGCATAACATGGGATCTTAAATCATGTATGATCCATTGGTTGTTCATAGCCATTGTGAGACCTACTCCTCTTTGTTGTGGTGGCTGAAATTAGAACAAAAGACAGCAGTTGCCTGTTTGCAAAAAATTCAAAGGCTTGCCTCTCTTGATATAACTGGTGCAACCAGTATCTGCTCTACAGCAGTCATGGAGGTTTAACAGCTCTCCTATTGTAGTGAGGAAAACGGGCTTGTCCAGTATTCTAAGGCTGCAAACAAACATAATGTTTAAATCTGTTGATCTGACCAGTCACATGAAAATCCTTGAGGTTAACCTCATAATGTCATGGGATTTTAGGACACAGAAACCCAACGTTCATCATTCTTTTACAGTAGTTCTCACTGAATGTTATCAGTGGAATGAAGGAGGATCCAAATTTAAAAAGGGTCACTCATCTGGTGCACAGATGGCTCAAAAATGGATGGAAAACTAGTGTGGGAATTCAGGGGCCCAATTTTACTCTATCAAAAGGCCTTGGCAACAATTCCACCACATTTCAAGCAGAAATTCATGGAAGAGAAATCTGTGCACATGTACTCGTAAATGTCAATAAAGGTCTTAATGGTGCCAGGGCTCTCATTGCATATAGTGTTAAGTCAAAGCTTGTATGGGACTGCCTACAAACACTATACCAGCTGGCAAATAGGAACACAGTTACCTTAATGTGGGTGCCAGGGCATGAAGGCGTTGAAGGCAATGAAATTGCTGATCACCTAACCAAGGAGGGAGTCACTCTCATTTAATGACCCATGAAAAGATAAGTCTGGGAATGTAAAATGTGTAAAAGCTACTGGGATAAGGTCCCAAAGGTAAATCATGCCCAAGAGTTTATAGAACTCTCAGCAAAAAGATCAAAAGAGATCCTCACATTCAGCAAACAGAAGTTGAGGATAGTGAATGGCCTCCTCACGGGTCATCTCTGCAAAATGGGCAAGATGAGTAGGAATAAATGTCACTTCTGTGAGAAGCAAAA
Source organism: Deroplatys truncata (assembly GCA_030765065.1). Lineage (NCBI taxonomy): Eukaryota > Metazoa > Arthropoda > Insecta > Mantodea > Mantidae > Deroplatys > Deroplatys truncata. The sequence continues at coordinate 19,096,203 of CM060985.1, read as the reverse complement.
GAAACAGCAAGACACTTACTTGCAATTGCTTGTCCAAGAATGAGGTTTTTAGAATCTGCTTTCTCTAACCTGGAACAGATTGCCTCACTACCACCCACAAAACTTTTAAGCTTCATTAGAAGCATTAATTTAAATTTAAGCTGGAAAATATAGATAAGGGTAATCTCACAATAACTCTATTAATGGCCTCAACAGAAGAAGCCTACAGGGCTTAAACGATCTATTTAATCTAATCTTCTGCAATTTCTAAGATATATATTATTAATGGTTCAAATTGTTTAATACTTTGTCATTCTTTTAAAGTCTTGTTGATTTTCAGTTGTTTCTCGTGATTGCATGGCAACAGTATGGAATTTTAAGGCTAGTATATAGCCTCCAGTTCTTAAACATTTGACTATCGCTGTTCTCGCTGTATCTATAACAAAATGTGTAATGTATCTATTTCTGTAAAGGTTTATCTCAGTTATAATGAAGTAAATAGAAAAATAAGCTTTTGTAAGTATAGTTTTGTATGCCCACTAATAAACAAAAGAGGAGAGAGAAAATCATGTGAATGTAACACATCAGGTTTCTTAAGGGGACTCTGAAATGGTCAAAAATCACATTTTTTGTGTTAGGCACTAATAGAATCTCTCTTATTTCCAGTTTCAGAAAATATATACTTTTTTGGGGTTAAGAGGTTTTTAAGACATTTAAATGCTGGTCTGCATTCCTTTAAAGCTGTCGTGCAACGCCCTTTTTTAGAACATTTTTGTATCCTTCAACAACGAATGAGTATATCATGCCCAGTGAGTAGTTCAGGAATCAACAAAAGAGGCCAGGACCAAGAGAAGGCAATCAGAAAAGCTGAAGCAATCCAGGAATGAAGGTGCAGATGATTATAACCCTTGAATGTACTGAATAGTATGTCAGAATTTTAATGTTCAAACTTTAAATTCAGTTTTCTCAAAACAACATTTTTGTATATTATGTATCTTTTCTCAAAAAGTATCAGAGGTAGAGAGCTGAAATTTTCAGTACATGTATACAACATATAGCTAAACTTTCTGAACCACAATCGTAGTTTTATAATGTATATTAGTGATATTAAGAAAGCAACAAATTGCAAATTATCCTAATTTTTACTTCTTTAACCTTGCAAATAATTTTTTTTTCAATTTCTATTGAAACTGATATACATAGATAAATAATTGAGGTTCAGAAGATAGCTGCTTATACTAAGAACAAGCATGCAAAAGTGTGATTCTGTGTTGCAAGTAGGATCAGAGAAAAAGGTACATGAATTCACATGTTTTAAGAGTAAATTTTATTATTTTTCTGCTGAATGAAAAACTTTTTTATGGACTCAACTACATAAGCTATCAATGCAAACGATCCTTTGAAATAATTATCATGATTTATAGAATAATTCATAAAATTTTCAGGAAAAACCATTGAGAACTTTAAGAGCAGTGGAAAATTAACACACTTAAGGTGTAATCTCCATGTGTTCAGACTACCTTGTCCCCTTAAATGAATGATTCAATTCTTAGTTTAAATCAGTAAAATCTGAGGAATTTAAACTTACCTCTTCCATTTTTCTTTGATTCCAATTTATGTTGTGCATTTCGAGCAAAGATATCAGTATCAAAGACCCTTGTATCGAACGGCTGCATCATGGCCCCCTTCTTCATGATAGTATGTGGAAAGTCATTGTCTGTATGAAGTAAGGCTGGCTTCTCGTGAGCCAGCATGTTGAAGTATTGGTTCACTAGCCATTCCTCATTAACGGGGTGTGGTTCCTCTGACTTCTTGCGTCGGCGATCCATGCCAAAGTACTCAGACCAGTTTATTGATTTCTTTCTTATCTCAAGCGGTGTCTCTTCTCGACTCATGGCTGCTGGCTGTTCTACAGACTTCTTTGATGCTGAATTGCTATGCTTAGTTTCCGAAGTTACATTGTGGGTGGTTGTGTTGAGACTGGTGCTGTTTTCAGTGACTGGCGCATGAGTGGTTGCAGTGAAAGTTAGAGGTGACTCGCTATGAGATGACGAAGATGAGAACAGCTGGTTTAGTTCCTGTGCCACTTTGGGATCAGTTGTAGTGATACTGGTTCCCATGGCATCTTTCTTCTTTCGTCTTTCTGAAATATCGGAGTTTATAAAATTCTTGTGGTGAAGTAGTGGAGGACTTGTGTAGTAGTTTGAGCTTCGCTTCGTTACAGGAAAGCGTTTTCTTATAACAGCAGTGTCGTAGAGGTATCTCTTCTCTGGAGCCACCAGTATATCTGGCACTTCATAGTTTGGTTTCAGTCGTTTTCTGTTTGGGAGTACATGATGCTCACCCTGTTGTGCTAACAAGAGTCGCTGGTACTCTTCCTCACTTGGGGCCTCAAACAGCTCTTCAGGGGCTTCTCCCCGCTCTAGGGCAGGAAGCCACCATGCTGCAGGGTCTCGTCTGTTGCTCTCAGCTGCAGCCAGTCGCACAATATCCTTGTCATGCTCATCTGGCAGGCCCATCTCGTCTTCTTCTCGGAGAGATTCTATTGCTTCATGGTTAGCTGCTGGTGAAACAAACTTGAGTGAGTACAGAAAACTGCTCTTTTGGTTTTCATCACCGTCAAGTCTCTGGTTCCATCTCTTTTTGTAGCCTAGGCCCCCCCAACCTCCCATTGCAGCGTTGTATGTATGGAAATCATAGTCATTGCCATAGTGCTGCCTTTTCTTTATTTCTTTTTTAATTCCATCGATATCTTCCTCTTCGATAGCCCCACTTTCTTGGAGATAGTTCAGTATTTCTCCTACGTCATCGTCATTAACATCTTCAATTTCAATGTCATCAGGGTTTTCGTTGCGATACTTTCGCCACATCATACGAAGGAGCTCTAGATATCGTGGGGAGTTAGCATTATGATCCTCTCCTCTGTCCCTTCTCTCATCTTCCTCATCTTCTTCCATCTTCCTGATCAAAGCCTCAGTCATCATTGCACGTTTCTGTTCTACATCTTCATTAGGCCGTTGATGTGAACGTTCCCTAAATGAAGAGCCCATATAGCGCTTCTTCATTGCCTCCAGCTTGCCGTTCTGGTACCTCTCTCTGAAGGCAGAACGTTTGGCATCGCTGTTGGGGTAGTAGCTCTCCTGTGCATCATCGTCAGGTTTCAGTTCATCCTCCAAGTAGTCCAGAATGAGGTTCTCTAGAGCCTTACTCTTGGTAGAATATCCTTGCTCGGCTGGTGCAAGCTGAGATGGAGGGGCAAATATCCCAGAAGGGCTTGAGATGGACTTTTGATATCCATATCCAATGTTCTCTGGCTGTCCATCACCTGCAAGTAGAATACATCAAAACCGTTGAAGACTCCTGTGAAAACTTTTATTAATCATCCTTTAATGCTATGTATTCCAAGTGGAAGGTGCATACATGTCATTCTTAATATGAAAAAGATATGGTAATAATAAGTAAAGACTGAAGCTATACCTTTTTCACTATAAGCTGAAAGGAGAAGTAAACAAAACTACGTGACAAGACAGCACCTCATTGACTGGTGGACAAACTACAACCTTTCCTGCTTAGCATGTCGTCTCTTCCTCTACAAAAAACAGTTTGATTCATATCGTAACATTTTGTGGTTATTCTCATGCAGAGAAATTTAAAAAACGCATTATTGTAACAGCTAAATTTATGAAACTAAATAGTTTGTTCAGATTCACCTATAACCTCATGAACCGTTATATCAGAGGGTTTAAGAGGCCATGCACAGGTGCTGCAGTTCGTTTCCGGCTGAGAATCTTCTGCCACTGTAGAAAACATAAATGAGGGAAATGGAGAGAAGACAATTGTGTTAAATGCTTTAAAAAAATTCTGTGAAAAGTATCCACCTTTAATTGACAATGAATATGGTTGGCCATTGTTTAGCAATAATTGAACTTCTTTGTTAGTGATGCAGAATTGTTGCTCAGATAGCTTGGTTCGGGTTTGTTTTCTGTTGTGTTTTAACCTATAGAGCTAATCGTTATTTAATTTGACTCATAAAAGGTTAAAGCAAAGGTGGTATACTGATATTAGTCATTAAATGAATGATTTCTAAAGCCTGAACTTAAGAACAGTTTATCCAGTACCTTTAAACACAGATGCCGAACTGTTCAGGTACAACTTTTATTTGTCTACTCTTAGTATTGTGTGTTAGAAGTTTAGGATGTAAGACAAAATGTAGGAATAAGACATACAATGTTTAAAAGGTAATGATCCCCAAGCTGCACAATATACTGTATTCACATTCTGTCTGAAGCAATTTCCTCTCACGGGTCTTAGTTCCCATCATCCTCCACGTGGTGCTGCCATGTGCGTGGTGGAGTGATACATTAAGTTTTGTTTACTTCTCCATGCAGCTTATAGTGAAAAAGGTCTAAGTAACCGTGAAGCAGCTACACAAATTATAAATATACTTTGGTCATTTAATCATGAAATAAACCCAGAAGTTAAAGTGTTAAAGCATTTAATGCACCTATAGTTTTAACAGTTTGGAAGAAAATATTTATTTTTACTGCGTATGAGTTTTGAAATACTGCCAATTGATTGGGTTAATAAACTAGTTTTACTTCCAGTAGAAGTCAATACTATAGTGAAAAACTCATTCACCTAATAACAGTAGCCTTAACAACATAAATAAACAACTAAACAAGAAAAGGGAAGCTGATGATGCAATCAAAAGATTGCAAAATTTATTCTTTGAATGTATAATTTAAAAAAGATGGGCGAAGCATTGTCACAATGTATGTAAGCAATTAATAACTTGTCCCACAAGGGATCTCAAAGAGTACATTGAAGAAGTTTAAAAGCATTTTACTTCAATCTTTGAAAGACCTTTAGAAAAACATTCTGGAAAAGAAGAATTTTGGCAAAAAATACTTTTGAAAGAATATTTTGTAGAAGCTATATAAAAATAAATGATAGTGCATAGAGAAAGTGTTATGAATGTTAACAACATAGACTTTTACACCTGTAATATATTTTCAGCTGTATGTAAAGAAGCACATATAATAAGGAAGATATCAACCATTTTTACTAGAAACAACCCCATAGTGAATTGTGCTTCTTAGTTAATGATATATGAAATTAATTTTATGTTTTTCCATTAGAACATTTTACATGTTAGTATGAAGTTGTTACCAGTAAAATCCCTTGGGGCAGCAACAAAAGCCAGTTCATCTCTTGGACCCACCAGACCCCCACTGGGATAGTAACCAGAGTCAAATGAGGCCAGATCCCGTTGTCGCCGTGAGACAGCTTCAATGGCCGTCTTCAGACTATCACTGGGATGTTCATCAGTACATTGTGATGGTGACAGGAGCACCAAGAGACTGAGTATCAGTCTCACCCACAGCTCCATTGTTTACTTCGTCTCTATCTGAAACAATATAACATATATCACTCTGATATTTGATTTCTAGGAAAATATTGGCTTCCAACTTCTCTAACTCTACAGGAAAGAGGGCAATTTCTGTGGAGGTTGGTGGTGGTGGTGGCAGCAGTGTGGATTTATTTACCCACAGAATAGTACATTTGCTTCAAGCATTGTTTTTGTAACTACTTCATCAACAAACATGATACAGTTAGCCAAGTCATCATTGAAGGCTTTGAGTGCAGTGATTTGAGAAAGCAAACCACATGATACAGTTGGCCAAGCATTGGAACAGGCTTTGACTGGCTACTCTTGGAGAACGTTTGCCATCTGCATTGTGGTAACTTCTGGAACATTGCATTAATGTGTTTGCCAGCAACAGGGAACTATAGAAAGATAGCAGTCACAAGGTAGTTCAGAGGGAGTAACAAGCCAGAGCTGTTAGGCAAGGCTTATAACACATTTTGTGTAATAAATAGAGTTTGTCACAAGTTAACCAGTATTTTTATTTATCACAGTATTAAAAACAACTATCATCAGGTAAAATGTTTGCAAAGTATATTGTAAAATAAATAACTATGTAGGCTTCCACAGCCATTATCTATTGCAGAATTGTGCTACTACAATAGTTGTTAGAAGAATCTCAACACAAGTGGAGTGAATCATCAAACAATATCATGAGCCAACACTGGAAGCACAAGAAGTTTCTGTAATGTAAGAGTAATTATGAGTTTGTGATGCATTCCACCCAAACATTTGATACTAGGTATCACTGGAAATACAAGTTTTGAAGCACCATGAACCCACAAAAATATTTTTAGGAAAAGATTGTGTGTGTGTGTGTGTGTGTGTGTGTGTGTGTGTGTGTGTGTGTGTGTGTGTGTGTGTGTGTGTGTGACATTGTGTGAACAGTGTATCTCAAAATTAAAAGTTAGTTAAATAGTAAACTTGGTATTTAGGCACTGCATCTTCCAAGGATGTAATGCAGAATTTTAAGAAAATTACCCCATTGCAAACTAACCTTTACATGCAAAAATTTTCATTATTTTTTATTTTATCAAAAATGGCTGTAATGACTTTGATTAAAATACCATAAGTTTAAGACATTTGCATGGCTAATAAAATACGTTTCTTAAATGTTGTGCAAATAGCCTTAACTCCTGTTCTTACTGAACCACTTTTAATCATTTGGTAAACTGTAAGAGATACATAAAATCTTACCACTCAAAAGAATGTAGATCACATTAAAGCACACAATTTATGTCAAATACATTTCTTGAGGCATTGACCATTCCTGAGATATTCTTTGTTAATGGTTTGAGTTTTCAAATACTTATACTTTTTTTCAAATGGTAAGTTGCTATTGGTTTTTTTTTCCTATGGCCATGGATGCAACATTTAATTTCAAAGCCATCACACTGCAACCTGCTTTTTAAAACTCTGACCATGTCTTTAACATACTGTATCCTTCTATATATACAGAAAGTATGTAGTGAAAGTTTATCTTGATTAACAAGAAGTAGATAAGATAGATAACTTTTTTTTTTTTTTTTTTTTTTTTTTTTACAATATTCCACTTATAAACTAACTTAACCTATGTACAAATTTTCTTGCCAGCTATCTGCTCCTTTTGCCTGGCACCCTGGCCTTCTGGCTCATCTGAGCATCCCTTGCTACCCTTCATTCCTATTGCACATCCTCTCCCTCCTCCGTTTGCCCTTCTACCTTTCTTATTTCTCTTACTTTTCTAATCCATTTCTCTTTTACTTTCTTTAACAACTCCCCCTTATTCTTATTTTTCTTTTCATCTTTTTTTGTTAACATTTTAATTGCTACTATTTTTCCATCCATTTTTTCCCATTTTTCCTCCCATACTTCTTGTCTCCATTCTGCTACTTCTTGCATTCTGTCATATAATGCTGTGTGCTTTCACTGCCTCCACATATCCAGAAGCCATTGCTATTTCTTTCTCCTGTTCTCCAAATATCTCCCATTCCTATCTTCTCCATAATTTTTTCTACCCCTGTCCACCAGCTATTTTTATTTTTTGTACTCTTTTGTTGTTCCATGCATATCTTTAAAATTTCCCCTTCATCTTTTCTCAGGCATCTAAACCAAAATTTCAATATCCTTTCTAGTATACTCCCTTTCTTCTAACAAGAAGTAGATTGAACAATAAGCTTTTGTAAGAAGAGTGAGTAGAGAAGGTATTGTGAATGCAACATATCAGATTTGTATCAAATGTGTACAATTATCAGTTGGGTTTAATGCTTGTTGAGCCACTATTAATACATAGGGGTGGAAACAAATGTATATCATTTCAAAGTATGTGCTTTAAAGCCTCATTACTAAACTAAAATAACCCGTAGCACAGCTCACATTATCTGTATGTTGCATGGCTCTCTCATTCATACTGCCACTGTCCTTTCTTCTCTCCCTCTCTAAATCTCACGTTTTACTTTCGCTATCACATACATAGGAGGTAGAGAAGGTATTGCACTCTACCCAAAAATTTGATACTGAGCTTTCACTGGAAACTCATGTTTTTAGGCCACCTGAATCTAAAAAAAGCCGTTTTTAGTATGTATGTATGTATGTATTTATTTATATAATGCTATACAAAAATCTTACAATTTTTAATACATTACTTTGAATTGCTATTTTATTCTTTAGTCCATCATACATTTTAACACCGTGGTTATTTATGCATGGTGGGTCATAACAAATTCATATTGCTTTATTTTTCTATACATTTTTCTCTTACCCTCCCCATATATTCTCCTATTGTTTTTACATCCCTCTGCTTTTGTATTTTTATTATCCTAACCTTTAATAATTCTTTGTTAACATTCTCCCATGCTTTAGGTAAAAACTGATCTCTCCACAACTTAGTTTCTTCACATTCAATTATATATTAATGCAAATCATTATCTGCCTCTCCACAAAGAGGACACCTATCCAAATTTGCTCCCTTCCTATCTCCCATTAGCCTATGTGCACTTAATCTAGAATAGGCCCTCCCTTCTCTCACTAACCTGTTACTTACATCCACATACTACATACCTTCCCCAGTCCACCTTTAATTGTCTATATAGTTCCAAACTTTTTTTTCCTTCCAGACTTTGAAATAATTCTTGTTTCTCTATGTCTTCCACTCTGTTCCTCACTTCTTTCCAGAAACGTTTAACTAACCTCTCTCTTTTCTCCCTGAAGTTATCCATTCCTATTTCCTGTAACATTCTTCTTATTCCTTGAGCCCAGTTCACCCCAGCAATAGATTTTTCTTGGATTATTAAACATTGCGTCAAGATATTATAAACCGTTTTTAGAAAAAGGTCCATGTATGTGTGCCTGTGAATAGCATAGATAAAAAAAAAAAAATGTTGGATAAATGCCAAGTTTGGTATTTAGGTTAAGTATCTTCCAAAGCTGCAACACAAAGATTTTCAAGGAAATCTCTCCACACCAAACTACTCTTTAGATGGAACATTTCTAAAATGTTTTTATTTTCTAAAGAATGGCTCTAATGATTTTGATTAAAATAACATATATTAAAGATATTTACATGAAAAATACAACGTAAATCTTGAATTTTCTGCAAACAGATTCTGAAATTCTGTTCATTTGGAAGGAATTTTGTATAATCTTGTATAACTGGTAAACGGTGAGCAATAGACAAAAATGTAGATGTCTTTAAAATACACAATTTATTTCAAATAACTTTTCCGATATATCCATTATTACTGGTTGGAATTGTTCAGTGCTTAGCCATTCTTTTAAAGTCCTGTCAATTTTTAGATGTTTCTCACAATGTCATGGAAAGAATATAGAATTTTAAGACCAGCATATAGTGTCCAGTTCTTAAAAGAAGCAGAATTAAATTTTTAAAGAATGTCTAACAATGAAATATAAACAATTCTGAGCACATTGTTGAAAACTGTGTCATTCTACGATCTCTCATTTTCATTTTGGAAGCACTTTTATGTTTAATACTCACCTCATGGTGACATCATAAGGCTAGGAATGTCACTTGCATTGTATTTAATTGCTGTTATTATTTTGTCACTGTGGACAGTTTCCCTTTCCCAGGGTTCTGTGAGGTGTAAGCATGCAGGTTGTGCAAATAATTCCAGCATAAACAGAAATATTGGTTATTACTCATTCCCTGATAGAGGTAGAATCAACATGTGTACAACAAGTGGGTTGCTGCTCGAAACACAAAAACCTTGTGCCAATGAGAAATGCTAGACTATGTGAGATTCATTTCAAAGAAAGTGTTTTTAAAGAGCCAATTGTTATAAAAATAACAATAATGAAGAATGAGATATTCAAAATCCCTAGACTAAAGAAATGTGGTGCCTTCGAAGCTTTTACGAGGACTAGAAGAGAAACCTTCCAAAAAAAGAAATACAAATTTTCTTAACAGAAAGCAAGTGCTACAGATAGGTGATAATTCAGTAAGCAATCCTCAGCAAGAAAGTGAAGCTACACTAGTTTCTCTGTCTTTACATGCAGAGTTGAAGATTAATGCTGAAATACATTGGGAACTGAAACTTTTAGTGTTATAAAACGACACCAATGCGAACCAAAGTTTGACTGATGAGGAAAGTAAATCAACTGCTGTAAATGACGAAGATTATAAACAGAATGAATATTTGAGGGAATCCAGTGAAGCTGGAGGAAAACATGAAGCAGAAGATGTAGGTATGTCCAAACAAGCCTTTGCAGAAACAGCTACATTACACATTCCGTTATTGATACAAAGAGAACAGCGATAGTCAAATGTTTAACAACTGGACGCTATATGCTGGCCTTAAAATTCCATACTGTTTCCATGCAATCGTGGGAAACAACTTAATGTTGACAAGACTTTAAGAGAATGACCAAGAAATGAACAATTCAAACCATTAATAATAGATATCTTGGAAATGGCTTATGACACAAAAAAATTATAAAAATAAGTTGTGTATTTTAAAGAGATTTACATTTCTTGTGTGGTATGTTTTCATCTATCACTTAACGTTGCCAGTTATACAATATTACACAAAATTCCTTCCAAATGAACAGGACTTCACAGGCTATTCCCAGAAAATTCAGGCTTTACATTTTATTTGTCATGTGAATATATTTAATACATGGTATTTTAATCAAAATCATTAGAGCATTTTTTAGAAAATCAAAAATTTCGAAAAATGTTCCATGTAAAGTGTAGTTGGGGTGGGGGGATTTTATTGAAAATCTTCATGTCGCATCTTTGGAAGATACTAATTTAAATACCAAGTTTGGTATTTATCCGAGTTTTCCTTTTTTAGTTATGCTGATCACAGACACACACACACTGACATTTTTCTAAAAATACTTTACTGGATTCAAGGGGGCTCAAAACATGCATTTCCGGTGAAATCTCGATATCGAATTTTAGGGTGGAATGCAATACCTTCTCTACCTACCACTATGTACATGGTATATAAAGTAAACATGACTTGACCATTCTGATAATTGTTTCACTGCAGGTCCGGTGGTCATATGAACATCTAATTGAATACACTGTATGTGCTACACTTCTATTTTGTATGGATGCAGTCTTTGATGCTCTTAGTCGCATATCTAACTATAGTGGCATCATCAATTATCACTGCCATTTCATCAACTTCTACATAGTTATTTATGGACAATATCATCTTACAGTGTGCCCCACGGCGATGAATATGATGTGTTATATTGTCCACCAGATGTCACACTATGCCATGCACTAGCTCAACACATGTCACGTATGTCATATGTTTATGCTGCCAACATATAACAAATTAATGCCGCCAAAACGAAAATTAATGCCGCGAATGCGGAAACGACCACAGAGTGTAGCCCAGGGATCTTAGACAACCTGTGCTTTATGAATTAACGGAAGGTTACGCTTACGTTAGATTTTTTATTTATGTAAGCTTTCGAAAGGTTAGGATTAGGTTAGTTTTTTTTATATAAGCCTACGTTTCTGAATTCACGAAAGGTTAGGTTTAGGTTAGTTTTTTTTATATAAGCTTACGTTTCTGAATTCACGAAAGGTTAGGTTAGTTTTTTTTATATAAGCTTACGTTTCTGAATTCACGAAAGGTTAGGTTTAGGTTAGTTTTTTTTATATAAGCTTACGTTTCTGAATTCACGAAAGGTTAGGTTTAGGTTAGTTTTTTTATATAAGCTTACGTTTCTGAATTCACGAAAGGTTAGGTTTAGGTTAGTGTTTTTTATATAACCATAGGTTTCTGAATTACCTTTATATATATCCTTGTTTTAATTTGTTATCACTGTTTACATCAAAGCACGCGAGCGAAGCGAGCGTGCGTTCCTAAACTTACGTTTCTGATTCACGGGAGGTTAGGTTAGGTTTAGTTTTTTTTATATAAACTTACGTTTCTGAATTCAGGAAAGGTTAGGTTTAGGTTAGTTTATTTTATATAAGCTTACGTTTCTGAATTCACGAAAGGTTAGGTTTAGGTTAGTTTTTTTTTATATAACCATAGGTTTCTGAATTATCTTTATATATATATCCTTGTTTTAATTTGTTATCACTGTTTACATCAAAGCACGCGAGCGAAGCGAGCGTGCGTTTCTAAACTTACGTTTCTGATTCACGGGAGGTTAGGTTTAGTTTTTTTTTATATCAGCTTACGTTAATGGATTCACGGAAGGTTAGGTTTAGGTTAGTTTTTTATATAAGCTTACGTTTCTGAATTCACGAAAGGTTAGGTTTAGGTTAGTTTTTTTATATAAGCTTACGTTTCTGAATTCACGAAAGGTTAGGTTTAGGTTAGTTTTTTTATATAAGCTTACGTTTCTGAATTCACGAAAGGTTAAGGTTAGGTTTAGGTTAGTTTTGTTATATAAGCATAGGTTTCTGAATTACCTTTATATATATATCCTTGTTTTAATTTGTTACCATTGGTTACATCAAAGCACGCGAGCGAATCGAGCGTGCGTTCCTAAGCTTACGTTTCTAATTCACGGGAGGTTAGGTTTAGTTTTTTTTATATAAGCTTACGTTTATGGATTCACGGAAGGTTAGGTTTAGGTTAGGTTTTTTTATATAAGCTTACGTTTGAATTCACTAAAGGTTGGTTTTTTTATATAAGCTTACGTTTCTGATTTCATGAAAGGTTAGGTTTAGGTTAGTTTTTTTTATATAAGCTTACATTTATGGATTCAAGGAAGGTTAGGTTTAGGTTAGTTTCTTTTATATAAGCTTACGTTTCTGAGTTCACGAAAGGTTAGATTTAGGTTAGTTTTTTTATATAAGCTTACGTTTCTGAATTCACGAAAGGTTAGATTTAGGTTAGTTTTTTTATACAAGCTTACGTTTCTGAATTCACGAAAGGTTAGATTTAGGTTAGTTCTTTTATATAAGCTTACGTTTCTGAATTCACGAAAAGTTAGGTTTAGGTTAGTTTTTTTATATAAGCATAGCACGTGTTGAGTTAGAATGCTAAAGACAGTATTCTCACATCCCGTGCAAACTATTTTGCTTTATATTAAATACGCACTGTTAATTTGCACGCGTTGCGTTTCAACAAAATCGCAGAACAACAACAACAAATAGCGGTAACAACGGCGCATCGCATTTTTAGCCGATTTCACATTTTTATTTACGTTGGCAGTACCCAATTTGCATGTAATTTTTTGCAAAATGGCTACGTTTGTTTACTTCCTGACGCGATTTTCCTATATAACTAAAATACCTTAAACGGGCGGGCAGGTGGACACCAGCTATAGACGAGACCACATCGTGTTCTAAGCTCACTCTTAAGGTAATTTATTCGCTTTCCTTTTGATTTTATAAGCATTTTCTACGGGCACACTATAAGATAATATTAGCCTCTATTCTGCACGCTTTCCTCTCTTTCACTCATTTCTTCATTTATTTTACAAGCACACCCAATACATGAACTCTACTGATACGTAAAACATTTTCTCTTGGCCTTAATAATGAAATAATAGGTTCTCCATTTTAGAAAATCAAACAAGAATTAGTTTTAAAAACATTTAAATTATTTTATTGTTTTTCAAAATATTCCTCTTTAACACCAACACACTTTTGCATTCGATGATGCCACTCTTCCTGAGGCACTTCAGAAAAAACCAGGTTTTTATAATGTTCCACTGCTTCATCTGATGACGAAAAAGTGATTCCACACATTTTATCTTTAATTTTTGGAAACAAAAAGAAATCACAAGGTCAGGGCTGTATGGTGGAGGGTACATGGCCCTGACCTTTAGGTCATTCAGACATTCAGTTGTTAGTTTTACTGTATGGAACAATGTGTTGTCATGATGTGACATTATTTTTCTTTTTGGGCGTTTTTCACGATTTTTTTAAAAAATGTTGTGGTAAACAGGCATTTGGTACCAATCGGCAGTAACGGTACGTTTATCTTCTAATGCTATAATAGCAATATTGCGCGTTTTAGAAAATAAAACTAGCAACCATCTTACCAGCACCGCGAAGTGCTGCCTTGCAATTTTTCCAGAGTTTTTCTGCACCATTTAATGCACTGTTATTTTTGATCGGGAATCAGTTTATGTGGAATCCATCGACAACAAAGTTTTCTCACGTCTAACTGTTGATGTAAAATGTTTTGGTTTTGGCTCAAACCAATGTCCAAGGTTGCCCGAATAAATTCATAAGATGTCCGTCGATCTTCTTCGAGCGTTGCTCGAACAGCGGCAGTATTTTCATCAGTAACAGCAGTTCTGGACGTCCTTCAGGAAATTCCTCACTAAGAAGAAACGATACCTTTTGAATTCCCTGTAGCAATTATAAATTGTTGCCTTAGATGGGGCTTCTTCGCCAAACGCATTTCTAAGCCGATCTTCACATTGTATTAGGCGTTAATGACGATTTAAAATCGTAAAAAATCATAGCGTAAATGTTTACCACTCAAATTTATTTTTGGGTGAACACAAAATGTTTAAAGGATGATACTTAACAAACGAACAAACTACACCGCAATCAGATCACAAAACATTAGACAGTAGCTGACAGATATAAACAAATTTCATTTGTATTTAGAAACATGGCATTCTATAATCGCCCTCGTATAAGAACTCCTGCCCTCAGTAAAAAACGTGATGCAGAATGAGGATCATTGTTGTTGATATAATGACACGAATAGTTACAAAACGTGGTTACATACTGCGTGCGTTACTTGGCGCACACACACACACTCTTATCACAGAAATAATGTGCAATTTTAATAAGAGTTTTAGAAGTTATTGTTTCATTAAGTTTAAAGTCTTTCTGACACAATCATGGAATACAAGCTTCAAAACGTTATTTGGGGGGGGGAGATTTTCGCTTAATTTTAAAAACTCCATGGAGGGTTAAGGAAATCAGAAATACACCAACAACTGGTATTTCATATTCAATTCTGTGAATATCAGGGCATTTTTCTCCACTATTAGGGACTATGAAATTACAGTTCTGAGGGCTAAAAGTCATCCTCCATGGTCTAATGGTTACCATGCTAACCTCTAGTTCCCGAGGTCGCGGTTCAAACTCGGCGGAGGGCAATGGATTTTTTTCGGGCTAAAAATCCTTAGCATGGCTTCCTTCGGAATGGAAGTAAAGCTGGTGGTCCCGTGTCGTAGATTTAAGTCACGTAAAAGAACCTCAAGCCTGATAGAGACACCTCTGAGCAAAATTACCTGTTTTTCACGCCCAATATAGAATGGGACGCTAAGAACCACAGCAGTTAAAGAGCGTCCATAAATAAAATCCAGTTTCAATTTTACGAGGGTACGGGTTAGGACTGGCCATAAAAACCTTCTAGATCATTATACAATAAAGAACACTTAAGGTACAGCAGCTGGAGTTTTGTGGGAACAAGTAGTGTAACAGTGACAGACAATCTTGTAAACCCCACGCCCAAATCAAAGACGTGTCATTTGAAGCATTCCTCTTATGGAATTTTTGAAGTGATTCTTTTCTAAGGTGAAGCACTGAGTTATGTGTGGGTTTCTGGGTCAGTGGAGAGAGAGAAAGGAGGCAGCATATTGACTGCCGTCTACTGAAAGGAATGCTGTGACTACAGGAATGTCATTCACTAATGAAAAATTCCACACAACTCAGATTATAAAGGTTCTTTTTCAATACTATTTAACAACTGAACTAAAAGGCTTAAGCAAACACTTCAGGAAGGTATGTTTTCATGTTGTTTTAAGAGCTTCGTGCTGCAACAAATAAATGTAACAGTAAAGTTTGTCTAAAATGTGATATATTCACATGACTTTCCCTACCAATAACCATATGATTCTTTTGTCCTTGCTACCTTACTCCTGATATATTTTTGCAGTGGCGTAGATAAGGGAGGTGTCGTGGGGATATCTAAATATACAAAACGAAAATAATAAATATGTAAACAAAAATGATAATTGCAAATAGGAGTAAAGTAATAGTGTGAAGACTGCTAAATTAAAATTAAGCACATATACCTTGAAGTGTATAGCCATACAAGCCTAAAGCTGGGAAACAACAAAATAGAACCAGAACAATTACAATCAACAGTCGACATAGGTACTCAATGGAAACGCAGGCAACATAAATGCTATACATCGGACTATATCTACAGTCCTTCTTCAGGTTAAGAGAAACGCTTGGCAGTTACAGGTGGTGGGAGTAATGCCAACCTGCCGGTGTAAAAATCTTTTTGCAAAAGACAATATACCCAACAGTTGTGGGTGGAGAAGCAAAGCCACGACAACCAAATAGGTTGTGGTGCGGAGGCTGACAGAAATCTTGCACTTTAGTAATCTAATAATTATAATGAATAGTATTTAAAATAAATAATCAAGTAGGTAAGAAGTCGTCCTCCGTGGTCTAGGGGTACTTCTAGTTCCTGAGGTCGCGGGTTCAAACCCGGCGAAGGGCGATGTATTTCTTCGAGCGTAAAAATCCTTAGCATAGCTTCTTTCGGAAGGGAAGTAAAACCGGTGGTCCTGTGTCGTAGATTTACGGCACGTAAAAGAATCTCAAGCCTGATATGGAGGCCTTTGAGCAAAATTTCCGGTCTTTCACGCTCAATATAGAATAGGACGCTAAGAACCGTAGTAGTTAAAGAGCGTTCATAAATAAAACTCAATTTATTTTACTTAAGTAGGTAACAAGACCACTGGAGACAACACCATGGACGACTGCATGGTTTACACCGTCAAATTATTCATAACCATTCATATTGAAATCACGCTCAGAAATGAAAGGTCTTAGCACTTGGGGAAGTAGTTGTAAGTTCATGAGATCAGACTAGACACCCATCTATGCCACTATATATGGGAAACGTTCCAAATTAAACAACAAGCTTTCAGCATACGGAAACACCATTCAAATGCTTATTAATGGTAACAAGTTCTTGCAATGTAAAGGGAAGAACAAATCATAATAAGGAAGAATGCCAAACTTTCAAGAATTTCCGTTAAATGCTACTTAGAAAGAGTCTAAACTTACATTATGGAAATGAAATATCTTAAATAGGAACACACGGTATTTTAATGAAAATTGTTAGAGCCATTATTGAGAAAATAATAAAAAAAACATCGCATTTGTCTATGTAAAGGGTAGTTTGGGGTGGAGGATTTTCTTCGCCACATCTTTGGAGGGTGATCAACTTAAAAAATAAGTTTGGCTTTTATCGGTTTTTTCGTTTTTGAGTTATGATATTCACAGACACACACTCGGACCTTTTTCTAAAGATGATATTTTTGGGTTCAGTGGGACCTCAAAACGTGTATTTCCGATGAAATATCGACATGGAATTTTTGGGTGGAATACAAGACTTGCTTTATTAACTGAAGTACGTAGTAGAAGAAGTAAAAACATTGCAAAGAATGAAAAACAAATGAAAGTTAACGAAAATATCTATTTAATTCTACTTATTTATTTATTACAGTTACGTATAGTTTGATTTGTACAAAACTGTGGAAACACGGTAATATATACTGAGTGAAAATGTGTTTCTCAATAGGGATTGCAGTAGTGGATATTTCAACCCCCTCCCCGGCAGTGTAACGTCGAGACCAAAGAGGATAAAGACCACTTGAAGGTCCGGACCACTTGAGTGGATTACTTGCGTGGGAGAGAAAGTAGCTGGAAAATTAAACCTTTTCAACAAAGACTGCCTCAACAAGTGCCCTTTTTAACGAGTCAGTTTCACCCTCTCATTAAATATTGTACTGCGGTCTACGAGTCTCGTTCACGACAGTTTCACAAGTGCCAAAGTTATTAAAACAAGCGCTTGTGTTTACATTAACAGAACCGTTTATCTGGACATTCAGCATTGTATTGCGATACATTTGTGGGAAATGTAATCGAGATAAAGGAGGGGGAGAGAGAGAATCTGCGCATTTAACGCGAGTAAAGCTGCGGATTATTTCCCTGCCACGTACTTAGTAGGTAGAGGAAGTAATGCATTCCACCAAAAAATTGCATGTCGAGACTTCACATGTTTATAGCCACCCTGAATAAAAATAAAACACTTTAGAAGAAGGTTCCTGCACCGACGGGATAGTTCAGGCGGTAACGTCTGTGGCCCACATTCGGCCCGGGTTCAAATACAATCTGACCAATCCGTCAGAGGTTTTTTCGTGATTTTCCTCAGTCGCCAAGGTAAATACCGGATTGAACATTTAATACCACGACCCAAAGTTCTACCTTAAGTCTAAAACAACAGTAAAATGAAAAATAAGTGGTAATAGCGAGTGATATGCCATCTATCTACAGACAATGTAAACACTTAGACTGAACGGCACCCTAACGCCATCTGCACGGCACGAAGCAGAAGATCCGGTAGCTATGCGCTGGGGGTCTCTATGGGCATATGACGAAGCAAGATGACATTTCCAGGGATAAGACCTAGAAGGCTAACTGTCCGCCTTTCTGTGTGAGGGCGGTGGTTGGACTGGACGGCATCCTAATGCATCTGCACGGCATGAAGCAGGTGGTTACGGGGATGAGACCTAGAAGGCTAACTGTCCGCCTTTCTGTGTGGGAGCGGCCGTTGGACGGACGGCACCCTAATGCCATCTGCCAGGTGGTTACAGGGATGAGACCTAGAAGGCTAACTGTCCGCCTTTCTGTGTGGGAGCGGCGGTTGGACTGGACGGCACCTTAATGCCATCTGCACGGCACGAAGCAGGTGGTTACAGGGATGAGGCCTAGAAGCCTAACTGTCCGCCTTTCTGTGTGAGGGCGGCGGTTGGACTGGACGGCATCCTAATGCATCTGCACGGCATGAAGCAGGTGGTTACAGGGATGAGACCTAGAAGGCTAACTGTCCGCCTTTCTGTGTGAGGGCGGCGGTTGGACTGGACGGCATCCTAATGCATCTGCACGGCACGAAACAGGTAGTTACAGGGATGAGACCTAGAAGGCTAACTGTCCGCCTTTCTGTGTGAGGGCGGCGGTTAGACTGGACGGCACCCTAATGCCATCTGCACGGCACGAAGCAGATGGTTACGGGGATGAGACCTAGAAGGCTAACTGTCCGCCTTTCTGTGTGAGGGCGGCGGTTGGACTGGACGGCATCCTAATGCATCTGCACGGCATGAAGCAGGTGGTTACAGGGATGAGACCTAGAAGGCTAACTGTCCGCCTTTCTGTGTGAGGGCGGCGGTTAGACTGGACGGCACCCTAATGCCATTTGCACGGCACGAAGCAGGTGGTTACGGGGATGAGACCTAGAAGGCTAACTGTCCGCCTTTCTGTGTGGCAGCGGCGGTTGGACTGGACGGCACCTTAATGCCATCTGCACGGCACGAAACAGGTAGTTACAGGGATGAGACCTAGAAGGCTAACTGTCCGCCTTTCTGTGTGATGGCGGCGGTTGGACTGGACGGCACCTTAATGCCATCTGCACGGCACGAAACAGGTAGTTACAGGGATGAGACCTAGAAGGCTAACTGTCCGCCTTTCTGTGTGAGGGCGGCGGTTAGACTGGACGGCACCCTAATGCCATTTGCACGGCACGAAGCAGGTGGTTACGGGGATGAGACCTAGAAGGCTAACTGTCCGCCTTTCTGTGTGATGGCGGCGGTTGGACTGGACGGCACCTTAATGCCATCTGCACGGCACGAAGCAGGTAGTTGCAGGGATGAGACCTAGAGGGCTAACTGTCCATCACATATCGTTCTAAGAGTTATCCACCAACAGACCCGTCGCGATATGACTAGGGAGTTAAAGCGACGTAAAATAAAATAGAGAGAAAAAAAGGGTTCCTGCGTTTGCACGCCCATCCTTAAACAGCCTAACTATAAAACAAAAAGTCGGATAAATACCAAACTTGGTACTTAAGCTTAGTATCTTCCAAAGAAACAGCACGGATATTTTCAAGAAAATTCCCAAACACCAAACTTCCCTTTACATGGATAGTTTTTGGAAATTTTTTATTTACTCAAAAATGGCTCTAAAGGTGTAGATTAAACAACGCATTATTTAAGAAATGTATAAGAAAAATAAAATGCATATCTGCGATGTTATATAAACAACCGTGAAGTCCACTTCATTCGGAATTTTGTCATTTTGTATAATAGGTAAACCATAAGGTATAGTCAAACATTTACTACACAAAAATGGACGTGTTTAAAATCTACAATATATTTCCAACAATCTTTTTGGGGCATCAGCCATTTGCGAGATATCCGGTATTATGGTTTGAATTTTTCAATACTTCGCTATTCAGTTGTTTCTCACGATCTCATGGAAAGAGTGTGGAATTTCAAGGCCAGCCTACAGCAACATCTGACTATCGATTCTGTTTTATGTATCCCTCTTTTAGCAACAACGAAATGTGTAATGCAACAATTTCTGCAAATATTTATCTCGATTAACAGGAAGTAGATAGAAAAATACGATTTCGTAAGAATAGTTGGTAGAAGTTATAAAAATAAACGCTAGTGGGTAGGGAAAGTCACGTAAATGCAACGCATTATAAATTTTTTCCCTCTTTTTGACGTATGTACCCTGATGTAAATGTATACCTATTAGTTTGATTCCCTGCGAGAATTTGAAAATAGACGTAAATGTTCTATGTAGCCACTTAGCTACCTATAGCATATCTGAGTGTTACCTCATAACCCACCTAAAATATCTAACTAGTTCTCTTACCTGGATTCATCTTGTGAAGGGTTCAAGTATGGATAGGGGTGCTTTCTTGAAAAATCGGAATAGCCTATAACTTTCACTCACATCTAGAATCTAAGTATCCAAGGTTTTGCCCACAACGGTGCAAATTTGTACATAAGCGGTTGAAACACGAAGAGAGGTAGTTTTTTTATGTAAAGTATCCTATAACTTTCCGCAAGTCCTATAGCTCAAGTATGACTTCCCGATTAATGAACAATATTATCACCAGGTGGCTTAAACAGCGCAAATTTCTAAATAAGGGGTTGAAAATACGATCGGGTAGCTTTTTCGGTGTTGTAAGATAGCCTTTAATTATCAAGGGATCCTGTAGTGTAAGTGTACACAGTTTTGTTGTCAAAGCGTGTTGATTTATAGTTAGGGGACGAAAATAAGGGTAGTGGAAGTTTATGACAGTTGTAGGGTAGATCAAAATTTTTGCTACATTCTAAAAGCGAAGCTTTGATAAAATAATGCCTAAAATACTCCTCGATAACAAATTTCAGCGAAATCAAACGGAAATTTATTGATATGAACACGATATGCAAATCCCTCCTCCAGTAACTCAATTTTAAAACATTTTAAGCCTCTCCATTTACCCCTTTGGGTTGGAAATCATTAAATATCTGCCATATTCGCAATAAAGTGCCATAATATGCTGTAATATTCACATTCAACCAAACGGGATTGAAATTGTGTGGCACGAATTTTAAAATGTTTATATATCAAGAAGAACAACCTTTTCAACAGTGGAAGACATACTAACATCGGTGGAGTGGTGTCCTATGTTCTCTCTTTATAATAATATCTACTGAATAGATTGCATCCTCATTTAAGCAGCTTATGGAGAATGCAGTGAAACGTCTATCAATAAGTGAAGGAAATCCCCGTATTACCATACCGCACGCTAAGTAACCATGTCGAAGAAGTTGCCGTCCCACACAGGGGATAAGCCATTTTCAAATTTAATTACGTGGATTGTAACCACAACCACCGCCGCCACCACCACCACTACTACTACTACTGCTGCAGTCATTGCTTCATCACACTGCTTTCAGAACAGATTCTGATTTGTTACATTCACATGACTTTCTCTACCCACTATCGCATATTTCCATATAGGTTCTACAAACCTTGCAGAAATAGCTTCATTGCATATTTCCCTGTAGATGCAACATAAATACAGGAAACCTAAGCGACAGTGAACGAAAACAGTAGCTATATGCTAGCTCTGAACTGTTATACTATCAGTCCACGAGAAACAAATGAATGATGACTAGAGCTCGGTGCAATAGATGCCAAGAAAACTTAAAATAGGTAGGCAAATAGGCACTACACTTACTTTTTTTACTTTTAATGGCTTCTCCACTCTTCAGCACTTGCCCTGTATTCCCATTCGCCATTCTTCCCGATTGAACAAGTCATCCTCCTCCAGGCACCGATCATTCATCATTCTATGAATCTGTCCTCTCCAGGCTACTCTTGGTCTACCTCGCTTTCTTCTTCCACGAGGTGACCATTCTAAAAAGGTTTTAGGTCACCTATCATCCTCAATTCTTTTTACATGTCCATACCATTGAAGACCCCGCCTTTCAATTCTCTCCACCACTGTTTTCTCCATATCCATCATCTGTCTCGCCTCTTCATTTCTCCTTCTTTCCATCCTTGATACTCTAGCACTACGTCTTATTCCGTCCATTTCCACTGCCAGGATCTTAGATTTTTGTCCCTCTACCAAAGTCCACGCCTCGACATCATAGGTCATTATATTTTCCACCACACTCCTCAAAATCCTCTTCTTTATACAAATCGACATGGCTCTACTCCAAAATACCCCATTCAACATTCTTATGGCTCTTCGTGCTTGTTCTGGCCTATTGTCTACATCCGCTTTACAGCTCCCTGCTTCATCAATAAGAGATCCCAAATATTTACATTTTTTAGCAACTTTAATAATTCCTTGGGGTACTATTAATCGGTCCAGTCATATTGTTATTCTTGGGAAACGTAGCAAGCTTTATTTTACAGAAATGGGCTGCTAACCCCCTGCCAAACCCCCAAACCTGGAGGACTAGACCGTTGCCTCATCTGCCGGTTTTCGAGGTTCCTGTTTGACCTTTACGGCTACCGTAGCGGCTCCGGGGCACAGTCTGTCTGTGAACAGCATAACTCAGAAACGAATAGTCGGATAAACACCAAACTTGGTATTTAAGTTCAGTATCTTCCAGAGATGCAACATGAAGGTTTTCAAGAAAATCCCCCCACTCCAGATTACCGTTTACATGGAACATTTTTCGTCCCCACCGTACTTCACTCAAACAGGCATTCCCTTACTTCCCGTTGCCCACCCCTCGGTACGTGGAATTGGCACTATCCCTAATGATAAGTATTCAATTGGGCACAATAATTTATTGATTTACCATTTAAAAACACATTTTTATGCGATAGAATAGTATATACATATATAATAGCCACATAACATACATTAAATTTAATAAATTCCACTATTCTCTCCATGAAGTGTAAACTGCAAACCTTATTTATTTAAATCTGCACCTGTAGTTATTGTGTGTGTACTTTTTGTGGCAAACCCTATAATCAGTTTTTAAGTAATTTCTCCTATAAATACTTTTTTAGACAGCAAGTTCTAAAAGTAGAACTTCTAACACAGTGCACATGAGCTAAAAGCTTTAGATTATCGCGCTAGTGCGATAATCTTCATTGTGACCAACTTTGGTTTCAAGTCCAATCACATGACAATTACTCTTTGTATTTGAACATGTTTAATAACTCGACTTGGTTTGATTAGGTTTTACTTTTCATTATGTATTTTTACATGATTAATCCCTCATGGCGCTCGCATTATCGCTTCACAATACAAATCGTCATACTTGAATTTATCGCAATTCGTTGTAGAGTTAACCTATACATTATATTGGCAGCCTTCTGCTTTCTTTGATCTAAAACGGCATTCTTTTATCTACTATAACCTACAACGAGATTAAATGGTGTAAATTATGAATTCAGAAGAAACTGAAATGAAAGAACCAGATGAAATTACAGAAGCAGCAGAAAGAATAACACTTGAACTACTTACCCCCCAAAAATCCATAAAGCAACATGACATAGCATCTAGTCGCTTCATTGGCTGATGTAAGGCAAAATAAGTTGAAAATAATTTTACTGAAAATACTGCTAACGAATCAACAAAACATCTGACATGTTAACGTCATTTCTCTTGTTGTAAACGTGATCTCTGTTAGTTTCACAAATCAATATATTATTGATATTTTATGAATTCGAGCGCTGTCTAAAAATAATGTACGCTACACGTGTTAAAAGTGGTTTTACTTTCCTCGGCCTACGACCTTCGCTTCGCAAACATTCCTACTCGCAAATTAAAACCCTACTTTTACCTTTTGTATCATAATCTAGTATTACCACTCCTATGCTGATTTGTAATTATTATTCGGTCTGTTATGTACTATTGTTAAAGAGGCTATTGTTGTGTTTGCAAATAAAAAAGTTTAGCCTTTTTAGGTAGTACTATGTTTTCGCCCACGTGGGAAGTAAAAAACAATAAAATCATCGTATTAATGAACAAAACGATGAGTTCATACCAAAATGATACATTTTCCAGTTTAAATCAATAGCTTTTGTAGCTAAATATTTACCGTACGCTTTATTGTTCTAAAAAGTTAGTATTACATAGAACAGTGCAATTGCTGACTTTAGGAAAGGCATGCCAGTATTACAAAGTTTCTCAGGCATGTTGCCAATAGTGGGTAATTGGATCAGGGCGCGAAATATTAATTGCAATACTAAAGTTAACATTACATTAATAAATAATATTAATAACCGCTAATAATACAAATAATAAAATTATAACACACAAAACTTTGATTAAACTTCTCATTACAAAGATGAACAAAAAAAATAATAGGCGCCTAAGAAGATAAAACACACAGTATGAAAATAGGCAATTATAGGCACTATAAAATTAGTATATTTTACTGCAGTAAGCGTGAAAAATGTTTATATATACAAAGCCTACGATTCTAAACTTAGGAACAAAATAGGCAAATGCCGAGTTCATTACATGACCACTTTCAAAAGCGACTAAGTATTGAAATATTCAAAACAATAACACCGACTATCTCGGAAATGTTTGATGCCACAAAAAAGTTATTTGAAATACACCCTGTCCTTATAAAGAGGTCTACATATTTTGGGTAGTAAGTTTTTGCCTATCTATAATGGTTTACCAGTAATACAAAAACATACAAAATTCATTCCAAATGAAGCGAACTTCCAGGTTTCTCCCAGAAAATTCAATTATTACGGACGCTCTTTAACTGCTGTGTTTCTTAGCGACAGAAAATTCAAGATATACATTTTACTTGTGATGTAAATATCCTTAATATATATGTTTTAATGAAAGTCGTTGGAGCCATTTTTCATACAATAATAAATTTCGAAAAATGTCCATATAAAGAGTGATTTGGGGGATTTCCTTGGAAATCTTCGTCGCATCCTTTAAAGATGCTGCATTTAAATATTAAAATTCGCATTTAATCAACTTTTCGTGTTTGAATAATGCTGTTCGCAGACACACACACACACACACATATAAATTTTTGTAAAATGCGTTTTTTTGTTACAGGGAGTCTCAAAACATGTATTTCCGATGAGATTTTTTTGGGTGAAATGCAGTAACAGGAAAGACAGTACTTCTATCATACCGCACACTATGCACTGGTGTCGGAGAAGTTGCCGCCCCAAGCAGGGGACGATGCAAAGGTCATTCTCAAGTTCGAATTACAAAGCTACCGCTACCACTACCGGAGCCCTCTGCTTCTGCAAAATAAGGTATAATCTACTCTCAAATCCCTGGTCGGAAAGAAAAATTCTATTGAAACCAAAAGGGATCAACTGTGGCATTTAGGAATTCTGTGTCTTTATGCGGTTACTCTGGTTTGTTTACAGGAGGTATATTTGTCCTATACTGTATAAGAGACCTCAACATTTTCACATCAAATCCTTTTGCCTGCTTGTGTGATAATAATGACAGCAAATATCTTCGCGTTTGAATTTTCAAACCTTGGAAGCCAATTTCAACAAATATTATTACATGATTTGCAAGCAAAGATGAATTACTTCGGAAAGAAAATTCAAAACTATATATTCTTGCTCTTTATTTAATAAAAACTAATTTTAAAGGCACGTACTTCGTCATTTTAATTCTTTGAAAAGTTATAGGTATAACTTTTATTTATTATAATCTTAAGAACCTTCGGTGAAGTTTTCAAAGTAATTAGCAAACAGGAAGTAACTGCAAGGAGCAATTTGAGTGAAAACGAGCTGACGTGTGACATTCATTGAGTCTTCCGCCCTTGTTACATAATTCACTATATTCTTTTATCTAGGAAGATTTTAAAATGCGTAAACAGCGCTTAAATGTTTATTCGCGGTAACAATCTCTTGCGATGGAAAAGAAAACAGAGAGAGAGAGAGAGAGAGAGAGAGAGAGAGAGAGAGAGAGAGAGAAAGCAACAATCGCAAACTTTCAAGCATATTCGCTCGATGACGTTTAAGAAGGTTTAAACCTACATCAGGGAGTAATGTGAAAAAAATTGTTTGACACACAGTTTGATTAGCTCTACATTTTTATTGTATTATCTACGCTCCTATCGATTTGTTTAGATTTTCTTATTATTATTCTGTTTTCTTCTGACCCCTTATGGTTATCCTTACAATCGTATCAGGTACCATTCTTGAAACAAGATAATTCCATTCTTCTCTTGTTTTCTCTGTCCATTCTACAATATAGTTTATTCTGCATTTGTCCCTAATACCTTCGTTCCTGTTTCTATCAAGTTTCGTTATCCCCACTATTTTCATTTCTGTTACTTCTCTTAATTTCTTTCTCTTTACGAGTCTACTCTAGTTTCAGATGAGTATGTTAATATTGGTTTAATGACACTTTTATCTTAGGTTCGGTATGTATATATGTATTTTTTCACAAGATGTCGTTCAGGAAACCAGATACCTGATTTGCTTGTGAAAGTATTTCGTTTTGCAGTATACCAGGAGTGGTTATTTCCACGCTAAATATTTAAAAGCCATTAATATCTGTCTGGTTTTCATCTCTAGTATTACAACCACCGGTGGCTTCTTGGGCTGGCCTTTGGTTAGGGTTTCCTTCCCCTAGATGACCCATAGTAGTGGGGCCGCGACCCTTGACAACATTTTCTTGTTATACTAAATCAATAAAGGGTAGTTTAAGGCATATTCAATATATACTCTTTATTTTTCATGTGAATATATTAAACATAATGTATTTTAAGCAAAATCTTTAGAGATTTTTTTATTTTTTAGAAAGTAAAAAATAATTAATTTTCTTTTTTCCGTGTAAAGGATAGTTTGGGGTGGGGAAGGTTTTCTTGAAAATGTTGGTGTCGCACTTTTGGAAGACGCTAAGGCATCTTTTTGTATTGAATCAGTTTTTCGTTTTTGAGTTATGCTATTCACAGATAGACATTCACGCGGATTTTACTACAATGCTCTTTTAAGTTCAAAGGATCGCAAAACGTGTATTTCGTTGAAATCTGAAATCTTGATATCAAATTTTTGGGTAGAATACAATACTTCAGCTTACCTACTATAGATATTAATAGAGAAAGAAATAACGAAGAAAAACAATTACTTTTCTTATAACCATGAAAACAAAATCTCAACATAACTAAAACAGTTTCAGTGTGAGAGTTCAGAATTTTCAACTTCAGGGCCTTAAAAGAAACTTTCTCTTTAAGGGTACATATGACTGACTTTTTCAAATTCTATATTTTTCAATTAATTTTGATGCAATTTTGAGTACATATTTAAGCTGTAACCACATTACGCCGTGCAAAGTTTTAATCATATAGTTGCTTGGTTCAGTAAATATTGCAAATTAATTAAATAAATTAATATATGCACTTGCAAAGTCCCCTACGACAAAATTTTCATCCAATCATTCTAAAATATTGCATAGATGCAGTTCAAACAAGGATAAATTGCAATTGTATTGGATTTTAATATTTGATTATTTGTTTGGCCTACAGAAAAATATAAGACATTTTATAATTTTTAAAAAATATGGAACAAGTTACCTATTGTGAAGCATAAAAACGATTTTATGCTTCATTTTATATCAAAACCTATACAATTTTTATTTCTGGTACACATTGCTGTATACTATGCAAGGTTCATGCCATTCTGATAAGAAATCTTCCCAAAATGCTGAAAAATTGCAATCCGGGAAAACTGCAAAAGAAGTGTGTATTGGACATTTATATGCCACGCACATGGAGTTAAAGGATGCTTCTGTGGGCTTTAAAAAAGGCGCAACTGGCAAAATAAAGGATGCAGTTGAGAGAGCAAAAATTCTCAATTTTTTATGCAAAAACAAAAAAATCAAACTTTTGACCAGAAATTGTAAAAATTCAGTCATATACACGCTTAAGACACTGTGTATGTTATTCAATTGTTTATGCTCATTACGAACTTGCGAAATGTGGTACTTTTTTAAACTCGTGGAGGTTTGATCACCCGCTACGCCCGATATGGAAATCTTTCCACTCGTGAAAATAAATCGTGGTAAATAATTAAGGGTAGAGAGGCGATTTCAGAAATTCACTTCTGTATTGTCTGAAACTTTTAATTATTTTAATGGCTGCACCAGTATATACCCATCCATCTTAAAAAGGAATTTATTTATTTTTTAATTTTTATTTCCTTTTTAATTTTCGAAGAATTCATATCAGGTTGGTCTCCTCAAAATGCAATAATAGCTACACGTCAACATAAAATTCTCGTAATATTACGACAGCTTTATTGATCGCTATGATCCCAGAATAGTTATAGAATTATTTATTCTCTGCAGAACCTATGCATTTTACATTCTATCAGGGTTTTTTTTGGCCTTATTGGCTTTCATATAAAACGTTCCGTAAAAATAAAGGGCTGGATGCCTTTTGCATTCCATGCATTTCTGCTGCACATCCAGTCAGTTGAAAACCAATAAAATGTGATGTGTACTCTTGTTTTCATCTAAAGTTAGTGGAGTGCATGCTCTTCCACACGTATCGTGTTCCAAGCTTTCTCAGTATGTCCAGGCTTACGTCAGGACTGTCGCTGGGCAGATGCCTCTATGTATAACAAATTAAAATGCGTGCAAGACAATTTCGGACGCATTTGTTCTGTATTGAAAATAATGCAATAGCATTATAATATACCAGCTGAATTAGCCGCACCTGGGATTCCGGAAATCTAGAAAATAGCGTCCCTTTTGCCCTCCCAAAATAAACTCTTCTGCAGCTACGGCTCTTGCAAAGCCGTGGGGTGTTACGAGGTTAGAAATGCTGAGGTAAACATCGAAGACTTCCACTTTGAATAAAAATGTAATAAAATAAATGTTGTTGTATAAAAGCAGTTGTGCAATTGAGTTAGTTTTTGGTAATAACTCTACAGAGAAAGGAAACCCCGCACTGAAGTCATCATCATTTTCCTGTCCATATTTGCAACTTAAATACCAAGTTTAGTATTAATCCGACTTTTTGGTTTTGAATTACGCTGTTCACTGACCACATTGTCCTTTTCCTGCACATTTTCTAATTCAGTAGACTTCAAAACATGTATTTCCACTGAAATTTCGTTATCGAATTTTTGGGTGGAATACAATACTTTCTCTACCTAAGGGCAGTTATTCACTTATATTGTTATGCGTATTTAACAATAATAAATTGTTGGAATCATCTCCATTTAAATTATTAACTTCTACCTATTCAAATCACAGTTGAAATTAATAACAAACTTTGTTCAAGCTCTTATGTAGATTGGATTATGAACATACAGCAGTTTTTATGCGTACGGACGGGCAGACTGGTGAAACAACGCTAATCTGCAGTAGCGAACGCACCTAAAACAGATTATTTCAATAAGAATGCATGTAAGAGTCTCCGTCTTTATTCCGAAGCACGGCCACCTCTGAATAAATCATCCCCTGATTTTGCTTTGCAAGGCATTAGGAATATAATAAATCATTCATCGATTTCCCATCAGATGGCATTCATTCTCGCCTTAGGACGACAGGAAATTGCAGTTTTTAAAAACAAGATAGAGTACTTCGAAACAATATTCAGACAACGTTATTGATAGTGTTAAAAGCAAGGATTGTTCTGTGTTGCAATATGGAAGGTTGTTGCAAATCATTAGGATATTGTTGTTGATGTATCAGCTGTCCTGCCAATCGTGCCTTCTAACATTGTAGGCAATCAAAACGTTTCTCATCAGTTTCAGCGTGTATAAAAAGATGTTAACATTTATAATCAGTAGGAGTGAGATGTCCAAGACCTAAAATATCCTAAGAAGGTGCTAATAACTAGAAAAAACAATCTAAATTAATTAATATTTTAACTACATATTTAAATGCTAAATTTAATTCTTGGCATTAGCAATCAAAATTATTACATCAGTCATTGTTAACAATTGTTATTTATGGACTGTTGATATACATGAATGCATGCATATTGCTGATTTATAATGTAACATCCAAATGTTGTTCTTTGAAATAAAGTTATACATTATTGCTTAAAAATACAAAATTAGGGTGATATGAAACAGTAAGAAAAAGTTTATGAATAAAATGCTTTCAGTCGTACTTTTTAAATTGTTATTTTCATCTGTGTAAATCATTGTTTTGTGTTCGAATCGAGAAACAGCAGCAAAAATCTGATGTGTTACACTCACATGACTTCCTCTACTCTTGTACAAACTATTTTTTTCAAACACTTATTCTCCATCTACTTCATGTTAATCGAGATAAACAATGTGCAGGAACTATCTTATTGCTAATTTTCTTGTAGGCGCAAGGGAATATGGTAGGCTTTATGCGATAGTCAAATGTTTTAAGACCTGGTTGCTATGTGGAGCCTTCCATTCTCTTTGTATATCCAGGATAAAAACACGAATAACGAATTCCCATTTGAGAAAAAGTAGAAGTATTGAAAAATTTAAGCAAATAACAAGGAATATCTCGGAAATGGTTCACTCGATAAAAAATATATGACATAAATTATGTGTTTAAACGAGATCTACATTTTTGTATAGTAAAATTGCGTCTACCTCTTACGGTTTACCAGTTATGTAAGTCACTGAGAATGAAGAGGACTTTTGGGGGCATTCCCAGAAAATTCAAGATATGCATTTCATTACCCATGAAATATCTTAAACATATGGTATTTTAATCAAAATCGATAAAGCCATTTTTGAGAAAATCAACATTTTCGAAAAAGTTCCATGTAAAGGGTAATCTGCGGTGACGGGATTTTCTTGAAAATCTTCGTGTTGCATCCTCGGAAGATACTGAACCTAAGTACCAAGTTTGGTGTTTATCCGACTTTTCGTCTTTGAGTTATGCTGTTCACAGACAGACACACATGTTTACAAAATTACTTTATTTGGATTCAGGGCACTTCAAAACAGTATTTCCAGTGAAATCTCTTTATCGACTTTTTAAGTGGAATGCAATACTTTTCCTGCTTATTATACCTAGTAGAGAAAGTAAAAATGCAGTCGAGAGAATCTATGGTTGAAAAACGAGGCCGTTAAGATAAAAAAATCTGATGCGTTACACTCACATGACTTTCTCTACTCTTGTGTAAACTATTTTTACAAACGCTTACTCTCCATCTATTTCAAAGTAATCGAAATAAACATTGGCAGAAACGATCTTTTGACATGCAAAGAAAATTACATTTTACACATAGCGACCAGTTCTAAAAATATTTGACTATCGCTTAAGGCGTACTATGTTCCCCTTGTTTTGTATTTGCAAGGGCAATATAGAAATACAGTAGCCTTTAAGCATATACATATCTCTTAATAGCTGGTTGCTAGGTGCAGCACCATTCTCCTTGCCACAGATTAATACTCTTTGCA
Source organism: Deroplatys truncata (assembly GCA_030765065.1). NCBI lineage: Eukaryota > Metazoa > Arthropoda > Insecta > Mantodea > Mantidae > Deroplatys > Deroplatys truncata. The sequence continues at coordinate 19,064,683 of CM060985.1, read as the reverse complement.
TATCCAAGACAAAAAATGAATAACTAATTCCCATTTGAGAAAATAAGTATTGAAAAGTTTAAGGGAATAACAAGCAATATCTCGAAAATGGTTCACTCAATAAAAAAATGTATATGACATAAATTGTGTATTTTAACGCGATCTTCATTTTTACTTTCTCTACTACGAATAGTAAGTAGGGGAAGTATTGTATTCCACCCAAAAATTCGATACCGAGATTTCACCGGAAATACATGTTTTGAGACCCCCTGAATCCAAAAAAGGTTTTTGGAAACATGTCCGTGTGTGTGTCTGTCTGTGTGTCTGTGTGTCTGTGAACAGCATAACTCAGAAACGAACTGTCGGATAAACACCAAACTTGGTATTTAGGTTCAGTATCTTCCAGAGATGCGACACGAAGGTTTTCAAGAAAATCCCCCTACCCCAGATTACCCTTTACATGGAACATTTTTCGAAAATTTTAATTTTCTCAAAAATGGCTCTAACGATTTTGATTAAAATATCGTATGTTTAAGATATTGTCATGAGAAATGAAATGTATATCTCGAATTTTCTGGGAATGTCTCCAAAAGTATTCTTCATTGTGAACGACTTTTGCATAACTGGTAAACCATAAGAGATAGACAAAATTTTACTACACAAAAATGTAGATCGCGTTAAAATACACAATTTATGTCATATACATTTCTTTTGTTGAGTGAACCGTTTTCGAGATATTGCTTGTTATTCCCTTAAATTTTCCAATACTTATACTTTTTCTCAAATTCGTTAATGTCCTGGACATGCAAAGAGAATGGAATGCGCCACATAGCAACCAGCGTTAAAATATTTGACTATCGCTTAAAACCTACCATATTCCCCTTGCATCTACAAGAAAATTAGCAATAAGATTGACATCTCGATATCTCGATTAACAAGAAGCATATGAGAATAAGCGTTTGTAAAAATAGTTTGTACAAGAGTAGAGAAAGTCATGGAGTGTAACACATCAGATTTTTTGTGTAGTAAAATTGTGTGTATCTCTTATGGTTTACCGGTTATGCAAAAGTCGTTCACAATGAAGAAAACTTTTGGAGACATTCCCAGAAAATTCGAGATATACATTTCATTTGTCATGAAAATATCTTAAACATATGGTATTTTAATCAAAATCGTTAGAGCCATTTATGAGAAAATTAAAATTTTCGAAAAATATTTCATGTAAAGGGTAATCTGGGGTGGGGGGATTTTCTTGAAAACCTTCGTGTCGCATCCCTGGAACATATTGAACCTATACCATGTTTGGTGTTTATCCGACTTTTCGTCTTTGGGTTATGCTGTTCACAGACAGACACACATGTTTCCAAAATTGCTTTATTTGGATTCAGGGCACTTCAAAACAGTATTTCCGGTGAAATCTCTTTATCGACGTTTTAGGTGGAATACAATACTTTCTATACTTATTATACCTAGTAGAGAAAGTAAAAATGTAGTCGAGAGAAGTTATGGTTGAAAAAAAAGTAAAAACGCGCCATTTTCTGACCTGAAGTGACCCAAAATGAACATATCGTGGGGGGAGGAATGTTAAAAAGCACTCAACCCACTATGGAAATGTCTAATCCTAGCAATGCACTTAGGCTACAAGACTAAGTATGAATTTACAAGTCCTGGATATTAGAGTAGCAACAGAGGATATTTACTAGGAAGGCCTTGACTTTTCAAGTTGTTACTCCACAGAGAATCCATGTAAAAACAAAAGCCGATTTTATTTTATTACCATAGATGACAAGCGTGTAACAGCTAAGCTTTAATTATACAAATTATACAAAATCCTTCAGAATGAAGAGGACTTCCTAGGCTATTCCCAGAAAATTCAAGGTATACATTTTATTTGTCATGTAAATATCTTGCATATATGTTATTTTAATCAAAATCGTTGGAGTCGTTTTTGAGGGAATAAAAATTAATGAAAAGTTTCCGTGTAAAGGGTAGTTTGGGGTGAAGGGATTTTCTTGTCGTATCTTTGGAAGATGCTAAACTTAAAAAGCAACTTTTGGTATCTACCCAATGTTTCATTTTTTGAGTTATGCTGCTGTAAATAAGTGGGCCAGGATGACGTTCTAGGACGAAACGTAATGCTCATATATGTTCTACCACAGGACGCAAGCCAGTAAGACAACTCTTTAACCGCTGAAATGCTTACAGGCTGCACAACATTTCCAGAGTTTGAAATATTTTCGGGGGGAGGTTAAGGAGTTAGTCCCATTTCCGTGATATCCGCCGAGTTTTGGTTTATTACTGCGAATATCACAGGACATTATCAAATTATTCACTTAAAGATATAAAACTAACTGTACAATAGTTTGATAATGGGCCAGTGTTATCTGTGTAACATGATAAGCAAGGAAATTAGATTATGGGACTGTGAGGTTGGCATCCCTGCGGAACGTTTAGACGTGGGTGTGAGCAGCCAGAAAGAAAGACGATCAATATGGCGCAAACTGCTATGGCAACGTCAGGTGTGAGTGGCAACTTTCTTCACCGCCCCCCCCTTTCTTCTGGTGATGACCGTGTGGCGGATGTCCTCCATCAATATGCCTTCAAGTCTACTTAGTTATATTCACATGACTTCCTCTACCCACTCATTCACAAACTATTCTTACAAAAGTTTATTGTTCTATCCACTTCATGTTAATCGAGATAAACCTTTAAAAATAGTTTCATTGCACATTTCATTGAAGAAGCGAGAGGGAAACAGGGGGTTGAAGTGATGCTCAACTGTTTAAAAGGCAGTCACTATATAGCTTTCAAAATTCATACTGTTCTCATAACAGTGAGGAACTAAAGAATGCTGACTCAGCACTACAAAATGTATAACGTATTGGGCAATTCATGCCAAGAGAAACGAATAGCTCAGCTATAGTTAATGCCACAACAAATTTATTCAGTTTAAATTGTGTGTTTTAACGAGCTCTACATTTTTTTGTGCTGTGAGTTTTTGTCTCTCTTATGGTTTACCTGTAATACAAAGTTATACAACTTTCATTCAGAATGAAGAGAATTTCATAGGCAATTCACGGAAAATGCAAGGTATTAGACATGCAAATGTATTAAACATATGATATGTTGATCAAAATCGCTAGATCCATTATTGAGAAAATAAGAAACACTATGTGAAGTGGAGTTTACGGCAGACACATTTTCTTGAAAATCTCGAGATGCTTCACTTTAACACCAAGTTTGGTATTTATCCGACATTCTATATTTGAGTAATGCTGTTCATAGTTTACCACACGTGACATTTTCCTAAAAATGTTTTATTTTGGCTTTACGGGACTTCAAAGCATATCTAAATATTAATTTTTTGATAGAATATAACACTCCCTTACCCTATAGATAAGTGATAGAGAAACTAAAATTGTGTATTCCTCTCCGCCTTTTACCTGAGGAAGCAATACACTGAACCCCTTCAAATAATCTCATATTTACGAGGGCAGTCAAAAAAGTACTCGACCTGACGTGTATATATAGGCGGTGGTTGTTTCAAACAAATGACTATGGTAGAAAGTACCACACTTATAAAGCTTAAGTCTGAAGTTTGATGATGCTACGTCGTTTAGTAATTGTTTGTAATAGTGAACTCTCAGCAAATTTGTAAACATGGATAAAACTGGCCATCGTTATGTGATACAATACTTTCATTTGAAAAGTCTTAGTCCAACTAATATTAAAGCTGAGCTAGATTCTACTCTGGGGGAGTCTGCTCCTTCGTTTACAACAGTAACATATTGGGTGGCAGAGATTAAGAGAGAGAGGAGCTGCCAAGATGAACATCGCAGTGGTCGACCAAATGAAGTGACCACGCTAGAAATTGTGAAGAAAATCAACAAAATGGTATTGGATGACCGCCGACTGAGTGCACGAGCTAGCAGACATCGTAGGCATTTCAAAAAGTGCTGTACATCGCATACTAACTGAAAATTTAGACAAGAGAAAGCTGTGCGCAAGATGGGTGCCGCGTTTACTCACAAAATAGCGTCGTGAGGATGCTTCAGTCGAGTGTTTCGCTGCAATAAGCCGAGTTTATGCGTCGATTCATAACCTTGGATGAAACATGGGTCCATCACTTCACACCTGAGACGAAGGAGCAGTCAAAACAGTGGATTCAAAGGGGAGAATCGACTCCAAAGAAGGCGAAGACAGTTCCATCTGCAGGCAAGGTCATGCCGTCAGTTTTTTGGAATGTGTGTGAAATAATTTTCATTGATTATCTTCAAAAAGGAAAAGCAACCAATGGCGAGTATTATGCAAACTTTTTGCAACGTTTGAATGATGAAATCAAGCAAAAACGGCCGCATGTAATAGAAAAGAAACTTTTGTTTCATCAAGACAGTGCATCAGTTCACATATCCATTATCGCCATGGCCAAAATCAAATAATTAAAATTGGAATTGCTTCCTCGTGCATCCTATTCGCCAGATTTAGCTCCCTTTGATTATTTTCTATTTCCAAAGTTGAAGACATAGCTTGGTGCTAAAAGATTTGCCAACAATGAGGAGGTGGAGGTTGCAGTTGATGGCTATTTTGCAGAACTCGACGGTTCTCACTATAAACAGAGTATCGAAGCAATTGAACATCGCTGGGAAAAGTGTATCGAGCTGAAAGGAGACTATGTAGAGAAATAAACACGGTTTTTCCCAACATTTTTGTGTTTTGTTTGTTGGTCAGGTACTTCTGGGACAGTCCTCGTATCGATATCGCTATTTGGTCAGTACTATAAGTTTCGAGGCCCCTTGAATCTCGTAAAAAAACAGTTTTAGAAAAAACTCCGTGTGCGCATGAACAACACACATTAAAGTCGAAATCGTGCATGTATACCAAAATTCATACGTCAACCACCATTTAACATTGAAACGAGAAGATTTTCTAACCATTCCATCACAATAAGTGGCTATATGGCAAGCTTTTCGATATAATTTTATTTTCTAAAAAATGTTTCTAAAGATTTTGATATATCTCATTTTGGGGACAATGGTATCAAATAAATCCATATCTTGGATGTTTTTTTTAACCGACCGGGAAGTCTTTTTCATTCCGTTAAATTTATTTGACTACGATATCATACGAGCTGCAGAAAACTATTTCTATATGTTTAATGTTCCAATTACGTACATATGTAGGTAACCTGTTTAAACGGCGGAGCTAGTTTTCTTTGTTTCAAACATCGACTAAAACAACCTCTGAAAATGGAGGAGTGAAAAGGTGGCGTGAGATGCTTCCAGGCTGGCACAGACAAGGCATTATATTAATGATTATGCCCTGATGGCAACTGACATAATCATTAATAATTCCCATGGTCCGTACAATAATTTACGTGGACTAATTTGTTACTGCATATATACCAGGCATGGTTTTAAAGTAACTACCCTTTTAATATTTTGCCACTACAGCGCTGCAGTCGCGATTTTGAGCATGCTCGAGCACTTCCTCCATACGTAGCTGTGAGCGATCGTCACTTTGTATTTTCCTGTTGTTAGAGCGTGTCGAAATTTTCAAAACTAGCGAACGACCCGCCCATTTGAAATCAGATTCGTTTTTTGAATGCCAGAAATGCTAAGCCAGCAAACATTCATCGCTAATTGTGTGAGCATTATGGGAGAACAATAATGAATGACAATGCCCGGATACACACAGACAAACTCAAGTTCTACTCGCATCATTTGGTTGGGAACAACGACCACCCTCCCTACAGTCCGGAATTTGCACCAAGCGATTTTCATCTCTTTCTTCATCTGAAAACTTCATTGGAGAAAATATTTTGATGACGATGATGTGAAATAAAAAGTACAGACTTGGCTTTCATCACAGGCGGCATCATTCTTTGACGAAGGCATACAAAAACTGGTTTCCCGTTACGACAAGTGCATGAATAATGACTATGTGTAGAAGTAGTGTAAGGTAATGACTGATATTGGAAAATAATGTTCTGTTATATTTTAATAAAAATGGTCGGTACCTAACTAAAAACTCTGATGTGGTACATTCACATACCTTACTTTACCCTCTATCGTTTATTAGTGCGCATACAAACTACTCTTACTACTCTTATTTATCTGTTTACTACATTTTAATCGAAATAAACCTTTGAGAAATATCTACATTACACATTTCGTTATAGATACAAATAGAACAGCGATAGCCTTAAAATTCCATACTGTTTCCATGTAATCGGGAACAACTGAATGTTGAGAATATTTTAAGAGAATGACCAATATATGAACAATTAGAACCTTTAATAACGGATGTCTCAGAAATTCTGATGCCACAAAAGAACTTATTTGAAATGAAGTGCGCGTTTTCAAGAGATCTACATTTTTTGTGTAGTACGTTTTCGTCTATCGATTAACGTCTACCGGTCATACAAGATTATATAAAATTCCTTGAGAATGAAGAGGATTGAGCAGGCTATTCCCAGAAAATTCAAGAAATACATTTTGTTTGTCATATAAGTATCTTTAATATATGGCATTTTAATCAAAATCGCTAGACCATTTTTAGAAAATCAAACTTTTCGAAAAATGTTTCATGTAAAGGGTAGTTTGTGTTGGGGGATTTTCTTGAAAATCTTCGTGTGGCATCTTTGGAAGATACTGAACTTGAATACCAAGTTTGACACTTATCCGACTTTTCGTTTTTGAGTTATGCTGTTCGCAGACACAGACACACACACGCACACGCACACACACGCACACACACACACAGACATGCGACACACGGACCTTTTTCTAAAAATGCTTTTTTTTCAGGGGGTCTCAAAACATGTATTTCCGGTGAAATCGCGGTATAGAATTTTTGGGTGGAATACAATACTTCCCTTACTTACTATACGTAGTAGAGAAAGCAAAACACGCCTCGTACACACTTTAGAGAAAACCTGTACATTCAAATTTCGATTTATGAGTTTCGGATTTTCCTATGAAACGGTATCTAGGAATTCTGAATTCATTAAAGAAAGCTCATTTATTTCGAACAAAATGGGGATGAGTGACATTTATGTAATAAGGAATATACTAGTGTTGAAAACTGGTTCAGAGGAAATTGGATGAAGAGTACTTCTGATTTACTTCGGGGATCTCGCTCAAACATTTTCCCCTGAGGGCCAAGTATTCGATGCTGGTGCTTAACAAAAATATGAACATCTGAAACATTATGAATTTTTCAAGTTTTGCGGTGTTCAAGTTCCGATCATCAAGGTTGCTCAACTGTTTGGTGGATGTTAACGAGAAGAACTAGTGTCGGCCATCGCCCACTCTGACCGTGGATTTTTTTCGCGGTTTCCCAGGGTCGGTAGGCTGGGATGATACCAAGATTTCCTTTCCATCATTTCCCCTTCATTCCGTTTCCTCATCTTTCAGGTGTGCTTCTGGGTTTTGTGACGTATGGCAGTGCCGGACAATCGGGGCGGATGCTTGCCCAAAGAGACAGTATTGCCAGTGGACAGTAGGGCTGCTTGGTTGAAGGTCGTTCATGCCTACTCTTGGCAGCTTCAGCAGTGGGACGGGTTTTCGAGCCTGGAATTGTTAGGGACTTCCGCGCGTCTCTGTGGCCTGTGCGTGTTAGAGCTGTAGCCTCCCGTGGATACTTGACGTCATCCCTTCCTCCTGCAGGGTGGTAGCCACAATATAGTATGTAGGTTTTCGGCTCCGTTGATTAACCTTTACCCTATGCTATTCAGTAATATAAAAGATAGAGGTTCGGTTAGTGTGGTGAGATCAGGCCTGATAAGAAGCAAGTTTTCACTATAATAGAAATGAACAACTTTCAGTTGATTAGAAACTATGTTTCGTTACGACCACAAGGAACCTCTAAGGGAATTACAAGGAAAGTCTTTATATTTCACATGTTGAAAAGAATACACTCCAAGCAAAGTGTCTGTGCTTGGCTAATGCAAACAAATACACAGGTCAGTGCTTACGACGAACTTCAGCAACTCTGCTGGAGCAAATATGGCAGTTTTAAAGGATGGAAGGGTACAAACAGCACCAAAGAAAATCTTCGGCGGATTTTGTATCGTTTTCTGGGGTCTTTTGAGGCGTGTCCTTCACCTTACTTATCGCAGAGCGTGGTGGCTTGATAACACAACAATAAGGGAAAAGAGGGGAGGTTGATGCCTTTGCTTTTTCTGGTTTTATTGAAACCAAAACATGTTTATTGTTTCAGAACCAGTCATGCCGTATACTAGCAAAATTACTCGTGGACGTATCGTGGGTATGTGGTAGACTGGTCGCACTGTTACAGCATTTACAACGGCAGTGCATAAAAGTGTTTTATAGAAAATTACTAGATAAAAATATTCCAGGAAAATGGGGAAGATGGTCTACATACTCGTCAGAAAGTGGGCACTCCCCGTAAAACATCCGCAGATGATGATATTCGTTTACTAAATGCACATTACTCTTTTGTTATAATTGACTGATCATGTTTAGAAACTAGAGAAAAATGTGTATATGTATATGGTTTAATGACATGCATATTATAGCAATAAAATTGGATTACACTTTTGTCTGTAACCTGTTGTATTCCTATGATCAGCAATATGTTAGTAAAGGTATATTAACCAATTGTAGTTTGAATTAGAGGGAAAACATGCTGCTTTATTTATTTATTATTTAGTTATGTTTGCTTCTATGCAGCAACAAACATTGATATCACTGTGAGAATACAGTTCTGTTTATTTTTTTGTTAGAAAGTATTGCTATGTATTTAATGAATGCCATTCAAATTTAATTTGAAAATCTTCTCACACTACACATTTCGCTAACGTGGGCGCTCATCAAGTTTTCTTCTTAGCTTTTAACCCTTTCAAAGGCGTGTCCTGCACTAGCCGATAAGGTATGGGTTACCAATCACGATAAGAGGTCTGCATGACAAACTGAATGCACTCACTCTACCTCTTTCTCTCTTAGCCAATACGATCGAGAACGTAAACATATATTTCGTTTCTACGCCATTTTGTAACCTTTGTTGTGATATAGCAGAAGGACTGGCGCATCCTTGCACCGTGGCCTAAAGCAACCAATGAAATGGCCATGGCTTCGCAAGGCCACGTAGAACGATGTGACGTAGATGCGAGTGCAGTGAGATTTTCTTTGGCGCTCTTTGTACACGTGTTGCTGAAGACGTATGTGATAGCTGGAGTTCCTTATACTAATGGGGTCATCTGTCTGCGTAAATGAAAAACACTAGCATTTACTGCAGGCGACATCACCATCAAGGGTTCGTTTAGTCATTGTAATTTCTATCTCAGCTGTAGTTAATAGTATGTCAAGGGCTTAATGAAAGCGTGCTAATTAATGTTTAGTTTCTGTATCATCATGTTTTGTAAAATTGTATAAATTGAATACATTAATCATTGTGTTGCCATGCGCGATCATTAAATATACCAACGGCCCGGGGGATATTAGCTCTGTAACATATCTGGGATCTAAGCAATACACATTTTTTAATAATGGAATTAGAAAACTACACTTAAACGTTTGTCTAGAAATGGTAACAGAACGTATATGCAAGTTTAGAAAATAACAGCCAAATACGCAGAAACAGCACGCAAAATTGAAGTTAACGTTTCAGTAACCATGTTTACCGACGGGTAGGCAGGACTCGGATTTTATATCAACACATAACAGCTGTTTTCATTAACTTGAAACCAGCATATGAACTGGTGTGGAAAGAGCAGCTGGTTATCAAACTGTCAAAGCCTGACATAAACTCACACATGTCAAACTACGTCCTCTTTTCAGGGTTTCAGCTTTATGCCCGAGCACATTTGTTTGGCTTGTTTTGTTCTTTATCTTCCTTACAAACATATTATTTAATTTCCTAAGTAAATTTCAGTTGTGACAACGTTATCCAAAGGCTGCATAAAATTCCGGTATTACTTGGAACGATTGTGTAGAATACCTCAACCAGCGGATAAATTCCTGGAAGAGTTTTCTACTGTTTTCTACCTAAATGGGATGACATTGGACCAAGATGACATCAAATGCTTCGACCAGGCCTGCAATCTGAGGAAAATCATGGGGCTGGACTTCCAGTATTTACAAGCACTTCACAAGTGCACAAAATTTTTTGAGAAAACAAAAAGTATATTTTTATTCTTTTACCGTTTCTACCACGTACATAGTAGGTAGAGAAGGCATTGCACGCAAATAAAAAAAAATTAGGAAAAGGCTCGCGTGTATGTCTGTGAACAGCATAACGAAAGTCGGATAAATACCAAACTTTGCATTTAAGTTCAATATCTTCCAAAGATGCGACACGCTACCCTTTACATGGGACATTTTAAAAAAATATTATTTTCCAAAAAAAAATAGCTCTAACAATTTTGAACAAAATACCATACATTAAAAATATTTAAATGTCAAATAAAATACATATATGTGAAGTCCTCTTCATTCGGAAAGAATTTTGTATAATCTTGTACACCTGGTAAACGTTAAGTGATAGACGAAAACGCACTACAAAAAAATGTAAATCCCTCTAAAAGACAGTTTATTCCAAACATTTACTGTGGCACAAACCATTTCCGAGATATTCGTTATTAATGGTTCGAATTGCTCAATAATTCTCTCATTGTTTTAAGTGTTGTCGATGTTCAGTTGTTTCTGGCGATGTCATGGAAACAGTATGGAATTTTAAGGCAGCATGTTGCGTCCAGTTGTTAAACATTTGACTATCGCTGTTCCGTTTGTATCTATAACGAAATGTGTAATGTAGCTATTTCTGCTAAGGTTTATTTGGATTGAAATGAAGTAGACAGAAAACAAATTTGATGTGTTACACTCACATAGCTTTCTCTACCCTCTATTGTTCATTAGTGGGTATACAAATTATTCTTACGAAAGTTTATTCCTATTCACTTCATTTTAGTGCAGATAAACCTTTCCGGAAATAGCTGCAATACCATTTCGTTATAGATACAAAGGGGATAACCATAGTCAAATGTTTTAAAACTGGATGCTATACGCTGCCTTAAAATTTCATACTCTTTCCATGAAATCGCAGGAAAGGACAGAACTCAAAAAGAATGACTAACTATCGAACAATTCGAACCATTAATAACGATATCTCGGAAATGGCTATTTAAAATAAATTGTGTTTTTAAGGGATCTACATTTCTTTGTGCAGTACGTTTTCGACTATTGCTTAATGTTTACCAGTTACACAAGATTATACAAAATTCCTTCTGAATGAAATGGACTTCACAGGCTATTCCCAGAAAATTCAGTATATAGATTTTGTTTGTCATGTAAATATCTTTAATATATGACATTTTAATCAAAATCGTTACAGCAATTTTTTTTAGAAAATTAAAGATTTCCAAAAATCTTCGATGTAAAAGGTAGTTTAGGATGGGGGACTTTTCTAAAGATCTTCGTGTCGCATCTTTGGAAGATACTGAGCTTAAATACCAAGTTAGGTGTTTATCCGACTTTTCGTTTTTAGTTATGCTGTCCACATATACACACATGTGGAACGTTTTCTAAAAACGCTTTTTTGCACTCAGGGGGGCCTCAAAACATATATTTACGGTGAAATTTCGGTATCGAATAGAATACTTCCCCTACTTAATACGTAGTAGAGAAAGTAATACTAATAAGATCTCGTAACAATAGCTTGTATAGCCACTAATAAACAACAGAGGATAGAGAAAGTTATGTGAATGTTTATTGTCCTTTAATGGTGTAGGTCATATCGGAAGGTGAATGAAGGGAATGAGCGCGGGGTCCCTAGGTTAGAGTTACATGGCATTTGTCTTCTCAGGATTAGGGAAAACCCCGGAAAAAATCTTCTTATCCAGATAACTCGTCCTAACCCAGATTCGAACGCGGAACCTGTTGCATGTGAGGCACACACACCACTGAGTTGTTCTGAGCTTTTGGAGATGGTGCAATATTTCTTTACAAAACGCCAACGTTGAAGAGTGTTTTCATTAATGGAGTCGGTGGTCCAGCTTCCCTTACCTTAAAAACAGTCAAGAGTTGATGACGAAAATGTGACTAGCAGATGAAGGTAGATGTTGGCAAACCCTTCTACTCCAGTCTAACTAACGTCCCAGGAGCGCAAGTCTGGGAATAACAAGACTAAAGAGCAAATTACGAGGACTGTCTCAGAAGAACCCGACCTAACAAAGAAAACATGTTTATTTCTCTACATAGTCTCCTTTCAGCTCGATACACTTTTCCCAGTAATGTTCAATAGCTTTGATACCCTGTTTATAGTGAGAACTGTCGAGTTCTGCAAAATAGCCATCTACTGCAGACTCCAGCTCTTCATTGTTGGCAGATGTTTTAGCACCAAGCTATTTCTTCAACTTTGGAAATAGAAAATAATCAGAGGGGGCTAAGTCTGGCCAATAGGGTGCATGACAAAGCAATTCGAACTTCAACTCATTGATTTTGGCCATGGCGATATGGATGTGTGAACTGGTGCATTGTCTTGACGAAACAGAACTTTATTTTTCGTTAAATGCGGCCGTTTTTGCTTAATTTCATCATTCAAACGCTGCAATAAGTTTGTATAATACTCGCCATTGATTGGTTTTCCTTTTTGAAGATAATCAATGAAAATTATATCACACGCATCCCAAAAAACTGACATCATGACCTGGTTTGCAGATGGAATTGTCTTCGCCTTCTTTAGAGCCGATTGTCACCTTTCAATCCACTTTTTGACTGTTCCTTCGTCTCAGGTGTGAAGTGATGGTCTCATGTTTCATTCATGGTTATGAATCGACGCAAAAGCTTGGCTTTATTGCAGCGAAACATCGCCAAACACTTGACTGAAACATCCTCAAGACGCTGCTTTTGTTCCATTGTGAGTAAATGCGGTACTCATCTTGCACACAGCTTTCTCATGTCTAAATTTTCAGTTAGTGTGCGATTTACAGCACTTTTTGAAATGCCTACGATGTCTGCTAGCTCGCGCACTTTCAGGCGACGGTCATCCAATACCATTTTGTGGATTTTCCTCACAATTTCTGGCGTGGTCACCTCATTTGGTCGACCACTGCGATCTTCGTCTTGGCCTTGTTTAAACTCTGCCACCCAATATTTTACTGTTGTAAACGAAGGAGCAGACTCCCCCAGAGTAGAATCTAGCTCAGCTTTAATATTAGTGGCCTAAGACCTTTCAAATGATGACCAGTTTTATCCATGTTTACAAGTTTGCTGAGAGCGTACACTATTGATGACTGCCAAACAATTACTACGTGACGTAGCATCATCAAACTTCAGACTTAAGCTTTATAAGGGTGGTACTTTCTACCATAGTCATTTGTTTGCAACAACCACCACTATCTATACATCAGGTCGGGTACTTCTGGAACTGCCCTCGTATTACAGGACATTCTACTAACTGACACTGTAGAAGACGACTTGTAAACCATTGTATTATATTGTAAGTTGTAACTTCATACATTCATCTTAATTCTTGTTCTATTCACACGTGTTTATGTTGGAAACACATTGTTAGAGGAGTCAATTTGACCAACCATATACATTGTTTCATTGTTACATAAGTTTATTGTCATCAGTGGCTGGTATAGCATATTTTCAGATCAGCCAAAATAAATTACTAAAAATATGTTCTTTGTAAATTACTGTTACTGCATTTGTTAGCAGGATGTTTCTTAGCATCTGAAAAAGTTGCGTGTTTTGCTAATGTTATAAAATTATAGATATAATTACCTAAATTATAGGTAAAGATTTAACCTTGCACAAAATATTTTCACATCAATGTAACCACGTGTCTTCTTTTTTAAAGATCCAATATGCTAGCTCTAATATCCTTAACTGAAATTTGTGAAATTATCTAAAAAATTAACTTTGATATCCAAAAAATACCTTGAAGAGTTATCTTCAATTACATACTATAACTTTTAGCTCTCAGAGTGTTATTTATGGCCTTGATTTACTTCCCGTGGCTTTTACTCCACTTAGATTTTTCTTACACTTTTGCGCATTAAAATGTTCCACACGATGTAGTTTGTAACCAATCACGTTCCGAGAGAATCAAGTTAGAAAACTGGCACGTGGTTTTACTACACTTTTAGATTGTTCAAGATATGACATCACTGAGGACAATTCTTACACAAATTGTATTTAAAGATTTAAAACTTTGTTTTAAACAATCAGAAGAGTGAAAAAATTTCTCTATGCCATCTATTAGTGTTTAAATAATGTGGTAGTTATTTTATTTTTCAAAATTATAAAAAAGTACTACAGATATCTACATGAAATTTAAAACACATTCATAATTGTGGTAGAGCAGCATTTGACGTTTACATAAAAAGTGCAAGATTTAGAAATTTCACCTTAAAGTGTATTAGCGTATTCATAGAGAAGAGGTTTTGCTAAGCCACGTATCAAAATGCTCTATCGAAACCTTCTCTCCTTCAGACCTCATGTGGTTTTTACAAGCAGTTTTTGTATCATTTTTAAACGTTTATTTGAGTTGCAGCGGGCAATTACATGCGTTAAATAAAAAAAACAGTGTCGATATATGCTCTCTTTGAAATTTCATGCTCTTTGCGTCACGACGAGAAACAAACAAATGATGACCTAACACTTCAATGAAGTACCTATGAAGTATTTGAAAATTCAGTAACAACAGTTATCTCCGAAGTGGCTAATGCCACAAAAAATGTATCTGCCAACGTTGTGTGTTTTAAAGAGATCTGTGTAGAAAGTTTTTGTATACCTTTAATGATTTACGAGTTGCACAAAATTCATTCCGGTGAGGAGAGCTTCGCAGGCTCTTCGCACAAAATTAAATAAAACATTTTCATGCAAATATCTTAAACATAAGATATTTTAATCAAAAGCGCTAGAACTGTTTCTGATAAAATAATAAAAACTTCCATATAACGGGTAGCTTGGGGTGGAGGACTGCATCTTTTGGAAGATGCTCAATTTAAATACCTAGTTCACCGAGTTATGCACATAATGGACGTATTTTAAAAATACCCAGGGGACCGCAAAATGTGTATTTCTACTGAAATATGGATATCGAATTTCTGGGTGGAATAAACCATCTTCAGCTTACCATACGTAGATGTTACAGAAATTAACAAAGAATTGCAAGCTTTCAAGCATGTCCGTTAGTTGACGCTTAGGAAAGGCCTAAGCTTTCAGCATGGAATGCTTCGAAACTGGTTAACGCCACGAAAAAAAAAAGGCGTTTCACACATAATGTTACTTTTAATCAGATCTAAATTTTTAAAATGATAAGCTTTCTTCCATTTATTATGGTGTTCTAGTTGTACAACATTACAAAGTTAAATCAAATAAAGGGGGATTTTATGAACCATTCACATATAATTCAATGCGTAAATGTTATTTCTAGTGTCAATATATCAAACATTTGGTATTTTATTTAAACAGTTAGACATTTTTAGAAAATAAAAATAACAAAGCTTTTGCACGTAAAGGGTAGTTTGGAATGGGGTACTTCCTTGAAAATCTTCTGCCGTATCCTTGGGGATAGTTTAAATTAAGCGGGTATTTATCCAAATTCTCCTTAACCCCCTCAAACGTTTTATGTCTAGCAAGAGAGCCATGAAAACAGTGCAATTAAAGGTCCACTGGAGGACAATGAAATAAAGTTCTACATTCAACCTTTTGGACAGAAATCGCTGACATCAAGCATATTATCCATACAACCGAAGTCTTCACAGATGGGCCCTCCATAGAAAGTTATGTAACTGTTCTTGTTTGAGCAGTGGTGCACAACAGAGAAACATAGGCAATTGATCTGCCAAATACAGCACTGCAGCCATTCATGTCATTGCGAATGCGGAGATCTTCCAAAACACCTTACTGAAAGATTCTTTAATGGATCCCAGGCCATTAAGGCATCGTGGGAGAGTACCTCCGATGTCATTGCAACAAGTAACTACGACTTTGCAAATCAGCGCACGGGGCAGTCAAATCTAAAATGAAGAAAGAATGAAGCGTGTACAAAACAAGAAATATAACAGAGTGATCGAAGAGACATAACTGCCTAACAAAGCACCTTCACCGCCATCAGGCCAAGAACCAACTGATGCTATGTCCAACTCCACATACAAAAGTACAAGGCAGCGTTACTGGAAAACTAGAACCGTATCATGGTCTAGTGATTATTACAACGTCTATTATTTGTGTAAATAAACCGGCATTCAAGTATTTGAAATTAAAACAGTATAATATTTCGTAATAATACAAAAACTCTTATATGTTTCCTTCGCATGGCTTTCCGCATTCACTGTCGTTCATATTGTCTCTTCCATATACAAAATGCTTTATATACGCTTATTTGTTTATCTACCTGAAGATAAACGCATCTAGAAACACTTTCATTATACATTTAGTTCTAGGGACAGGATAGTGAAGTATTTAAAAAGCGGGTCGATATATGCTGGCTTTGAAATTCCATACTCTTTGATTGTAATCGCGAGAAACATAAGATGAGTGAATTAGCACTTGGACACGTATTATAAACTATTGGAATTGCATCGCCTAACGGAACATAGTTCAAAGTTTTGCGATTCTTGCTTTTTCTCTCCTTGTTACCACGAATGCTGTTTCCACAAGTTGAAACCTTCTACTTTTAAATAATTTCTAGGTAAAAATACATCGTGAGTAACGAAGCGAGGATATAACAATCACTTTTTATATGAATAGTATACTTTTGGTCAGGTCAAGCAAAAAGCGGCGTCTTTGATCTTTTCTGCTCTCCTCTACATGGCAAGCTGTGCTGAGGCCAAAAATAGTTCCCTGTAGAATTTTCATTACACGCCAACAGAGAAGCATATAAACTTGCTCCTACACAACAATAAACTATTGTATTTATTTTGTACTAGAGTACGTTAATATTAAGCTATTTTAATGAAACTATTCCAGGTTTAAATTGGAAATATCGCGTTGATGCCAACGTCAACCATTTACAAAACTATCCTGAAAGGTGCAAGTAATGGAAGCATATAAGTAAGTACATAACGTCCTAACAGTAATATGAATATGTAAAATAAATTATATTTATACATTTCACCTCATATCTGTACGTTATGCATCAGTTGTACGAAAGCGTTTGTAATCTCACAGGTTGGCGAACCTGCTGTAAGATCAAGGGTAGTGCGGTCAGTTCTTCCGCTCTGTATTTTAAAGCAAACAGGTGTTGTGCGAAACTAAGTGCTAAGTATACACAAATTATTTTGAATGTGTACAGCAGACTGCCAGAATTGGACTGTGGATGAAATTGTGCAAAAGACAGCCGACTTAACGGGAGTACGCGGCTCGCAATAAGGTTAGAATGCGGCTAAATCACGTCCTACAGCCCAAGGTAAGAAAGTGCAGAAAAGTAAATATTCGAACATGCCTAAATCGTATTCAGCGGAAAGTTCATTCATTTTTTTCTCGGAAAAACGACATCCCGACAGTTAAAAACGTGACTTCGAGACTAAACAAAATAAATGAATCAGACATTGACAGTGATTTTCCAAGCTTTAGCGAGAGCACTGCTCGAAGCTTACTGAAAGATTTAGTGAAGGGATGCCTAACGTTACAGAGAGAGGGGCCGGAGAGTTTCCCTTCCCACTCGAGGTGCCAAGACTGAAACTTGTTAATCTCTTCAGATATAGTAGGTGGGATGAACTATGGACCTTAGCTCTTAAGAGTGCAGGTTGGGCTTCACTGGTTTAGAGGGTTTATTTCAAGAAGCGGGGCAAACTAGTAGTTCTGTTAGAGCGCGATGATATTGAGTGGAGGTACAAATGGTTAAGAAGCGAGGGTCGTCCGATAATGAAACTTAGGCGAATAAAGGGCACACCGTAACGAAAGTCTGACGTCAAATATTTATTGATGGACTTGCAACGGGATTGAAGGCACCTGAATACTGTGTACTGCATTGATTGTTTAGATTGTGCACTCCTCATCGAGCTTCATGAAGTTTGCTTTTGATTGATAACCATTTCAATTTCCATTTTTGCATGTGACGTCTTGGTGTGGAGAAGCGATCGATGAATCACTGACGGGATGTTTAGTTGCTTCATCTGCTGTTTCGTTAACTTTTATGCCTATGTGAGAGGGAGTCCATACAAAGGATACCTTTTTTGTTTGCTATTAACTGAAAATTTTAGTACTGTGTCAAAATAAAGAAATTCCGAAAAGTTTTTAGATTAAAATAGGATCTTGCGTAATCCTGTTTCTTCGCGGGCGTGCAATGCTGGTGAGGGAAATCGCGGAGTAATACATTTAGGGCCGGTTTCACCAACAGATGCCATATTTTAACACTGAAGTTAACACAAATTCTGTTTCATCAAGCAATGTTAACTTGAACAATGTATTAAAGTCGGTGTTAAGTTAACTTCCCCACAACCCTGTGTTAAGGCGTTTAACAAATGTTAGAATTTGGAAAATGGCTACCGAAACCAAGCTGTTGATGCGAGTTTGCTACAATTGGCATTTTTAATTTCATTCCTAATAGAAGAGTAGTCGTGCGTCATAATAAATTTGAAACCCTGCAAAGAGAGGAATTTTTAAAGCAATATCGACTGTCTAAGGGACCATGAGCGTGGTTTTATGGGAAATATGAGATATTAGAATACTACCAACAGAAGCTAGCCTCTTTTTCCTAAGTAATAATTAGGTACTTAGATTTTATGCTACTAACATTTTTCATTTGCTTGTGATAATGTTGGTATTTCCAAAACTACTGTTTGTAGGTTTATCCGGAAGGTTTTTGAAAGCAATTGCTTCAAGAAGCAAACTATTTTTTTTTGGATCAGCTTGATTAATCAGCGATAATAAGTTTTCGTCCACTTTAGTTTCGATGCAGTGTCCACTACCAGTTTTAAACCGTCTTAAACGCTCTTCGCACCTAACGTTTCTGGTGCAGCACTTTATGTTAGCATAAAATTGCTGCAGTTGCTTACTGGACTCAAGAGCAACGCGTTCATTCCAATTAAATTACTCGTGGATTTTGTCCTAGGCTGCAGTCTTATCCTTTAATGTAAGACCGTCAGCTTTGTCGCACTTGACAATAAGTCTATAATGTTAATTAACGCGTTTCAAACGGTGAAACGTTTATTTAGTTGACATCGTGATTCTAACCTCAAACAACCGGGAAAATCACATGCCATTGCCATGAATGTAAATAGTTGTCGGCTACTGACACAGAGAACGCGGCGATACGTAGACAAAAGTGCATCGGAGTACGTTCAGAAGCAGTGCAGTTCGGCCACCGCCTTCTCGAAAGCTAGCTTTAGTTGTCTTTGACATTAACAAAATTTTAACAATTTGCTGTAAAAGCTTGATGAAACGCTAAAATTTTAACCTTATGTTAAACTTTGAACACCTTAACAAACAAGAGTATTTTTAATATCGGTTGGTGAAACCGGCCCTTACTCTTTTCTTGATCTGACTTACCAGGGTTTTTAAACTTGGACGAATTAATTAACTTCATTTACCTCTCCGCGTTCTATGAAATTATTGTATAATGATCTAAAATTTTGTGGGCTGAATCCTTACCTTGATAATTGCAATTCCGTACAGCCCCGGCTATTTCTCATACATTTTTCCGGCACTCAAGACTACATCTTATTATTTTCCTCCATTCTTAGTCTTCCTCAATTTTCCAATCCATCACTGCCCCTCTAATTCCTTGAAACCACGTGCTATGCGGTCTTCCTTTTCTCCTTCTTCCTGGTGGCGTCCACTTTATTATTCTTTTGGGTAATTTTTCATATTCAATTCTTTTACCATGCCCTTGTTTTCTGTTGAGCATTCATATTTTCTTTTATAATCTCATTTCTATTTTTTTCTCTTTTACATATCTTAGCAGATCCGCTCCAATAATCCATCTCTGTTGCCAATAATTTTCTTTTTAACTGATAATTCAGAGTTGTTATTGTTATTATATTTCTAATAACGAATGAAAAATCGCGATATTTACGCAAAAGGATTCGAAATATCGGCGGAACGTCTGACTTCCTTAACTTGCACCGTTTCAACTTCTGAAGAGGCTGCATGGCCTACAACTACCCTTTGGCGGTGAAAAATCGTCTGTCGGAATGGTCAAGTGATATTTTAGATAAATACACAAAGTGAAATGTCAAACATTTGTACCTTCTCTTTGGTTCCATGGTTATTTAATAACACAAAAGCTACAAAGTTTTCACATAATGCAGAAACCCTTAACATATACAACGAAATAGAGGTGAAGTTGGTGAATAAGAAGATCCCGTACTCTCAGGTCACCAAGTTAACCTCTTTGGAAAAGCCTCATTGTCTGCGACCATCGAAAAGAAATCTTCTCAGTTATTAATTATTAACTATAGCTTCACTTATTTCTAATGTTAAGATTTTTCTCTCTTTATACAGTTATTTAGCATGCCCTGCTACGAACTTGATTGCAGCAAAACTTTCTTACGTCAAGGTTGTTAGAAGCTTCAGTGCATACATCTATAGAATTAGAATAAACTTTATTCCAACATTTGATAAGTGGCTATTGAAGAAATAAATGTAACATACGATTCGTAACGTTATAAACAGGATCGATTGTCACTTTTAAGCTTTGTCCTCTGTTTGCTTTAGTGTTACCTCATGGCCATCTGTTTACACTGCTTGGAATAAAATGTAACGGCTTTTGTTTTTACACGCATTCTCTGCGGAGTACAGCAGCTATTTTCTACTCCATGGCATTCTCAACGAAGTACTTTGTTTAGTAATTATGAATTGAAGTTAGACGGTATTTTACAGCCCATGTCCGTCAGAAAGAATAGGGCTTTACAATGGCAAAAGATTTATGAAAATCGGTTGAATGGTTTTCGTGATTACTCTAAATTGAAATTGAGTTTTTATTTATGGACGCTCTTCAACTACTTTGGTCCTTAGCGTCCCATTCTATATTGGGCGTGAAAGACCTAGAGGCCTCTTTATCAGGCTTGAGGTTCTTTTACGTGCCGTAAATCTACGACACAGCACCACGGGTTTTACTTCCCTTCCGAAGAAAGCCATGCTAAGGATTTTTACGCCGGATTTGAACCCGCGACCTCGGGAACTAGAGGCTAGCACGGTAACCACTACGCCACGGAAGACGACAGGTATTACTCTACACAAACACACACACACACATATATATATATATATATATATATATAAATTCTCTCTATTCATAATACTACGGTAGATAAAGGATATAATAAGTTAACTTGCTGATAGAGAAAGTCGTGTGAATGCACCAATCAGATTTTTGGGTTGGGTCTGACGGACCGTAAAACACATATTCCGGTGAAATCCCGATAATGCATTTTTGAGTGAAATGCAATACGTCATTATAAGTGTAGCCAACGGACCTTAAAAATGATTCAACTTCAATCAAGTTTCTCGAGGGAAATTCAACAAACAGCTTTCATGATCGGGTTTTCCAATACGTACCGAAATTGAAAATGTCATCAAAACACTGGACTAGGCGAATGATATAACATTGTTTCCCAGGTGCCACGGATAAAAGGTATTCATCATAATACTGATTCGCCAGCTATTGTTCTGGAAATATTTCTATTACGTCCAATGAGATTACACATTGTCATTCTTAGGCGAACCGTTGCATGTACGGAGTTGAAATTTGATACACAAGAACTTAATGAAAAATTGTCGACACATTTAAAAGTTGGCTGTAATCGGTGAACGATTAAGGGTAGTTAACATAACGAGCCTTCAATCGAGGTTGCAACTGAATATTTCTGAGGCTTTGTACTTTGTCAGCTAAAATAAACACTTATATAGATACATAAGTGGAAGATATATCCAGGGCAGTAGTCGAAACTAAATTAACATGTTTCTAGAATCGAATTAGAACACTTGCCTGAAATTGCAGTTTTGATTTGACGGAGAAAAAAAAAGTTAAACTAAGAAATTGTTAACTTCTTTATTAACGACTAAGTTTTTTTCGACTTCACAAATGTATTTCTCCATCAGATTAAATCACTTATAGGTGACATTGTCAGGTATAAAATAGGTATATAAAAACTTACATTCACATTCCTTTCTCCACTCACTAATGTTTATTTTACATCTATTCTATAACTTATTCTTGCAAAAGTTTGTTTCTAGTCTACTTCGTGCTAGTCGAGATAAACGTATACAGAAATCGTTTCAGTAGGCATCTCATTGCAGGTACGACAGGGATACAGGAAAATGAAGCTATAGTCTTTGCATTACGAGAAACAAAAGAATGGTGACTTATTAATTAAAACGCACGTATGCAGTACTGAACAGTTTAAAAGTAATAAAAACAAATATGTCAGAAATGGTTAATCCCACAAGAAATTATTTAATATAAATTGCGTATTTTGACGAGATCTACATTTTCTGCGCCGTAAGTTTGGTGGCTTACCAGTTATACAGTATCTATTCAGAATGAAAAGGGCCTTATAAGCTATGAGCACAAAATTCAAGATGTACATTTGATAGCTGATATACAGATGTGGTATTTTAATCTCATATTCGAGAAAATCAAAAATAAGTTAAAATGTTTCAAGCAAAAGGGTGGTTTAGCAGCGTGCTCTTGAAAACCTTCGTGTCGCTCCTTTGAAGATACTCAACTTAAATACAAAATTTGGTATTTATTCCGATTTTTCGTTTTTGAGTTCTGCTGTTCACGGACACACATACGCACAGTGTTTTCTGGGGATTCACAGGGCATCAAAACATGTATTTCAGAAGTTATGGCTGGAATACAATATTTTCTCTACATACTATAGGTAGGTGGCAGAGAAGAGAGAAAATGGTATGGCTTTGACTTTTCAAGTTGTTACTCCACGCAGAATGCGGTAAAAACAAAAGCTATTATATTGGGTTGTCTCATAAGTTGGTTCGTTTTGCTCGCAACTTCCATGTATAGCGCCTGAAAACCCTGAACCCTCTGTAGACTCAAGTTGCCTAACCACCCCTACGACTTAGAGAACAACAACCCTACTCGCTATTGGATATGTCAGTGTGTATTTGTGACTGACGTTGGATAGAACTTGTGTTTACAAACTATGGAAATCAAAAAGGAACATTTCCGACATCTTATGCTGTTTTACTATCGTAAGGGTAAAACCGTCTCACAATGCCGGCAGAAAATTTGTGCTGTCTACTGGGAAGATGCAGTAACGAAGCGAGCATGTCAAAAGTGGTTTAGTCGATTTCGAGCTGGGAATTTCTCCCTAAAAGACAAACCTCGTTCTGGACGGCCAATGGTTACGGACGTGGAAAGAATTCATGAAACGATAGTCAACAATCCACGAATTACAACTCGGGTGTTGGCATTGGAGCTCAATTTAGCTCGTGCTACAGTAGCCAGGAACTTGGCAATATATTGCCGACAATAATGGTGTATACTGCAGGAAATAAATAGTTTGTTTACAAAACCTAACTGACGTAGTTATTTATCTTTTGAACTACCTTGTGTTTAAAGTTTGTAAACGGAAAGTTCGACAACTACGCTGTCGTAGCTGTGCTGCGGGTGAGGTGTGTTCCCAGGCGTTCTTAGTGATTGAAACGTAACAAAAAGCAAACGAACTTATGAGACAACCCTATATTTTATTCCAAGAAATATACATAAAAGATTTTCCTCCATGCGCTAAGCAAGCAAAAGATAGAGCGAAACAAACAACAATCGGCTCCCTTATAACGGTACAACATGTGATATTTTAGCCTAATGGCTATCGCGTTAGTGTAATAATTGTAATAAAAGCATTTCTGAAAACGTGTATCTGAACTAAGAAGAAGTACATAGATAAAAAAATAAGCTTTAGTAAGAATGGCTTGCCGAAGAGTGAACAGAGAAAGTGATGCGAATGTTATACATTAAAATTGTTTTTCAACACAGTTACTTTTCAACTCCATTCATTTTGACCAACGATATTCAACTTGTTTAATATAAAACGACTTGTCCAACTCCTACACAATAAGAGCTTGTAAGACTTCTTCACATTTAGCAAGAGCAAAAAGTCACCGGGGCCAAATCTGATGAGTATGCTGCAAGTGTGCACCAGTGCATTGTCTAGGTGGAAAATAAATTTCTTTTTAACAAATGTGGAAGTTTGACCAACACAGTATCCTTCAACTGCTCCGTTGATGATTTTGTCCTTTACCAGGTAGTGCTATCAACACATCCCAGAAAACAGTGGTTATCAATTCTCCTGCTGAAGGAACGCATTTGGGTCTTCTTTGGAGTGCTTTCACCCTCTTGCATCATTGTTTGGACTGCTCGTCGCAAAAAGTCGATCCAGATGCGTCTGAACATGGCCAAGACTCTTGTGATGTGCTTAACAAACCTTGCACGCATTGCGCTGCTGCGAGCTTTATCGTGTGTAAATGCTCGTCCAGAATAATCCAATGGGACCAAACTCGCGTGTCTCGATTCGTCTGGCATTTAACACGGGAATACGGATTGTCGCGATCTTTTCTTCTGTCTTAGCGATAACTGGTCCTTTGCCATAAAAATGGATTTGCAATAATATAATATTCCAATTCTGAGATTCATACAACATTAGTCTGCAGTCTTTATAATCTGTGCCATCATATAGTGGTTAGTGGACCAGAGGTATCAAATATGTCTTAAGAACAACGGCGTTAAAATTCCGCAGCCCATTTTTTCATCCTAGAACATCTTACAACTCAACTCCAGTCTGGTAGGCTCGTGGTGAGCCCAAGTAATGTTGCTGTGTACCTACCCTTGGAAGGGCTGTTGTAGGGTGATGGGTTTGGTTGTGAGGTTGTTGGTGTGATAGGCTGCCATTTCAGGAGTAGCACCATCCTCTGCTGTGCTGGTGTGAAGAAAAAAAACTTGCAGGATGGAACCCAATTCCTTTTTTTTTTCTGTTGCCGTTAAATCCTCTAATACGAAGCATTTCAGCGTTGTATAGCATTCTATTTTATATATTTTCGGAAGAAATCCCATTTGTTTATTTTGTAGCACTATTACAACCAAACAAATGAAAGTACGCACGTGAAATTGCACGCTGTGCCGTCTAAAGAATTGTTTTTCATAATTATCCTTGCAATTTGATTCTATCAGCACCATCTCTGTGTCAGAAGGAGAACTTTACGAACCGCTCTCGTATTGTGTGCTCTGTCATTATAATGATGATACAACGTGAATTATTTATTCTAGCAGAACAAAAGAATAGCGCACCTTATCCAGCCGTGGTTGCCATGGTAACTGCTGTACGGCCGGAGAACGACTCGATAAAACGAAAGCTTTGCAAAATCAAGGTTACAGCAAGGTTCCTTCAGCTGGAACGCCTCGAAACGCCGTTTCTAAAACTTTTAACATCCAAAAGAACGAACGTGTTAATGGCGTCATGCACGCAAGGGCTTTTTTTTCATGTTAGAAACCATCAAATTGATTGCACAGCCGTGGTTTATGCACACGCATACAAAGTATTAGTGTGTGCGTGTATACAGAATGAAAAGCCGAAAAGCATTTCGGTGCAACAGAGTGAGTTGCGGATACAAAAATTTCTGATCTTTACATTCATATGGCTTTCTCTACTCTCTATCGCTTGTTAGTGGGTATACAAATTATTCTTATGAAAACATATTTTCTTATCTACTTCCTTTTAATCGAGACAAACCTTTCCGGAAATAGCTGCATTACACATTTTGTAGATACAAAGGTAATAGCGTTAGTGAAATGTTTTAGAACTGGACGCTATACGCTGTCCTTAAAATTGATTCTTTTTTTACATCGCGAGAAACAACTGAGAATCGAAGGACTTGAAAAGAGAGGCTCGAACCATTAATAATGGATCGCTCGGAAATGGCTGATGCCACAAAAAATCTATTTGAAATAAATTGTGTGTTTTAAAGAGAGTTACGTTTTCGTCCATCGCTTTACATTAACCAGTTATCAAGATTATATGAACCTTGTTCCGAATGAAGAGGACTTCACAAGATATTTCCAGAAAATTCAAGACATACATTTTGTTTGTAATGTAAACATATTTAATACGTAGTATTTTAATCAAAATCGTTAGAGCCATTTTTCAGAAAATCAAAAAATTCGAAAAATGTTTCTTGTGAATGATAGTTTGGAGTGGTGGAATTTTCTTGAAAATTTTTGTGTAGCATCTTTGGAATGTACTGAACTTAAATACCTAGTTTGGTATTATCCGACATTTTATTTTTGAGTTAAGCTGTTCACAGACACAGAGACGGACGTTTTTCTAAAAATTGTTTTTTGGGATTCAAGCGGCTTCAAAGCACATATTTCCAGTGAGATCTCGGTACCAAATTTTTGGGTGGAATGCAATACTATCTGTACGTAGAGAAAATAAAAATGCAGACATGTTGTCCCATCCTAATGGTTTGCTAGCTCGTAAACTTGGCTAAAAGAGATTTAATGGTAAATGTTTCCCCTTATAACCATAATTTCATTTAGTTATTGTGGTATTGCTAATAACGAATGAAACATTTGCTTAACCTCATCCAAGTTGTGTAGTCTGTAAGCATGTTTAGTGGCCAACAGGCTTTATGCGTTTTTCTCTTTGGTCCTGTAGTTATTTAATAACCAGGTCCCACATTCTTATGAAATGCCGTCTTTTAATTATTGCATCATACACATTGTTAACCCTTATTATGGGTCTCTGATACTTTTTGTCATTTTTTCCTCGATATACGTCATTATTTTGTCAAGTTCTTGCCCTCTGAGTCTTTATTCAGACATCTTCTTGCATTTAGATTCATTATATAAAGAGTTTTATATTACTGGAATTTTCAAACATAAGAATTTCACTAATCAACTGCGAGATGAGAGTAACTTTGTACCATCCTTGGGAAAATATCACGTTCCCATTTATTGGTTAGTGGAGGGATGGTTATTGTCAGTTTTCGCCTTAAAGTCAGGCTTCTTGGGCTCTGAAGTCTTCTTCCTTTGCTACGACATAATCTGAGAACAGATTATACTACAGTTTTATAAGAACGGCTTAAAATTATTTTATTTATTTTATTTTCACATTCTTCAAACAAGAACGTGGAACAAACATGCTTATTATCATTATTGTTATACCTAGTTTTTCTACTTGTATAGCAGTCATACTAATATATAAATTACTTAACAATTTTCTGTACACTAATTCTAATAAATTAAATAAACCTCGGTTTTATATTATTTTGTAATTATGATGTGATTTAAAAAATAGAACAATTTAACAGGTCATTTGAAACATTTTAAGATCATTAAATTCCGGGCCCTGTTGATAACATTAGGGCTCCATAACTTTTACAAAGTGCAGCGACGTAGGGACGAAACTGATCAATATAGAACTATCCCACTCCTAAGCCACCACCTTAAACTTCTTGAAATGACACCAGAAAAATAATCTTCACAGTTGTTCATTATAAAGATCGGTTGACTAATTTCTCATGTTGCACTGGACACAATCTTCTCTCCTTACGTAATGCAACACATGTAGTAACGATCTCGTCTTCGACACAAACAGCAATACACCAAAATGTTCTTACATAAGCATTACTAAAAGCTTTTGGCACAAGCATCGCATAGATATCCTACA
Organism: Deroplatys truncata; assembly: GCA_030765065.1. Classification (NCBI taxonomy): domain Eukaryota; kingdom Metazoa; phylum Arthropoda; class Insecta; order Mantodea; family Mantidae; genus Deroplatys; species Deroplatys truncata. The sequence goes on along the minus strand of CM060985.1, from coordinate 19,037,100 downwards.
CATTCTCTTGTTGCTTGGAATGGCATACCAGCGACTTTTGCCTTATTTTTACACGCGTTTTCTGTAGAATAACAAATATTTTCTACACCATGGGATTCTCAACGAAAAATCAAAGCTTTCTTCGCAAGTTTGCAGTTTTTGTGACGCCAACATGCTCATATTCTAGTTTCCAGTATTTTGGTCATCAAAAATTGATATTGGAAGTGTTCTATAGCCTATGTTTGTCGGGAAGAACAGTGCTTTTTAATGATGAAAGAATTACGAAAATCGGTTGGGTGGTTCCCCAGATTGCCCTGCACACGGCAGTGTGTGTGTATAGATTATTAGTACAAATATATATGAAATCAACCCCATGAAAGTATTAGACTTTGGAGGTATAACACAGAAGTAATACTTTGGGCAAGCTGACGATCAAAGTGGCGCTAACAAACTTTATTCCAATTACAGCATGAAATTACGGCACCAGGCTTCTTTTCACCTTGGGAACAGTTTAAATGTTGACTTGTTTAACAATTTTCTCCATAGTTTACATACCTACTGTAACAAATTAAATTCTAATTATTTAATAAGGTGTTCAAATGCTCCCAATTTACAATCTGGCAGTGCCTAAGTCGAAGCATAAATTCATGTTGAACATTTTCAATTATTGCTGATGGTATATCTCTGGTTCTCATTTTAACTCTTTCATATTAGCAGACCTTGTAACAAATTGCCCCATAGAAAGTAAACAAATGGAGAGAGATGTGTTCCCATAGCAACCAAACCTTTTGTATGTGACAAAATTGCTCATGCAACTAAAACAGATAAGTACCTTTCAGAAAAAAAAATCTGATGTGTTGCTTAATATGCTAGGCTTTAAGCGTTAGTCAAATCTTTTGAGTTGCTTGCTATGTGGAGCATACCATTATCTTTGCATGCCCAGGATACACACACAAAACAATAACGAATTCCTATTTTAGAAAAAGCATAAATATTGGAAAATTCAAACAAATAACAAGGAATATCTCGGAAATGGTTAAGTCTAAAAAAGTGTATATTACATAAAGTGTGTATTTTACGAGATCCACATTATTTGTATAGTAAAGCTTTGTCTATCTCTTTCGGTTTACCGGTTGTATGAAAGTCATTCAGAATGAAGAGGATTTCTGGGGACATTCCCAGAAAATTCAAGGTATACATTTTATTTTTCTTAAAAATATCTTAAATATATGATATTTTAATCAAAATTGTCAAAGCCATTTTTTAGAAAATCAAAATTTTCGAAAACTGTTCCATCTGAAGGGTAGTCTGGGATAGGGAGATTTTCTTGAAAATCTTCGTGTCGCATCTTTGAAAGATACTGAACCTAAATACGAAGTTTGGTATTTATCCGACTTTTCGTTTTTGAGTTATGTTGTTTACAAACACACTGACGTTTTTCTAAAAATGCTTTTTATTTATTCAGGAGGCCTCAAAACACGTATTTCCGGTGAAATCTCGACATTTAATTTTGGGTGGAATACAATACGAGTACTTCCTCTACTTACAGTAAGCACATAGTTGAGAAAGTAAAAACGGATAAATACCAAATTTCATTCTTGAGTTACACTTTTTAAGCATGGTAGGCGGAGATGTTTTTGAACATTCCCCTCCCGGAGTACCCTTTATATTGAAAAATGTTGGTTATTTTTTATTTTCTCAAAAATTGTTATATGGATTTTGATTTTGAGATATTAACCTGGTAATTAAATGATTGCCTTGCATTTTCTGTGAACAATCTATGAACTACTCTTAATTCTGATTGCATGTTGTATAATTCGGAAATCATAAGAGCTATACCAATCTACAGGTAGCATGTAGATATCATTAAAATACACAAGTTCTGCCAGTCATGTTTTTATTTCTCGTAGCATTAGTCGTTTTCAAAATATTCCCCGTTGCATGTCCACACTTTTCCAAGTGCGGCATCTGACGGTCATGTTTGCACCGAACAAACATTTGAATACTGTTTCCGCACGTCTTGTTTAATTTGAAATCATTCCTAAGTAAACATACATCGCAAGGTAAAGTGGGGAGAAGAACCGTTTTTATATCATTAGTGTAATATAAAATGGATAGATACACGGGAATTTGTCGTTGGCAGAGAAGTCTGATGTTCACTTCAGATACCTTTTAGCTCTGTGGAGAATATCAAGGTCATTTAAGGTCAGTTGACTTTCCCTGAACCAAAAAAAGCTATTTTATAAAAAGGTCCGTCCCCTTGCATTTACATCATACGAATCATCTCGATTGACATGAAGTGACAGAAAAATAAGTTTTAGTAACAATACTTTGTAGAAGCTACATAAAAATAAATAGTGGTTACATAAAATCATGTGAATGTAACACATAATAATTCGTTTTATTTCGAAGTACCTGACCTAATCTTATACCAGATTCTTGAGATAATGTTCTTATTTAATAAACATGGCCCACTGTACAAAATCGATCTTCAACTTTTTATAGCGATGAGGATTAGCAGATTTTCCGAATGCGGAATTAACACCACTATTAAACTGACTCGGCGTCCAAAGCGTTTCATTTTGACATCTGCGTCGAGTCAGCGATAATCCCTTTGAATGTTGAGAATTAAATCTCTTGTATTGCTTAAACCGGGGACAAAAACACATGGTTTACATCGTTTAACACTTAATGACTGCTTCCTTATCGGAATCTGCAGAGAAAGGAAAGGGATGCAATAATCTGATATAAATTCAATCCACCCCCTTTCGTATATGTGTGTGTGGACTGGCGCCATTACGCTCCTTCCTCCATGCCTATACAACCAATTACTGAGTAAAACTTAACGGCTTCAACTTCTTGTCTCATCTTTTGCGAGATTCAAGATGCAGAAAGGAAATCACAGCATCATAAATGAGTTAAAATAAGAAACTTTAGAGGTTTAATGCCGACACAAAGCCATCCTGACTGCGCAGACGCAAAGTGTTCGTTACAGAATACAAAATATAAAGCCATTCGAAAACTCACAAAATCAATGTCAATAAACATGACATCTGAATGACACACGTATCTGAGACACAACTATTGACAACAATTTTTGATTTCTGGTGAATAGCTACTGTAATGGATTCGAGAACCAAATTGTTATATAGTAAAAACGAGAAATACATTTTAATTTGTATATGCAGTATTGTTTAACAATATTAACACCGAAAATACACACAACTGGGAAAAATGATATCAAAGATCTACTTTTCGGTTTATTTAATTGGTACAATTATAATACATATATTAAAGAAAAAATAGTGATTGGTAATACTCTGAGATTAATAAATTACGGCACCGGGTTTACGCGTTGATATTGCGGAGGCAGATGTTCTTGGACAGTAAAATAAACACTCACTCACCCTTGTTACATGGAGGGATGCCAGAATATAGGAAACCAAAACCAGGCAGGTTCTCACTGTCAGCTCGTATGTGAGGAAGTCGGCAATTGGCGCTATGTTTATATAGATAGAAATGAGGATCGATATGTGTCACTACTGTGCTGCCGCCTAACGGACATGCGTCGTCCCAGGGACTGATGAACAACAGTAAGATCCCACTTCTGACACCAACCAGCCATTTGTTTGTTCCCAGGTTTTTGTAAAGTTTTATACAAGTAATGTCTTTCCAAAAAACAAAACACACCTGAGATGTCGCTCATCTCTACCAATATTATAAACAACGGGAGGATTCGTTTAAGTTTCCTGGGCAATGTCAGAAATTACTCAACTGATTTTGATTACTCTCCCATAACTGTAAAGGTTTTATTTTCAACTATTATAGAAATTCCCAGAAACCTTTAAACGAGTGAGAGAAATATACCATATAACCCAGTTTTCTCCGCAAAATGTATCCGGTGTTTTATTACGAATGTCGTCTTAATCGGCCTTTAACAGGTGGTTTTGGATTTTAAATTAATAGAACCAACAGCTCTGTTCGCGTTATTGCGCGAAATGCGGATATTCTCTCTTTCTCTAGCTCAGCCCCTAACTCCTCCTTCTCTCTTGCCTATGCGCAACTACATGTCATATGACGATTTGAAAATCGGCAAAAAAACCGCTTTGCCTGGAGTTCTAATAAAAATGAAATGCAAAGGTTTCGCAGTACACAAATTTGTACCACTAGTATGCCGTTTCTCAAGGTAACCGGTTTACGTACAAGAACAACAGGTGGAAAATCTGTATATCTTCTTAAATATCCATACTACCAGCATTTTTTAAATGACAAAACTTATCAAAAATATAATACTGATAAACTTTTGTTATACAACGCTTTAAAAGCAACTGAATAATACGCCAGCTATTTACATTTTTTTTATTTCGTGCCCCATTAAACCCCTCCTCTTTCTGGAAAGGAGAGATTAGACGCCATAGCCCAATTACGTTGGTTTGATCATATGAAAATGATAGATTGCCAAAAAAGATATATGAAAGGAAGCCAATAAGAAAACTCTGTGTTACATTGAAATGGCTTTCTCTACCCTCTATCGCTTATTAATGGGTATACACCTACTTCATTTTATTCGAGATAAACCTTTCCGGAAATAGTTGCATTAAACATTTCGTTATAGAATAAAGAGAACAGCGATAGTCAAATGTTTAACAACTGGACGCTATATGCTGGCCTTGAAATGCCATACTGTTTCCAAGACATCGCGAGAAACAACTGAAAATCGACAGGTTTTGGCCAAGTATTGAACGATTCGAACCATTAATAACAGATATCTGGAAATGGCTGATGCCACAAAAAATTTATTTGAAGTATATTGTGTGTTTTAAAGAGAGCTACATTTTTTGTGCAGTACGTTTTCGTCTATCGCTTAACGCTTACCAGTTATACAAGATTATACAAAATTCCTTCCGGATGAAGAAAACTTCACAGGCTATTTTCAGAAAATTCTAGACATACATTGTATTCGTCATGTAAATATATTTAAAGTATGGTATTTTAATAAAAATCGTTAGTCATTTTTCAGAAAATAAAATATTTCGAAAAATGTTCCATGTAAAGAGTAGTTTGGGGTGGGGGCATCTTCTTAAAAGCCTTCGTGTCCCATTTGGAAGGTACTGAACCTAAATACCAAGTTTGGTATTTATCCGACTTTTCGAGTTATGCACACACACGCGGGCCTTTTTGTAAAAATGCTTTCCTGATTCTGGGGTCCTTAAAAAGTGTATTTCCGGTGAAATCTCATTATCGAATTTTTGGGTGGCATGTAATACCTTCTCTACCTACTATGTACGTGGTAGACAGTGAAACCTCGGCATCCAATCTTTGGGTGCACTCTGTACGTAGTATAGAAAGTAAAAAAGGAATACCAAAACTTAACGAACACAGCGAGTAGATGAGAAATAAGACGGTGCATTAATACCTCAAATAAATAAAAACAAGCTATTCTCTAACGGAACCCAAGGTTTCATGAACATCATTCCGCCATTCTTTAGTGAAACGCATGCGCGCTCTCTCTCTCTCTCTCAAACAGGAATTCTAAAAATGCTTTAAGCCATTATACATGTTGGTATCTGCTCTTCGTCCAAAATTATCAGAAAATATAAGATTACAGTTTTTATTATACGTATAAGCAAATGGAGAATTATACAAAATATGCATTACCTGGAATATGGAATTGGGAAATTAATGCAAAATTGAAACAGAAGAATCAATAAAACTCACCGAGAGAGAGAGAGAGAGAGAGAGAGAGCTAAGGTAGTCATTCGTATCGGGAAGTCGTGGTTCAAATCCCGTGTACTGAGCAATTTAGTTAGGACTTTTTGTCGCTTGAATTCATTTGGATGAAATAGAGATTGGAAAGTACGGAATTGTCAATTTGTTGTATTCAATAACGAAACTTCCCAGAAAGATAGTCTGGGTCGCCAATATGCTATACTTTCGTCCTCACTTTACGGAGAAAACAGCGAAAATTGCGGACATTCTGATAATAATTGTCGAAAATATACAGGATGATTTATGATGATTTAATTGTTCTGTTCGAAATTCACTCAATGCCCCAATTTTAGCGCCAAATTAAACCGAATGTTCTGGAGTTTCGATTGCCTGTCACTAGATGCGCAGATGTTCATGTTTTATTCATAATTGTTAGTTTTATTGTCGGCAACTGTTTTTGAGATTTTGTTCTCGTCAACGTGAAAATGGAGTACACATTAAATGAACGACTCTTCTTGTAAAGCAATACTGGAATGCGAATTCAATTACAGCTACTCAAAGGGCATACCAGAGAGAATTTGGTGTTCGGAATCCTCCCCAAAGAAACACAATACTGGGACTGGTAAACAAATTGGAAACAACTAGATTTCTGGGAGTGAAAAAGGCAAAGCTCGTTCATCTAGGCTTCCCATGGTTGTTGACGTAAGAGCACGACTGGATCACTCGCCCAAAAAATCATTAAGATGTTTGTCACAGGAGACAGGGTACAACTATCAATGTGTCAGCTGTAAAAATGCAGGCATAAAGCCGTATAAGATTACGGTTGTCCATCAGTTACAGGAACCAGATAAGGATGGACGATTGAATTATTGTCGTTGGTTTCAGGCGTTCATTTTAGAAAATCCTGGCATATTGTCCATCACATTGTTCCATTTATCTGGCTATGTGAACTCAAATAGCTCACGCTATTGGCCAGCGAAAATCCACAGTTATTCATGAAGCACCCGTTAAAATCGGAGTTTGGTGCGCAATATCCCCACAGAGAATAGTGGGATATTTTTTTTAAACAATGTGAACACTGCAGAGTACCGACGGATTTTCATGGAGTTTGCTGAGCAACTAGACGATGTAGAGCTGAGTCAAGGTTATTTTCAGCTACATGCCATACATCAAATGAAGTACATGGCACTAATTGCAAGTCTCTTTGACGGCCGGATAATTTCCAAGAAACTGTGGCCACCGAGATCTCCGGATTTTACATCGCCGGACTTCTTTCTATGGAGTTACTTAAAAGACAGGGTTTATGCCAGACATGGACGATCTGAAGCACAACATTACACAGGAGATTCAAGCTATTGACAACAGAATCCTCCAACGAGTGGCTAGTAACACGGAACGACGTGTTGAGTTGTGCCTTATGCAGGATGGAGGACATTTTCAACATTTACTATAGAGGTAAATAATCTCCCAAAATTCCTCTGCATTTCAGGTATAATAAGTTGTCGCTAGCATAACTCGTTTTGAAACAATTAAAGAAATAAATGTGTCAATTCTTCATAAATCAGCCTGTACAACAAATTCAGGACGTTATTGACAATGCTTGTATTTTCTAAGCGCATTGTAAGGGATGAACAAAATGCAATAGAGTTCTTCAGGGACAACAAGCAACGTAAACTAAATAGACTAATAAAAACGAATTCAGATAAACAGGTCGTGGATATAGTGGCATGTTTGCACACATCTTGCTAAATGAAACATCAAGCGGATTACCTATGCCACCCATCATATAGTTATTAATTTCACTGCGGTATTACGCCGCAAAATGTTATCAATTAGTTTACAGTAATCTCAGTAGATTATCTCACATTAATAACAAGAGCTTGTTTGTGGCGCTTTTCTGCTGCACAATGAATTATGGAACAAAGCTTGTTGGATTACTGCTAGAAGCGCCTGACAATCTTAATTCGACACTTAGTGAAATTTCTCTTTTAAAAATGTCACATTAAAACCATGCAAATGTATCTTAATCTCGTCATACCCACTGAAAACAGTTTTTGCTTTATCACATATGGATATACTTAAATAATAAAGGCAACGTTTGCACCACATTTGGGATTGCCAGCACTCTCTGCCTATTAGCAGGTTCTTTTATACATAATCCAAGACGGCGAGATATTTATAATAAAAGGGATGCATAGGTGCAATATTTGCGGTTAAAAATCTTCGATTATTTTTTAGGTTGCCGTAGAAAAAAAAGTAGGTATTGCAGCTCATTCAGAGAAAGTAACGTCAGTGGTATATCAGGCGGGAGGTCGTGGGTTCGATTCCTGTGGCCGACATTCCTGAACCATGGGTTTTTTTCGGAGGTTTCCTCGGATCGCCAGGGAAATGCTGGGAAGTATCATTACATCCTCCGACTTTCCTGTCCCTCCATTTCATCTCCATTCTTATTTCACTTCATCTTTCATCTGCTTGGTCTCTTTCTGGATTGCAAAAGTCGGCGAGAGGTCTCGGCGTGTGCATGGCTGGATAAAAGGATGCTCTAAGGAAACCTTGGTCCTCAGGGTTCCGGATCCCCCAGGGGATGTGTAAGCCTAAGGGGGGAGAGCGGCCAGCTGTACCCGAGGAGTTCAAATCTGTAAATGGGAGGGACCCTGCCCTCTGCCTGTTGTGCCTCCTCTCACCTCATCCCTCCCTCCCGCCCGGGTTGCCCCGTCAGGGACCTAGGCACAAAAGATCTCCGTACCTAGTCCTATCCTAACATCAGTGGTATGGTAAGAGTTTTCTAAGATTTGGAATTAGGTTCTTTGATTTACAGAAGGATCTAATTCAACAACATGCTATGTTAATACTGGGTGTGGACCCATGGAGGGCAAAATCCTAATGACATACACAAAAACGCAATTTTTTTTTAATTTCCTGACAAATGAGCTAGAAACTCTCCGTTTTTCCAATGGACTTTTAAATGTTCCTGCTTTGAGCGTTTATATTGCAAGAATCAATACTAAAGTTATCCTCCTTTAAAAAAAAAAAGCGAAGAATACAACAGTACATCTAATCTAACGTCAACAAATTCAAATGTTCCCTATAAACACGTGTTGGGGGGAGGAGCGAAATGCAGACGCTTCGGTCAGTGCCTTCTCCATTGCAATCATTTGATTTTAGACCTGTATGTACTGATTTTATTGCTGCAGAGGGCTGTATGTTTTGAAATCGGGTTAGCTAACATTGGAATTTGGTCATGAAATCGGAATTTTCCAGAGTCAAAGCATCGAAACTGTCGTCTATGAATAAGACTTTCATTAAAGTTAAACTTTCGTAACAAAGCAATCTACGAAAAGTCGACACTGAAAGTTATTATTTACGAATACAAGCCAAATGCTGGACTGGGCATTCGGTACTACCATCCACTGACTAGAATGTATGCACCCACAGAAGGGATTAAATAAAAAACAACAAACCAACCAGGTTGCAGTGGAAGATGATGCGTTACTGGGGCATGTTATCACCGAGTTACTCAGGCAGACGATACAGAACTACAGTTACGCAACAGGTCATCTATCCACAAGTTACCCACGCAAACGGTACAAGAAGGTGAGCTATGCAACTAAGACCATTTATCAGCTAGTTACTCAAACAGATGGTACAGAAAGGAGAACTTATAACTATAGTGTATTTTGAACTTTCATATTTTGTTACATATATTCTGCCCCATGTAATACATCCTTTAATAAGAGCTTGTAAATTATTGTAACCAAAACGCGAAATTAAGCTTCGATCACGAGACAAAAGGAGCATTCTCGGCTTTATTCCCATTTTTACTTTCTCTACCACGTATATAAAAGGTACTTCACCCAAAAATTCGATAACGAGATTTCGCCGGAAATACATGTTTTGAGAGTCCCTAAATAATAATAATAATAATAATAATAATATAATAATAATAATAATAATAAAAAAGAAAGCATTTTTAGAACAAGGTCCATGTGTGAACAGCAAAACTCAAAAACGAAAAGTCGCTTAAATACCAAACTTGGTATTTAAGTTCAGCAACTTGCAAAGATGCGTCGCGAAGATCTTCAAGAACTCGTAAACTACATTTTACATGGAAGATTTTTGAATTTTTTTATTTTCTCAAAAATGGCTTTAATGATTTTGTTTAAGATACCACGTATTAACGATATTTACATAACAAATAAAATTTATATATTGAATTTTCCGAGAATAGCAGTGAATCCTCTTCATCGCTTTTTATTTGCCCCCAAATTACCTCTATCGGGTTAAAGTCACAGTGGTATGGAGAGAAAATTAAACTGAGTTTTATTTATGGACGCTTTTTAACTGCTGTGGTCCTTAGCGTCGCATACTATATTGGGAGTGAAAGACCGCTAATTTTGCTCAGAGGCCTCTTTATCAGGTTTGAGGTTCTTTTACGTAAATCTACGACACGGGACCAGCGGCTTTACTTCCCTTCCGAAGGAAGTCATGCTACGGATTTTTACACCCGAAAAAAATCATCGCCTTCCGCCGAGTTTGAACCCGCGACCTCGGGAACTAGAGGCTAGCATAGTAACCACACCACCACAGAGGGCGACAGTGGTGTGAAGGCAGACGCAAAATAGTGTGTCCATGTTGTGCAGCAATTTGGTCAATTTCATATGTTCTGAATTTATTTTTTTACAGCTTTCATGTCATACAACACAAGTTTTAGAACATGAATCATAATTGTAATTGTGTTGACGTAATCAGTTCGGATCACGGTTTTTCTTGTAGAGGAAATTGGAGCTTTATTTAGTTCAAGAAGCGTTATCCATAACCGAGTTCAAAGGGATATTTGGAAGTAATGTGTTCACAAACCAGTTCTTCATGGTAATCCTTCGTCAAGTTGGATTTGAAGATAAGCAAGACATTCGAAACAAATCCAGTTTTAGATCCAGCGTGAACCTCTGCCCTTTATCTAAGGGAACATCTAAGGGGCTCAAATTCCCCATCAGAATTTTCACACGTCTATATTTTTCCTTTGCTGTAGTACACATTGATTCATGTCTCGCCTAGATAAATAATTGGCCGATTTGAATTTCCCAAGAAATTAAATCTTTTCACTACAATATCGCTCCTTTCCATTAGAAACTTCCGTCCTTTATTATTTTTGATACAACGAAAATTCGTACCTTTTAATATTTCACAGAGAGCCCACTTGCTACCGCCAAACAATCCCTCATTCCTTAGATGATGTTATCCAAATTTGGCAAGAATTGTATCTTATACAAACAGTAAATAGATCGGCGTATAGTAGATTTGGTGAATGAATTTACGAACTGTTTTCTTTGGTGTTCTATTGGGCATCTTTTTCCCATGACTTGTCAGAACAGCTTCATCTTCTTGCCCCAGTTTTATTTAATACTCCAGTTGCAAGTGCTGTTCTTTGTAAAGTATTCTGACTTCTGACACTGTATTCCTTCCATTCTTCAAGACATCGAAGTCTTCTTTGAAGAACTTGTGACATTACAAACCATTTCTCTAGAATCACACTGCAGAGGTTTTCCTTGTTTACCAACAGCAGCTAGTAGTACAAGAATTACAATTGTAAATAGGAAAAATAGATTTAAAAGTATGTACCTACTTGGTCTCCATACTGCCTTCCATTTCAAAAGTGATGATGATATAACGATGAATTTTATATTTAAATAATATACTATCCATATACACGCTGTAGTAGTTCGACATTGCACACAAGACAAATTGAAGAGGCAAGTATGAATGCACTTCGGCGTTTCTGCTCGTAAAACACATTTTCTACCCCCACCCGTGGTGGAAGCGACCTCACACTTTCATGGTCCCCGAGACAAGTAAACCCAAACAACCTATACTCATTCCCTGGTGCATATATGACAATGACAGAAACAAACGTTTTGACAAGTATACCCGAAACAACTCCTTGGTAGGACGGTCCCATTAGCACCAGCTTCACATAATGTATTCTTAACGGGGAAAAAGCAAATTGCTTCAAAGTAAGGTGAAGTGATTTTCATAATGTTAGATGAAATGCATCTAAATTCAAAGGCAATTTACAAAGGGAGAAATATACTGGCAATGGTCACCCTCATATGTAACTATTATAGTACTATGCGGGTTATACCTAAGAATAGTTTTGACTTTATACATAAAGATACTACATAAAAGTTTATACAAAAATGATACTGGAGTAAAATTTTATTAAGATTTAACATTTGTAAAACATATTGATACTACTGTTAGTGTAGTGCATAAGAATCTGGGTTTTATTATTCGTAATTCATCCCGTTTCAGTAATCCAAGAATTTTGTTCACTTTATATAATTCATTTGTAAGAGCTAAACTCGGATATGTACCTATTATATGGAATCCTTATAGTGATAAATATCATTCAATTAATTCAAAGCAAATTTCTAAAGCATGTTTTTTAAAAAAAATCGTCTTCTTAACTTAATACCTTATGATACGTTGCTTTAAATATTTTAGTTTAAAAGTTTACCACACAGAAGGAATCGCTATTTATTACTTTTTCTTTACAAATTATTAATAAATGCAAATTATTTAAATCTAATAAAAACAATATGCTTTTATGTTCCCAACATTACACTAAACCGATTTCGTAATATTTTCTGGATTTCAAGGGTTAATAACGATTCATATAAATATTCTCCTATGCTTAGAATGCAGTCCTTATATAATGGAAATTAAATTAAATGGAGTTTTATTTATGAACTCTTTTAACTACTGTGGTCCTCAGCATCCCATTCTATATTTGACGTGAAAGACCGGTAATTTTGTTCAGAGGCCTCTTTATCAGGCTTGAGGTTCTTTTACGTGCCGTAAACCTACGACACGGAACCACCGGCTTTACTTCCCTTCCGAAGGAAGCCATGCTAAGGATTTTTACGCCCGAAAAAATCCGTCGCCTCCGCCGGGTTTGAACCCGCGTCCTCGAAAACTAGAGGCTAGCATGGTAATCACTACACCACGGAGGACTATCTTTTTTATAATTAATTACATCACTTAACTATTGATATAATCTTCTCTCTTAAGCAAATAATCGAAAAACTTAGAGAGTTCAACTTAGAAACACATATTCTCTTTATAGATTATAAGAAAGCCTTTGACAAGGTATACAGGAAAAAATTATGGGAAATATTAGAAAATAAAGCAGTACCAATACACTTAATAAATATAATTAGAAATTTATACGTGAAAACTAAAATTGTAATAAATAATCGAGAACCCATAATAGTTCTAAAAGGTGTTAGACAAAGTTGCCCAATGTCAATCACCCTTTTTAATCTGTATTTTGACGACATGATTAGATCATGGAAACAACAAACAGTAGGAGGGATTAATTTGGAGTCAAGAACAGTAAAGACAATGGTCTTCGCAGATGACCACATATTAATAGCGAAAAGCTAAGAGGAACTTCAAAGGATGACAAACCAAATTTAATATCAAAAACATACAGCATGGAAATTTCAACTGAAAAAACTAAAGTTATGGAATTTAAAGGTAATCACTCGGGCCGGTCTAAAATAATTATAGAAAATAAAAGCATAGAACAAGTGTCAATATTTAATTTTCTAGGATGTGAAATAACATATGGGTGCGAAATAGACAATAAAAAGTTAAATAAATGTAATTACATAACGGGAACTATAAAGAGAACACTAAAAAATAAAATTAGAAAAGATTCAATAATAAAACTGTATAAAGCAATGGCCATCCCCACAGTAACTTATGGGTCTGAAACATGGACAGTGACAGCTGAAAATAAAAGGAGGATACAGCTGCTGAAATGAAATTTCTCAGACCTGTAGCAGGATACACAAGACTGGATAAAAAACCAAACAATGAAATAAGGCAAAAGTTAAAAATAGAAGAATTAAATAAAGTAATAATAAAACATAGAATCAACTGGCAACAACATTTAGAAAGAATGTCATTAAATAGGATACCCCGAGCAACGTATAACTACAGACCGCAAGGATACAGAAACCCAGGGCGACCAGAAAAGATCTGGACACAACATTTTGGAGCAGGAACAGGCTAAACGGCCTAAAACCGTGGAGTAGAAGAACTATTGATACATTTAAATGAATCTTAATACTTTGTTTTATTCTTTAACCATTTATTACAAACTATACATTGACCAAATTATCATGTAGCAGCATTAGCACCTGTTTTGTTTTTTATTTATTTTTTGCAATTTGATTTATTGCGTCTTACTCTTACCTTGTGTTGTATTTTTAATGATTTGTAATTTTAATGATATTGTATATGGTTAAGTGAACATTGTAATTGGGAGAACCTGTAATGTTCATAAATAAATAAAAATGTTCGAAGGTTAGCAAATACACACTACGCAATTGGGTTGAATTTATTTACCAGTGTTCTTGGCAAACTTGGTTACAAGTTTTAGCATTGTCAGCATAATAACAAAACAAAGAAAATATAATACAATTAGTACACTTACAAATTCATCAATTCTAGGCAACTTACAACGCCCTGTAAAACCAAGTAGCAACACACCATACGTTAGTGTATGTAGGTTATGTTATAGCACATCAATTATAAACGGTTATTACACATGCTTAAATTATATTGCTGTCTTTCATTGTTTTGCATATTAACAAGCTTTTTAGTAGTATATACGCATTTTCTTTTTTATTGAGAGGGTAGCAGCAATTATAGAAGTGATATACTGTGCTTGTATGGCATTATTGAGCTGCTTCGACTCAACCAATACGGCGGCCATATTGTTTTTCTATTAAGGTCTGATATATTGCAGAGGGTCTTGGTATGATTAATATTATAATCAGTGCGTAGTTAGTGACTACGTAAATGAACGGCGTGCAAAGTTTGAACAGCTGCGAATATAAAAACAGGGCGTCAACGTACCAGATAGAATATAACTAACCTTCCCAATATATGTAACAGGCGAGTATTTAAGGAGTTACTGGTTATGAATGGGACCTAACAGAGGCGTCATTTAAGGGGGGCAGGGGGTCAATTGCGCCCCTGGGTTACAATAAATGATTAGGATATTGGTTATTGCTTTACGAAAAGGAAAATTACAACTGTATTTTTAATACAGATATTTCATTTTTTTAGATGTAAAAGATGGTTTTCTTTTAGGCTAAACGTGTCATTAAATTCGGAAAACTGCTTCAGGCAATCTTGCCCCGCCCCCAACAAGCAGAAATTGAAATGACGCTCCTGCAACCTAACAAGCTGAATATCACCAGATTATGGTGACTTGTCCCATAATAGTGGAAAAATTCAAAGTTGCGTTTTAATAACCTCTCGTATATTGTAACATCTATAACATAACCCCATAATATCCATGATGAGTCAAATACAAGTGTGTTTCATAACAATTGACCTAAGCTTCGGAAAAGCCGACGTTACGCTGAAAACATAACTAGAATATCCCTTACGTTTCAACGCCAATTCGGTGTTATTTCATGCTGTTGGCAATACTGAAATTAGCAAATGCGTGTTTTGTTTACTCTTGGTGAGTGCAGACTTTCTGCTGTTATTATAAACAAAGATTAGGATCGTGAAAAAAATTCTATTACTCCAAATACTGATTAAATAGTGTTTTAAAACATCTCAGAGCTTTAAAATAAGTCATTTTGATTTGCATTTCAGCTGTGTGTGCGCGGCCGCAAGGAGCAAATGACATCTGCAAACACTGATCTTGTGCCAGTAAAATGTGGCATTCGTTTAACTCCTCCTGCCTTAGTGGTTATATATAAGAATGCAGATGGAAAACTAAGGAAACGAATTATGCCTCTTCGTAACTTTCGACCAAATTCCAGCGTGAGCTTTGTAGCACAAGATTTAAAACAGAGACATAATCAACGTTTACAGAACGTAACGACGCTACAAATCGAAAAAATGCTACGTGTTATACAAGAGCATTTGAAAGGTGTAGAGGTGAACAAAGCTGTGGAGTCTGTAAATGCAGAGTTTACGATTGGTTCAGATGAAGACCTAAATAAACTGGGCAGTGATGAAGTGCAGCGCAAAAAACACATCATGGACGAAACATTTAATAAAAACTGTATTAAGCCAGGGGATGCTGAATTTATTTACGACAAAAGAGTAGATTTCGACTCCAATGTACTTCAGAAAATTGAATCTGAGTGGGATAATGAAGAAAAGGACGATTTTTGGAACTAATTCTGAGTAGGGTACTCTGAGGTAACCCTTTTTAAACACACCCCTCCCGCTTTTCCCAAGACGAGTGCAGAGATGTTTACTTTTTCCAGATGTTGGTTCTAAATATACAAGGTACCTTTTGCATAACATGAAAAGAGAAACTACTTGTAGCAAAATCTGGAATTCTCAGGACACATTTAACATATTTCAGGTATAGGAAGCAGGAGAGCAGAATTTTAATCAAGGTACCTTCTAAAACATGACAGTGAACAAGGATTACAAATTACATTGTTTTGACAGCTGGTAGTCACTTACCATGACATTTATCTCTCTCTCTCTCTGTGCCTATATTAAATTATACTCAAAAGCAAAAATTATGCTACTGGAATAATTTAAACAAATAAATAAAAATTTTATTTACTGGTATGGTGTAATAACATTTTTTTTTTCTTTCCAATTTTGAACTTTGTAATTATGAGTGAAGTTAAAAATACAGTTGATGACTAAACTACATTTCAAATCATAGTAATGTGACCAATGAGTGAAATTTAAACCTCCATTCTTAGTGACAAAGAAATACTAGAATTGTGTGGATTTTTGACACAATAACTTCTTTGTTGTCTGGATATTATAATAGGTATATAAATCATCTGCTTAGAATTATAACACTATGTGTGCAATAGTTCACTTTTTTCCAGCATAATTCAGACCACAAATACCATAAAAAGAAAGCTTATTTTAAATAAATTGTGTTTTAGAGATCTACATTTTTTTGTCTATCCCTTATCGTTTACCAGTTATAGAAGATTATACAAAACTCCTTCCGAATGAAGACTTCATAGGCTATTCCCTAAAAATTCAAGATATACATCTTATTTTTCATATAAGGTATATTAAACAAAATTGTTAGCCATTTTTTTTAGAAAATAAAAAATTTCAAAAAATGTTCCATGTTATGGGTAGTTTGAGATGGGGGGGGATTTTGTTAAAAATATTCGTGTCACATCTTGTCAAGTTTGGTATTAAACCGCTTTCTTGTTTTATGCTGTTCGCAGATACACACATGGACATTTTTCCAAAAATCCTTTACTTGGATTCAGGGGGCCTCAAAACATGTATTTACGATGACATTTCTGTATCAAATTTTTGGGTGGACTGCATTACATCCCCTACTCACTATATATATTAGAGAAAGTAAAAAGAATTGTCATTGAAAGTACCTATGTATTTTGGAATGTGGATGAATTTGCAACGAAATCCAGAAGATAATTTTCCTGTTTTATAATACTGAACAATAGACTGCACCCTTGAGTTGGCTTTTATATGAGTTTACAAGAAGTCATGTTTAAAACTATGGCAATCCTGCTTCCACGTCATTGTAAGTGTAAAAAGAGGGGATTCTGGAGGAAGTTAAACATAACTATTTTAATTTGAATAAACTGAGCAATGTAGTATTAAGTGCTCCTACACATGTACACGAAAGCCATAATTTCATGTTATAATATATTCATACTTTGTTAGTTAAAAATAAAGATAATGCATCAGAATTTGTTATAGTGATGCCAAATGACAGCATACCTTTCCTAATAGGAAAACTATATCCTGCACAAGTATGATTTCACATTCATAATTCCCTGTTTTTCTTAAAATATGTTTACTTCCTCTCCCACTACCTAAGATCGAGGATTGTTTCAGAAAGCAGTGCTTAGGGAGCTACACATTTTTCCAAATGTAAATATTTTCTCCAACCACAAATTCCGTTTTTTCTGTAATGTTTTGTTTTAGTAGTTTCAGATCTCTGTTAATGGTGTTTGTAATTTTTACTTTCTCTACTATGTAGGGGAAGTATTGCATTCCACTCAAAAATTCGATACTGAGATTTCACAGGAAATATATGTTTTGAGCCCTCCTGAAGCCAAAAAGTATTTTTGGAAACACGTCCATGTGTGTGAACAGCATAACTTAGAAACGAACAGTCGGATAAACACCAAACTTGGTATTTAGGTTAAATATCTTCCAGAGATGCGACACGAAGGTTTTCAGGAAAATCCCCCCACCCCAGAGTACCTTTTACATGGAACATTTTTCGAAAATTTTTATTTTCTCAAAAACGGCTCTAACGATTTTGATTAAAGTATCATATGTTTAAGACATTTTTATGGCAAATAAAATGTATATCTTGAATTTTCTGGGAATGTCTCCAAAAGTATTCTTCATTGTGAACGTCTTTTGCATATGGTAAACAAATAAGAGATACACAAAATTTTACTACACAAAAAATGTAAATCACCTTAAAATACACAATTTATGTCATATACATTTTTTTGCTGAGTGAACCATTTTCGAGATATTGCTTGTTATTCCCTTAAATTTTCCAATACTTTTTCTCAAATAGAAATTCGTTATTCATTTTTTTTTGTCTGGAATGTGCAAAGAGTATTAATCTGTAGGAAAGAGAATAGTGCTGCACATAGCAACCAGCTATTAAGAGATATGTATGTGCTTAAAGGCTACTGTATTTCTATATTGCCCTTGCAAATATATATTCCCCTTACATCTACAAGAAAATTAGCAATAAGATAGAGTCTGCAAATGTTTATCTCGATTAACATGAAGTAGATGGAAAATAAGCATTTGTACAAGAGTAGAGAAAGTCATGTGAGTGTAACACATCAGATTTTTGGAAGGAGCAACACATATTCACATTTCCAATTTTGAAATCCTGCCAGTGACATCAGAAGTTTGTCCAATTACCATGAGAGGTCAAGCCGGAGTGAGTAGCACCAGAAACATGTCTTCTGTTTTTTAAACAGTAAGTGATATAGAGTTTCAAAATCGCCAGGATGCTTGAATCAGATGAGGTTTAATGCACACCATGGTAGCTCAAGCAGATTCAAAGATTCCATGGTTCCATTCCTGGCAATGGCATTGAATTTTTCAAATCTGAATTCAACATCCCAAAAAGGATCATTCTTGTAAAAAGATCCACGTGTCTGTCTGGGAACCGCATCACTCAGATATATAGAGTTGAATAAACATTGAATTTCATTAGAAGACGAAATGAGTCAAAATAAGCTCTTATAGTTTCACTAATTTAGGTTATTACCTAGAGCATGTTGTAGGGTGTCTGTTCATCCTCTAGTAGCAACTTGACAAACTTGTAGTTAGCGTTATCTTATACATTTGTTTCAAATTCCATGGTGGTGTATGCTTTTAATTAATTAAATGTACCCCTTCTTGTAAATCAAGGGCTATCTTTCCAAAAAATAATGGGCCACAACGGATTTGTGTATTTCCTGTTTCTCACATATTCTTTAAATTATATTCAAACCCACTCGTGGCCTCTCTCTACTGCGCAAGACAGCCGGCAATCGCCAGGGAAATTACGTTGGCAGAGGCGGACTAAAATCCTTACCTTATAATAGATGCTGGAAATGTTGACCTTCTGCTCTCAAACAGGCAGCACATCTCATGTAAATATTCTTGCTCAGCAGCAGGAATTCTTTGTGATGAAATGCCTCATTATGATCAGAAAATTGGAGTGTGGTGTGCGATAAGTGTTAGAAGAATAATAGGGTCCATAGTCTTTGATGAAACAATAAATGCAGAGCGATATCAGAGGTTAATTCTGAGGGCATTTTGCAATTGCTTAACAGAAGAAGAGAAATCGTATGGTTGGTTCCAGCAAGATTTTACAACAGCACACATGGCTGCTAAGACGGTGTTTGGTGACAGAATAATTAGTGTTGATTTATGGCCCCCTCATTCTCCTGACCTAACAAGTTGTGATTTTTATTTATGGGGTTCTTTAAAAGACAAAGTGTATCGTTCCAATCATCGCACACTACAGGAACTTAGAGAAAACGTTGTGCAAGAAATCACAAGAATTCCTGCTGCTGAGCTTCAGAGAGTGAGCGAGAATATTCACACGAGATATGCTGCCTGTTTGAGAGCAGGTGGTCAACATTTCCAGCATCTATTATAAAGTACGGATTTTAGTCCACCTCTGCCGGCTGTCTTGCGCAGTAGACAGGCCATGAGTGGGTTCGAATATAATTTAACTACCCTATACTTACCTATAGTAAGTAGTGGAAGTATTGCAATCAACCTAAAGATTTGATACAGAGATTTCAAGAGAATTGCATGTTTTGAGACTCCTCAAATCAGAAAAAAAGAATCTATATAAAACAATAAATACAAAACTAGAAAAAGGTATTTGTGTGTGTGAACAGCGCAACTCAAAAAATGAATATCAAACTTGATTAATAGAATTCAGCATCTTCCAGGGTTGCGACATGATTTTCAAGGAAAGTGCCCCTCCCCAAATTGCCATTAACATTGAAAATTTTTTGTTATTTTTAATTTTCTCCAAAATGGCTCTTAACCATTTTGATAAAAATACCATATATTTAAGATATTTACACGAAAAATAAAACGTCTATCTTGAATTTTCGGGAATAGTCTGTGAAGTCCTCTTCATTGTGAATAATTTTTGTATAATTGGTAAATTTAATTTTTTGTGTAGTACATTTTCGCCTATTGTTTAACATTTACCAGTTATACAAGATTATACAAAATTACTTTTTGAATGAAGAGGACTTCACAGGCTATTCCCTGAAAACTCAAGATACACATTTTATTTATCATGTAAATATCTTTAATACAGGGTATTTTAATCTAAATCATTAGAGTGATTTTTTAGAAAATAAAAAATTTCAAGAGATGTTGCACATAAACACGGGTTGGAGGATTTTCTTGAAAATCTTCATGTTACATCTCTGGAAGGTACTGAGCCTAAATACAAAGTTTGGTATTTATCTGACTTTTCATTTTTGAGCTATGCTGTTCACAGAAGTTATACACACATACGTATGGACCTTTATCTATAAATGCTTTATTTGGATTTAAGGGGCCTCAAAAAATGTATTTCCATTGAAATCTAGTATCAAATTTTTGGGTGGAATGTAATACCTTCTCTCTACTATGCACATGGTGTAAAAAGTAATAAATGAGGTGGCTAGAGAAAAGTCGTGTGAATGAAACATGCAAGATTTTTCTTTAATCAACTGCCTTCTCAAATATCTTATTTCAGAACATTCAAATAAAATATGAAGGGTATTTTCAGTGCACCTACATAATTGACATAACCATTCTAAGTTTCTTCTAGTTACTTTTAGCCTACTAATTCCTAATCTAAACCTTCTCTTTCTAAAATCTGATGTGCCACGTTCACACGAATTTCACTTCCCATTACACTCTAACATAATCCCTTACGTATTATACTATCCATATAAAAACGTGATTAGTCTTCTATCCATGTAACGTTACAATTATTTACTATAAATAATCTCAAACTAAAAATGGACTTGGTTGCATTCGTAATGCAGAAAACAAAATTGTTGGCGTGTGGTAAGTCGGTCACTAATGAAGTCTTGCGGGAGAAAAATAAGAGTGTCACATAAAACACTTTATAAACACTATATGACAATTCAGCTTGGGAAAATGGTAACAACAAATATTTAAAAAAACAGCTAATGCTACAAGAAAGTTTTGCCTGTCTTATGTTTTACCAGTTGTACAAAATTGTATAAATTTCTTTTGGAATGAAGAGAACTTCACAGGCTTTTCGCAGAAAATTTAAGATACATATTTTATTAGCCATGAAAATGTTTAACATATGGTATTATAACCAAAACTCTTTGCACCATTTTTGAGGAAATGAAAAATAACTTCAAGAGGTAGGGTTTCAGTGGATCGCAAAACATATTTCTGTTGAAATCTCAATATCAAATTTCTGGTTGGAGATAGTTAAAATTCTCAACCCTAATGTCCCAGATTCAATTTCCAACTGGAGCAGGGAATTTTTTTTAAACAGAATAATTCCTTAACAATGTCTGGAAGTGAATATGAAAGTAATAAAGCCCAGCATCAAAAAACCTACACCTTAGTTGTCTCTCAGTCAACAAGCACAGAAGTAAAAAAGGAAACGGGCTACACATATAAAAAAAATTAATAAATAAAAGGTTAAAATTATGTTTTTATCATCTTATAGTAAATACTGAAATTGTTGCAGTACCTATCACCTTAACCTGGTATAAGGATATGAAATAGATCTTTTTTTTTTTTAAAGAACTGTTTTCACAATATGAAACTATCAAAAAGTATTAACTTCTCACTTTATTTTGAGTATACAAATATAGAAATAAGTGTTAATACAGTTCAATGTAAAAGTTTTTCTCAAAGTATCCAACATGATTCTCATGTTAACAAGAAATGACATTTTTGTGGTTATTTTACATTTTCAACTTTGTAACCTAACCTACTTCCTAAAATAACAGTATGTAATGAGATCACATTTCCAGTTCTTTTGTGATTTGCTGGAAATTTCATTAGCACCTACACATACATACATACATACATACTTAGTGCTTGAAGTGGATCGAGATGGCATCATCCTACTTTAATATAATTCTCACTGTGAAGGCTCCGATGGCCAATGTGAATGTCAATTCGATCTTCCAGTGTGGACTGCCCAAGAATGGGCATAAATCAGCTGGAAGACCAAGACAATACTGAGAGTGTCTTTCAAAATTCACTTCAAACTTTGAAGAATTATAAAAATTGCTTTTGTTTGGCAAACAACAGGATCAACTTTTTTTCCATCCATAATTATAATTTTGTTTAAATTAAACATTATTTTTCTAGACCAAAAAAGCAGAATTTTTTTCTTAATTGTAGAGTTAATGCAAGTAGTTCGATACTGGGGTTTTGTTCAGACTGCTAAGTCCGCTGGTTGAGATGGTGTGTTTATAAGAAATTGGAACAGTTTTGACCCAAAGTTATATTTAGGGCTATTTTCAAGTGTTAAAGCTTGATCAATCCACTTTGTGCTTGGAAGGAATGTTAAGGTTAGGAGAAGCTGGTGACATGAGGCCGAAAGTTAGTGCTCCTGCGAGTGGTTCAATGTGCCAAGCGCAAAATCGATCCCCAAAACTGTTTCAATTTCTGAGCATACTACCAGTGTTGCTTATAAGAATAGAAATGATTATGAAACATTTCCTTAAGCTATGAAAGCACTACATTCAATAGCTTGATACGGTAATTTGTATCACAAATTACTTAAATGTAAATAATGATTGTAATATGAATATGTATTTTTGTGTGACATTGATTTCAGAGGTTTATTAATTGTAATTATTATTGGTAAATAATAATATACGGCTTTACTGAAACTGTCAATAATAGCGCAATAATGCAGCGATGGGGTGAGTTGTTTATCATTACCGGGAACAAGGAAGTTACGTAATGTTTCGCGCCTTTTCGGTAGAACCTTCTAGAATATTTCCTAAAGCATATGTATTCGTGGTTTTCATTGGATATTAAAATAGACGCTAATGTTGGCGCATTTTATTAGCCAATAGCAGTTCATTTATAATCTTTAGGCATGTCGAGGAGTGGGAGTATATAAGCCAGGTCCGAGGTAGATCGCCCCGCAGTTCAACAAAATTCTCAATACCTTGCACGTCGGTCGCCCAGTTCATCAAAATTTCTAGCACGCTGTCTTCAGTTCGTCATAAGTTACGCGCAGCAAAATTACGAGAATCTAAAGTATTATACAGTTAAATATACACAAAGTTGAAGTACGTGAGTTAAAAGTGAGAAGTTATTACAAACAGTTTCAGTTTGGCGAGTATTTACATCAATATGTAAAAGTGTTAGTGAACGTGTTCGACAATAAAACATTATAAAACAAATTTCTTCACTAGTAATTTTTGGATAAAAGATTCCTTTCCGATTCACAACCTGCACAGAGATAAATGTTCTACCAAGATAAGATGATAGCTAGCCGGAGGACAATATACGAAACTTAAAAATTATTTCAAAACTGATGCAAATTGCTACGCCAGATGGAGCTACAAACCAAACCAACGAATGACGTCACAAGATGGCTTCAACACACGTGATGTAAACAAACATTTGTAAGAATCTCATCGCAAATTGGCTCCACAACGTGTGGCTAACAAATACAAAACACAAATATTACGTAAGAAACATTTTCCATCGCAAATTGCCGCACCAACGTGGGGCTTAAAAAAATATACATTTGTTCTCTTGCAAGCTTACTGCTCCCTGCCACTAAAATGCCATGCTTTCAATGCACATTTGTTGACTACACCATCAACAGTGCTGTTAGTATCACCAACCTATTGTATTTTAAAGTTAGGTTTCTGTGGCCCATCCCATATATGAGTGTTAAAATGAAAATACAGGAATTAAATAGAAGAATATATATACAAATCTTATTAAAGAAAATTAAAATAACAGTGCAGTAAGTACAAGACTATTCTGTTATTAAAATATACATTAGATTTGTGTAAAATCACTAGGAAAAGAGGTCATGCTAATACAAACTGCAATAAAAGTGAAGGAAATGTAAATTACAGTAAAGTCATCAAATGACGAATGAATGTGTGTTGCATACTGGTACCAAGGTATTTAAAAAGCATGAGCAAATATATTCACTTAATGTTTACGATTAACATAAAAATCAGAAACTCTTAGAAAATGGAATTTCAGCTGGATATTTCACTTTCTATTTATCACTATAGCAATAACAGTATATATAGAATTGCTATGTCATCTCCAGCTTACATGTCCAGAAGAGATTTATCAAATGCACATCCTTTTTCATGGTCTGTTGAAATAAATCCATGGCTGTTCAACAATATATGTATGGTAGAATGACAAGCATTCCAAATACAGAATCCTGTATTTTGCTCCTGAGATTTCAATTTTTGTTTTATTATATAATACCACCAACATTCCATTAGACAATACCTTGAACAAAAATGTCAAAAACTTCACTGAGGGTAAAATGGGAATACTGAAATAGAATTTGATTTGTCTATACTCAAGTGCTTATGACAGAAAATGTAATTTTATGACCATACAATCAATTCAATGCCTTTCTCATGACTTTCACACCCACTTGGTGAACTTATGACTGGTAAACATCCTGTTAGTATTAATGTTTTTTTATCTTAGGTCTGCATTGTATTATGCACTCCATACTACTGTCTAACCAAGTTTGGGCAGATAATTTTTAGAATATGAAGTTCTAGAGAGAGTTCTCTTTCTTAGAATCAGCATCATATAACGCAGGAGCACAGGTTACTCACTTCTTCTATATGGCTAATAATGATGAAATAATCACGTGAATGTTGCTTGGTTTGACCAACCATTGGCAAAGCATTTGAAGACCACCAAGCTGGGGTAGTTCATTATATAGCATAAGTTGCTTGACTACTGAAGCTCCCATCAACTTTTATGGAGACATTTTCCCTTGTTCAAATCACTGATGCATCATCAATTCTTTGTGTAATGGTATCACAGCTATTTATACTTCAGCTAGTTAATATGGATATTTCTAACACTGAAGTGTTTGAGTTATAGAAAATATGGTACAAATGCATAAACTGTGATAGAGAGCACTATTTCTATGAAATGCAAGACATGAAGTTTGTAACTCAATGAAAGTTGTGCTCAAAATATTGGAGAGTGAATCAGGATTGATATATCCCACCAACACAACAGTTGATATTTTGCCATGGAGTTCACTCTATACTGTATAGTATACAGTATCACTGTAAGTAGTGATTGTACAGAGTTTTAAACCTGTCATGTGCAGATATGTGAACGAAATACTCAAAGCAATTGCTTTCTTATGCCAATGCTATTTTAGGGATCTATAAGAAGGTGAAAAGGGTATTTCATAATACTTCTACACGATCCTAAATTTTCCTGGTGCAATAGACACCACTGGTTGTATTCATTTCATCCTTGGAGGATGCAATGCAAAACGCCATATTTATCCCTGAACATAAAAAAATAATGAACTAATCACGAATATTGCAGCCAGTGGTCAGGTTGACAGTTTTATTTTGACAAGTCAACTGAAAAAGAAGAAGACATGATTAGGTGACAATCACTGTTCAATGACACTTGAACTGTGGTAGTTTTGGGTCAGTATTAACAAAAATGCATGTGCTACTCCTCTTCTGCTCTTGAAGAGCAGAGAGATGTTCTGTTGCTAACCTTCACAAACGTTTGTTAGAAGTCATCATAGTTGATGCACCACCATTTTAATGTGATGGCAAAAACTGACAAAGTGTTAGTTTAGCATCCCTCAATTTCATCCAACATTTTGAGCATCAGCTGTTTTTAAAACTTCTATCGAGTCATACACTTCAGAGATGTGATTATTTTTAACCAAAATTATGCATTTGCCAATGATTGGTAAAACAGAGCATTAATGTATTACACGCCCCCTATTAATGTTGCAAATCAAAACCCTGATATATGTAAATGGAAAAGCATGCAGCACCATTAAAAAAAACACACATCAGAGTAATAACAATGCAATAATCTGAATCCAACCAAAAACACAGTGATACAAAGATTGCCATTTGTTCTGGAAGTTGCTGGAAGTGTATGACATTTATATCTTGTGTTGTTTTCTGTTTAACAAGCTTGACTTTAGCAAGGAGGAAATCTCAGAAATCTGTTTACCACTTCAATGCTTGGGCACCATTACCCCAAAAGGTGCCATTTTCTCAAAGTTCTCTCTAGTTCTAAAATTTTAGGTACGCTATATATCCACAACACCAAACACAATGGTATATGTTATGTCTAGAACAAATAACCTTTTTATAATTCATTAATGTTAACAAGAAGTATAAAGTTTTTAACACTAATATCTCTTTTATACCCACTTCAAGCACTGAGCACACCACAATTTCATTCTCTCAAAAGGCATCTTATATCATAATTGTGCCCAAACTGACACACATTAAAAAGGCACTCCCACATACATATAGTGACTAAAATACGCAACAGAATTAACAAGGAAATCAGTTCATTACAATAAACATTTCAAACTCTTCTGTAAGGACATTCCTTTCATTGATCAACTACAAAAAAAAATATTTGGAAGTACTTGCAATCAAGAAGATGAACTTAAATCCGCAAGTGCTGCATGAAAAACATTATGCCCCAAAGATTAACATGCAGCTAATGCAGTTTTCAGTTATGGACTTCTACCCTTTTTCCTTGAAGAAACTATAACAGGAAGCATGACTTGCTCCAGAATAATTTTGTTCCACAGCTTCTTGTTACTGCTATGCCCTCTAATAAGCAGCATTTCATAAGAATGTACACTGCAAACATTGTTTGGATTTCTTACACAAAATTTTCAACATGTGGAACATTTCAGACTGGAATCCAGAATGTTCCAATGACAGACAACTTTGCTCCTCCAATAGTAAAAGTCCATGTGACTGTTTTCTTGGGGGAGAGGGGTACTTAAGAGATTATTTTTCCACAACATCTGCAAGATACAATGGTGTGAAACTCAGAAGACTTCTTTTTCAAGCTTGCAGTGAAATGTGCCATAAAGTAATCACTAGCATCAGTGTTCGCTGCAATGAAATGGTGGCCATAATGAGCATGTGCTGCATTAGAACAATGTTCCAGCGCTTCATCTTTTGTGGTATATGTTTGACATTTAATTCACAATGAAACTGATGGTGCATCATTTCATATGCCACCTACACTTACTGTGATACTACTATTAGTTTAAAAGCTGCTACAATTCCCTTTAAGTTGGATAATAGTATATTACACATTAAGGGAGAGAAACATGATTTTTCATTAGGTACATAATTAGAGCCGAGGGATTTATTCCTTGGGCTACAAATGTACTAAGGGGAAAATCTATTTTGATCCTGTGGTGTATATACTATTTTTTCCATGATTGGAGCTAAATTGTCATGTTTTATTTATTTTTATTGACTTTTGTTGGAAGTATTTCATTGAGGTGCTTTGGAAATATTGACAAGAGATAAGGGGCTTTGAAATGATTGTAGCAACAATGTTGTTTGTACAACTGCATTGTTTACATTATGAATTTAAATGCAAAATGGATCATTTTGAAGAATCGAAAGATATAATGTGTGCTGGTAGTGAGGTTAGTGGTATGTTACTGAAAAAATCCAGAAGATTATATTAAAGAGCATACACCCATTTAAAAAAAAAAAAAAAAAGTGTTTACTGAAGAATGTACAAATGTATCCAGAAAATGTCTTGTTGATTTATTTGACAGAATAAAGGAGAAATTACAAGTCTTCTATGATAATTGTACGGCCAGATGATGACATGTATTTGTTAAGGTAATTAGTATAATATTCATTAAGGTCATATTGCTATAGAAGTAGAGTTGTTAATATTTCTCTCCCTAAGGAGAAGATGCGATATTTCTGTCCCATTTTTGGTAATCTAGAAACTAACATTTAACTCCGATTGTAGAAAAAATATTTTCCCCCACAAGACTAATAGCTAGAACCTTTACTTCTATGTGGAGTTCTCAAACAAAACAAAACATTGCTACTATAAAAAAAAGGAGAGGGAGAGATAGAGAGAGAGAGAGAGAGAGAGAGAGAGAGAGAGAGAGAGAATCTCACATGATGATTGAATGCCCAAACTCAATTTTAACAAAAAAAAAAAAAAAAAAAAAAAAAAAAAAAAAAAAAAGTTAAAAGTTTAATTTCATCCAAAAAAGTAGAAGTTTTAACTTGGACAAGACTAAATGACATGCTATTTTGTTTATAAACATGGACAAATGTTGAACATTGTTTGTTAACAGGGTTTATTAACAAAGTTAATGAAAATGTCTTGGTGTGGATGCACCATAAAATGCTTTAAACATAAACCAATACAATATGCTTAACATAAGCACAAACAATACACTTGGACCAACACTAAATATTTGGTCATAACCATCACAGATATATGTATATTATATCACATGTATAACCCGTATCATCAACAATGTCCTCCCTGCAAGCTGTTGAGACGAACAAGGCCAAGGAATGAGAAGCTTTCACGAAGAATGACTCTGCGATTTCTCTCACGCTGATGTATAAAGATATGATCACTGACATTGAGATATCGTACCACAGACGTATAGCAGCTGATTTCTGATGTACTCTTCAGAGTGCCCGAGTTCGTACTGCATGTTGCCAGAGTATGGGGTGGTTCACCTGCCTTGCGGAGGTTGATCGTGAAGCTGTTTTGATGTTCAGATGTCAGGTAATACACCTAAAAACATGAAATGCTGTAATGTGTGATGGAAATAGAAGATATAGTTGCTGGTAAATGTGGAGGAACTTGAGAAGAGGATTAATGATGTAGGTATAAGATGATGATGATGCAGGTAATACGAGGCTCACTATTTAATTTTCTGGATTCATCTAATTGAAAAGCTGTGACTTACCAATAAAACAGTAATTAATTTTAGAAAGCCCAGATGTACTTATACAGGGTCTTTCGTAAGTAACAAATAATGTAAATAAAACTAAAATTAACTCATTTTTTAAAAAATTACTCAGACATGGCAAATTTAATATTTTAAAAGAAACATTCTATAAAAAAGAAACAACATTCTCAGCCATTATGGTGCAGGGTGCCATGTCATTGACAAAAATTTTAAATGGCAAAATATTTTTTAATTTTTTTTAGTTGCATGAACAATTTCATTTGTTTCCTACAAAAGGTTTGGTTGCTATGGGAACAGATCTCAGCACTTGATTACCTTTCATGGAGATTTTTGAAATGTGGAGTGTTTGTTATGAGGCCTGCCACACACATCTGTGACGTCACATGTGTAACGCACCTAGCACTAGCTACAGCAGTGTTATTCAGCCGCAGTACACAGGTTAATAGACCAATTGTTCGAAACTGACTGCTGAACATAATGTTTCCCTTGAAAGGTCAATTATTACAATAAGATAGGAACTGACACCACCCCAAACACATTATAATAGATCAAAGCGACGAAGGTTGAATATAATAATAATCAAATCATCATCAGAACATGTGAAGTAGTTATCTTTATGTTATTAGCACCACACTTTGGGTGCCAAACCTGAAGTTGTTGTAGCCCCACTGTTGGAGAGCCAAACTTGAAGGGGTTTTATTGTTGCTTTGTTGCACCACGTTTAGGCACCAATTTGAAGCTGTTTTAGACCATGCACATAATGGATGCCAATTTGCGGGAGATTGTTTTTTGGAGTGTTTGCCCCACGTACGATACAAACTTTACGGTGGCCTTCTCCCCACATTTAGTTTCTGGTGGCCTTCACCCCACGTTTAAAAATCAACTTTTTATTTTTAATGTTTATTTATGTATTATGCATCAGTAGTAATTTGTAAAGCATGTATCTCTTAGCAGAACTGATACGGCTAAAGAACAAGGCTTACACAAATTATAATTGTATTGTACTTTGTTTATTAATCCTTCACAAGATTAAATAACACTTCACTGATGTATCCTACTATAGAGCTGTGAGATTGTTATTTGCGCTTTTAACAGGTAAACTTTATATTATTCTCACCACGATAAAATTTCATGTCTCACAATTAACACGTACCGAAACTGCTCGGGTATGCAATCTTGTAACGTCTACCGCCTGAATTTGAATATTTCCTCTATTTCAAGTCTCTGATTGGCTAAGCCTACTCCAATAGAGTGCTTTTATTTAACTTAAGCTTTTTCTAGTTTTTGATTGGCTATTTATAAACTGTTTTAAATATTACATTATTATTGCTCCAAGAATTATTAGTAGCCTTTATTAAACTTCCTAATTTATTGTTGTCTCAAGGTTACCTCATTGTTAGCAACTTTCGGCTTTTACTTTGTAATTCTGTTTGCTACGGAAAGCTTCTATTTTCACAGCTCCTAGATTGTTACAACTACGTAATACATTCACATAACATTTTTATACATGTACATAATAAAAATAAACATAATACAATGACTGTTACATACACTTTATATATTATTATACACATATGGCTTTAAGGCGGGCTGTTGTATATTATATAATTAGACTGATATCATTTAAGTGTTAAAAATACTGCCTCACATTACATGACAAACATGGAGAGAATCACTGTTGTAAATATCATTATCTTGAGTTCACTGACTTTACGTACTGCTGGTAACTTATAGAGCACATGCAGGCGCACACAGCTTTGAAAAGGGTACAAAATAAATGACAAAGTTAAAGTTAACTTAACCTAAAAAACAGTTACAGGGTAATTTTCCCTTTACACAATATGCTAGAATGTAAAATGG
This sequence comes from Deroplatys truncata, assembly GCA_030765065.1. Classification (NCBI taxonomy): domain Eukaryota; kingdom Metazoa; phylum Arthropoda; class Insecta; order Mantodea; family Mantidae; genus Deroplatys; species Deroplatys truncata. The sequence continues at coordinate 19,006,028 of CM060985.1, read as the reverse complement.
AATTATGCACATTCCCTGAAGTTATAGAAATTGTTAGCACTGATTAAACATGGTGCACTGTAACAGTATTTATTCTCCACTTGTTCGTGTAAATGTGAGCGCCATAGCCTATTAATACTTCCTTTCACTTCAGAATGATGCAACTCCATCATTACACCTCACGCATTATTAACACTGTAGCATGACATTCCCTGATATTCCAAGAGCAAGTTTACCCTCAAATAACACTTAAAACTGGTACAATTAGTAACAATCTCAAGTGGGTTTGTTACTGTTTAATGACATACACACACTAGGACGCATTATTTGAGTGTTTTCACACCTGAACTCATCAACTGAATCGGCTGGATATTTACAAAGGTTCTGGGCCTGCTAATATCGAAGAGCTACAAATGAGGACCAGATATATACCACCAGCAGTGATTGAAAATGTTCAAAAAAAATCCATGCTTCCACTTTCCCAGATTGTAAATGGAGAGCATTTTGAACTCTATTACATAATCAGAGTTTCATTTGTTATAATAGTTGTGTAAATTGTGGAGAATTGCTAAACAAGCCAACAAACTGTTCCCATAGCAACTAAATCTTTTGTGTGAAAAAACGAAGTTGCTACTTAAAACTTTCGTCAATGAAGTCACACCCTGTACAATAATGGCTGAAAATTTTGTTTCTTCTTTGTAAAAATTGTCCTTTCAAAATATTAATTCTGACGTGTCCAAACATTTTTTTTTTAAATGAGTTAATCTTAGTTTTATTTCCATTATTCCTTACGTATGATAGATCCTGTATAGTATAGCATTAGGATAATTAAATTTGTATAATTATTTCATTATTCATTATTAATTCATACCTTTTTATCACTGAATTAACATAATACAGTTAAATCTGTCTTCAGCGGAATTGAACGGAACTCTCAAACATTTCCATTAAATATAGGTTTCCATTTAACGAAGGTAGGCCTAGGCTATTAACAAAACCAAACCATAAACATTCACCTATTTTCACCTTTGAAACACAATGATTTATTTGGTAAAGCACGGAGGATAGTCCAGTCCGGTCCCGTCCCGTCTCGTCACCAATTGCTATTTTCAGGTTCGTATCCTTAGATTATTGAAGGTAGTTTAGCAATCCAATCAGCAATGGTTTCAAATTTAACATCATTCGATTCACCACAAAGTTCGTTAAAAACTATCTGATGTCTTTTGCAGAAATTCTCCAAGTATCCATTAGATGCTTTGAATTCATCTTATCCAACTTTTCAGTTACCTTTTTAGCATATTCCTGCAACATAGGTCCAATATGCGGTGGTGCTTTGCCCTAACACTAACAAACCACTCCCACACTATTTCATTAATGTCCTGGTTTTCAGTTTTCCTAAGTTCTCTCTTTATTTTTCCATTAACACAATTTTCCCATTGCTTCAAAATTTCTGTTTTCTTCTTTAGAATCCCGTAAACTTTAGTTTTACCTGTGTTGAACACCTTCATGATTTGCTTTACACTCTATCGCGTTCACTAGCATAAGTCACTTTCACTCTCATGTTAAGATCTAGTGCAACTCTTGTTTTCGAAGCCATGGTGACTACTGCTGAACTAAATCATCAACCTATGTAAGTTTAGAAGTATACTGTTAAGAGCTGTATTTATGCTGTTTCACAAGTCATTAGAGCAGGAAACGGAAGAGACAAGAATAAAAGACAATCAGCAGTGCTTATTGTTAACTTAACTATACAGTGAACGATGAGTTTAACAGGTTTCTCAATATTCAGACCGTTATTAGTGCAGGCCCCTCCTAGACTAGTCAGATAGCAGCAAATTGGTCATGTTTCAACTTAACATCACATACTTACACTATATTCACTCTTAGGTTGATTTGTGGCAAAACAAACCCACGTGGTCAGTGCACCGTGTTGCAACACAGTAACAATGCGCCCCGAAAAGTAGTCCCATGCTAATCTCTGAATTTTAGAATAAATTTATCCTTAAATAGTATAATATTCTATACAAATACCTAAGGTTTTATTTAACGCTGATTTGTACCGTAAAAAAGAGCTACAAGTCCCATGATGCAATTTGTATGAGTCACCTGACATCCGGGTAGCGCAGAATATTGTTTACAGCCAGAAACGAGCAGTTGTGTTTAGTATCATGGAGGACAGTGAATTTGCCCATGTGTTTTCATTGAATTACATAAAGCATTAGCCGTGCAAACCATTGACTAGTGGTGAAAAAACAATAGTGTTGAATCTTTATTATAAGTTATGTGAGAAATATCCCAACACTTTCCGCAAAAGAAATGACGAATTTAACTTCTGAGTTCACCGGTGTTTCGAGTACAAGTATAAACAGTGCTAGTGCAGAAAAATCTGAAACGAGAAAAGTGGTTACACCCGGAAAAAAGAAAGAAAAAGAAAGCATATGAAATACGCGATGCAAGAATGTAGTGATATTGAGAAGAATGCAATTCATGTAACAGTGCACAATTTCTTTTTACTTTCTCTACTACGTATAGTAAGTAGGGGAAGTATTCCACCCAAAAATTCGATACCGAGATTTCACCGGAAATACATGTTTTGAGACTCCCTGAATCCAAAAAAAGCATTTTTGGAAACATGTCCGTGTCCGTGTGTGTGTGTGTGTGTGTGTGTGTGTGTCTGTGAACAGCATAACTCAGAAACGAACAGTCGGACAAACACCAAACTTGGTATTTAGGTTCAGTATCTTCCAGAGATGCGACACAAAGTTTTTCAAGAAAATTCCCCCACCCCAGACTACCCTTTACATGGAACATTTTTCGAAAATTTTAATTTTCTCAAAAATGGCTCTAACGATTTTGATTAAAATATCATATGTTTAAGATATTGTCAGGAGAAATTAAATGTATATCTCGAATTTTCTGGGAATGTCTCCAAAAGTATTCTTCATTGTGAACGACTTTTGCAAAACTGGTAAACCATAAGGGATAGACAAAATTTTACTACACAAAAAATGTAGATCGCGTTTAAATACACAATTTATGTTATATACATTTCTTTTGTTGAGTGAACCGTTTGAGATATTGCTTGTTATTCCCTTAAATTTTCCGATACTTATACTTTTTCTCAAATTCGTTATTCATTTTTTTATGTCCTGGACATGCAAAGAGAATGGAATGCGCCACATAGCAACCAGCGTTAAAATATTTGACTATCGCTTAAAACCTACCATATTCCCCTTGCATCTACAAGAAAATTACCAATAAGATTGACATCTCGATATCTCGATTAACATGAAGCATATGAAGAATAAGCGTTTGTGAAATTAATTTGTACAAGAGTAGAGAAAGTCATGTGAGTGTAACACATCAGATTTTTTAAAATGAGCCGCCAACAGTTAATAAAGTGCTGCTTCCAGAGAGCGAATAAATTAAGTTATTGCATACCTGTTACTTTATTTTTCGCTCATTTATTTTAGAATTAACTATTATTATATGTGCAAACGTTTGTTTTGTTATAACTATCAATCTTATCATCTTTAACCCTAAACAGAATATGCTAGTCACCGCACATGGTCTGAAAGTGTGACAGTATTTCTAGTGCGAATGGCGGAAGGATACATTATAATGGTGCACTGGTCACCTAGGGTTTGTTTTGACGCGGATCAACCCAAGAGTGAATGCAGTTTAGAGCAGACAATGCAGACTTTCACAGGGTGCCTGAAATTTTCTAAATTCTGCATTCCGGAACTGAAAAGTTTCTGTTAAAAGGCATACTTCGATTTCCATTGTTCTTTACTGTAATTATAAGTGAAAGGAAATCAAAAGGGACCAATAGAAAGCAAAACCAGCTTTAATTTGGTACCAAGAGCACTGAAATCCCAAAGCTGCAAATAAATTTTGTATGTCAACAAAAATCTGAAACAACACATTTAGCTAGAGTTTGCAAAATTTCAAAGCCATGTTATCTTAATCACAATGCTTGAAGATGGCTAAGCAATATTTATGAGATGATACATCATAGTACTTTAAACTAGTTATTACACAAATAATAACTGAGGATGTAAACCAAATCAGAGCTTCAAAGCTATTATAGGAGAAAGTATAGAATATTCCAAGTGAACTATCAATTATACAATGTAACAAAGGATTGTTGGCAATGTTAGAGGAAGCCACCCAACTTATTGTGTCGAAACACATAAATGAAGAAAGCTTAAACATCCATTATAGTATCACAAATTTTGAATTAAAAATTATCATCATACAGGAAAGTATCTGTGTTAATAAGTAAGATATTTGAAATATATTAGTTAATTTGGGGACTTGAAATTTTCCATTCCCATAAACTCTAGATATACACATGCATAAGTTGCACAAGAATAATATATTATGATACAAGTGCGATAAGCACATCTTCCCAGAACGAGCAAGAAGTTTGAAAAGATGATACAAAGTTGAGTGTTTTTACTTCCAAGTTTCTGCAAAGCACTTAACGTAAGTGTATTGCATACTATTTTTTGGTAGTAGTGAATAACAGAAATGCTTACACAAAAATAAAATGAATTACTGTCAGCTGTTCAAAAGCAATAACAAGGTCGGCCGTGCTAGCCTCTGTGAACTGCTGTCAAAGTGGTAGCGTTGACCAAGTCAACCGAAGGTGGTATGGCTTTATCTTTGTAGCAAATGGGACACTATTAACAGTGAAGAGTCAATTCATAAAATTATGAGTCAAAATGATATTCAAAGCCTTCACTTACATCAACATGGTCAAAAGATGGACGATCATTTTGAGGTTATCAAGACCTCATCATCAGCGGTTGAAAGATGACTGAATCACGCTCCAAAAACCCAGGAAAAGTTGATTGGAGACGAAAGTTACTAGCACTTACCCACACTTATTCAAGTTTTGGATCAGAGATGTGGACGACATATTGTTCCTAAGTCACAAATTGACACAGCTTTGGATCTGTTGAATAATCAAGATACCTCTATTAAGTTTACTATGGCAACAGAAGAAAACAGTTGTCTTCCTTTCTTGGATATAAAAATATCAAGAATTAATAATCAGTTAGAATATGGTATATATAGAAAACCTACCCTATTGACAATTTTCATTAAGAATAATTTTTGTAATCCTGCACAACATCAACATGCTGTTTTTCATAGCCTGATTCATAGACTTGTCAACTTACCATTGTCTAAACAAGAATATTGGAAAGAATTTCAACACATTCAACAGACAGCTTTAAACAATGGCTTTGATGCCAAGTTGATTAATAATATGGTTAAACGTTATAAATATAATAAACAATTGCAAGAGATCAGTACTCTTAACAACATCAAAGAACAGCCATCAGTGTTTAAAAAATGGACTTATCACCCTAAATTATTCAAGATATTTGAAAATATTTTTAAGACATATGGAATAAAGTTAGTTCCACAAAATAGATTCAGTATCAACATTTTGTTAAATAAGCCAAATGTCAACATCAAAGATAAGAAAAGTCTTTCTGGTATTTATAAAATAAAATGTGATCATTGTGATGAGTTTTACATTGAAAGAACAAAACGTAATCTCCTAATCCGTCTAAAAGAACATCAAAGAAATATAAATGATGATGATGATGAGATGGGGCTTAAGGGCCTTCAACTGCTAGGATTATTAGCGCCCTTACAGTGTATAAAATATAAAATTAAAAGTCAAAATCTAAAAAAAAAAAAAAAAAAAAAAAAAAAAAAAAAAAAAAAAAAAGAAAAGAAAGAAAAAAACACACACACAAACCCGCTTGGTCAAAAACACTAAAAAAAAAAAAAAAACACAACAGACCAAATACTAAATTCATGGTCGATAAAAGAATAAAACAACGTGTCAAGAACTGTAGAATGTGAAGGACATGAGTGCCATATGTCCACTGGGGAGGAGTGACCCCATTAAAAAGATATTATAAAATCAAAGAGCTAAAAGGTGCTCAGCGCATCAAATGCGACGGCTAAAACCAATGTCAGTGATAAAACGTAAAAGACATTCTACAGCATGCGCGTCATCTGCCTAAACGTTGGCTATGCCAACAGGCAGACCCATGCGAACGCGCAATGGAGTTAAAGCTTGACACTCCGTTAAAATGTGACGCACCGTTAATGGCATATCACAATGACCACACAGTGGTGCGGGGTCACCACTAACCAGGTATCTATGACTAAAAAGGCAATGTCCGATTCGTAGACGAGCTAAAATCACCTCTTCCCGACGAGAAGAACGAGAAGAGGTGCTCTAGATAAACGGGAGAGGTTAAACCTCCCGCAACTTGTTCCCCCGGAGGGCCGTCCACTCATCGCGCCAAAGCGAGAGGATACGGTAACGTAAAATAACAGATGAGGGAACAACAGAGGTAAAAAATCTGGAGGATAAAATCGCCGATTTGGCAGCGGCGTCGGCAGACTCGTTCCCTGAGATGCCCACTTGACCTGGAATCCACACGAAGGACACGCTGATGCCAGAAGCACCAAGAGGGTGGAGCAGGTCATGAATGCGCTGTACGAGCGGGTGGTAAGTGTACAGCGCGTTAATACTCTGAAGGACACTCAAGAGTCCGTACAAACAACACAACGCCGTAAGACGTGCCGCTGAATGTATAAAACACATTGATAGATACTAAAAAGTTCGGCGGTATAAATCGAACATTGCCCGGGTAAACGAAAAGTAAAACTATGTGCGCCAAAAACAAAGGCACATCCTACTCCAACATCAGTCTTAGACCCATCAGCATAAATAAAATGACAGTCCCCGAATTGCGCCTGTAGTTCTAAAAATGCGGATCTAAGGACTGAAGCAGGGGTCACATTCTTCAGCATCAACGTTAATCCAAGGTGACAGTGGGCCTCAGCGTGCGACCAAGGAGGAAAACGTGTTTCCCCACGAGGAAGGGCCGGCGCTGGCGTAACGTCCAAATGCCGAAGGAGCTGTCGAAATCGAACCTCTGGAGGGAGCAATGCAGAGGAGCTAATTAAATAGTGGCGATCACGCGACTCCTCGAAAAGCAACTCAAAGGACGGGTGGTCAGGCAAACTTGAGACTCGACAGGCATAGCTGCACAAAAGCATCTCACGCCGGAAGGACAACGGAGGCTCTGCAGCTTCAGCATACAGACTGGGAACAGGGCTGGTTGGAAAGGCCCCCGTAGCAACTCTTATGCCACGATGGTGAATGGCATTCAATCAACGTAACACAGATGTACGTGCCGACGAATAAACAATGCACCCGTAATCAAGCTTGGATTCGGACCAAAGAGCGATAAAGGCGAAGGACGGTCCGATCAGCTCCCCAGGATGTGCCACTTAAAACACGTAAACGATTAAGAGAACGGCCACACTTTGCTTTTAAAAAGGAAATGTGCGAAGTCCAACACAACTTCCTATCAAAGATCAACCCCAAAAATTTCACCTCGTTGCAAACGGAAGTATCTCCGGCCCAAGATGGAGAGAGGGCGGAGGGAAATACTTCCGGCGCCAGAAGTTGATGCAGACGGATTTCTCGGCGGAGAAATTAAAGCCGTTGGCGTTACTCCAGGCGTGGAGGCGGTCGATACAGCTCTGGAGACGGCGTTCGAGCAGACAGGTCCGCCGTGAACTGCAATATATCGCAAAATCGTCAACAAAAAGGGACGATGAAATGCCAGGTGGAATACAATCAACAATGGGGTTGATAGCAATCGCAAAAAGTGAGACACTGAGTACAGAGCCCTGAGGTACACCGTTCTCTTGAATAAAACTACTGGATAAAACCGAGCCCACACGTACACGAAAGACGCGATCCGTTATAAGCTCCCTAAGAAATATGGGAAGACGACCGCGGAAATTCCATGCATGGAGTCTACGTAAAATGCCGCCCCTCCAACAAGTGTCATAAGCTTTCTCCAGGTCAAAAAATACAGCCAGTTTGACACTTTCTCAGAAATCCGTTCATAATACGCGTCGACAGAGACACCAGATGGTCGACGGTAGAGCGATGGCGACGAAATCCGCACTGAGCGTTCGCCAGAAGTTTCTGAGACTCAAGCCACCATGTCAACCGCCCGTTGATCATTCGCTCCATCACCTTGCAAAGACAACTGGTGAGGGAGATAGGGCGGTAGCTGGAAGGTAGTTGGCGATCCTTCACAGGCTTAAGTATAGGGACAATGGTGGCTTCGCGCCAAACGGAAGGAAAAAGGCCGTCTTGCCAAATACGGTTATAGACCTGTAAGAGAAAGAGTTTAGCAATTAATGCTTTCATATCTATTTGGCGTAAACATATTAAACTTACTATAAATCCAACAATTAATCTAATAGATAATCAAAACATATTAATTAATACTCCAACACCAATTAAATATTCAAATACTCGCAACAAACCATAATCCCCTAATTTTATCGGCTGAAAGCTTCTTTAACAGCAGGACATGAATGCCGTCCGGCCCAGGAGCAGAGTGCCTAGAGCAATGGAGGGCGTGCTCCAGCTCCCGCATTGTGAAAGGTGCATTATAAGACTCGGTATTAGCAGACCGAAAATTGTAGGTTTCCGAATCCAGCCGGTCTTTGAGATTGCGAAAGCCGGCGGAATAATGGGCAGAATTGGAAACCGCCTCAAAGGCAGCACCCAGAGTGTTAGCAATGGCAGCCGGATCCACTATGGTGGCATTGGAAACCTGAAGGCCAGACAAAGTACAATGCGACACTTTACCGGAGAAGCGACGAAGTTTATCCCAAACAACAGAGGAAGGTGTGAAGCGATTAAAAGACTCGACAAAACGAGTCCAAGATGCCTTCTTGCTATCCTGAATAATGCGACGAGTCCTTGAACTGATAAAAAATGTCGGAAAGAAGAGTTCCCCTCGCACAAGCCCTTGGCGAACCCCACAGGGGGTGATGGACATTAAAATCTCCCAACACAAGAAATGGTGTTGGGAGAGCGGACAGGAGATCTTTAACGTCCGCGTGAGCGAGGGGAGACGATGGAGGTGAATACACAGTGCAAAGAGAAAAGAAAAAGCCGGGTAAGTGAAGTCGAACGGCAACAGCTTGCAAGTCGGACGTAAGTGAGAAAGTTTGAAAATGAACGTTGTTACGCACTAACATCATGACACTCCATGAGCAGGAGTACCCTCCTCCGGTTCAAGATCGTAGCGAACCGGAGTATACCCTCGGAGATCAAAAGGATCGTGAAGGCGAAGTTTAGTTTCCTGCAAACACTCGGCCATAGGTGAATGGGAACGCAATAAATGTTGCAACTCCGCCCTATGCGATCGTACACCACGTAAATTTCAGGTCAGGATAGCCATCAAGAAAAGGGATAAACTTCTTACTTAGAAGGGCGGCTCAAAATAACTTTGTGCTTAACCTTGGGGCTCGGGCTTTAGGTATGGAGTTGTTCAGACTCCATAAGCTCCTCGAAGGGAGGGCCCACGCGCTCAGTGCCAGAAACCGATTCAAGCGCCGTGAATCGGTTTTTGGTGGCAATGGGTGAAGGTGGCCGCTGAACGCGGCTTGTCCCAGGAGCATCCTTGTACTGCGACCTTCGAGGAGGAGAAGGTGAACTTTTCTTACCGCGCGCACGCGGAGGGTCTTTCAAAAAATCTTCCTTGCGTAGCCTCTGTTTCGGTTTCTTGTCAGCGCCTTGCGACTTCATAACCTGTGGACCAGCTTTAGATGGTTTGCTAACTGTGGCTGAAATTGACGGCCGGATGGTCCAGGTCTGTGTTTCGGCATCCTTCCGGGGTACTGGCGAGGCAACAACAGAACTAAATGTACCAGATCGCAGGAGCGAAGGCTGACGCGCATGGTAACGCCTCCGGGCTTCAGCGAAGGAGAGTTTCTCCTTTACCCGGATCTCCTGGATCGCCTTCTCGTCCAAGTACCGCAGACAGTCGGCAAATGACGCAGAATGAGACCCTTTACAATTAACGCAGACGGGTCCGGATGAACAGGTACCTTCGTGTGACGGCTGGCTACATGAGGCACAGATGGATACGGCACTTTTACATGAGACTTGCGTATGCCCAAAACGTTGGCATTTAAAACAACGCAGAGGTCTAGGAATATAGGGCCTCACCGCTATACGTTCGTACCCTGCCAAAATACTAGTGGGCAGATCGACGCCATCGAACGTGAAAAACAGGGTACGAGTCGGTACCAACACTCCGTCACGTTTAGCCTGCACTCGATGAACCGCTGTAACCTTTTGGTCGGAAAGATATTCGACCAGTTCATCGTTAGATATTCCGTCAAGGCTGTGAGTGGTGACGACGCCTCGACAGGAATTCAAGGTGAGGTGCTTCTCAACACGGATAGGATAACCGTGGAGAAGCGTGGCGCGTAACAAGGACTTACTTTGTTGTTCGGACTTGCTATAAACCAACAAAAAACCATTCCGAAGACGAGTGCAGGCTTGAACAGAACCAGCAATAGTATCAATCCCCTTTTGAATAACAAAAGGGTTCACCTTCTCAAAAGATTGGCCTTCCTCTGTTCGGCTAATTACTAAGTAACAACCAGATGTCGGTGGTGCTACTTCTGTTGCAAAGACTTTTCGACGCTTGTTATTAATGGAGAAAGGGTGCTCCATAGCAAAAGGAATCCTCCACCATTGCAACCGTCTCCGACCTCGGGCTGTGACTTCCTGGGTGTTACCCCGGCTTGGGTAAGTGGCCTATCTATACCTATCTCACCCCAGGGTCACACCTCCCAGAACATAGACAGAGGGACCTAATCGCCGTCAGAAGTCAGCAGCTCATGCAATGCCCCCCGTGGGACTGCAGTTGAACAGCGAATACGATCACAAACCCTACATGACGACCCCGGGTGGTGGGGGATGACGCCATTACCCACTCACCCAGCTGCACACCTCGTGCGCGGGTATCCATCAGGCTGTGTCCACAGAGGATTACAATAAAAGGTTAAAAGAAACTATAAGTGTGTGGGTGTTTTGCACTCAAGGTAGGCCGGCGGAGAAGGAAAAGAGATGTGTAAATGAATGGAAGTGGTGCGAAATGTGCATAAATAGGAGAGAATAAAGAAACAATGGCGAGGGCGTCATGGAATGAAATGCACAGAACGCACGAGAGCCTACCTTGAGTCCCCCGGTCATGAGAACAAACCCACCTCGACCGGACGGGGATGAAGATGGCGATGAGTGGCTCGGGAACCCCCGGGTATGCCAACACCCGTACTCACATAAGGTGAGCCCCTGGGGGGACGAGAGCCTACCTTGAGTCCCCCGGTCATGAGAACAAACCCACCTCGACCGGACGGGGATGAAGATGGCGATGAGTGGCTTGGGAACCCCCGGGTACGCCAACACCCATACTCACATTAGGTGAGGGGAAGAAATATAAAACTAAAACAAACTGATAAATCAGATGTGTCACACCATTTTTGGAACAAACCACATGAAATTGGTCAAGATATTGAACTGTTAAAATCCATACATAATTCATCAATGCTGGATGCTTAGGAAAAATTATTCATTATTAAAAATAATTCACAAGTTTTAAACTTTGAAATTCCGCCGTTGAATGACGTCACCCGCCTTCTGGTTCAATCACAGAAGACATCAGACCAATATGGAGTCCATCCTACTTCAAGTTCCACTACACAACAAGAGAGGTCAGTACAGCAGCCTTCAGCAGTTACGCAAACTACCACTGAAGTCCTACCAGTCGACTACTTGGGTACACATTTCCTGGGTTTTTGGAGCGTGATTCAGTCGTCTTTCAACCGCTGATGATGTCTTGATAACCTCGAAATGATCGTGCATCTTTTGACCATCTTGATATAAGTGAAGGCTTTTAATATAATTTCGACTCATAATTTTAGTGATATGACTGCTTGTGTCTAAAGTGTTATATTTAAATGCTGCACGAATTAAATCATAAGCAAAAGTTAACAAGTAAAGGGAAGTAAAACAGTAACATTTAAGGGGTAAAATTCAACTATCAAATATGATTATATTGTATATCTGCAACAATAAGTATACATATTAATAGTTGGAGGATTAAATAAATTTTATTAACATCTGCAGTCAAAATGCAAAACGCACAGAGTGCAGGAATTTCAACTTCCCAAGCATGTCAGCATGAGCAGGAAGTGGATAAACATATTACCGAAAAAAGATTTTAAATAATGTAGAGTTTAAGTTAAGGGGACAAGGTAGTCTGAACATATGGAAAATACACCTAAGTGTGTTAAATTACCTTTGCTCTTAAACTTCTCAATGGTTTTTCCTGAACATTTTGTGAATTATTCTATAAATTATGAAAATTATATCAAGTGCCTGTGTTCTTTGATAGCTTATGTAGTTGAGTCCGAAAAAATTATTTCATTCAGCAGAAAAATAATAAAATTTACTCTTAAAACATGTGAATTCATGTACCTTTTTCTCTGATACTACTTGCAATACAGAATCACACTTTTACATGCTTGTTCTCAGTATAAGCAGCTATCTTCTGAACCTCAATTATTTAGTTATGTATGTCAGTTCAATAGAAATTGAAACAAACTATTTGCAAAGTCAAAAAAGTAAAAATGAGGAAAATTTGCAATTTTGTTGCTTTCTTAATATTACTAATATACAATATAAAATAATGATTGTGGTTCAGAAAGTTTAACTATGTGTTGTATACATGTACTGAAAATTTCAGCTCTCTACCTCTCATACTTTCTGAGAAAAATGTACATAAGTATCCAAAAATGTTGTTTTGAGAAAACTGATTTTAAAGTTTGAACATTAAAAATTCTGACGCACTTCAGTACATTGCAGGGTCATAATCATCTGTATCTTCATTCCTGAATTGTTTGAGCTTTTCTGATTGCCTTCTCTTGGTCCTGGCCTCTTTTGTTGATTCCTGAAATGGGCATGATATACTCGTTCGTTGTTGAAAGATACAAAAATGTTCTAAAAGGGGTGTTGTATGACAGCTTTAAAGGAATGCAGACTAGCATTTAAATGTTTTAAAAACCTCTTAACCCCCTAAAAGCATATATTTTCTGAAACTGGAAATAATAGAGATTTTACTAGTGCCTAAAACACAAAATGTGATTTTTTATCACTTCAGAGTACCTTGTCCCCTTAATAATTTGTCTTCTTCATTAATACATAGATAAATCTTTGAGTTGCACAATCTGAGAAGTTAATTTAGATAAATAATAGCTGGAGTAACACTTTTCACTCTTATTCCTGCAGGAACTCCACTGTTTTCAATGCATTGTGTGCACAGTGCACCAAAGACCTTGTAATATTGTTACCTAGACTCGCTGCTGGCGCTAGTGTACATAGAAGAACTGAAGCCTCTCATGCATGCCAGGAGGTCAAGAATTGGTTTTTTAAGTTGCTAACTTGTGTTGTAGCATTGATGTGTGGCTGATGTTAACTATTTAATAGATTCTGAAGTGAGCTTGTTGCAAACAACTAACACTGACAGAAGAATCATCCCGGAATATTTTTTCATAGGTAATTAATAATAAATGATAACACTTGTTTGTATACAGTAACTCACAAATTCAAATCCCTTAAGAGACCAAACTGATTGAAGGTTCATTTTCACTGCTTTTCTTGGACCTTAGCAAATGCCGAGTTGTATTATGTTTGCATATTTTCTAATTAAACATTTACATTTTTGTATTTCTTTACCTTGTTTGTAATGATCACCCAGCCAAGACTTGCTGTGATTTAGTGATCATTTGTTCTTCAGGAGACATCTGACCCAAGACATTTTTAACGCATTCACAATTTTCAAGCATGAAAAATAGCTGTAGCAAATGACAATTCTTAGAGAACTCCTAAAAATTTATTTTAGGTTTCCAATACATGAACCTAACTACTGGATAATGGCTAGCTGCTTTAAGGTAGGACAAATTTGCTTCATCCGAATATCATAGAACATTAATTATTACAATTGCAGACTGAATGTAAATTGGAAAAGGACATTTGTCATACAACCACTTCAACTTCATTAGGTTTTCACTTTCACTACTACCTACCTATAGCAAGTAGATGAAGTATCCACCCAAAAATGTAATATCAACATTTCACTAGAAATACACCTTTTAGACCCCTTAAATCCAATAAAACACATTTTTAGGAAGAGGTCCGTCTGTGTATGTGTGACTGTAAACAGCAAACTCAAAAAAACAAAAAGCCAGTTAAATACCAAACTTGGTATATAAGTTCAGTATCTTCCCAAATGCAATATATAGATTTTCAAACAGATCCTGCCAACCCCAAACTACCCTTTACATGACAATTTTTTCGTTATTTTTGATCTTCTCAAAAATGGCTCTTAATGATTTTGATTAAAACACCGTATGTTTAAGACATCTGCACGACAAATAAAATGAATATCTTATATTTTCTGGGAAGAGCCTTTGAAGTCCTGTTCATTTTGAATGACTTTGCGTGGAAATTGTTTAATTATTTTTGATTTTCTCAAAAATGACTAACAATTATGATTAAAATACTTTAGGCTTAATAACGCATTATATATATAATGTATATTGATTTTTTGGAAATAGCTTATAAAGTCCTCTTCATTCTAAATTAATTTTATATAACTGGCAAACCATCAACTTAAACAAACAAATGCAGAGTTCTTTTAAAACAAAATTTAAATTTTTTGATGCCAATAACATTTCTAAGATAATCTTTGTTATAGGTTTGAATTTATGGATACTCTATACTTTTAAGTAATATTTTATCAATAAAGGTATTTGTTTTCGTTGACCAAAACTAAACTGAAAGTGATATTCTCGCAATATCTTTGCAGTTTGAGGCATTAGAAGCCTTTTGGTGCAAATTTAAATCCCAAAATAAACCATATTTTAAAAAATTGTGAAAAAATTTAAAAAAATTAAATTAAAAAAAAGTTCTACAATTATTCCTTGTGCATTTTGCAAATTTTACTCTCCGTCAATTTTAATGCTTTCTGATGCACACCAACGATGTGAAATTCATTTTTTCAAGATTCATGGATGGTGCATTTAGGAACCTGTATAGGAAATTCAGAGGTGGCAACAAATTGTAATTGACTACAAACTGGCAGATACTTTTATTACAACTGA
This sequence comes from Deroplatys truncata, assembly GCA_030765065.1. Classification (NCBI taxonomy): domain Eukaryota; kingdom Metazoa; phylum Arthropoda; class Insecta; order Mantodea; family Mantidae; genus Deroplatys; species Deroplatys truncata. The sequence continues at coordinate 18,990,965 of CM060985.1, read as the reverse complement.
ATCGGGTAGAGCTAAAAGGAACTAAGTCAAAATATGCATTTTTGGGGCTGTTATGCCAAATGAATAACTCTGTGATGTGCATCAAATGGTGGAAAACAGAACTAAGTCAAATGTTTCATCTTTGCCAAAGCAACATGTCTTGCTTTCTCATGTGGAGGAATAAAGCAACTGTTTCCGTTTGGCACTGTATCTCAAATTGGTATTGCTGAATGCAGATTAACATAGTCATGTTTACGTTCCACTGTTGTTTGTGCAAGTAAAAAACATAATATCAGTTTCTTTTATGAACATTTTTGATTTTTAATAGCTCTATATCACCTGCTTCACAATGTCACCGAAGCCCAAAAGAAGAGATCATTCTCATAAAAAGAATGTAATCAAGAATGCTATAATGAAAGGAGAAATTATGGTGGGAATATTGTACCCAAAAAGCAAATAGGAGATGATTGCAGGTTAGTAATGATAAAACAATACCTTATGCTAATTATTAACAATGAAAATGCTTTAAAAGTTTCTGGTAATGAATACAGCACCATATTTCGACAGGTTTAGTTATTTTACTAATCTTGTTACAGGCAGTGTTTTTAGAACATAAGTGAAGATGAGAGGATTCACAATCACTCAGATAAAATGTCACAGGATGTATATTTACAAGGCCTCTTGAAACAGTAGATATTAAACAGCATCATCCTGGAATGAAAACAATGCATCTCAAATTTCCATTATTGGATGCTTCTTGCAGGAAGTTAGTCTGCACCAAGTTTTTTGTAATTTGCATGCTAGGGCCATAAAGCATGTTTAACTTGGCCCAAAGTCTTCTCCGAGGTGAACTGCCGATAGACAAGAGAGGTAAAGAGCCTGCTAGGAACAAGATGACTGATGGTGTGATTGAGAGCATTGATCAGACCATTTCCAGCTAAATCATCACATTATGCAAGAAAAGAGATGCATTACTCAGATTCTAGATTAAACATAAGGACCACATATGAACTATACTGTACGAAACATAAGGGAACAAACGTGAAATAGGATTTCTATACGCAGCACTTCTGCAATCATTCTAATTATAGTTTCAGAAGGCTACAAATAGACACTTGCTGTATGTGTGAACAGCTTAATGCTTAAATAAGGAATCCCACCTGAGTGACAATCTACAGCAGAGTTGGAGGTACATCTTCGATGAAGCCGTAAGCTTTACAATACAATAAAAGAGATCAACTTCTGTCATGAATGAATAGGTATGTGCTTTAACATTTCACTTGATGCAAAATCTCCCCCTGCCAAATATTCCTGTGCAGGAAATTTTCTATTTGCAGCAAATATGGATGAATGTTTTCAGTGTGCATGATCTTAAAACAGACAAATGCGTAGTTCAAAATTGCATGGTCTTGACAGCCATTGGACAACTCCAGTTGATAGTCCATAGATTTCCTGAATAAGGGCACTCATATTTACCATGAGACTGGAATTTAAAAAGATTGATCACATTTATACTCCCATGCAATACGTTGAAATATTGGCCACTAATAAAGGTGTTCAAGTTCATGTGGTGAACACAGATGAAATTTGGAACTTTAGTAATGATGGCCAAACTTTTTCAAAAAGACTGCGATATCCGAGGAACCAAAAACAGCTCTTCACACCAACAACCTCTAAACAGTTTTCATACCATAATTTGCAGAAAAGAATGGTTAAAGCATCATTATTTATATCCAGTAAAACACACATTTCACTTGGAAAGCCAAAGCTTTTTAAAGGGCTTACAATGCGAAAATAGAGCTTCAGTGACAAAATCCCATCAACACAAACAAACTGGAGGATGTAGAAAAGGTTGTAAATATGTACATCATGAAGACAGATTCTTCTACATGAGATTTTGGAATGGCCCCATCTGTCTTAAAAAGCAAACTTTTTCAGAATGTGATTTTAAAAAATAACTTAAATGATACATCTTTATTTTTATGTTCTAATATGCTCTCTATATTGTTAAAATAACATAAATGCTAGGATTCTTCTATGATTAACTTCTGGAATAAGCTAATATGACATAAGAACCAGGAATTTACAAAATGTGATTTTCAAAAAGTAACCAAAATGCTAACATGTCCATTTATATGAAATATAATTAGCTTAATTACAGTTAATTTTTGTATAAAGAGCTGAAATGCAAACCAATATAGATATATTTAAATAATATGTACAGATTTAGAGTTCCTTTTTGTTATAAAAAATGTCCATTGGTCATTTGTGACATACAAATAATAATTGTATCTTATAAATACATAAGTTTGTTTTCATACTGGGATGTTTTTTGCTTCTCCTGAAAAGTTGAGAAAAGTGACTTAGTTCCTTTTAGCTCTCACACATTCAATAAGCAAAATACAACCACAAAGGAACATATTTATACTTTCTTACTTCAACCAGTTTCTGTGTAGTGTAATGTTTGTGCTCTCATTTGTTGCATCTAAGAGAGGGTCAATTCCACACTGGATATTATATTTTTATCTATCTAATTAAGTGCAAAATGGGTTAAGCATATTTTTAATTATCTGTAACTTGAATGAAGGCCACAACTATGCTTTTTATTTTAAATTTAATGTCATAAATTGACACTTTTTAAAACACCTCATGTCCACCGTATACCCAGAAATGCCAGGTTTGCAAGGGCACATCTTAAGCCTTCCTATTGGGAATTAGTTTGAACCAGATTTAACAAAGGTTAAAAGTTGCTCTAAAATTGAAAATAATATGCTATTTATGTTTATTCATGCTGCACATTATAACTAATATTCTAAATTTAAGTGATCACACCTGACTTTATGCTGATTTTGATAAAATTCACTAAGATGCTGGTGCAAGAAATGCTTTGAAAGCTACACTCACAGGTTCACTCTAAGAAGGTTTTCTTTGATTGATAAAGTTTGAGATACTTGTGTGGATGGAAATGGCTTGTCAATCAAAGCACCGGTATTGATAACAGTTTATAACACCTGTAAATCTGGCTACCCATCAGTCATCACATTGAAGTCATTGTTCCCAGCTTGCTGCAGGGCAGCTTCTATAGAGCTTTCTTCTTCTTCTGAGCCAAATAACTCAAAATAGGAAGAATCATCACTGAGTTCATTGAACATTGACATTATTTCACTATCTGTCAGTGTTCATTTTGATGTCATCTTTCACACCATGCAAAAAAAAAAAAAAAAAAAAAAAAAAAAAAAAAAAATGGAATAATCACACACGCACAACCTCATAAACCTGTAGCTGGGAATTCCCCTTAAACAAATGGAATCCTTGCACACTGCTGACATCTGATGAATGTGCAAAGCATTAGGTATATCCAGCCACAAATGCTCAGTTAGTAACCAAGTTTATCTCACCTCCAGACACTCTGTGATCATGCCTGTATTCAGAAAAAATTTTTGGGGTGGGGGCAGGTGTCCATAACTAGATCTAAACTTAACAGTACCTAACACAGTTACCATGTACCTAGGTATGTTATATGGAAAGAAAAGTACATGGAGACACATAGCCATGAAAATCTCACCAAAATGAAAATATTCCACTTTCTTACAGCACAAAACACCTAGACTGCTTTGAAAACTCATCAAGCACATCTCTAGGGTTTATCTTTATGTTGTGATGAACAGATATCAGTGTAAGACCATTAAGGGCCTGTATTACGATCTCTAGTTAGAAATTAACTGGAAGTCAGGGTAATTTTCTGTATTATGACCTTTGGTTAACAGCTAACCAGGGGTTATTCTTAACGATGAACTGCCACCTTGGGTACCAGTTAGGGTACTAATTGGAGATACCCGTACAAAAATGGCATACCTTCAGCCTCAATTAATAAGTCGATAGCAATTCTAAGGTGAAATATTAGAGCAATATTTATATAATAGGAGGAAAGTCCAAATAAATAGACTTCTGAAAGAGTAACTCCAGGTTTGTGACAAGGGTGAAAGACATTAGATTGTCAAAAGTTGCACTGGTTCCTTTAAGCTTTATTATATTTCTGCTGCATAATGCTTCCAGCATTATTCTTAAGACATAGTTTGCAATCATTTTATTTTCTTTTTTTAAAGTAAATGAGAGTAATGTTTGCTTAAATATATAATATAACTTATATTAACCCAATACTCATGCGTCTAACCTATTTCACAAGTAATCTTTACAAAATAACAGCACAACTTACACTTACATTCCAAAAGGTCGTTTTTTTCTACTACTAACCTACAGGAAGCCGAAAACAAGAATCCATGTAAGTTAATACTCCAAAATCACCCAAAATATTTCCACACTAATCTACAAGAGTATATTAATAGTGAAATCCTGGGTACTTACATTAGGTTTGCTATTGTTTATTTGTTAGGTTTTTCTTGTAAATGTAAGCATTTATTAATAACTCCATTCACACTACACAGTGTGTTAACAGTTAAACCTACATAATTTTTTTGAAACGTTTTAATCTAGCGAAAGCCTTACTTTCTCCTTTTTGTAGTGATACCTAAGTGAATGCTCAGACATTATTTATATAATACGAAAAAGATCTTGGAAACATAAATTTGAGGAGAGGGATAAGGAAGTTGGGAATTGATTCCAGTTAACGAAAATTGCACTATGGCTCTATTTTCTATTACACTTATGCTCCAAAATAATTTGTAGCAGCACCACCACCTCTTCCTGAGTTTATGCTCTTTTTTCAACTCCACAATTGTTGAAATTGTTTCTTAACTGTAACCACCACAAATTTCAATGTAATGAAATAAGCCTTACGGCTAATACCTCCATGCCATCAAGCACCTGGCAGAAATAAAATAAGTATGATACTAATGCGCATCAGATAAACCATTTCATTCCTGCTCTAATCAGTTTTGAAGGTTTTGACAGCAACACTAATATAATGTGTGTTAGCGTATGCTAGAATCAAGAGAGATTCCAGCATTCTCCGCTACCAACGCGTTCTTTTATTACATGCAAAATCTATTTTTCCATTAACCTAAATCATATTGAGAGTGAAATCCCACATAACCTAATACTCTGAAAAGCTCTAAACTTATCTTCAAACTACGTTACACATATAGCTATCCTATTTTACACTATCTCCAACAACTATATTAACGGAAAATCATTCTTTTTTAAACATACAGAAACGCATTTAACCTACTCCAATGCAAACTAAACTAATGGCATAACCCTTAGAAATGTGCCGCTACCTAACCTATACAAATTGTAATATTAATACTTTATTACATTCCTGAATGCATCCAGTCATCAGAAACGGTCCATATTAATCATGAAATTCCTTCTCAAACTCGTAGAAGGTTTATATTTTATTATACACAGAAATCAGATGGTGAACTGGAGAAAATTACGGTAGAAAGCTTATGTTAGAGATCTAATGTAAGAAGTTTTCACCTAGGTGGCGTGAAATCATGCACTAAAATGTTGCCAACCATACCAAATTGTTAACAAACTCCAGTTACCTTGTGTTCGTAATACGGAGCACTCTAGTTAACCAACAGGTAGCAATAACTACAAGTTAGGAAACTTCAGCTATATACCAAGAGATCGTAATATAAGTGCTAAGTCAATTTTCGCCAGTGGAATTTTGAAGGTGTGTTAAGTTGCCCAAATTATGAAAATGCTCTCTCTGGTGTTGTTGAAACTGGTAATGCAGCCATGATTTAAAGTAATTTGCTATGTTGGGAAACAATGAAGAATTACACTGCATAAAGCCTTCTATTGCAAACTGTGGTTGTTGGCTGCAAATTCAGCTTGGACAATACTAGGTTCAAGTAGACAGTTTCTGTAAAATGCTACACATTCCTTCAGGCTCTCACTGGTGGCTTTAACACATTTACTTGGAATGATGTTTTTTAAAGAACATGTTAGTGTCTTGTGGCATTTAAATCTGTCACCAAGTTGTGTTTGAACATGATCCAGAAATGGAAAAGATGCAATCAATTTATAATACACCTTACAGGTCACTGATGGAATATGAACATTATTTCGAGTTTGCCTGTTTAGTCGGAAAGTCCACCATATGTCCATTTTCAGAAACCATGATGTGCAGGTGAAAACTTCTTTGAATTCTTTTTTATAGTTATTTGTAATTGTATTTAAAGTGCCAATCAGATGGTCAAGCTTCTGCTAAATCTGCATTAACAGCCTGGAGTTGTCTGCACAAAGTCACGGTAAAACAAAACATCTTTTCTAAAATCAAAAGGGGAACAACAAATTTAGCTCCTTTAATGGCACCTAGTAGCTGACATGCCTTTTGAGCAGTCTCTTTGTTTAATGATTACTCTATAATTCTAATGCATTCACTAAAGCTGGATATAGCAGTTTAAATCTTATACCACTTTCATGCTTATGGACACATCTTGTTTCACAAAGCCCTAACAGAGTACCATGTTAACACTCGGGCATACTTTCTTTTATTGCACTCTTCAGAAAATAATTGCTTTGAGCAGATGAATGTGCAACAATATGAATGGTTCCTAAACAATCGCTATCAACGGCAGGAAACATGAAATTGCTAGAACAAGGTTCATTGAATGAGCACTACAATGATCATGAAGGGTCATAGGGTATTCTTTCCTAATGTATTTGTTTACACCATGCAGGTAACTGCTCATAGCAGATGCTCCATCATAACCTTGTACAACCATAACATCACAGTTGGTTGTAGCACAAATGAGTTTTGCCAAACCATTACCTGCAAGATCCGTTGTTGAAACAAATTCAAGGAAATCTCTAATACTGCTTGCTTTCTTATTAACATAATGTACATAAACAGATAGTTGTTTACTACTCAGGCAATGTCTGCAGTTTCAGCTGCCAGCACTCAGCAGCATTCACTTTTGCCACTATATCTAGTTTGATTATTTTGAAGATTAAGAAGCTATTAACAGTAATGTGTCATAATTTACAATGAAGGGAGTTGGAGGTTGTTACACTCAGTGGAGGTTCTTGGGTGATCGCATACTCGCAAATGCACACCCACTAATTTTTCCCTGTATGTGAATATGCATTTGCCTCTATAGGTATGTATACAAGAAAGGCAAATGTCGAACTTTCTTCTTATGAAGAGCTTATTTAAATTCCCCGCACCTTCTTTGCCAAACGCCAGTGCATTTGGTCAACGAGCTGCAGAGACGCACAAACGAGATTTTGCGACTGGCGAAGAAAGCTTTAGGGTGAGAGGTTGCGGGGAGCGGGGCAACGCTTGTATTTGAAAGTACGGCGAGTTAACGCAGTGTAATCGACAAGCCCAAGAGATGCGATTGTTATGGCGCAAGCGCACTGCGTTCCCTTACAAGCTTAACTTCATTTCCTTCTCTGCTTCCCTTGCATGACCATTTCCCCCACTGTTTTCTAGCAGAAGTTGCGATCAACCTGCTACACAATTAGCCAACTTTACGTTTCTAAGTACAATCTAGCCATTTTCTGTATTGACGTGAGAGTTATGTTAATGCTGCAAACACATTACATCTATTTTGATTAAACCATTACAAATGCATATAATTATTCTGCATAATATACTAACGTAAATATTTCAGTTTGGGTTAGTTAATTTCTTACGGTGTTTACAGTTTTATTTGTTATGTTTGTGTTCCTGGTGGCAAATGGTATGCATTTGAGTCGGCCCATAGCAGTAGATTTGAATCTGTAAGTGTGGAAATGAATAGCATTGCGAAACTAAATGATGTATTGTAGTGTATACTTGACGTATGCCAAGAAGAAATTAAGAGAGACATTTCTAAAGCAGACTATACTGAAGCATATCCATTCATAGACACGACCAGATTACGGAGTTGCAATTGATGTACATGCGCAGAGAATTCAGAAATGTATCGGATCTGTAGATCTTTTGGGATTTATTGTGGAAAATGATCTAGGGAAAGCGTTCAGCGAAGTTTCTAAATTACTGAAAATATTTGTGACAGTGCCAATGTCAACTAGTGAAGCTGAAAGATGTTTTTCAAGTTTAAAGCGCATAAAAACCTTCCTTCGGTCCACGATGTCAGAAGAACGCCTGGCTGCTCTAGCCATGTTGTCAATAGAGAAAAGCCTTGTAAGGGATATTTCAGACTTCAATGAGAGAGTAATAGACAAGTTTGCAACTAAGAAGGAGCGCCGAATGGACTTCACTCATCGCCATGTCCTGTAAGCTGATGTGAAACAGTGAAAGAGACTGGAAGCTGTAAGAGCTTTTTGGTGAGTCAACTTTTCTTTTCTGCATTGATTGTGTGTATGTATGTGTGCGTGCGTGCGCGCATGTATGTGTGTCAGAAAGAGAAGTAACAAACTGCACACCCATTGCAACAGGTCACGAGCCGCCACTGGTTACACTACATTACTAAAAGGTTCTTACTTTGAACGCATTTCGGGAGATGGTTTGCTCCTATCGTCAGCTTGTTTCCAACTGATTTTGCCGGTTACTTCTGGGGAATGTATGTGGTTAATGGTGTTATCTGGGCTGGGTTGATGAACCTCCAAAGGCTGCTGGGTGGTGGTAGTTCAAAATTCTTTAGGTGATTCCTGTGTTTGATGATATGTATTTTTTCCCAGATGTCCAATTCATTGCTGCTGTTGATTGGTTTTAAGAGTTTTATGTTTGGAGTGATTTCATGGTTTGAAGACCACAAATGATGTGCTACTGCTGATTTATCCATCTGTTTTGGTAAATGCATCTCATATGCTCTTTAAGTCTTATTCCAAGATTTCTTTTGGTTCTTCCTCTGTATACTAAGTTACAGGTTACAGTCATTACAAACTATTTGGTATATGCCAACTGATTTATCATTGGGGGATAGGGTCTTTTGTTCTGTTGCATAGTAGTTTCTGTATATTGTGGTTATTCTGTGGAGACAGGGTAATGTTGTATTTCTTGAAAATCCTTTGAAATTTATGATGTGTCCAAGGGTGTTAAGTGAACTTCTTATATGCTTGTGGTTTTTGTTGTCTGAGTAAAGTAGTCGTTCGTTGGATGTATTTCTGTCTTTCAAACTTTTTTATCTTATCTATTATAGTTTTCTGGTATCCATTCATGAGATCAAGAGAGATTGGAGATATCTAAGTGACGATAATAAATCAAATATTTATCCTGAAGCCAGAAACAAAGAGTTTTGTTATTGTCAACCTGATAACAAGACCTCATTGCTCCAAGAAGAAGAGCTATCATGACCCATAACCCCATTTCTCTATCTCCCCCTCTACTCCAACGGTCTGTCGCAACTTACTTCAACTTTCAATTAAAGTGAATGATTATGTTAGTCATATCAACTTTTTTAGCTAAAAATAAAAACAGAAGTAAACTAAACTTTTAATCTCTGTGCTTTAAAAACAAGGACAAATGATGACTTTATCGGCATACCAGAACATGTCCTGGGAAAACTGGGACATATGGTCGCTTTACATAGATTTTCCTTTTCCTTATAAATAAGCTACTAGCAGCAGACCTACTGTTATCTAACAAAAGTTTCCTGCTTGTGGTTATGACCACATTGCAAACACGAAGGGTTAAATTTCTTCACAAATTAAAACAATGCAAAAGCTTAAATTTAAAAAATGGGGAATAATCATAGATTTACAAAACACCCTCTCGCATAATGTAACAATAAAACCCTGCACATGTAGGGTAGAGTTGTATGTATGTAATGAAACAACATATCAGTTATGCTGGCATTTAACAATGAGGAGAGAACAAATGAAAGTGTAAAATAAGGAATGTTAACAAATGCTAGCAAATATTCATGGATGTCATTTGTTTGAAATTGACAGACATTTAAGAATACTATACCTATTAAAAGTGTATGGTTTTTAAGATTATTTTTGAAATAATTATTAAATAAGAGAACACAAGACTCAGAGTGTTGCTAAAGCAGAGCTTGTTTTGATCCTATATATTATTTAAGCATGAATACTCACTTGGGCATATATCCAGTAGAGACCGCACTCTGTGATCTCAACTGTACCTTTTCCTTCTCTCAGGGTGTAGTTGTTCAAGCTGAACTCGCTTATTGCACCTTTGTCGGGAAACCATGGGGCTACGAGACCTGCAAGAGAATCACACCTCAGTAAGATAGCACATGCAATTTACAAAATGGTGTAATAATTTAACTACAGAATGTTCCAAAGTGATGGTCAAAAATATGTGAAAGAGAAAGTTGTAGTAAACATGGGTCCAAAATTAACAGTTATGAGCACCTGGATACTGTGACAAAAATCATACCCTGTAGGCATACCCCTAACCAGTGGCAGCTTCTATCTAAGAGTACAAGAACACATCTACACAACTCTTTTACTGTGTTATGCATTTATTCATTAATTTCTCTTTGAATGCCATTATGCATAATATACAAGTGATAACATAAAATGTACACTGTTTACATCCCTTAAACTGCAAGCTGCCTGAATATCTCAACCTGTGCTCCTTCCAACCAACATGTGTGGACATGCAACAAATATAATGTAAAATCCAAAGGGACAAATATATATATATTTTTTGTGGTAGGCAACCTCTCCTTATTTAACTGCCCAGAACAAAATCTGTCACAAAAAAATGGGAAACTCATCTCACAGCCAAGAATGCAAATAAGACATTTACATCTTTACAATTGACATCCATTACTGAAGTTTGCGCCAATTTACTAAAGTTACTAGAGGTCAAATTTTAAATCTGCAGATTATACATTTTGTTGCAGCCCAGTGATGAGGGACCATGATTGTGATGACAGATACTTACTGTATACCGATTAGTGTGCTACATTCGGTCTGTAGTCTTAAATTACAATGTAATGCAATAGAATTTAATGATTCAACATGTGTGAGGTGAAAATCTGTAACACTTTGCCCACAAAGCCATAAAAACAACTCCTATGTCCTCTAACTATAAGTTCAACTTCGCCTATAATATCTTCAAAATACATAATTCAAATACCTCTCACTCCAGAATTTATATTCCTAGAAAGTTATGGTATATAGTAAGAAACGCATTTAGGTTAGTATACTGATATATCAATTGACCTGAATTATACTCAAACTGAAAGACTAGTTTTATATAGGGTCTTTAAAAAAGTGTCCTATCTTTGAACTTAAATAAAACACGTTCTATAAATGATAAGAGGTTTATTTCTTTTTTTTATTTTGGAACATAATTAATGTCATTACGTGCGGAAGAGAACATCAGTTAAGTGACCGCCGCGACTTCGTTGGGTTGCGCGTATACGGTTGACCCAATTTTCAATGACAGAAGAACGTAAATTAGGTCCAACTTCATGAATAACATGCGTGATGTTATTCATAAGATCATTTACTGTTTCTGGCTTGCTGACATAAATTCGAGATCTAACATAACCCCACAAGAAGTAATCCAACGGTATTAAATCACATGACCTCGGATGCCAGTTAACATCATCACCACGGGAAATGATGAAACCTCTGAACTTCTCCTTCAAAAGATCGATTGTTTCGACAGCAGTGTGACATGTGGCACATCTTGCTGGAACCAGATGTTTCAGAGATCTATACCATCCAATTGAGGCCAAAAATAGTCCCTTATAAGAGCCCGGTATCTTTCTCCATTGACAGTTAAAGCTTCTCCATCTTCATCTTGGAAAAAATATGGACCAATGATTCCACCATACCAAAATCCACAGTAACCTTTTGGGGATGAAGTGACCGTTCTTGAATCTGCATTGGATTGTGATTGGTCCAATAGCGGCAATTTTGTTTGTTAAAACAACCATCCATCAAAAAGTGGGCTTCGTCGCTGAAGATGATTTTTCGACAAAAATCCGGGTCAGCTTCCAACTGCTCCATAGACCAGTCAGCGAATACACGGCGCAAGCTATGGTCGCTGGGTTTAGTTCTTGAGTTAACACGATTTTGTAAGCATGAAACTTCAAGTCGAGATGCAGAATTTGCCAAGTTGTGGTCGGCAAAAGCCCCAATTCTTGCACTCAATGAACAATTGATTTATTTCCGTTCTCGCGTACACTCTCACGAACGGCGCCTATATTTTCGTTGGAGCGCATACGTTGATTATGTACAGGCGTTCTTTGATCGCTGACAGAACCACTTCTTTCAAATTTATCGATCAAACGCCGAATAGTTCTCTTGCAGGGACGATTATGCACACCGTAAACTTCTCGCAATACACGGAAGGTTTGGCGAACAGATGATCCATTTTGATAATAAATTTTCACAATTTCTACGCATTGCTGAATGCTGTAACGTTCCATGGCTATTTGTCAATAACAAGTGTAACCACATGAAAAAAATGACTGCTGTAACTCAATAACAGCAGCTATCACATGTTAAAGATAGGACACTCTTGTTGAAAGACCCTATACATATAAAAAGGAGGTTAGTACACTTGAGCAACACATACTACCTGAATCCTCTATGACTCTTTCTGGAAGGCCTCCTTTGAAATGCACAGCCAATGGCCCTACAACAGATATAGGTGTATAACAAAGAGCTGTTCCTTAAAACATCTATTACAGATTGATTACTGAGATCTCAGCACAAGAAAAATATCTAGACTAGCTTCTATTACTCTAACCACATTCAATTATTTACACAGTGGCCATAAAATATGACAACAAAATAATGCACATCTTTAGTATTTGAATAAAACGTCAATTAAGCAATTATCATGTATATACTGTACTGTTATAAGCAGGGTTCTTGTTACCTTTTGCATTAGACAACTGATAAGTTTTTATAACTTTATAGAAACATGTAGCCAAGTTTCTGTTAGTCAAACCCTTTTAATAATTTTTATGTAATTTTTGTTGTATTTCCTTTGCATGCTGCGGGTCAAATTATAGCCTATGCTAAAACTATATTACTATAAAGAAAGAAAATTTGTAGTAGGTAGGGTATTCTCAAAAATCATTCAACCGATTTTGCTAACTCTTTTACCATTGAAAAGTCCAACTCTCTCTCTCTCTCTCTCTCTCTGTTTCTCATGGACATGGGACAACAAAACACTTCCTAATTTCATTTCATGAAGATTAAAAAGGATTTACACAGCCGTTGTAATTGAATACAAACACATTGGAGTTATAAAGAAATGCTTGCGAAGAAGGCTTTGACTTTTAGTTGAGAATGCCATGAAATAGAAAATAGTTTACACATGTAAAATAAGACAAATGCCACTGATATTTCATTCCAAGCAATAAAGATGGTCATGATTTAGCAACGAAGACACAGCAGAACAAACTGAGTCTTCTTATAACACTATGACATGCATGCAATAGCAACGTCAAGAAAGAGAATGTTGCTTTATTTCCTTGTATATTGCAATCAAGTTCACTAGCAGGGTATGCTAAATAATTGCATAAAAAGAAAAAAATTGTGTCCAGCTAACATTAGAAATCAGTCAAACAATATTATTTACTCAATGGCTGCAAACTGCATGTAGTTTCCAAAGAGATTAACTTGGGATTGGGAATCTTCATATTCTCCAATTTCACCTTTATTCTACGTTGTGTGAAAACTAAGTAGTTTTTATGTTATAACTGTGGGACCAAAGAGAAGGTGTCCCCTAATGTGATTATCTAAAAAATTACTTGACCATTCTGACTGATGATTTTTTTCCCCACCAAAGAGCACTGTCAGGGGAAGGTTAAGCAAGTCATACATTGCATTCACATTTAAGACACTTTTGCATGACTATTGGGATTTTTTCATTTGTTATTAGAAATAATAAACATTACGTATTGAATTACAATTATAAGGATTAAGTGGGGAGGATTCACCATAAAAATCTTCTAGATCATAATTTCATTAAGAGTGGGGGAGTTAAATGAAATTATTAATTAAATTGCTAACCGTGCAACATTGGGCAGTTAGTTATAGTGTTTCCATTTTCACCAATCCACTCAAAGCCATTTTTCTCCCCTTTTCAATCATCTCAGTTCTCCTCTTGCACTAACAGAAGTCTTGCTGTAACTCTGGTCTCAAGCTTTGAACAAGGGAGAGATTGGAGGAGAAACTGTGGAAAAGACACATATATAGAGCGACAGTGGGGATTGCTATGCGTGATGTTGATTGGACTGGCCAGAGTGAAACCACTATAGTAATTATTTAAAGAGAGAAAATTATGTCCAGCGTAAGTTCAGAAATTCACAACCGATATTTATACTCAACATCCAAGAAGATAATTATAGACTATGTCTAGTCAGGTAGTGAGGAATCTTTATATTCATCGGTTTCAGTCCCATTTCGTTATATACTGATATCAGGGATATTTGTATTATATAACTGTGTAGTCTTTATGTTGTTAATTAAGTACAGTAGGTACCAAAGAAAAGGCACAAAAGGTTTAAAATGCCATCTGCTGTGATTAATTAAAAATTACTTGCCACTAATAATTCTTTCAGCACTAAAAAACTTTTACAGACTAACCACATTTCAAGAACTTGGAAGGGAAGATTGTTGGGGAGAATTTAAGGAAATCAGAAATGCAACATCAACTATTTCTGTGAATAACAGGGTTTTTTTAATGCATTATTAGGTTATTACACAGATGAGAGCAAGGGACTCTCGAAACATGTCCAGGTGATTTTACTTAAGTGAAGAGTGTAAATGAGTTTTCCTACTCCTCGTTCATTTTCATTTGAAATATTTCACTTTCAACCGCTTCTACATTATTACTTATAATTATTACACAGACTTTAAGAAATTAGTAAGAAGAGGTAAAGCGGAACAACCACCATTAAAATGTTCTAGATCATTGCACAATAATTCAGTTAAGCCTGGTTCATAATATCAATGAATGAAAACCAATAGGGGAACAACAATACTAAATATCCAGCGTTCATAATTAACGGGAAGCTTACCCAATGCTTAGCACAAAAAGGGAAACACGATCAAGTTTTAACTTTTCAGTTCTCATTTCCAGTAATGGCAAACTGGATTCATATTGTGAGTAGCTATTTTCATAGTGAAAACTGCTGCTAGAGCTCACCCTAACCACAAGCTTAGAAAAAACAAAATCAATAACTGAAAACAGCACAAAACAACAAACTTTGATCCATTAGGATGATGCTTTCACAAGAGCAATCAGAATGTAAATGGTGTGGCTTTAAGAAATATGCACTGAATTTGATTAACCTGCATTATGTTGGTTGCATTGCAACTAGGTGAACTAATGGTACTGGTAAGTTCAACGAATCACACCCCAATGCATGTAGTTGCTATTGATGCGCATTCCCGTTTACAGTATATTGTCTCTTTGCTTTCTGTTCTTGATTTGGTTCCAGTTCCCAATTTATTGTGAACCGCCCTTAAGAATATAGGGGGAAGTAAATTAAAAAAAAAAAAAAGATTAGATCCTTCAAGTTTTAACAACTCCAGGTAAACGAGCTAGCTTATAAATATTTAATGGAAGCTGCCTATAAAATAGTCCAAGATACGGAGTTAAAAACTATTTTATTTTGTTCCAGTATTTGTTTGCAGACACTTTCCACTAACAAAGTAGAATCACGTGTTCACTCTTCTATCATATACCTATTAGCATGTCATTTACTATTTTGCAATCACACAAAAATGGAAAAAGCTGGTGGGTTTGTCACCTTTATCTCAAGCAGGTTTCACTGTCATCTTATGTGCCTATGAGGACAAATTGATAAGTCCATGAATTTGACGAGAGATGGCTTTCTAATTACAGGTTTCTTGTTTGCACCTAAGTCTTACATCTATTCTGTGTATAATCGCAGAAATTCTTCATTTGTTTCTTAGAACATTGTTGAGAGCGTCTAAAATAAGTAGATGTGTGTTGCTTCATAGAAAATAGAGAAAAATGAATTTTGTGTTCTCATAAAGCACTGCTTTTTGCGCGGTAAGACGGATAAGGAAACGGAAGAAAAGCTGAACAAGTATTATGGGGACTCTGCTCCATCACATGGCATGGTTCATAAGTGGTTCACAGAATTTCGATGTGACTGTTCGAGCACAAGAGATGCCGTGCGCACAGGACGTCCAGTTGAGACCACAACTGAAGAAATGGTGAACAAAGTTCAGGATACTGTGTTGAAAGACCACAGAGTGAAATTCGTGAGATAGCCAAGACCGTAAACATCTCGAGTGAACAGGTGTATAACATTCTGCACGACTTTTTGGGTACAAGAAGGCTGTCAGCAAGATGGGTGCTACGACTGCTCACAGTTGAGAACAAGCGGAATTGTGTGACCATTTCACAGGGATGTTTAAACATGTTCCAGTGCAACCCAAATGAGTTTTTGTGGTATTATATTATGGCTGATGAAACTTTGATCCATTACTATCAACCTGAAACCAAACAACAATCAAAGCAGTGGATTTCCTTTGCGGACCTGCTCCAAAGAAAGCGAAAACCATTCCGTGGCAGGAAAAATCATGGCAGCTGTCTTTTGGGATTCATAAGGGGTGATAGACATCCACTACCTGGAAAAGGGTAAAACGATCACAGGTTCATATTATGCTGCAATGCTGGATCAGTTTCACAAGGAAATGTTAAAGAAACAGGTTCTCTTTCACCAGGATAAGGCACCCACACACAAATCAGCCAATGCCATTACGTAATTTGTGGAATTGGGCTACGAACTGCTACAGCACCCATCATATTCTCTAGTTTTGGCTCCGAGGGACTTCTTCCTGTTCACAAACTAAAAACTTGGCTCGCTGAGAAGAAATGCATGTCCAGTGAACACATCATGGCAGAAACAACCTCATATTTTGCAGACTTGAAAAATTATATTTTTTTGGAAGGGTTAAAAAAATTGGAGAAATGGACAACGTTTATTAATTGAAAAGCTATGTTGAGAAATAAAACTGATTTTTTGGAAAACAATATTATATTCTTTAAAAAGTTATTGGCTTATCAATCTGCCCTCGTACACGAACCTGAAGCACATAAACATTTACAGCATTCCATTTATTACTTAGGAATCTATTATACAGGGTGTCCAAATATAATGCCCTAATTTCAATCATTTTATTATACATGTAAGACCACTGTGTTATGTGACTGATGGTGGCCTAGCTAAGGAAAGTGTAGTATGTATGTATGAATGCAAAGGTTACATTGTTTGCTTTACATTTCAGGAGGTGAAAATTGAAAATGGCAACTAATGCTAAAAGATCTGATGTGATACATTCACATGACTTTATCTACCCTCTTATCATTTATTAGTGGATATACAAACTATTTTTATACCTACTTCATTTTAATCCAAATATATTTTCTCAGAAATAGCTACATTACAGTTTTCGTTATAAATACAAAGAGAACATCAATAGTCAAATGTTTAAGAACTGAATGCTATATGCTGCCCTAAAATTCCATACTGTTTCCATACAATCGCGAGAAACAACTAAATTTTGGCAGGACTCCTATCGCTTAACATTTACCAATTATATACGATTATACAAGATTCCTTCCGAATGCAGGAGGACTTCACAGGGTTATTCCTAGAAAATTCAAGACAAAGATTTTGATTGTCATGTAAATGTCTTTAATTTATAGTCTTTTAATCAAATTGGTTAGAACCAGTTTTTAGAAAATAAATTTCGAAAAATCTTCCATGTAAAGAGTAGTTTGAGATGGGATGATTTTTTTGAAAATCTTCATAACCTATCTTTGGAAGATATTGAATTTAATACAAAGTTTGGTGTTTATCCGACTTTATTTTTGAGTTATGCTGTTCACACACAGACACACGCATGCACACGCAGACCTTTTTCTAAAAAGAACCTCTTTTTCAGGTTTCAGGGTGCCTCAAACATATATTTCCGGTGAAATCTTGGTATCGAACTTTTGGGTGGAATACAATACTTTCCCTACTTACTATATGTAGCAGAAAAAGTGTTTCCATGTAGATCCACTAGAGGCCATGAGAATTAATGTACAGAAATCTGTTTTTTTAGAAACAGGATCAGTGGCTACGAGGCATTGTGACAGCTGATCACAAACATCGCAAGAAAATGTTCAACACATTGTATGTATCTGAGGATAGCCCAAGAAAATTCATTTGTATGGCATCACACAAGCTTGCACCACCAAAATGAACAGCCTGATGCAGTTCTTCACAAGTTTTGTTGTATCCTTACAAATTAAAATACTGTTAGTCTTCGTTACAAAAGAGACTGCACAGTAGCAAAAATTCTTAACATCATAGTCATGTGCTTCCCAGCCAATCAGCAGTAGTCTGTTTGTGTAAACTTGCTGACTGTTCAGCAGTGAAATTTTATAATTTTGAGCTATAAATCAACCCCATTGTGTGGACATCTTTGTGACCATATCTCTGAAGGAGAAAACAGCAATGAAGAATATGGTAAGATACATATTATGTAGTGTATAAGCATTTAAGAAATAATGCAATGCCCAATTCATGCCAAACCAACAACTGCTTGTGACCACTTCTCTTCCGCCTCCTTGCAACTGTAATTAGCCATCTTTCTTTATGATAGAGGCTTTATACGAAGTGAATCACTAAAAAAGCCACAATGGACAATTTTTTCCCAAGACATTACTGAGCACAATGAGATTCACAACTTTTTGCAAACGTTCTCTTTACAACTGAGCAACATTTCATCTGGAAAAGTTAATAGACACGAAATGCAAATTTGACATTGCGAACCTCCTCAAGAGGTCATGGAATATTGAGACAAACTCAGTCCACGTTTGGTGTAATTTGATTAAGTTTGAAATTTGGACCATTTTTCTTTGATGGAAGCTATTACTGGTATTCAATATCTTGATGGCAAACCTTTTCGATCTAGTATTCAAATTAAAGTCAGGTTTTTTTATTCTTAATTTCACAGTATGTCAAATATTGTTTTCACCAAGATACCCTAATTTTCAATCAGCTTAATGAAAAATAGATATTTAATTAATGAACTGACAACTTAAGCACGTTGGACTGCACATTCTGTGATTTTGTTTTGCTACTACCACAGGTGTCATGGGTTAAGAATAAGATACCTTTTGTTATAACCTCATGTAATCTTTAAGAATATTATGATCCCATGGATTAATACAGCAAACTCCTGATAAGTTAGTGGATTGGTTTACAATGCTCCCCATATGGTCAGTGACCTCCGGGAAACCTCCTTCCACCAAGCGATGTATGAATCCATTTATTAACTGGAGGCAAGCAGAGGGCAAGTCCCTTAGCTCTGATGACAGAGTAATAATGTAATGACAATGGAACGAGAGAACCTACAGCTTTTACCATGGACTCCATACCACGTTGGGCCTTGGGGATACTTCACATGTAGTCAGGGTGAAAGCTTGGATAGGACTGACTTAAATTCGCCACCCCAGAGCTGGAAATCAAACCACAGACCCTCAGCATGAATGCAAATGAAACCACTGGGCTACCGCAGTGCCCTGAAACGATTAATAAACAATATTAATAAAATTAAAATAACATACGCATTCCATAAAGTACTATTTAATGGGTTTATTGCATACCAATATCATAGGATGGCCTTCTATGTTCTTTAAGAAAGTTTTGTTTCTTTAGCTTACAAATTAAAAACAATTGCAAATCAGCTGCAATAATTTCCAAACAAGTACGACAATCTCATTTTGATGGGATTTCAGTGATAGTCTACCATGATTGGTTCAAACTGACATGGGCTGTGAATCGGATTGATCAATATTGAAATTCTCATCCATGAAATGAATAACATTAGCTGCAACTGAACTAAGTAAATAAAGGTAGGAATATAAAACTTGTTTGGGAAAAATACAATATTTTTTACATACATTCACACTTTATGTGATATAATCATTTCCAAAATGCTTAACCTGGTGGCCCTGGGGTTAAGTAATCTTCATATTCAGAGTTTCACTCCTATTTTGTTGAACAACATTAAGAGGTTTCTGTACCATGTGAAAACTATTTAGTTTTAATAACCAAATAACTACAGGAACAAAGAGAAGGTGCAAAAGTTAAAACTGCACATGTTTATCTAAAAGTTATTCCACTATTCCAGTAATTCTTTCTTTGTATTTTACTTACTTACAGGCAATACGATATTTCTCGAACTTGGAAGACTTATAGGGGGAAGTTAAAATAAGAAATACAACATCTATTAACATTTCAAACAGATTTCAATGAATATCAGGGGACTTTTTGTTTGTGATTTAGCATATCACAGGGAGTTTACGAAATTATAGTTTTGGTGAAATGGGGAGATTTCATTATAAAAATCTTCTGGTCATTGTACAAAAACTTCACAAAGAATACATGGAGAGAGATGAAATTAATTAAATCATCATCTGCGATCTAAAAAGCCAACTGTGTAATATTGCATAAAGCAGCAACTTGTTACTTAATCCTTTTGATGACATGAATATGTGTAATTACAGAGTTAAAATTAGGGCATTTAGATGCAGACACCCTGTATTTTATAAGTTAAGAAAACCATATTAATTGTACCACGTGTTTTGTCTTTCTTATGCCGAGGGTTTTTCCGACGTGAAGATTGCCCCCGGCCTGAGTGATTACCTCTCCTGGCAGAACGTTTTGTTCTGCTGCCTAACAGACACAAGGAACAGTTGCTGTTGTCAATTGCTGGTGAATTAATGTTCTCAGCATCCGAGGAAGTTTGTACCAACACTTCTCGCTTCACCTTACTGTGATGTCCGTACTCCATCTGTTTCACTCTCACTTGTAACAGCACCATGTCTTTCTGCATCCTGAGGAGCTCCAGACGAGTTAGCCGCAGCTCCTCCAGGAGGTCCACCATCGTGTGCTTGATGAGAGCTATTTCTGTGCTGTGAGACCTTACAGACAGCACAAGCACCACCATCATCACCGCGCCACATATCACTGTCAGCAACCATGAATGTACAGCTCTTACTTTACTTAACGTCACTTCTGTTGCAAGGTGCACATCCACAGGAATTGTGATTACTCTGTGCTGTCTTTTCATAAACTTCTTATCAGGCACTTCATGTTTGCTTTCTGTATTTGCGCAATGCATTTTAATTTAGAAGGCTTTCATTTCAGGTGTGCCAACACTGAAAAAAGAAATTAATTCACATTTTAAAAGGTATCACAAGTACATTCATTTTTCTCAACTAATGAGAATCAAAACAGTACACAAACTACGCTTTTAAATTTGTCCAGATCAGTACATTGTTTAGATTTGGTGAAAACAGATAGGAGTTATGAAATCCACAACATAGCCTTGGATTTTTGCCAGCTCTAAACGCTTAGGTTTATTTAGTAAGTGTATTAAGTACTAAGCAAATTATAAGCCATAAACATTTAACACAATAACAATGGTCAATTCTTGATGGAGATAAAACAAATTCAATATAATGCTACTGTTATTATCACTCAATTCAAAGAATTCCTAAGTCTGCATCCAAAAAATATAACTGGATACAACTATTCTCATAAATACCATAGTTGAACTTCATCTGCAAATGTTTTTCTTTATTGCTATCCCAGATATCTACCTATAGTAGGTAGAAGTAGTGTTCTTTTTAAAAATATTGTTTCTGACCTGAAGTTAACCCATTAGTATCAACTAGGTATCCATACTAGAAAAAAGTTGCTTAGTTTAATTACGAGACAAAACCAGAATTTTGCTTCTCAGATAGGAGGTATGTCCAGTGCTAGCCAGCACATGAGTGGTTGGAGGGAGGGGGTATATGCTCCCAGCTCAGCAAGATCTGCAACACTAATCAACAAGTATGCCAAAAATTCTAGACCTTATCTTTCGTCGGTGGTGAAACAAATTTCTCGAGCTCTTGCAGCTTTATAAGAGCGAGTTTGCCATGGCACCAGGTTTTGTTGTTGATGCGACATACAGTGCTTTGTGCTGTTATTCAGCAAGTTCAGAGAGCGAAGAGGAGTCCTGTGTTTGACATCCCCTAGTAAGCAACCAGAAGAGAAGATCTGTGTTTGACACTCCATTAAGCAACCAGAAGAGAGAAGTCCAGCGTTTGACCCCCAGAAGAGGAAGTAGGAGTGCTGTGTTTGACACTCCAGTAAGTGACTGGAAGAGAGAAAAGGAGTGGCGTTTGATAACTCCCAGTAAGCAATCGGAAAAGAGAAGAGAAGACCTGTGTTTGACCCCCCCCCCCCCCGTGAGCAACTGGAAGAGAGAGAAGAGCACCGTGTTTGACACTCCATTAAGCGACCAAAAGAAAGGAGTTCTGTGTTTGGCTCTCCAGTAAGTGACCGGAAGAGAGAAGAGGACACTGCAGTGAACAACTGGAAGAGAGCAGTCCTGTGTTCAACAGTGTTGATTGATTGATTTGTGTTTAAGGGTGCTCAACTGCTAGGTCATTAGCACCCTTGTAAAACGGATCATGGCAAGGGTGACAGATAAAGATCAGTATAAAATATGCCAAAGGCCAGAGATGAACATCTATATAAAAATCATAGCAAAAGCCAGAGCTAAATATCAATATAAAAATCATAGCACAAGTCGTAAATAAATATGAATATATAAAACTAAACCGAGAAGTATGAAACCCCTGCTATTAAGATGACTGAATCTGCATTTGGAAATTTACCCTCGACACAAAATTAAAAATCCTATCAACCGCTTGCTTATCATTCGCTAAGACTTTTGCAAGACTGGCCTACAGTTGCAGAGTGTTTCGAAGATGTGCCAGAGCAACATGTGATGCACCGACAGACATTCGCTACAAAGCGGACAAGTAGGGTCACCCTTAAAAAGATAGCTGTGCGTAAAATTGCAGTGGCCAAATGCAACCGAGCCAAAATCACCTCCTCACAACAAGATACGCGAGAGGAAGTTACCCAGTTTATCGGGATGTCTTTCACTACTCTAAGCTTATTTCCGCCAAGAGCTAACCACTCCTCGCGCCAGCACAACAGAACCACTCTCCGCACAACAAGCCTAAAGTCTTCCGACATTACACGAGATATTGTAACACTGAGTTCTGTGGTTGCCGCCTTAGATGCCAAATCAGCAAGTTCATTTCCAGGCAAGCCAATGTGACCAGGTATCCAAGCAACCTCCACAATAACGCCAGAAGCATATAAAACATGGAGGACATTCTGGATTCGCTTAACAGTGGAGTGTAGTTGTACAGCTCACGAAGGCTCTGAAGTGCACTAAGGGAATTATTAAAAAAAAGTGTCTCCCAATTTTCTACGGCGCACATACATAATGGCTCGGTATATGGCATACAGCTCTGCACTATAAATGGATGTGCTATCATGAAAACTGAATGTATAGGGTTCGGTTCCATGAACATAGGCACACCCACTTTGGTGCACTTAGATCCATCGGTGTAGATCAAAATTCGGCCAATGTAACCAGACAGAAATTCTAAAAAAGCATGTGCGGATACTAAACGTAGGCATCGTAGACTTCCGGTATACCGTCATCCCAAGATCTACGTGAGATGTCGCATGTAACCAAGGGGGGGGAACACCCCTTCCCTTTAACAAGCATGCTAGGCATTTCAATGTAATGCTTTCTAAAAAGCTACCGGAAACGAACACCTGCAGGCCTTGGATTAATCGAGCTATTCCTATAACGTTTGTTCAGCGCAGTGTGAAAAAAAGAAGTGAACGTTGGATGTTGCGGCATACATTTAAGCGCACAGTCATAATTTCCCAAGAGGGCAGCACGCCGATAACGCAGAGGTGGTTCTGTAGATTCGGCGTAAAGACCCATAACTGGGCTAGTGGGAAAAGCACCATAGCAACTCGAATGCCCCGGTTATGGACTGCGTCTAATCTCCTCAGCACGGATGGTCGTGCTGAGGAATAAATGATACACCCATAGTCTATTTTTGATCGGATCAGTACACGATACGGTCGCAGCAAAAACAGTCCGATCCGCTCCCCAAAATTTACCATTTAATATCAGCAAGATATTCAGAGAACGGTCACATCGCGCTTTCAACTGTGCTATATGCGATGACCAGCTAAGTTTCCTATAAAACGTCAACCCCAGGAATCTCGCCGAATCTGCGAATGGTAAATCTGGATCCAATCGAGCGGTGGTAATCGTCTCCTACGGCGCCAGAAGTTCGGGCAGATTGACTTCTCAGTCGAGAAACGAAAGCTGCTTTCTGAATTCCATTCTGGCAGATTATCTAAGCATTGCTGCATACGGCGTACGCAGAGGAGTAGTACAATAAACGATCTACGAATAAGCATGACGATATCCCTGGAGGAACACATTTCGAGATAGAATTAATTGCTTTAGCAAGCAGTGTAACGCTTAGTACCGATACCTGATACAAGGGACCGGAACTCGACGGGGTTGGGCAGTCGGCCGAGGAATAGATTGATCAGCAGCACAAAGAATTGTCTCTGTGAGATGTTCGACCAAAACATCCACACAGTCGTGCTCATTGCAATTATACACAGCCAATTGGGAGTAAAAGTGCCAGTTGACTTGATACAAGCGCTATCTAGGCAAACGTGTGGAACATATATCTTGTGTTAAGAGGCTAATAAGGCACAGAGAGTGGTCACTAGAGTGTAAATCAGAGGTGACATGCCATTACAAGGAAATTGCTAACTGTGGTGAACAAACTGCAATATGAAGGTGTGAAAAAGTGTTGAAGGAGTCTGAGAGAAGTGTAGGCTCTCCGGTGTTCAGAAGAGTTAAGTTATAATTGTCCAAATATTCGGCAATTAATTTACCTCTCGCACAAGCCCGAGGTGAGCCCAAAAAGGGTGATGGGCATCAACGTCTCCCACCAACAGAAAAGGCGTTGGTAACTGGGAAACTAGATCTTCTAAATCCGTGAGCGGGAGGTCATCGGATGGAGGCAGATGTTACAAATGGTAATTCGGAGGGATAGCAGTTTAATCCTTATAGCCACTGATTGAATGTCAGACTGTATGGACACAGATTCCACAAATATATCACCTCTAATGAGCATCATAGTGACTCCGTGCGCAGAAATACCCTCTTCGGATATAAGATCACACCGTACTGGGGTATATCACCTGATCTGAAAGCTATCTTGCGGAAAGAGCTTAGTTTCTTGCAAACATAGGATCAAAGGATTATTCTCGTTGAGTAAAGGTTCAAGCTCTGGTCGATGTGTTCTAATTCCGCGTATGTTCCATTAAAGGATAGCCATGGTATTCACAATGGGATAAGTTCTCAATTCCAAAGTGTCCACTACTTTGAGGACGATGGTGGTCGAACCAATTTGCCCTTTTTCGGTGACGGGCTAGCACCTTTAGCGGAGGAGGAATCCCGCCTCTTTTTCACTATCGTTCTGGCAGTGCGAGCAGAAACTTCCTGCTTCATCTCCTCCACGGGAGAGGGCCGGGATCGGCGAAGATGCAGATCGCCGATTCGAGTCCTCCCCGGAAGATGATCTCCGAGATGTTTGTGTACTTTTCTTTCCCTTGGATGTTCCGGGTACACATTTTTCATTTTCTTCCAGCAAGTCAGTTCGGTTATAGCTGGTATTGAACTTTATCTGTGGTGCATTATAACTTACGGGCTTGCCAGTCTTATTGCTTGAGGTCGACGGTCTTGATGTTTACTTTACTGAAGGGATCTTGTCAGTAACAGACTTGGCAGGTGTTGTTGCAGATGTATATATGGATTTCGTTTACTCTGGAAGTGATCTAGCTACAGAATCTTATCTGAAATTGTGGCCGTGTTAATATCGTTGGTTTGAATTGCGACTTCCCGACTCGGTATCGGTTTAGCTGCAACTGAGCTATAGGTACCAGACTTCGGGACAGAGGGTTGGCGGACGCGCAGAAGTTTCCGAACTTCCGAGAAGGAAACCTTCTCCCTAACCCGGATCGCCATTTAAAACGGGGGCATTCTCAGGAACTAGATGGATGTTCATCACTGCATTAACCATGTTGGAGCTGATGTACATGCTTCCTCGTGTGAGAATTCTCCACAGTTAACGCAGGTAGCTTCACTGTCACAGAAATCACCTGCATGACCAAAGCGCTGGCACTTATAGCATCTCAGCTGGTTGGGGATATATAGCCTAACTTCAATGGCTTTATACCCTGCCTTAATCTTTTGAGGTAGGTCTACCCAATCAAAGGTAAGAAACAGGGTACGGGTAGGCACAAATTCACCTCCATGTCTCCGCTGAACCCGATATGCAGATGTCACATCTTGATCTTAAAGATTTTCTTGAATCTCCTCATTGGACTGTCCAATGCACGGGTGTTTACAACACCGCGCGAGGAGTTCAAGGTCTTGTGCATCTCAACTCGTATGGGGTACCTAGCTAACATGTTTGCTTTCTGTATAATAGCTGCCTGGGATACTGAATGTGTTTCAACCAGGAGCGTGCCATTACGAGTTCTAATATAGGACTTTATTGCACCAGCAATTTTATCCACACCCTTTTGGACAGTGAATGGACTATCCATACTGAACTTACTTCCTTCCTCAGTTCTACTGATAACTAAGTAGCGAGCACCACAACACTCGATTACTCCTTTCGCAACTACTTCAGTGTTTTTTTTAAATTTATTTATTTTTTGGTATCCATAGCGCTTGAATCCTCCATCATTACAAATGTTTCCGATGGCATGCTCACATGCTTAGGTGAGATTCCTGGCCTGGACCTTGCTCATCTTAGGGTCTCACCTCCCAATTCATAGAGCAACCCAATCGCCTTCAGGAGTGTAACAGCTCATGTAATGGCCTCTCCCTGGGACTGACCTTTATCAGCAGATACGAACACAATCCTCCATGATACTCAGGGGCTGAGAGTTACACATTACCCAGTCAACCCTTGCAGCACCTTCCTCCGTCCCGTGCAGCGGTATCAGTCAGACTGTATTCAGGGAGGTAACTAGTAGTTGGTCAAACATGCTTGTGGACCAAGACTGATTGAGCGTTTGACATAAGCCCTCTCACCTCTTAGAGGAACCCAATTGAAACTGTGGCTCGGGACGCCGGGTACGCCAAACCCATACCTACCAAAGGTGGGTCCCTGGGGTATTCGACAGTGTGATAGGACACTGATCTATTGTAACATATGTGCAGTAGAAGTAAATGGGGAAAAACTGGACAGTCACAATAAATACAGATACGCCCTGTTTAATCACTTAGGATTGGAAATCATCAAGAAAGAAATCCATCCTGTTTGAGCAAAGGACCAAATATATCTCCTGATTTTAATATTTAAAAAGCTGTTAATGAAATGGGTGACATGCAACCTTGGCCCGCAAGACACCAACTCCAGAAATGTGTTATAGTCTAAATCAACCATGAACAATGGTGATTATTTACAGCACCTTTCTCCTCCCAGATGCTGACCCCTCTCATAAATCTTGCAAGGAGTCAAATATGTGCAAAATAACAGCTGATTGCAATACCAACAGTCTTGTTCTTTCTCTATTCCTTACAAACTTTATTGTTTCCTAGATATGCCTTGCCTTTGTATTGCAGTACAGAAGCAGGATTTTGTCTGTCTAGAGAACTGTGAAGGCCTACCAAGGACTTTATACTTTGTCCACAACTATATACTTTTTGACAATTGTGGTTTCTAAGATTACCCTGACAGAGGGAGGGGGATAGAGACCTTTTTGTAAAAATCTTACGTGTTATATTCACATGACTTTCTCTACCCAATATCATTTATTTTTATATGGTTTCGACAAATTATTCTTGCAAAAGCTTATTTTTCTATCTACTTCAAATTAATTGAGACACACATTTGCATAAATAATTTTATTACACATTTTGTTATAAGTAAAAGGGGATAATGATAGTCAAATGCATATAAGAAATGCTAAATACTGGCCTCAAAATTACATTATCTTTCCACAAGATGTTTGCATGAGAAACAACTGAAGATTGGCACCATACTTAAAAAAAGTGAAATTACAATTAAATAATAACAGATATCCCGGAAATGGCTGATGCCACAAACAAGTTAATAAATTGCATGTTCCAAAGAGATCTACATCTTTTGTGTGGTAAGTTTTATCTAGCATCTCTCTTATGATTTACCTGTTACACAAAATTATGCTAAATTTCTTCCAAATGAAGATCTCATATATATTTTAATCAAAATCATAAAATGTTTGAAAAATATTCAATATAAATGGTAGTTTGCATTAGGGGGGGGGGGATTTTCTTGAAAATCTTTGTGTCGCATCATGGGAGATACTGAACTTAAACACCAAGGGTGGTACTTATCCAACATTTCCTTTTTGAGTTATGCTCTTCCTGTTCTCCCTCTCTCACAAATGTTTTCTAAAAACACTTGTTAATAATTCAGAGGTGCTCAAAACATGTATTTTCACTTAAATCTCAATATTGAATTGTTGGGGGAATGCCATTCTTCCTCTCACTAAAAGGTACTTGAAAAAGTAAAAATTAATTTTGGGGGGCTTAAACAATTTTAATTATTCGTTGTACTTTAACACAGATATAACAATACCAGGTGTAGAGGTTATAGAGATCTCTCTGACGACATGATTCCCTATCCTAAGACTGATGAAACATTATAACACTATTTTAGTCTGATAACACTTATTTCAACAGAAAAAGATAAGTTTTCCATTTTCACTGCATTATATTTTAAAAAATCTGATGTGTTACACTCACATGACTTTCTCTACTCTTGTACAATCTATTTTTACAAACGTCTATTCTCCATATGCTTCATATTAATCGAGATATCGAGATGTCAATCTTATTTGTAATTTTCTTGTAGATGCAAGGGGAATATGGTAGCTTTTAAGCGATAGTCAAATATTTTAACGCTGGTTGCTATGTGGCGCATTCCATTCTCTTTGCATGTCCAGGACATAAACAAAATGAATAACGCATTTGAGAAAAAGTATAAGTATTGGAAAATTTAAGGAAATAACAAGCAATATCTCGAAAACGGTTCACTCAACAAAAGAAATGTATATGACATAAGTTGTGTATTTTAACGCGATCTACATTTTTTCTGTAGTAAAATTTTGTCTATCTCTTATGGTTTACCAGTTATGCAAAAGTCGTTCAGAATGAAGAATACTTTTGGAGACATTCCCAGAAAATTCGAGATATACATTTCATTTCTCATGACATTATCTTAAACATATGATATTTTCATCAAAATCGTTAGCCATTTTTGAGAAAATTAAAATTTTCGAAAAATCTTCCATGTAAAGGGTAGTCTGGGGTGGGGGGATTTTCTTGAAAACCTTCGTGTCGCATCTCTGGAAGATACTGAACCTAAATACCAAGTTTGGTGCTTATCCGACTGTTCGTTTTTGAGTTATGCTGTTCACAGACACACAGACACACACACACACACACACACAGACACACACACGGACATGTTTCCAAAAATGCTTTTTTTGGATTCAGGAGGTCTCAAAATATGTATTTCCGGTGAAATCTCGGTATCGAATTTTTGGGTGGAATGCAATACTTCCCCTACTTACTATACGTAGTAGAGAAAGTAAAAAACACGCACGTGTATACATACACATTCCAAATTGCTGTGACATCTCTCCCCACTCGCTATTAGGCATTCATATCTTCAGTATAAACATATTTCTCTTTCATTGAATGTTTAAATACAAGCAATGCTCTTCAGTAATTACTCTCATTGTTAAATATTTAAACAAACTCATTTACTTTGTTTTATTACACTTCCATGCATAAAAATACCTAACTGGCTTTATAAGCATCTGGGTTTTTGTATCTGATTATAAAGTACTATTTTGTTTTTACATTAGGTGTATAATAACTAACCACCAAAATTAAAACATTTATTTTCTTTTATTGCTTCAATCAAATCAAGTCTGTTTTGACTTTAGTTACTTTCATTAAATATTTTGCTGAAAACACAAAACAGAAAGAATTGTCTTGGGAATTAAACAGGATCAGCAAAATCAATATTGTTTCCACAATGTAGCAACATCTTTGTGGCAGTGTTGCAAAAACTGCAATGGACCTGACCTTACCATCAAATTTTACTTTCCCACTCACTTACAAGGGAGAGTGCATTTAGCCCAACATCTTTGCATTTCATAGCAGTTTTCTACAAATCTATGAAAGATAGAACAAAAGTATTTACATACTTTTTCAATGTACTCATTGAGATCTATCTCTGGTTTAAAGGATGACATCTATAACCTTTTCACCCATTGTAATATATATTACTGTCTCACGACAATTTCTCTCCAAATGATGATGTACATTTTCTGGATTCATTGCATGGACAGATAAGCCATAAACATCTTGGTTACCTTATCTGCATCCTGGCAAAATCTGAACAAGCAGTCTGTAACTCTTTGTAAACTTTATCTTTATCAGCAAATGTTTATTTTTGATGAATCCTACATTACTAGATATATAACTTAATCTTATCTTTAGGGAAGTATAGAGCATTATCTATTGGAACTGTTATTTTCCTTAATGTTTTGCTGTTTATGGTGACATGTCTTGATATGTAAGATATAAATCAGCTATTACCAACACGTTAATAGCTCCCTCGCTATTTAAATAATTCTGCCACAGCAGCAGATCATAATCGGTGAATTAACTTTATAAGTTGGAAAGGTAGAATCAGATGACTGAAAAATTCAATGCCATAGCCGGGATTTGAACCACGGATCTCCCGGTCTCCGTCCGGTTGCTCTAACCACTGAGCTACCATGGCAACATGCCGACACGACATTAAATTCTCCAGCTGATTCGCATTTTTCCCGGTAAACCACAAGGAGATCTCAAATTGTATTGAGATGTCATACCCCAATGGCGACTTACAAACATGTAAGTACTTAAGTCCCGGGCTTTATAGTTGCAACCACTATTAGGTCAATTAATGCAATTAATTGTTCTTTCACACAAGCCGTGTGTTGGACACTGTTGGAAAGGTAGAATCAGATGACTGAAAAATTCAATGCCATAGCCGGGATTTGAACCACGGATCTCCCGGTCTCCGTCCGGTTGCTCTAACCACTGAGCTACCATGGCAACATGCCGACACGACATTAAATTCTCCAGCTGATTCGCATTTTTCCCGGTAAACCACAAGGAGATCTCAAATTGTATTGAGATGTCATACCCCAATGGCGACTTACAAACATGTAAGTACTTAAGTCCCGGGCTTTATAGTTGCAACCACTATTAGGTCAATTAATGCAATTAATTGTTCTTTCACACAAGCCGTGTGTTGGACACTGTTGGAAAGGTAGAATCAGATGACTGAAAAATTCAATGCCATAGCCGGGATTTGAACCACGGATCTCCCGGTCTCCGTCCGGTTGCTCTAACCACTGAGCTACCATGGCAACATGCCGACACGACATTAAATTCTCCAGCTGATTCGCATTTTTCCCGGTAAACCACAAGGAGATCTCAAATTGTATTGAGATGTCATACCCCAATGGCGACTTACAAACATGTAAGTACTTAAGTCCCGGGCTTTATAGTTGCAACCACTATTAGGTCAATTAATGCAATTAATTGTTCTTTCACACAAGCCGTGTGTTGGACACTGTTGGAAAGGTAGAATCAGATGACTGAAAAATTCAATGCCATAGCCGGGATTTGAACCACGGATCTCCCGGTCTCCGTCCGGTTGCTCTAACCACTGAGCTACCATGGCAACATGCCGACACGACATTAAATTCTCCAGCTGATTCGCATTTTTCCCGGTAAACCACAAGGAGATCTCAAATAGTATTGAGATGTCATACCCCAATGGCGACTTACAAACATGTAAGTACTTAAGTCCCGGGCTTTATAGTTGCAACCACTATTAGGTCAATTAATGCAATTAATTGTTCTTTCACACAAGCCGTGTGTTGGACACTGTTGGAAAGGTAGAATCAGATGACTGAAAAATTCAATGCCATAGCCGGGATTTGAACCACGGATCTCCCGGTCTCCGTCCGGTTGCTCTAACCACTGAGCTACTATGGCAACATGCCGACACGACATTAAATTCTCCAGCTGATTCGCATTTTTCCCGGTAAACCACAAGGAGATCTCAAAAATCAGCTGGAGAATTTAATGTCGTGTCGGCATGTTGCCATGGTAGCTCAGTGGTTAGAGCAACCGGACGGAGACCGGGAGATCCGTGGTTCAAATCCCGGCTATGGCATTGAATTTTTCAGTCATCTGATTCTACCTTTCCAACAGTGTCCAACACACGGCTTGTGTGAAAGAACAATTAATTGCATTAACTTTATAAGTGTTCATGAAAATACAATTTAGTCCATTATTTTTTTTTAAGAATTTTGAGTCAAAACAAAAAAAGAAATGTATAGGTATAATTAGTTAGGAAATGCAGAAGGTACATTCTGAAATGGGCAAATGTGTGTTTCAGCAATTTTAAGAAGTTTCTTACAGAGTTAATTCATTACCCATGTATCTAATGAGCCCAACACACAGGCTTCATTTAAAAGCACACAACAAAGAATTCAATTTATAAATTTAGCTAAAAAAAAAAAAAAAAAACATTAATCCAAGTGCAAAAATGTAAAAATGGTCATATTGTATCACACTGCATTTTGGTAGATACAACTAAGTTTTTCTCAGAATATATCTAATGGTAATACTGACTACATTTTAAATATAAATTGATTCATTGCTCCTAAAGTTTTATAATAGCCCAAATTAAACTTAAATGGTAAATACCTGATAGATACCTATAGCTACTAAAAGAAAGAAGCAGACATGGCTTATGAAGATAAAAAAGAAAGATTAGACATGTAAAATCAAAAGCATAGTGGTTTGGAAAAAAACAGTTGGAGAGTTGGTAACACTGAACACTGAAATTTGCACCCGACCAAAAATAGGCGATTCTAATTGATTTTTAAGTACGAATTTCAGAACTGAAATCCGTTTTGTGATATCACCTAATGTTTTTTAGATATTGCCCTTTTTGTGATTTGCAAAAATTCACTCGCTACGCCGCTCCCACCTTTATCGGTCGGCTCCACCTCTCAACATCTGTTGTCATTCAAGGCTAGAAAGAGTTTTATTGCAGGCGTGGTAACTTTAGCATTTTGACAAGGGGCTTAAAATATGACTTCTTTGGAAGGTCTTAAGAGGGACAGCAGACTACATCTATCCATGAAGATACTGGAGCAATAATGGCAAAACTCTGCAAGAATGGCGTAATGCTGTTTGCCATTGCCGTACATCACTTTTTGTGTGAACACAAACCTTTTAACTACACAACCATTGTTCACCATCTTTAGATGAAAGCTGACTGTTCTTCACCCCCACCCTCCTCCTCCTCTCTGACTAGAAGAATTCCTTACCATGTTCTCTACTGCTTGTCATAAAGCCGTGTGTCATGTTTGGAACGAGCAGTAGTTGTATACAAGTGTTTGTCTCAGCACAGTTTTAAAAAATCATTACTTTAAATCTATATGGAGGATTTTACTTTATGATACAGCACTTGAAAGCTAATCTTCTGCTTTAAAATGAAACTCGTAAATAATAATATATTAAGTAATACATAAGTTATTTAAGTAAACTAAAAAAAATAATCAGTTGCTCAAATTTTGTGATTTTAGGTTTTTTTATGTCATCATCAGTTAGAAATATTTTAGCACAGTCCATTACAGAGCACAATCAGTCTACATTAGCTAGGATTTTTCCAGGTATTATATTAACTAGCACAGAGGGTCTTCATCTTCATCTAGCCATGTTGTTCCACAGGAGCATGCATTTTGGTTGGTTACGCCCCCCATTTCCGTCATTAGTAACATTTCCATCATCATCACCATTATACTGAAAAAATGCTGCTACAATTGTTAAGTTCTAGAAAATAAATAAGTACATACCGGTCATATAATTTTGGTAATAAACACAAACCTTCAATTCAAAATATGATTTCAATGATCTTCTAGGTATTGTACAAATTAATTATGAACTATACCTCCAAAAGTGCCATTATCTTCAAATTCATCTATTTCACTGCAATCACTACAATCTTAACCATCTTAATTATTAGCAATTTCAGCTAATTCCTCTTCAGTAAATATTCTATGCATCATTTTCATTGACTGATACTCTTATTGTTTGGCCCTAAAAACACATGCTCCTCTGCTCTACACAAGTAGTGCGTAACCTCAAAACAGACTTTGTTGTTTTTGTTAACAACATGGAAATACAACTACCAAAGTGCTCTCTAATGATAGAATGCGATACTAAGGGTACAAAGAAAGTGTTGCAGAGGCCAAACCCATAATAGCAATAGCCGACAAGTTGGAACTGGTAGAAATGATGGGCACGATAATTTTCAGAACAGCAGCAGCCTGGTAATGGCTTGGTAATTTTCAGAAGGTCCGTAAAATAATCGGGCTTGGTAGCAAGAGTGCTAAACTGCATCTTTCTCAATTCCTTCTTTCCAGCACTCACAATTATCCTTGGAACACAGTTTATATTTTATTAGCTTGAAATTTTCAGCAGAGTTTCAGGAGTTATGGATTTAAAAATTGTGCACTAGTTAAAAGTTAAAATATGTATAAATTTTTTTAAAACTAATTAAAGTTAAAAAATGCCTGGAAAATTACTTTATGTTTATACACAAAGTTCAAATTAAAAATCTGGACAATTTAGCCAAAATCTGGGAGACACTAACAAAATAAACCAAAGGGTCCAAGAAGCATTTCAAAAAAAATTTGATGATGCATTCACATGATTTTCTCTACCCTCTACCATTTATTTGTAGGTATAAAACTATTCTTACTAAAGCTTATTTTTCTGTCTAGTTCATTTTAATCCAAA
Source organism: Deroplatys truncata (assembly GCA_030765065.1). Taxonomy (NCBI): domain Eukaryota; kingdom Metazoa; phylum Arthropoda; class Insecta; order Mantodea; family Mantidae; genus Deroplatys; species Deroplatys truncata. Next base: position 18,956,258 of record CM060985.1, on the reverse strand, counting down.
TAAGCCTTTGCAGAAACAAGCTACATTACACATTTTGTTATACATACAAAGGGAACAGCAATAGTCAAATGCTTAAGAACTGGACGCTATATGCTGACCTTAAAATTTCATACTGTTTCCATACAATCGCGAGAAACAACTGAACGTTGACAGAAGAGAATGACCAAGAAATGAACAATTTGAATATTTAATAATGGATATCTTAAAAATGGCATATGCCACAAAAAACATATTTGAAATAAATTGTGTTTTAACAAGATCTACTTTTTTGTATAGTACGCTTTTGTTTATTACTTAACGTTTACCAGTTATAGAAGACCACCATATCCATAATATACGTTATCAAAATCGTTGGAGCCAATGTTTATAAAGTAAAAAAATTTCGAAAAATCTTCCATGCTAAGAGCAGAATGTCGGTTTTATGTTCTGGGTATAATATACAAGAGACAAAGCAATTGGAAGAATACTGTAGATTTTAAGATATTCATATATTAGGTTAACACTGGCTTACGCGACTGCCACAAAACATTATATGGTGAGGTTATAACTTGTCCTGTATACGTATTGGACACATTTTCAACTCGTTCGGCTGATGTACCGCTACTGTTGCTTTTGTGGTGCAGGGAACCCACGCGTCCCGTCCTTTCATCAACATGCTTTGAAAACTGATTGGAAACGCTATTTCCAAAACTCTTTTTCTAAATTAAAGTAATTCTTATATACTTTTGTGCAGTTACATTTCTCTATCTCTCTCACTTACTGAGTATGCTAAAGTGGTCACAAAATATATTTCCTAGATGTAGTTTATAATGAGCAAAAGCATATACTCGAGTTAACTTCATGCTGTACCTGTATTAAACTCCTTAAAATGCAAGAGCACATTTCATAATTCACCAGCTTCCCTTTGTTTTGTTTAGTGTGAGATAAAATCTACAAATGCAAATATGTCCTTCCCCCCGCTACTTAACAATCTGGCGGCACTATTGGTGAATTCAATTTAAAACTACCAGTACAGGCAACTATATTGGTGAGAAATTCGATTGACTACCGCTAGATAGCAGAAACAGAAAACAGAAGATGTAGGCGCGGGTTTACAAATGTTAATTTTAATTAAATTTGAATAATTGGCCTTATCACGCAGAAAAACATTCCATGTATATTGCTTGTATAATTTAGAACAATAAATTAAAATAAAATAAAAGTAATATAAACAAGGACCGCATAATCCAAACAACTATATTAAATTTAAAACTACCAGTACAGCCAACTGATGTTCATGAAACGAATGTTGACAAAATTCGGTTAACTACCGCTAGATAGCGCAAACAAGACCTTAGGGTTGAAAGTGCGGGTTTTCAAAATGTTAATTTTATTACATTTACATAATTAGTATTGACACGCAGAAAATATTGCATTTTCATTATTTGCGTAATTTAATGTAAAGAATTACAAAAAATAAGAATTAATTTAATTAGGAACGCATACCGCAAATAACTAGGAACTCGATTGTAAAAAAAAAAAAAAAAAAAAATGCAATTTTCTAATTTCAAGAATTACTGAACACCCTGAGGGCACTGCAAAGGTAGAATGTATACAAAATGCATTAATAAATTAATATGTTGGCATCTAGTTAGATTTTCATTTCATAATTACATGCACCAACTTTTATTTTCTATACCGCTATTTTCATTGTACACCGACAATCGGAGAGTTCCACAGAAATACGTGCCTTAAGGCTCCGGAAAGAAAAGAAAAGTCATCTCTAGGTGCAAGCAGTCCCTGTGTGTGTGTAAATTAAAATTGAGTTTTATTTATGGACACTCTTTAACTACTATGGTCCTTAGCGTCCCATCTATATTGGGCGTGAAACACCGGGAATTTTGGTCAGAGGCCTCTTTATCAGGCTTGAGGTTCTTTTACGTGCCGTAAATCTACGACTCGGACCACCGGCGTTACTTCCCTTACAAAGGAAGCCATGCTAAGGATTTTTACGCCCCAAAAAATCCATCGTCCTCCGCCGGGTTTGAACCCGCGACCTCGGGAGCTAGAAGCTAGCATGGTGTTGTGTGTGTGTGTGTGTGTGTGTGTGTGTGTGTGTGTGTGTGTGTGAAAAAGAGAGAGAGGGAGAGAACGAGCAATCTGTAAAGTAAACAGTCAGAGAAGTACCAAATTTGATTATTTAAGTCGGGCGCCATTTGTGAATGCAAAGTGAGTTTTCCAGAAAACTGTCACAACCCACAAGTTCTACAAGGAAAATGTATATAATTTTTAAGACATCTCATGTTTAACATTCAAATAACTTTCCATTCCCTTTACAGCTTAAAATAATCTCAAATTAAGCAATATTATGTACTTGGTTACATGCACGCTACGGAAAACAAAACACAGCTGTTCATATATCGTAAAACCCATGCGGGAAAAAGAGGTATCACGTGAGATGCTCTATAGATATTCAATCTGGCAAAACTTAAAGATGTAACCAAAATGTACATCGTATTAGTCATGCAAATATAATGTAACATGCTATGTGCAAAAACATTGGCATTTTAACAAAAATCTTTAGAGCCATTTTTGAGGAAAAGAAAAATAACGAAAATGTCTCTATGTAAAGGATAGTTTGAGGCAAGGGAATTTTTGCTTTCTCTACTACGTATAGTAAGTAGGGGAAGTATTGTATTCCACCCAAAAATTTGATATAGAGATTTCACAAGAAATATACGTTTTGAGGTGCACTGAATGCATATAAAGCATTTTTGGAAACATATCCGTGTGTGTGTGTGTGTGTGTGTGTGTGTGTGTGTGTGTGTGTGTGTGTGTGTGTGTGTGTGTGTCTGTCTGTCTGTGAACAGCATAACTCAGAAACGAACAGTCGGATAAACACCAAACTTGGTATTTAGGTTCAGTATCTTCCAGAGATGCGACACGAAGATTTTCAAGAAAATCCCCCCACCCCAGATTATCCTTTATGTGGAACATTTTTCGAAAATTTTAATTTTCTCAAAAATGCCTCTAACGATTTTGAATAAAATATCCCAAGTTTAAGACATTTTTATGGCAAATGAATTGTATATCTCGAATTTTCTGGGAATGTCTCCAAAAGTATTCTTCATTGTGAACGACTTTTGCATAACTGGTAAACCATGAGAGATAGACAAAAGTTTACTGCACAAAAAATGTAGATCGCGTTAAAATACACAATTTATGTCATATACATTTTTTTGTTGAGTGAACCATTTTCGAGATATTGCTTGTTATTCCCTTAAATTTTCCAATACTTATACTTTTTCTCAAATTCGTTATTCGTTTTTTTTATGTCCTGGACATGCAAAGAGAATGGAGTGCGCCACATAGCAACCAGCGCTTAAAAGATTTGACTATCGCTTAAAGCCTGCCAATTCCCCTTGCACCCACAAGAAAATTAGTAACAAGATTAACATCTCGATATCTCGATTAACATGAAGTAGATGGAGAATAAGCGTTTGTATAAATAGTTTGTACAAGAGTAGAGAAAGTCATGTGAATGCGACACATCAGATTTTTTTTTGAAAATCTTCGTGTAAAATAAACAGTGTCTGGATAAAAAACGAAATTAAGTATCGTCCGACTTTTCGCTTTTCAACTTTGCTGTTTAATCAAATAAACAAAAGGGTTTTAATTGTAATTTTTGGCTTCAAGATAGCCCATCATCTACGCTAGTGAGATGGGATAAATTTACTTCTTCAACACACACGTTTACATATGTATTAACATTCAGTTGAATAACCTTAATTATTATAAAATATGGCAACTCCTACTAACTGAATATGTTGTAGCCCACACCTGCAAGTTGCTGACTACTACCGTGACTACTCTATACGACATATATACCGGTTGCTTATTTCATCTTCCTTGATTAACTGTTTCATCCATTTTCTTTACCTTTCCTAAATATCTACCAATCTCCTTCATATGTTTATCTGATTATAATGTTAACAGGATTTCCCCATTGCATCTATTGGTAAGTTAGCGAATTTCTCCAACCTTAAATTTTCTCTCATTTCTTCATACACAAGAACCGTATGGCAATAATTATCTTTCATTCCACGCATAGACATTCATCTATCTTTTCTTCCTCTTAAGCTTTTCACCTGTACCATCCCTGTTCTAGCCAATGCAATTCTTCCCTGGCGACTTTATCTCCCCATTCCACATAATTGTTGCTTCCCCATTCTAGCTTTAATATATTGTAAATGTTTGGTGCCTTTTTATTTTTTAAAACTACCAAGGGTTTCCTGAACTTCAATATCATTAATTCTTAGTTTAATTTCTTTACAAATGCCTCTCAGTTTTAATTTTCTGTCTCTCCAGGTCATCTCTTCATCAATGTTTGTTTTCCAAACAATTTTAATTATATTAATCTAAGTGTTATACGCTGAATGTTCTCCTGATAAATCAGACGCTGTTCCAAAATACTTTATTCCTCTAAACTTTTTAACGTAAGCCAATATTCATATACGCTTGTATCAATTTTTCATTTAAAATCGAAGATTACCAGAAAATATTCGGTTACAATTTTTTCGACAGTGACTCATGTTTCATTCCTATTCTTGTAGGTGCATAATACAAAGAGCTTGAAGGCAGTATTTAATTACACTTTCTGTTACCCGAATTAAGCCTACGTATTCTTAAAGCATTTGGTCATTAAGAAGAGCTCGTGCGTGAAACAAAAGAACGCTTTCCCGCATCCTCTGAATGGATCGTTCGAACTACGATGGTCATCCAGGAAATAGTGACCGTTTGGCTTTAATGTATTCAGAAAAAGCATTGTATTAAAAATAATCTCACTTACAAAATTGAAGCTTACCTTATTTCACAACATAATCACCTCCGTTACTTAACCATTTGACTGTCCGCGAACGTTAGTAGGCTTCCGCCAGTCCATCAAGCCGAGATGTTCGGACACAATTGCACCAAACAAAGAACGAGAAATGTTTGGGAAATAAACACGTCTGTCTTGTATCATTTGATTGTTCACTTGATTCTTCAAATCATATGTGATGAGTGACGGACGTTGGGTCGAGTTTCGTCATGTACATTTGTTTCTTCATTGTTGAACATTTCACGCCACTTTCTCACTTTTCCTTTCTTTTTGTTTTTATTGCTGTATCACCAAACACCTGTTTTAGTTGACGGTAAATTGCTGCAGGTTTCACCTTCCAAGTATTAAAAAATCCATTCTCTCTCACATCACAGTCAGCGGAACGATGTATCACACGGTTCATTTGAAACAATCACAGAAAACACAATAACAACTTGTTTCGCTCGAAACTCACACAATGCTGAAAAAAGATGTCGAGGAAACCATTCGACCTTGGATAGAAGCCCGACAGTGATCTGCGCAAACGGTCGTTACTTCCTGGATAACCCTCGTGTGAAGTTCCAAAGCGTGAAATACGAGCAAGAAATGAGACAATGGTCCCCGTGTTTAACATTACTTTCCACATATAACAGACGATGGCTTTTTGAGACGTAGGTAGATAAAGTGAAACACAAACTTGGCGAATCAGGTTGTATTAAACAAAATACAAATTGTTCTTGAATTTTATAAAACAATTATTTACCTTTTCTGTGATTACCGATAGTACCCGTAGATATAGGAAGTATCATATTTCACTAAAACTGAGTATCGAGATTTCACGAAAGAAACAATTATATCAAAAGGCCCATGTGTGCGTCTCTGGTGAACTATGGAAAAAGTTTGGTTATTATGAGATTTCAAAGCTAGTAGAGGCGGGTAAAGTGGCCAAGCTAAGGTTTGATAGTTTTTTTAAGTAAACTTTCAATCGAGATAAATGCATAAAATTGGTGGTTATATACTTAAACTATTCTAGTGCATTATAGAATGTTTCAATCACCTTGCGATTAAGCTATTTAATATAATTAGTATTTTAAAACGTACCGCAATGTAGCACTGACATGCTCGGGCAAAGTGACCACTTAGCTTTAAAATTTAAAAAAAAAAAAAAACCATGGGCGATTGAAACGGCTTAAACTTAGATAATGTTGGCATACTTTATTTATAGCCAAGTTACAGAACTCGAAAAAAGTTATATAAGGTAAAAAAAACAAATGGTTTGGCTTGAGAAACATGTAGCCTTACCTCCTGCCTGCTAATAAAAGGTTCACAACACTTGATAAAATAACATGGAAAAAATTAAGTCGTTAGGTAAGCCTGCTAAAAGCTATAGAAAAACTGTAAAGCTCAAAAAGAAACAATGACAGTTTGAGGATTTTAAAAAGATATCAAACAAAAATTAAATGCAACTTTCGCAAAGGAAGGAAGAGCTGTTTTCATAAACTCCTGAATACAGTTCACGAGCCCAAAAATGACACATATGAGATCTTGAGGCTGAAAAACTTCCGTGTCGTCTTCATCATCGTCAACATTATCAAATACTAACACTCTTCTCGGCCAAAATTTCCTACACTTGTTTGTTTTCTCTTTATCATTCTTCTCTTCAGCTGTTTTTCGTTTTTCAACCCCCTTTTTTTTTTTCTCATTTGCTTCTTTTTGCAGCTTCAAGTTCATTTTATATGGACTTGTTTCCAACACCTCAGCAGTGACTTTCTTTCGGCCATTGCTTTTACGTTTTCCTGCTGTTAAGCGAGGCACAGGAACACTGTCATTTGGGCTCATGAAAAACTAGTCCCATGTCGTCTCCGTGCGGAGAGCTGACAGTTCCATTTAGGATGAGTGGTTGCTTATGCTGAGTAGGTTGCATAGGATTAGCTAATGATGATGATCCGACATCATCTGTCACCTCAGAAGCAACAAAATCTTCAGCTTTGAAGATATGTGACGTTAAGCGGCTCAATGCCGAGTTTTCGAAGCCATCTATGGAATTTTCTGATGTTGAAGCCTTTAAATAGGCTTATCGAACAAGTTTACCAATTTGAAATTGAATAGCCACTCTCCCAGGATGATTCCTCAACCACTTTTTAATTGCTTTGACATAAAAAAGTATTCAATAGCCCCACGAACATTACGTCTAGGGGCTGCATTTTATGGCTACAGTGTGAGGTAGATTACTGTCGTATAATTTGCCCTAGTCAGGTTAATAAACTCCATGTTATTCGTGTGGGTAGAGTGACCGTCTAAAACTGGCAACACAGGATTCTCTTTTGATGGCTTGGAATGTTTAAAGAAGTGATGAAACCACTCAACAAAGAATTCAATTTGCATCCATCCAGATGGATGGCAGGAAAACGCTGTCCCAGGTGGAGTCCCGCCAATCAATTTTGGTTTCATTCTCCGACATGGGAATATTAGGAAAGAGCCTCCCCCTGCTGACATGCACACCTCTTTCAGCTGAAGCAAGTGAGCCAACTTGTCGTCTGCCCTTAAGAGCTATGACTTTGGAGGAGCTTTTGGTCTGCACGGTAACACTCCAGTTTCATCTCCATTGTAGATTCGGTGGGTAGGATAGTTACGACGATCTCTTTCTGTCGTGAGAATGTCAAAGAATTTTTTGACATTATCCCTGTTAAATGCGGAAGCTCTTGCAGCTGAAGTTGGTTCAAGTGATCTGAAAGCTAAGTTTGGATGACACTTAGGAATCCAGCAATCCAATTCTTCCCCCCCCCCCATCCTACTCTCTCAATTGAAACTATGTTTGATTTTATTCTTTTCAACCAGTTCTTATCCGACGTTTCTTAAATCTACTATAGACATACCCAGAAAAAAACGAACTCTAAACACACCAGGTAGTACACAATCTCTTGCTCATGTTGTGGGCTGCAAACCGTTCGATATTTTCCCAATATCTTCTAATTTTCTGTTGCAACTTTATTTTTGTTAAGGACTGATCTCTTCAAGGTATTCCTGGGCCCTTCAGAAGTGGTTGCAAACTTTATTCCATCTTCTCTCATCGCTTGGATAGCTTGTAGCATTGCATTTCGATTCCAAGACTGCTGATTCCCTTTCCTCTTATATTTACGAACCATAGCTACAAGCAGCAGGCAGTTCCTGAAGTAAACAACATAGATATGAAAATTAAAGCCTGAAAAAAGATGCCAGACTAATTAGGTATTTGCTAAAATAAATAAAATAATGCAAAATTAGCATAACTTCATAATAAAAATCTGATATATAAACCTTTTGATTAAATGATTTGATTTTGATTTCGTTTTTGCGTTCATGAATATTGCCACTTAATCGTGGATTAATACTTAAGTACCTATCTATTCAAACAATTTCTACATCGCACATGGGAATAACCCATAACGAGGGAAAAATAAAAGAATTGGAGTACGGCGGCCAAAGTGGCCAGGCTGGTGGCCACCTTAGCCGCATTGACGCCATTAAACAACAGCCTTTCTACCTCAACAACCCAAAAGAACAACTCGATCGCCAAAGCGGGATTTTGTTAGAGGAGAACACCCTTTCATAACAATTTCGTTCAAAAACTGTAAGTGGTTCGGATTCATAGTAATAGATACACAAAGTGAGCACTTACCTTACATCAATCAGCACAACACGACGGACTTCTTGAGGGAGATGGCACAGACATTCGTGCGATGGCAACTCCTCAAGGCCCACTTTACCCGCCTCTCCAGTATATAGCGACCAGCCTTTTGCTCATAAGGATTGGACTATCGTTTTTTTAGGTTCATTGGTTCACTTGAGTCGGTCTGTCGAACTGATGGTCTTAGTTGCGAAGTTCGCTTCTTGAGGCATGAAGAGATTTCTGATAAATTGCCTTGGTTGCGTAGTTGCGTTGCTGTGGAGTTTTTGCGGAATGTGGACTTTAGGATCGTGGAACTGTGGTTGCTTTTTGAGTGTACATGTAATCAGTGGCGCTAGGTGGTTGCGTAGTGGTCTTCCTGTACCATATTATTATTATTATTATTATTATTATTATTATTATTATTATTATTATTATTTATTGCTGTTGTTTTGTGTAGGTGGAATTTTGGGTCGTGATACTGAATATTCAATCCGGTATTTACCTGGCAAGTGATGCAAATTAGAGAAAATAGCTGATGTTACATTAATATGATCTTCTCTACCCACTAAAGTTTAGTTTTATATAACTTCTATAAATTATTCTTATAAAAGCTTATTTTCTATTTACTTCATGTTAATCGAGATAAACATCTGCAGAAATAGTTTCATTACATATTTCGTTATAGACACAAGAAATATAGAGGAAACCGAATCGATACTCATATGTTCGAAGTCGAGTCGCTGTATGTTGGTCTTAAAATCCCATACTCCTTCCCCGACATTGTGGGAAACAATTGAAAGGCGGGCGCAGTTAAAAAAAATGAAGTGTTGAAAAATTCAAACCAATAATGCCGAATATCTCGGAAATGGCCGATATTATTAAAAAATTATTTTACTTAATTGTGTGTTTTAAAGAGGTCTGCATTTTTTGTGTATTACGTTTGTCGTGTGTCAAGTATCGTTCGCTCGTTATACAGCATTATACAAAATTCGTTCCGAATGAAGAGGATTTCACAGGCTATTTCCAGGAAATTCAAGACAAACGTTTCATTTGTCATGAAAATATCTATGTATGATATTTTAATCAAAATCTTTAGAACCAGTTTTGAGGAAATGAAAAATATCGAAAATATTTCCATGTAAACCGTAAAGAGTAATTTTGAGCGGGGGGATTTTGTTCAAAATCTTCGAGTCGCATTCTTGGAAGATTAAATTAAATGCCAAGTTTGGTATTTATTAAACAGGTTATGCTGTTCTCTCTCTCTCTCTCTCTCTCACACACACACACACACACACTCACATACTCAAATATACATACATACAAACATACATAGATACATACGTAGGTAGGTACATATGCATAGGTATATACATATATACATGGGTAGGTATATATATGCATACGAATCGTTTTCTAAACATTTTTTATTTCGGTCCAGGGGCCTCAAAACATGTATTTCCGGTGAAATTTCTAGATGGAATTTTTGGGTGGAATACGATACTGACTTCCACTACTTAGTGTAAGCACGTAGTAAAGAAAGTAAGTCATAATGGACAGTACCTACACAAAATCTGAGCCCGCAACCTACTTTATGCGAGCCACAGAGCTACCCCCGATCCCTCTTGCTCGCTACTATTATAGTATCCCCCTTGCACCCACAATCAGGCTTGTAAACATTTGTCTCGATTAACATGAGGTAGATAGAAAAATGCGTTTTTATAAGGATAGCTTACAGAAGCTATATAAAAATAAACGATAGGGTATAGAACTGATGTGAATGTAATGCATCAGACTTTTTGCCTTTACTTTAATCCGGTACTTCACAACGCTGTCCTTTAAATATGTCGTTTGGGACGTTTCCTATTAGCAAATCTTGGTGCCTGTTACTGCCACTAGAGGCGCAAGGATAAGCGATTAGTTCAACGTCCACTAGATTACACTAGGTGCTTGTTGGGTGCGAAAGTGGCTGGCAAATTTTTCTCAGGATGTTTTCTTCTTCTTCTTCTTTCTTTTTTTCCGCTATATGCGACCAACAGCTGCTTTACGTCCCTTCCACAGAAATCTATTCCAAGGATTTTTACACATTCTGCCGGATGTGAACTCACGACTGTGAGGCTATAGTAACTAGCACACCATGGAGGACCACATCACTCCTTCCTTGCTCTGGAAAATTCTCCAAGTAGATGATGAATAGAAAGGGTAGTTCACCCCTTTCCTCTATTATCGTTTATATTTTCATATGCGTGTGCCTGGGACTGAAGTTGGTCTCTCTGGTTGTTAATTGGATGACGAGCTATGAAATAATAACTTATTCCTTGTGATGATGCACTGCTGTAAAACGAAACAACTGATTAACTGATAAAGCCCGTTGCTGATGGCGTCATGTGTGTTTTGGAGGCCGCAGAAATATTTAACATGACATACCCAAGGCTGTACAGTCCTGTGAAACAAACATAGCACCGCCTTCTCCCCTCTTTTGAAAAAACCTACTGTCTCGTGCTCGACGATTCTATCATTGGAATCTCAAGATATATTTCAAGGACTCATTTGTTTTAGAACTGAAGGTTTAAGTTGTACTCTTTTTCACCTGGATGAATGGCAGGATGCTCTTGAACTGCTATGGCTCTTAGCGTCCCGTGAAAGATCGGAAATTTTGCTCAGCGGCCTCTTTATTAGGCTTGAGTTTCTTTCGTAAATGTACGACACGGGACCATCGACTTCACTTCCCTTCCGAAGGAAGCCATGCTAAGGATTTTTACGCCCGAGAAAAATGCATCGCCTTCGCGGGTTTGACACCAGAGGTATCCTAGACCCAGAAGAGACATTCAAATGGAGTTTTATCCTACCTGAAGTTGCAATTGGCTCAAAACTTTGATTAAAATACCGTATTTTAAGAGATTTGCTTAACTAATAAAAGTATGTATGTTTTAATTTTCTGCAAGTCCTCTTCATTCGGAATGAATTTTCTGTACCTTATAATGAACCATAAAAGATAGACAAAACTTGCAATAAAAAAAACTTAACTTACAAATTATTTCAAATAAGTACAATTTTTGTGTCAATATTCAATATCCATTTCCGAGACATTCGTTGCTGTTGGTGTTTAATTTTTCTGTTTCTCATCATATTGCTATGTCAATACTCCTTTGTTTCTCGCAATATACTTGAAAAAATATGATTTTTCAAGGCAGCATATAGCGACCTGCTTTTTAAACATTTGACTACCACTTCAGCCTCCTGTATCCACCTACAACGAAATGTGAACAGTCTCTGCAAACGTTTGTCTCGATTAACTTGAAATGGAGAAAAATGAGCTTTTGTAAGAATAGTTTTTAGAGGAGATTTCAAAATAACGGCAGTGGACAGAGAAATTCATGTGGATGTAACACACCATATTTCTTCTTGAAGGGCTGGAGTTCATTCACCAAAGTACTTTCTTTCGGGATACATTTATTTCACCTTTAGCGAAAGATGATGCGCATAATTGTGATCCAACTGGTGGTCCGCGGCACTCTACTTATCCATAAGCGCGTTTTATATCGGCCACCAAGATTTTCATAAAGTTATTAAAAATTTAGCAAATATACCAAAGATAACTTTCAAGCCAGGTGATATCTTGATATCCTTCTTCAGTGACTGGTCAGAGTTTCTACATATATGTATACTTACAATAAACGTATAACACAACATTTTATTTTGGATCAAGAACTGATAATGCGTGTATAATGGGCTACAAAAAAAACAACAGATAGCTCAGTGATTAGAGCAACTGAACGGAAATCGGGAGATCCGTAGTTCAAATCCCGGCGATGGCATTGAATGTTTCAGTCGTCTGATTCTACTTTTCAAACCTTGTCCAACACACGGATTGTGTGGAAGAACAATCAATACCAAAAACAACATTCCTTATTATTGTGTGTCTGTGTGTGGGAAGGGGGCTGTGGTGTGGACAGAGTAACTCAAAAACAAAAAGTTGTATATACTAACTTTTATACTTCAGTCGGATATCATTGAAAAAACACAACGAGAAGATTTTCATTGGTTTCTGCTTACCATAGTCACCCACCCTCTACCGGGAAAGCTTTGCGTTGTTTTATATTTTCTACACGTCACTATTTTGATTAATAGTTTACGTATTTAATGAAATGTATATCTTGAATTTTCTGCAAATAGCCTAAATCAAGTGTGTGTGTGTAATTTTGTATAATTGGTACACTAGGATTACTGCAAAAAAAACTGACGTGTTACAATCACTATCATCGTTTATTTTCATAACTATTCCACAAATTATTTGTCCAAAACATTTTTAGTTTTCCTATTTACTTTCTGTTAATCATGATAAACTTTGGCAGAAAAACAACACGTCTTGTAGCATGTACACAAGGCTAGGGGAGGTTAAAACATAGTCAGATGTTTTGTATACACCTGCTTTGATGTTACGTCCCTCAGGAGAAGAAAATTCTTGCTTAAAATAACGTAAAGTTCAAAAAACATCGGCGAGTATCGCAGAACTGGCCAATTCTACGAAAAGAAAGAAAGAAAGAAACTTATTTTGCACAAATAGTATCTTTTAAAGAGCTCGGAGTTTCAGTAGTAAACATTTTGTATATCTCTTATAGTTTCCAGTTTTATAAGATTGTATGAAATTCCATAATAATGAAGGGAACTTCATCGTAAAATTGGGAAAAACGCTTAGTTTTCAATAACAGTTCCGACCGTTTCAGTTCTTAAAAAAGAATAAATAAAATAAATACAAATATGAGTTCTAAGTAACCGTTTGAAAACAACAGTCAAGTAGATATACCCAGAGAACTGCCACATAATCGTAAGAGCAATACACTCATGCTCCACTGCTACTTGACTGCCTCGGGTTCTTTCGTGATATTCTTCGACACATAACCAATATTGCCAGGCGGCAAGATAATGCTCTCCTCCTTTCTCTACCCTCGCATTCTACATTCAACCATACACGTCACGAATTCATGTTTTTTGTCTTTCGTATTTTGCGTGTAATTATGTCCAAATTGCAAAATTTAAAGTGATTTAGGTAATAATTTCTCATGATCATCGTAACTTGAAGAGAAGAATCGCTTTTTATATGTATACTATAGAATATAAGGCTTGCTTGTGAAAGGTTAATAGGTAGAGAAAGTCATGTGAGTATGCCACATCAGATTCTTAATGTCTGCATTAGTTACTGCATTAAACTTAAGTTATTCACGCTTTGGTTTATTTCGTTCATACGCGGCATTTGACACTGACCATTAACGTCAACAATGCCTCGGATATCGACCATTGTTTATCGTATAATAGTTTGCAAGGACACAATGTTATATGATAAAACGGAAGCGGTTACTGAACCGTGATAGTATCTGTATGCAATTCAGTTTCCATAACCAAAAATTCAGCAGATTCCTTAACTTTGAAAATTATTGTGTTTCTAATCGATGTACATTCAAACAGAGTCAGTTTCGAAATAAACTATGTTCTTGAAACAGAATGTGTCTTGATTGTGTTCTAATTTTTGCTTATTTTAAGGTTAACTATGTTCTTGTTTCCACTGTTGGTAGCATTCATTAATATTCCGCAACACATTCATTTAACATACCTGATGTGACAGCTGAGATAATGGTGATTTGATTTTAAACAACACGACGAAGAAAGTAATTATTATTTATATAATCTGTTACGTTTTGTTAATGAAATAGTAACATAAATCCCAATCGAGATTACTTGTATGTGATATCAATAGTACTTGCTTTGTACTGTGGAGATAAAAGTAAATATTTAAATGAGCTGCGTGACCACTCTCTCCTCCCCGGTAACATGCAAGTGAGTGTACCTCGCACGCACAAAAAGGTTTTTTTTGACAAAGAACTCGCTTGTTTTGGCAGCAGATGTCATAAACACCTAAAATAGCCAGCAGAATACGGAAATGTGTGATTGCTGGTGACGTAAAGAGAGCACTGGAAATGTCATCACCGACACTTGACAGTGAACTTGATCATGAACCGCGTTTGATCTTGAAAACACAAATTGCGTTTCTCTGTAATCAACTTGCCAGATCCAAGTTCCGCATTTTTCACACCGCGCCTGCTAAACTCCGTCTAATTTCCTCTTAAAGCCTTTTCCAGAAAACAGTTTAAATCTGAAGTATGGCTTCCTCTACTGAGACAAGTGTAAAGCGATATCTTTCTATTCACTTTATGTTATCATAGGTGATAGTATAAGTGATTTCCAAATCACGAATAAATTTGCGAGTCACGAAGTGATGACAGAATTTATCTACAAGATTTAAAAATCAAGAGCAGCATTAATTGCTAGGACTATTTCACGAATAAAATGAGGTGATTTACTCAAAAATAATGGTCAGTAAAATACTATAATAAAATATACATGATATCCCACATAAAGTGTTACAGGTGAATCCTTCTTCAATGAATAGAAAAAAAATCCAGAAAAAACCAAACGTGAAGAAATCCAAATTTTATTGGAGCAAGTGACCTTCCAAATTGTGATGTGGAAAATATTTTCAAGGGGACCCTTATGGAGTACAGCGCGGCCAACCTCAGAATTTTAAATGGAACCATAATAGTTTTTTTATATTCTCGTTCCCCCAATAAACAACGCAACTTTTATTTAAACATTTTTTTTCTAAAATGAATTGCTGAGCTGTTATATTTTCATTGAAGTTAGTACACCTCATGAACTCTGGGAGGAAATATCAAATGAAAGGACATGGGTATGGTGGTTTCAATGCCACCTGAACTCTGCGACGGTGTTCTTTGTATTATTTATAATGTTTGTGTATTTGTGTTTACTCCACGTGGTGAAGCCATTTTGTGACGTGATTCTTTGTTAGGTTTGTTAGCTCCATCTGGTGTTAGCAATTTGCGGCAGTATTAGTGTTTGTTTGAAAGAATGCTACTGTTATTTTATTTAATTTTGGTTCTCTGTCCTCCGGCTAGCTATGATCTTTTTGGTCGAGCACTTCTCTTTATACAGGTTGTGTAAACGGAAAGGAGTCTCTTATCCAAAGATAACACTGATGAAAGAATTTGTTTTACACTTTTATTGTCGAACACATTCACTATCACATTTACACATTGATCTTGACACTCGCCAAACTGAAACTGTTATAATAACTTCATTACTGATAATTCTTAATTCGCGTGCTTCAACTTTTTGTATAATTAACTTTACAACACTTGAGATTTTTCATAACTCTTTTACGCGTAACCTGCAAATTGATAGCCGACGTGTACCGTACAAATATTTCTGCTGGACTGAAGGCGACGTGTAACGTACAAATGTTTTCGACGAACTGACGGGGTCTATCTCTAACCTAGCCCTTTTTATACTCCTACACCCCGATATGCCTAAAGATTATAACCGAGCTGCTATTGACTAATAAAACGCGCCAACATTAGCGTCTATTTTTATATCCAATGAAAATTATGAATACATATGCTCTAGGGAAAATGTTCCAGCAAATTCTAAAGTAAAACGCGCCAATATTACGTAACTTCCTCGTCTCTAATAATGATAAACAGCTCACCCCCTCGCTGCATTATTGCACGCTATTATTGTCAGTTTCAGTAAGGCCGTATAAACTTACTTCTCAACAATAATTACAATCAACAAACATCTCAAATCAATGTCACATAAAAATGCATATTCACACTATAATCATTCTTTACATTTAAATAATTTGTGATACAAATTACTGCATCAACTCTCAAAATAAAATACTGTATATAGTTGGTCATGTTCATTCAGAAATTCTCTCTGTATATGGCCCCTGTATGTTGTTAACAGGAGAGAACCTTTCCATAACTATCACCAAGTTTTTAGATGCTAATGGAGGCTTCTTTGAGCATTTAATAAAGTAATTTAAAGTAATCACCTGAGTATTTATTGACTTACTTATTCGTTTAGTATTCTTTTCTATATTGCATACTTCAATGGAAACATTCTATAACAGATCAACAATTTATGTTAGAAAAACATCTTTTAATAAAAGTTGCTTAGATTATTGGGGGGACCAGAATACGAAAAAGTATAATGGATCCATTTAAAACTCTGAGGTTGGCCCTCCTGTGTCCCATAACGGGCCTCGTGGAAATATTTTCCATATCACAATTTGGAAGGCCCTTTGCTCCAACACTTTGTGTGCGTTCACTACAATGTAAACGGCGTTGTTAAAAGAAATCAAAATCATGTGGTTGACACTTCGTTTGTTTGATCAGTGCAACTTATCATTTAATATTATTTACTGCCATCTAGCACGGGAAAATAGATGTAGATATGCATATTGTAAGGATAAACAACATTTTAGGTTATGATTTTTTTTATTGCAACAAGCATTATTTAAAACACAATTATCAAATCCTAGAAGTTTGTTCATTATTTTTAATGTAGATAAGGACGTGGGAGGCATAGTGTTTTTCTAATTTGTGTACAATGTCGGAATGGTGTTCTTCCTTTAGTTGCAGTGCAAGATAAGGAGGAGCTATGTTCATCAAGAAGAAGGTGGTGATGAGATTTCGGTAAATTTTGAGAGAATCAGGAGCTGATTAGTTGAAAAACATTTTTTTAAACGTGATTAATCATTATTCTATTTTAAACTATCAGTGGAATAGCGAACATAAATACTGTATACATTATGCACTATTTCATAATTCATACTTTAATGTGCTGAGACAACAGTCATCTGTTAATAACGTAAGCCAAGAGCTCATAAGAAACAAAACAGTGCACACAAATGCCTGAAGATACACTCAACTTTTGATTAGAATCATTCTCTACTGTCCGAAGAGCTGAAAAGTATTGATGATCGAGCGAGAGTAATTCATTATGAAATGAATAAAACTCAAGAATAAAAATCTGATGCGTTACATTCACATGACTGTATCTACCCAATTTTCTACAAACTATTCTTACAAAAGCTTATTCTTCTGTCTACTTGTTGTTAATCCGATAAACTTTCAGTGCAGGTTTCTGCACATTTTGTTGTAGGATAAGAAGGATACAGCAGGCTAAAGCGAAGTTCGAGTTTTAAAGGGCAGGTCGTTCTCTTTGCATGAAAACAAAATAACAAAATAAAAAAGAAGAAAAAAAGAAAGAAAGCGGAATAGCGATTGACAGTTGTGAAAAATATAAAGTATTTTAAAATTCAGACCAATAACAAGGAATATTTCGGAAATGGTTAACGCCTCAAAAAATTTTACATGACATAAATTGTGTGGTTTAACGAGATGTATATGTTCTGTGGTTTAACAGTTCTACAAATGTCATTCAGAAGAAGAGTACTTCACAGGCTACATACAAATATCTACAACATATGTTATTTTAATGAAAATCTTTAGAGCCAATTTTGAGAGAAAAACGAACAGTTGTGTATGTAAAGGGCAGTTTGGGGGTGGGGGATTTCCTTGAAAATGTTCGTGTCGCATCCTTGGAAGACGTCCAACTTAAATACCTAATTAACACACTTTTCGTTTTAGGGCTATGCTATTCACACACCTTTATCTAAAAATGCTCCTTTATTATTTTATTCAGGGAATCTTAGAACGCGCACTTCCGGCAAATCTCGGTATGGAAGTTTTGGGTGGAACGCCACACTTCAGTACAGGCAAGCAGTAGAGAAACTAAAGCTCGATGTGTTACATTCACACGACTTTATCCGCCCACTCTTACAAAATCTTGTTGTTTATCTGCTTCATTTAATCGAGATATAAGTTTGTAGAAATAGTTTCATGTCACATTTCGTTGTGGGTAGCCGAAGTGATAGTCAAATGTTTAAAATGTTGATAGCTTTATGTTGGCTTTGAAATTCCATGCTCGTTGTATGGCATCACGAGAAACAAACGAATAGCGAACTTAGAAGTTCAAAAAAAACATGTATAAGTATTAGGAGATTGAAAGCAACATAAGGAATTATCTCAGAAATGGTCAATGTCACATTTACCTAACATAAGTTGTGTGTTTTAAAGACATGGTGTAATAAGCTTATGGTCTACAAAATTCTGAATGAAGACTTTAGAGGCTGCTCGCAGATAATCAAATATGTACAATATTTTGTCAAGCAAATATCTAAACATGTGGCAATTTAATCAAAATCTTACACCAATTTTTAAGTAAATAAAAATAATGAAAAATCTTCCATGTAGTTGAAATTGAGTGTTATTTACGGACGCTCTTTAACTACTGTTGTTCTTAGCGTCCCATTTTATATTGGGCGTGAAAGATCGGAAATTTTTCTCAGAGGCCTCTTTATCAGGCTTGAGGTTCTTTTACGTGCCGTAAATCTACGACACGCTACCACCGGCTTTACTTCCCTTCCGAAGGAAGCCGTGCTAAGGATTTTTACGCCCTCCGCCGGGTTTGAACTCGCGACCTCGGGAACTAGAGGCTAGCACGGTACCACTAGTCCATGTAGTTAAAGGGTAGTTTGGAATGGAAGGATTTTCTTAAAATCTTCGTATCGCATTCTTGGAAAAGGCGAAGTTTGGTATTTAATAGAATCTCGGGTTTTAGTTATGCTGTTCTCAGACACAGACAGAGAGAGGTACATATTACGAAACCGGGATAGGACACCGCAAGTAGGCTGCAATGACCCTTTTAGTTTCGAACGTCATCCCTAGGAGGGAGGGATGAGGGGAGAGACCCGAAGGGTGACCATATTCTCAGACCATGTGTGAAGGCATGGACGGGGTCCCTAACGCATCCGCCGCCGCTCAAGCCCCTGACCCCCGAGGGTCCCCTGAAGAAGGAGAGCCTGCTCCTAGAGCACCCGGAGGTGGGACGATCGTAGCAGTCCGACCGATGGCAGGGAGAAACCTTCACAAAGCACACCTCCACCGGCCAGCCGCAATACGCTGAACACCGTCGCCTGGTCCTTTGATCCTGAAACAGATGATGATGAACGAGGTGATGGGTACAGGAAAGACGCGGTAGAAGAAAAACCACCCCAACATTCACCTATCGACCCGGGAAAACCACGAAAAACTCAGAGTGGTGGTCACCAGGAATCGAAACCTGAATGATTGCCTCACACGTTACCGCGGAGCCAACTCGCTCGGTCGGTCGGTCGGTCGGTCGAGAGAGAGAAAGACCTTCTTCTAAAAGGCTGTATTTGTATTTAGGGAACCTGAAAACGTGTATTTCCAATCTCGATATCGAATTGTTGGATGGAAGGCAATATTTGCTGGAGTAAATGCTAGAGAAAGGAAAAAGAATGTAATTTTGTTATATGCTATTGAAGCGAACAGTGCTTCCCTATGCCCCTCAACACGTCTTTATGTAGCCTGCAGATGGCGCGGCAACTTTGTAAATCAGCATCCCAGATCTTCATGCTCCAGTTGCAACACCATTCCCGATCTTCCGCAATGCAGCGAGCCACGAACATCACGTAAATAAAACATCTGCATCTAGATTTGTTCGTATTTGAGGATATAAAACAAAATCTGATAACTATCACCTAAAACTGTTTCAAAAAGACCTATACAATGACTAAAAACTAGTACACAATAACTAAAAATTCCTCTGATATGACCTTCCAGGTTAAAGGATGTTAAACTTCAAGGACGAGGATAATTACAACAGAAGACCTAAAACTGCGTACTGCAGAAAGTTATAAATTAATTTGTACATGAGTGTTACTGCTATGCAAGTAGAAAAAGTAGGTGTAAGTTAGAAAATTAATTAAAATATGTCGGATCTGTGCATATGTTCTTCACTACATTGCAAAGCCTTCGTTTTCCTTATTGAATTGTTTTTCCTCAGTTGGGAGTTTGATTGTTGCGAACAGGAGCTTGTGTGCTGTTAACAGCTCAAGGCTAATCGGTATGGAGTGTCAAGTAGGGAAAACTGAATACTTGCGACACATTTTACTCTTCGAGTTTAATCTGCTACAGAGGCCACGAGAACAATAGTTTGTGAAGCACTTGCTGAGAGGACAGCACGGAGATGGTTTCCGAGAACGTTAAGCGACGCCGACAAAAATCAGCGAATAACTGCATATTGACCCGTTGTCGCAGGCACAAGCCATTCCTTGGGAACATTGTTACAGACGACGAGAAATGGTGCCTGAGGAAAATGCAGCATCCCACGTTGTGCGTTTGGTGGAACCAAACTGGCATTCTTTGCTACCAAAAATCAAGCGATGACGACTCGCTGTTGCTATTGGAAACAAAACACCTCCACGAACTTATGCAGCGACCCAATATATTTGTCCCATGTTCTTGTTTGAAGAATCTAAAAAGGATTTGTTTTTGAAGCAGGTGTTACATACCTCTTTTGAGTTCTCAGATTCATAGCGAATGAAGAGAACTTCACATTCTATGATATAACACAAGGACAAGCAATCTGACTGTACGCCTTGTTAACGCATAAAAGGGAAAACTGACCTGTTTCATCCTTAGTTTGGGACATATATTCACAAGTGTAATTAAACCTTCCATCAACGACACTTTCCAGACTAACCACTGAATAGGAATGTGATAGGTTGGGAATCCCTGATATACAACGTTACTTATACTTCTCAATTGAATAGTGATATTTCTGATGTTTGAGAAGTTATCCTTGTTTACATTTCAGTAATATAAAACGTTTTATATGTTTAACGTAAATATGACAATTAATGACGTAATTTTCGAAAAAATGCCCTAAAATAGAAAATGGCTTCACTAAAAATGACTTAATAAATATGCATTTTTGTAGTCTGGGGCCCATGATAGGGATTTATATTAGCAATGTGAATGATGCAACAATTAAAAGATGACCTCCGGGCCCGGATTATCATATAATACACCAAGTATGGGCTTCAAGAGATAGTTTTAAATGAATCTTAACAGTGTTTCCTAACGCACTAATGGGTATTATAATTAATGTTAACGTTTCCGTTTTCTTGTTCAACGTCTTGGTCATATTGCGTCTGTAGGTTTGTGGGTTTACTTGAGTCAGTATGTGTCAGACAGATGGCCTTAATTGCGCAGTCTCCTTCCTGTACTATCTATTTTCTTGCCATTTAGTTTGGCGGAATGTGAATTGTATAATTGCAGAATGTACACGCAATCATTGTGATTCAGTTCAGATGCTCTTGCTTCCGTAGTCGCCTTCCTGTATCATATGCTTAGCTAACTTGTTGCCTCATCTACCTTCTATTTTTATTTCTATTCTTTTGGCTCTGTTGGTGGAACCCTGTGTAGGTTATTGAATGCCCAATCTGTTATTTACATGAGAACTGAGGGAAGCCACAAAAAAGAAACAAATAAGGAAAAGAAACAAATGTAGCCATGTTAAACTGTACACGGAGTTTGAGCCAACGAGGTACAAACGTTACCACCTGAGCCATTCCGCTTGACTAATGCTAACGCTCTTCTCATAAATGAATAAGTATATGTAGTAGGCTTTTGTATTTGTTTTAATAATAGTTGATTTTGGAGGGAGGGGCTTGCTGAATCTCGCCTTAACATTCCAGCAGGCCCAACCGTAACCCGCACAGTTAGGAACTTTGGACTCTTGAACACCTCCACCGCCTTGACGTGAGGGGAAAGGTCCAACGGACAAGCTAACTGTTCGATGTCATCGTATTTATGATACCATTCAATCGCAGTGAATTCACGTTTTGTGTTGACACATTCAAGGATGTCCAGATATTTATTTCATCAATCATGGGAAGTGGAATAAATTGTGTCCAAGAAAACGACCAAGTAAGATGCTTAATTTGTGCAAAATATTTGAAGTTGAAGTCTGAATACATTTCGAAAGGTATCATAATTCTGACTACAACACGTTCTTTGAGGTACGACATTTAACAGCACTGGAAACATTGACTTTGTTCATTTCTTTTTGCATTTGTATAATTCTATGTTTGTTTCATTTGTAGGTGAAGCTAGATTACAAAAATTAAAAACTGTGAAAGAATATACTGGTCAAGTTCCAAACACCAGAAATATCCTAGGAACAAATATGGAAAAAATATGAAACCTAAATGAAGAGGAGTTCATAAAAGAATGTGTAATTTCGGCGGCTGAATAAACTTGCCCCAATTTCATAAACGTTTTTCAGTCGTTAAGCCTTTCTCGAAATACCGTTACAAGGAGAAACTTGGATGTGATGTAGAAAACAACTGCAGGAGAAAATAAAATCGCTAATTTGTTTTTAATTAGCGTTAGATGACGCTACAGACAGATGTAATGAAGCTCAACCAGCAATATTTCTGAGAGGGATTGATATTGACTTAAATGTTTTAGAAGAGCATTTAGATGTAATTTGTCTTCAGAATAAAACATATTCACTGCTGTTCATAATGTTGGATGTAAATATGAGCTTCCCTGGACTAAACTTGTCAGTGTGGCAACCGATTGAGCACCATGTATGAAACAGCAAGGAAATGACTTTATTGGTAGACTGAGTCAACTTTTACGGGGTATTGGTGTAACTTCGGAACTGTAATGTATTCACTGTATAATTCACAGGGAAGCTTTATGATTACTCTGAATAATGTTATGTCCGTTGTAGTGATGTGTGCGTGAATTTCATTAATTCTAGCCCCCTCCGTCATAGACAATTCAAACAATTATTAGAAGAACTGAATATTCACAAATACCATATTATTGTCATATAAGATGGTTGAGTAGAGGTGCCATGTTAACACGTTTTTCTAATTACGTAGAGAGATCGCCAGCTTCATGAAAGAACAGGTAAGCTATAATAATTCTTAGTATTCATGCAAACCGTCCATATATATATATATATATTTCTGGTTATTATTTTAATTAAGTAATTGTTGCGTTTATTTCTTGCAGGGGAATGAACTGTTGGAACTGGCTCAATCAGAATGGCTATGTGACCTTGCGTTTATAACATTTATTTCAACACTTGAATATTTTGAATACAACTTTGTAGGGTAAAGATAAAACAATAGTGGATTTAGGTTAACATGTTGATGGCGAAACGCTGTCTTTGGCGGGATCAGCTGAAAGTTGGAGATCTGTATCATTTTCCTTGCTTGGATTAGGTCTTCACTATACAAGTTACCCTTCTAAACAAATATATTGGTATATTATACAGCAACAAATGCAAATGTTGAATCACAGTATGCCGACCTGAAAATACTGAACCGGAAAATTCACCTATTTGACACCCTTCTGAATTCCCTTTGCAGTGAGGCTCTACATAATCTGTCGTCCTCTGTGGTGTAGTGGTTACCATGCTAGCCTCTAGTTCCTGGGGTCAATACCGGCGGAGGGCAATGAATTTTTTCGATTGTAAAATCCTTAGCATGGTCTATGGTCCTTAGAATTCCATTCTATATTGGACGTGAAAGACCGGTAATTTTGCTCAGAGGCCTCTTTATCAGGCTTGAGGTTCTTTACGTGACGTAAATCTACGACACGGGATCACCGGCTTTACTTCCCTTCAGAAGGAAGCTATGCTAAGGATGTTTACGCCCGAAAAAATTCATCGCCCTCCGCGACCTCGAGAACTAGAGGCTAGCATGGTAACCACTACACCACGGAGGGCGACAGTGAGGTCGGGAATTCATATCCCATACATTGGTCACTCTGATTGGGTACTTCCTCGAGATAAGCTAAGTGTGGTGTCGAAACTGTTTACAAAATGTCTCATTTGGGACCAGCTGACTGTAAGTGTTATTTCGGAAGCAGAGAGCAATACCTTCAGAAGCTGTTAATGTTAGTACCGGAAATGACGTAGAGCACACGGCGAGTGAACGAACGCACCTGAGGCGGGTGGTGCCGCAGCAAAATATGGAATTGAGTTTCCCAAGACTTCACTCACCTCCTGAGGACAAGATGATGTAAACCACTGACCTACATTACAATGTGTTGTATGTCGAAACTAGAATAAAATGATGAAGCAGAGTCCTGGTTAAATATATTTCCTTTTCAAGCAGTGGCTTAGCCCCACCCACAACGAGTTTATGCTTGTCCTTCACTCTGCTTCTTGAGAATCTTCAGTCTAAGGTTGCTTTAATTTTACTCGTCATTTGTTACCGAACAAGAGCCGTAGCAAGAACGTGATGTAAAACCCTTGTGTCTTCTAGTTGTCATGGACATCCTATCTCAGGTATTAACAGGCTGGAAATTTTAATCTTATTGTTGGTGGATTATTAGAGTCTCATCGTTGTCATTTGTTAAACATAGATGAAAATGTACCCGTGGTGTTGTTATGATTCTGTGTCCTCTTCACGTAAACCTGGGTTCGCGATTCAGAATAAACTAGTCATCTCTAAAAAGTAAGGCAGGTATACGTAAACAAAAAGAGAAACGTTGAAGAATGAGAACAGCGTTTGCGAAAAAAAAACCCTTATATATTGCATTTACATGACTCACTCTACTCGCTCTTCTACAAGCTATTCTCTGTCTACTTCTTGTTAGAGAGAAATTTTCATGACACATTTGGATACAGCAGGCTAAAACGATAGTCAGATTTTTAAAAAGCGGATCGCTGTGTGATGACTTTGAAATTCCATGCTATTTGCATGACCACGAGATAAAACAAATAACGACTTACCATTTCAAAAAAGGTAGAAACATTTGCGCATTCTACCAATAGCAAAGTATACCTCGAAAATGGTTAATGCCAAAATTTTGACATGAACTTGTGCTTTAACACGATCTACTTTTATGTGGTAATACTTTGTATATCTCTTACTGTTTATCAGTTGTACAAAAATAATTCAGAGTAAAGAGGACTTCACGGTCTACTCCCAGAAAATCCAAGATAAACATTTTATTTGTCACGCAAATATCTTAAACCTTAAACATTAAATATTTTAATAAAACTTTTAGAGAAAATTTTTGAGAAAATAAGAAATAACGATAACTTTTACCTGTAAAGGGTCATTTGGAGAGGAGGGATTTTCTTGCAAATCTTCAATTAAGTTTTATTTGTGGACGCTCTTTAACTACTATGTGGTTCTTAACGTTCCATTCTATATTGGGCGTGAAAGACCAGAAATTTTGCTCAGAGGCCTTTTTATCAGGTTTGAGGTTTTTTGATGTGCCGTAAATCTACGACACGGACCACCGGCTTTAGTTCCTTTCCGAAGGAAGTCATGTTAAGGATTTGTAGTCCCAAAAAAGTACATCGCCCTTCGCCGGGTTTGAACTCGCGGCCTCGGCAACTGGAGGCTAGCATAGTATTGAGAATCTTCGTATTCATTTGGAAGATGCTGAGCTTCAATACTAAGTTTGGTATTTAATCAAGTTTTTGGTTTTGAGTTACGCCGTTCACACACACACACACACACACACACACACACACACACACACACACACACACGCGAGCGCGCGCGGACCTTTTTCTAAAAATCTTTCTTTTTTGTATTTAGGGAACTATATCTTCAATCTTAAAATTCTATGTATGCAATCGAACCACATTTATTACAAACATGGAAATTCATAGATAAACACTAGACAAAAGGGTAACATCCATCATACCAGTGCAAAGCTTTCTTGCTTCCAGAAAGGTGTATATTACGAGACCATAAAATATTTAATACTCTCCCTAATGGTCTTAAGAGAAAAGTTGACAATTTCAATGTCTTTAAAACTGCTCAAAACATGCTCAAAAACATATTATTCTGTACAAGATTATCTGAATGACAAATTATCCTGATGATAATACTTATATAGCTCTGTAAGTAGTATTAGTAAATATTAATGACAATTGCCAGTTATATTTGATGCCTGCTCTGGAATTAATGAAGCTATTTAAATGTATGTATATTAAGAACTGACACTAAATGCTATGCATCACAAAACAAATAGAACAAAATGATGAGAGGAACAAAGCTACAAGCCTAGTGAATGTTAAAATAACTGTTCTTGCCTATACGTATGTTAACCTTATAATGGCAGGGAGGTATTCTACTTTGTACAAAATTACACCTGATTTGTTTCATTTTGTACATAATATGTCTTTATTTTATTTTAAATGTTGTGTATACTATGTAATATTTATGTATATATGTAACTTTATTGTACATTTCCTTGACACGCATATAGTATGTGCCTATTTTATTTCAAATGTTCTATATTCTGTGTAATATTTATGTTTATATGTAATTTTTGTACATTTCCTTGACATGTTCTATGTTCACAAGCCTTTATGGCTGCTAGTGAACTCACAGAATACAATCCAATCTAATTAAATCTAATCAAAACGTGTATTTCCGGTGAAACCTCGGTATCATTTTTAGGTGCAATGCAATACCCCCTCTGGTTACTATAGGTAAGTAGTAGGGAAAGTAAAAATATAAAATGCTCATTTTTGCTTTGATTTAAAGTAAAAATAATGGAGGGTTCCATACAAAGGTTAAGTAAGGGTTATATGTTTGGTTTCACTCATTTAAATGCGAATATCTCATTCTACAGAACGTTTTAACGTTAAAGGTTACCAAACCATCAGTCGTTTACCTTCATAACTGAGGCAAGGCTATTGCTTCAATGATTTCTTTGTGAAATCTCCTGCCGAGAGTGCTACGTTTAATTTATAGCGTGTGTCTGGCGTAACACAAATCATGCTGGTCTCGTTGTCACTTTAAGGGACTTCCTTACGTCCAACTGACCCCACCGGCAGCGTCTTATCTGCTAGCGCACGAATACATCTGTAAGTAAAGAGTTGAAAAGAAGGCTAGGGGTGTGTTTGAAAGTCCTGAGTAGCCTACACTCGTACTTAAAGCACAAGTGTTTTCACCAGATTGCTCAAGTGAATATATACACAGGGGAAGGTTTTTGTAGTTGTTAGGTATCCTATAGTTTTTGCTAAGTTCTATACCTCGAGTACACAATTTTGTGCTCTGTTTTAGCAAGAAGCATAGTTTTGCCTGTAATGGATTGAAAATAAAGGGTAAGGTCAGTTTCTAGATATTTCAAAGTACTGAATGAAGAAAAGGATTGGTTAAGTTTAGAAACTGCGAGTTAACTTACGATTTTTGCCACTTCCTATAGTATAATGTATATTAATATTATAAAGAGGACAGAATTGTATGTGTGTATGTAGGGTAATCTAAAAAAAAAACACTCAACCGATTTTGATAACTGTTTCACCATTGAGTAGCACAGTTCTTTCTGACAGACATGGCCTACAAAATACCTAATAATTTCAATTCATGTATTACTAAAACATAAAAAGGTTTACAGAACACATGTGCTTGCATACGGACACATTGGAGTTATAAAAGAAATGCCTGCGAAGAAGGTTTTGACTTTTAGTTGAGAATGCCATGGAGTAGAAAATAGTTGTTACTCCACAGATTATGCATGTAAAATAAGACAAATGTCGCGATATTTCATTCCAAGCAATATACACCGCCGTTTGTGAAAATTGCAACACCAAGAAAGAATTTCCCCAATAACTCCAAACTTGGAAGTATAGAAGAGTGTGCAAGCAATAAGTGATTAGGTTTGTAGAGAGATGGGGTACAGTAGGCCGAGCAGAGCCCACTCGTGTCGGTCCGACAAGGTCAGTGTTGCGCCCAGTGTAGTCAGTGCAGAGCTGTCAAACAAGGTGGAAACAATAAAGTGAGTGCCAGTATGCCTCGTCGACGTCAAAGGGAGCCATATCGGCATGTGAATGAGTTCGAACGGGGCAGAATGATCGGTCTCTTGGAAGCGGGTTTGTCATACCGTGACATTTCGGCTCGTACAGGGTACGCTGCTACGACAGTGATGTGTGTGTGGAAGCAGTGGATAGATGAAGGTCGTACGCAGTGAAGAGCGGGTACTGGACCACAGCACGGGATGACCGTCATCTTGTCCGCATGACCATAACGGACCGTACAGCTTCATCCACAGTGTTGGCTCGACGCTGGAGCACTGTAACAGGTGTGAACTTGTCTGCATCAACGGTTCGTCGCCGTCGGCTGCAGGTTGGACTGGTTGCAAACATACCATTACGTCGGCTTCCATTGTCCAAAAACCACAAGCTCCTCCGACTGCAATGGGCACGTGAACAACGTCACTGGGGTGCTGAGTGGCAGAATGTAGTCTTTTCGGACGAGTCCCGCTTCAACGTGTCCTACAATGATGGCCGCACATGTGTCTGGCGGTACCGCGGTGAGCGCAACCTGGAGGGCTGCATTGTTGAGCGGCATAGCGGACAAACACCAGGTGTGATGGTTTGAGGCGCCATTGGTTACAACAATAGATCCGCGGTGAGCGCAACCTGGAGGGCTGCATTGTTGAGCGGCATAGCGGACAAACACCAGGTGTGATGGTTTGGGGTGTCATTGGTTACAACAACCGATCCGCGGTGAGCGCAACCTGGAGGGTTGCATTGTTGAGCGGCATAGCGGACAAACACCAGGTGTGATGGTTTGGGGCGCCATTGGTTACAACAATAGATCCGCGGTGAGCGCAACCTGGAGGGCTGCATTGTTGAGCGGCATAGCGGACAAACACCAGGTGTGATGGTTTGGGGTGTCATTGGTTACAACAACCGATCTCGCCTCCTACAAATTGAGGGCACTTTGAACAGCAACCGGTACCTAACGGTGGTTGTAGAGCCTGAGGTACTCCCCCTGCTTCAGGCATCTCCACAGGCCACATTTCAACAGGACAATGCCCGGCCACATATTGCGAGGAATGTACAAGCCTTGTTCGAAGAGCGACGGGTACCACTGCTTCCCTGGCCTGCACGTTCTCCTGACATGTCGCCCATCGAACATGTCTGGGATATGGTTGGTGCGTCACGGTCCTCCAGTAACCAGTGTCACGGATTTGTGGGCTAGAATACAAACTGCGTGGAGGGAAATCCCCCAGGAACTTATTCAGAACCTCTTTGATTCAATATCACGGCGTATAGCAGCTCTAATTGCAGCGCAGGGAGGCCACATCAAATACTGAATATTAGGACTGAAAGGTCTTGTATAGATTTGAAAAGTTTATCACTTGTTACTTGTCATGTACCTAACCTGTGCTATTGAATACATGCGCTTCCTTCTTGATGTTGCAGCTTTCACAAACGGCAGTGTATAATATGTAGATGATCGCAACTAAGACGCAGCAAAACAAAAGAGAATCGAGTATGTTTATAACACTAAAATGAGCATGCGATAACAGCATATTTTAATAACCTTCAAGCAAGAAGGTTTTACTCTATTAATTCCTTTGTAGGTAATTAACAGGGCATGTTAAATAATTGTATAGAGAAAAAATTGTGTCCCATTGACATTAGAAACCAATCAACGTATATTTTAAAATAAACAACTCAGAATGTTATTTTTGTGAATGGTCGCAGACCATGCATCCATTCCAAAGAGGTTAACTTGGTGGCCTGGGAGCGGATAATGTTCGTATTCACCAGCTTCATCTCTATTTCGTTGTCAGTTTTAAGGGTCCGTGTGTTGTTACATGTGAAAACTATGTAGCTTTCAATTATTAAATTACTGTTATTACGTAAAAAAATTACTCGATCATTCCGACCGATGATTGTTCCACCGTCAAAGGGTACTTATAGGCTATGCAGCAATTGCAGAAATCAGGAGATTGTTGGAGGAGGTTAAAGTCC
The DNA here is from genome assembly GCA_030765065.1 of Deroplatys truncata. Taxonomy (NCBI): domain Eukaryota; kingdom Metazoa; phylum Arthropoda; class Insecta; order Mantodea; family Mantidae; genus Deroplatys; species Deroplatys truncata. The sequence continues at coordinate 18,926,229 of CM060985.1, read as the reverse complement.
GACGTTACGCCAATGTTTCACATATTTTGCATCAATATCAGGGAATATTTCTTGCCTTATTACGAATAGCCTGGACTGTGCGAAATTACTAGTATAAGGGGTAAAGGAGAGAATTCGCTATTAACACTTGTAGATACTTGTACAGTAATTTCATAAAGAACGGGAGGAGACAAATGAAATTAATACGAGTTTAAAAGCTACCTGTGCAGATAGTTGTACAATATTTGGACCAGTGCAGATTTCTGTATTATAAGGGTTGAAAATATCATCGGATAGTTTTGTAAGCTGTAAGGTAACTCAATCTCCTTTGGGTCTTGTAGTGGATGTAAATGTAAAAATTTTCTAGACAAGACAAAGAGTGTTGATTTGTATGTCAGGGATTGAAAGTTTTTGGAAGTTTTAGGGTAGCTTATCTTTTTTACCAGATTCTAAAACCCAAGTGCACCAAGTTTTGTCAGAATCATAGCAAAATGTTCCTGAAAACAAACTTCAGCAAAATCACAGGAAGTTTTGGTTATATGAACACAATATTCCTCTTCCCCCTCCAATAACTGAATTTTAAAATATTTTAACATCTCCATTTATCCCTTCGAGCTGTAAGTCATTAAAATCTAACATGCTCACAATAAAATGCCAAAATATCCCGTGGTATTCATATTGAACTGAAAGGTGTTCAAATAGGATGACTGAGTATGAAAATCCTTTAAATCCCCAATTTTTATAGTGGGGGTTTTTGCAAATATTTTATAGTGTATGTGCGTCCAGAAGAACAGTGTTTTACAGTGATGAAAGAAAACACACACACGCAGACACTTTTTCTCTCTTTATATACTAGTAGGTATACATTATATCTCATGGTCCCCTATAATTTTTAAATTTGCAGTATGCATTGTACTTAAGTCTCTTAGGTCGATGTTGCTCTGTTTAACCACTGTATGGTACCTATGCAAATCCAACCTTCTGTTTAAACGAAAACAGACTTTAACTGTCTGAGATTATCGACAGTTGTTGCAATGTGTTTAATTCTAATATGATGGATATAATCCGTTCTGTAATACGATATACAGCAATGAGATTAAACGAGCGCTTTAAACATTAAAAAGGGGTATAAACAGATATTAATTGCAAAAGTGGGGAGAACACGCGAAAATCAAATGAATGGGTACGGACACAAGTGGAGATGAGTGGTTCGAGCCATACGATAGTCTACTTTTGCCCTCTCTACCATTTAGATATTAATAGCTAGAGTGTGTTTTGTTCAAATTCGATAATGATATTTCACCGAAATGCATGTTTCGAGGGCTGCCGAAAACCTAAAACGAAGCATTTTAAGAAAACGGTCCGTGGTGTGTGGCTAGTTCTCCATCCGTCCACTGTTTCTCTTGTGAACAGAGCAACTAAAAATGAAAAGTCGAATAAATACCAAACGTCACCGTTTATGCATACAAAGCGAACATTTTCAATAAAATTCGCGCACCACTCCAAACTACACTTAGGTTGAAAACTTCTTCGCTGTTTTTCATTTTTACTTTCTCTACTACGTATAGTAAGTAGGGGAAGTATTGTATTCCACCCAAAAATTCGATACCGAGATTTCACCGGAAATACATGTTTTGAGATCCCCTGAATCCAAAAAAAGCATTTTTGGAAACATGTCCGTGTGTCTGTGTGTGTGTGTGTCTGTGTGTGTGTGTGTGTGTGTGTGTGTGTGTGTGTGTGTGTGTGTGTGTCTGTGAACAGCATAACTGAGAAAGGAACAGTCGGATAAACACCAAACTTGGTATTTAGGTTCAGTATCTTCCAGAGATGCGACACGAAGGTTTTCAAGAAAATCCCCCCACCCCAAACTACCCTTTACATGGAACATTTTTCGAAAATTTTAATTTTCTCAAAAACGGCTCTAACGATTTTGATTAAAATATATGTTTAAGTTATTGTCATGACAAAATGTATATCTCGAATTTTCTGGGAATGTCTCCAAAAGTATTCTTCATTGTTAACGACTTTTTCATAACTGGTAAACCATAAGAGAGAGAGACAAAATTTTACTACACGAAAAATGTAGTTCGCGTTAAAATACACAATTTATGTCATATACATTTCTTTTGTTGAGTGAACCGTTTGCGAGATATTGCTTGTTATTCCCTTACATTTTGCAATACTTATGCTTTTTCTCAAATTCGTTATTCATTTTTTATGTCCTGGACATGCAAAGAGAATGGAATGCGCCACATAGCAACCAGCGTTAAAAAATTTGACTATCGCTTAAAACCTACCATATTCCCCTTGCATCAACAAGAAAATTAGCAATAAGATAAACATCTCGATTAACATGAAGCATATGGAGAATAAGCGTTTGTAAAAATAGTTTGTACAAGAGTAGAGAAAGTCATGTGAGTGTAACACATCAGATTTTTTACAGAAATGTCTCTAGCTATTACTTTCTCTACTACGTATAGTAAGTAGGGGAAGCATTGTATTCCACCCAAAAATTCGATACCGAGATATCACAGGAAATACATGTTTTGAGACCCTCTGAATCCAAAAAAGCATTTTTGGAAACATGTCCGTGTGTGTCTGTCTGTCTGTGAACAGCATAACTCAGAAACAAACAGTCGGATAAACACCAAACTTGGTATTTGGGTTCAGTATCTTCCAGAGATGCGACACGAAGGTTTTTGAGAAAATCCTCCCACCCCAGATTACCCTTTACATGGAAGATTTTTCGAAAATGTTAAATTTCTCAAAAATGGCTCTAACGATTTTGATTAAAATATCATATGTTTAAGATATTTTTATGACAAATAAAATGTATATCTTGAATTTCCTGGGATTGTATTCAAAAGTATTCTTCATTGTGAGCGACTTTTGCATAACTCGTAAACCATAAGAGATAGACAAAATTTTACTACACAAAAGATGTAGATCGCGTTAAAATACACAATTTATGTCATATACATTTCTGTTGTTGAGTGAACCATTTTCGAGATATTGCTTGTTATTCCCTTAAATTTTTTAACACTTATTTTCTCAAATGGGAATTCGTTATTCATTTTTTTTGTCCTGGATATGCAAAGAGTATTAATCTGTGGGAAAGGGAATGGTGCTGCACCTAGCAACCAGCTATTAAGAGATATGTATGTGCTTAAAGGCTACTGTAATTCCAAATTGCCCTTGTAAATATATATTCCCCTTACATCTACAAGAAAATTAGCAATAAGATAGACTCTGCAAATGTTTATCTCGATTAACATGAAGTAGATGGAGAATAAGCGTTTGTATAAATAGTTTGTACAAGAGTAGAGAAAGTCATGTGAGTGTAACACATCAGATTTTTTTATTGAAGTACTGTAATTTTGAGATATAATCAATTTAGCTTACAATTACCCGGTCTTTTTCTACTCAGGATAAGGGAAAACCCTTGAGAAATCCTTATTGAAGTATTCATGCCACCGAGATTCGAATCCCGGCCCTCTAGTCAGAAAAGCAAAGCTCACAATATGGAGAAAGCCTTACTTATTTAAACGATTTCATACTTTACACCAAGAAGTATGATATAGAGATTTCCCCGGTCATGTTCGGTGGAGCTACAAACGCGGGTGTGTGTCTGTAGGAACAGAAAAAAAAATGAAACTGGCTGTTTAATGGAATTAGTTGTTCTTCCACACAAGCCGTGTTAGACAAGGTTGGAAAGGTAGAATTAGACGACTGAAAAATTCAATGCTATCGCCGGATTTGAACCACGGATCACCGATTACTCTAACCACTGAGTTATCACGGCAATTACAGATATGGCATTAAATTCCCCAAAAGATTCGCATTTTTCCCGGTAAACCACAACTAACGAAGCCGGGGACTTATAGCACTGTAAGTCGCCATCGGGGTGTGTCATCTCAAAACAATTTGAGATCTCCTTGTGGTTTACCGGGAAAAATGTGAATCAGTTGGGGAATTTAATGTCGTATCGGCATGTTGCCATGGTAGCTCAGTGGTTAGAGTAATCGGTGATCCGTGGTTCAAATCCCGGCGATGGATGTTTAAGTTCGGCGTCTTCCACGGATGCGACACGAAGATATTAAGAAAAAAAAAACCCAACCCAAACTTTCCATTACATGGAAGATTTTTTGTTACATTTTTATCTCAAAAATGGCTTAAACGATTTTTAATTTAAATAACATATGTTTTAAATATTTGCATTACTATTAGAATGTATATTTTAAATCTTCGCACCTCTGAAGATTACTTCATTGTGGATAAATTTTGTATAACTGGTAAACCATAAGACGGGTCAAAAGATTCCCCTACAGAAAGTGTAGATCTCGTTGAAACACGCAATTTATGTCAACTTATTTTTAGTGGTATTGAGTATTTTCAATATATTTGTTATTGGTTTGAATTTTCAAATAGTTGTTTTTAGTCCAAAGTTACCATCGTTGTCATGGAACGAGTATGCAATTTCAAAGCCAGTGACCCGCTTTTAAAGATCTGACTATCACCTATGCCTCATGTATCCCTCTGGTACCTACGACGACATGAAACCGTCTCTGCAAATGTTTGTCTCGATTAACATGGAGTAGGTAGGAGAATGAGCTTTTGAATGAATAGTTTGTAGAGGAATATCTAGAGAAAGTAATGTGAATATAGGAAACGGTCTACTCAAAGTTTTACTGGGTCTGAATCAGTATTTGGCATTGGTTTAAATTCTGTTGGAAGAACCATTGCTGAGTGGATTAATGATCACCAGCAAGTATTGCGATTGGCTCAAAGCAAGGGATGCAAGCACAGTAAAATACCCTCCTCACTGACCAGATCCCACATAAACCTGGTAACTGGCTCTTGACGGGACACTGCACATTAGGAAACACCTACATACACTGGAAATCTTCAAATAAGAACCAGCTTGCAGGTTATGTAATGAACAGGACGAAACTGACAAATGCGATGCGCTGTGAACTACTGGTGTTGATAAACCCAGATGATCATCTTCCTAAGATCTAAATTTAATTATCGACCTACTGTCCCTTATTAAACAGACAGGGCTGTTTAAGTAAAATGATAGAGATAGGGGGTAATACAATAAACCTTCATGGGTTTCGTGTTACCAGACTCCATCCTTACAGTCAATGACAATGTAACACAACAGACTTATGTTTTTCTGTTGTTATATTTGATGAATTCTGCGGATTATGCAATAATGCAGGTTTATTTTGTTGGTGCAGGAAAACAATGTTAAAAGCTCGTCAAATGATCGCTACCAGGTGATGTGAATGCCTGGCTCGCTTGAGGGGACTGACATTCCTGCCTCAGGAGAAAGCGCAACGTTTGGAGCAGTTTGACGAACACCATGCGTGATTTACACTGCAGAACATAAACATGCGGGGGAGTAACCACAGCAGTAATTGTGTGTACTTTGTGCATCTCCGTCTCACCTGTCATACACTACCTATACATATATGTTACATTCACGCCAACTTTTCTTACAAAAGCTCATTATTCTATCCACTTTTTAATTCGCGTTTACACATTTGCTTATATAATACAATAGGTAAAGAGATAGATTTTCAAATGGCTTTGAATTCTTTGTTCTTTGCATGACCACGAGAAAAGAACGAAGACCTGAAAAAATCTTATGTAATACAGTCACTTGACTTTCTCTATCCACTATCGTTTATTAGTGGATATACAAACTATTCTTACTAAAGCTCATTTTTCTGTCTACTACATTTTAATGCAAATAAACTTTGTAGAAATAGCTACATTACACATTTCGTTATAGATACAAAGAGAGCAGCGATAGTCAAATGTTTAACAACTGGACGCTGTATGCTGGCCTTAAAATTCCATACTGTTTCCATGACATCTCGAGAAACAATTGAATATCGAGAGGATTTTAAATGGATGACTAAGTATTGAACAATTGAACCATTAATAACAGATCTCTCGGAAATGGCTTGTGACAAAAAAAAGACTTGTTTGAAATAGATTGTGTGTTTTAAAGAGATGCACATTTTTTGTGTAGTACGTTTTCGTCTATCGCTTAACGTTTACCAGTTATACCAAATTATACAAAATCCTTCCCAATGAAGAGGACTTCAAAGGCTATTTCCAGAAAATTCAGGATATGCATTTTATTTCTCATGTAAATATATTTAATGTATGGTAGTTTAATCAAAATTGTTACAGGCATTTTTAAGAAAATCATTTTCTAAAAATTTTCCATAAAACGGGTACTTTGGGATGGGTATATTTTCTTTATAATCTTAAATTGTAAAGAAGTTTAGTATTTAGCTGACTTTTCGTTTTCGAGTTATGCTTTACACACACGCGCGCGCGCGGACCTTTTTATAAAAATACCTTTTTTGGGTTCAGGGGCCTCAAAATATGTATTTCCGGTGAAATCTGGTATCACAGTTTTGGATGGAATACAATACTTCCTCTACTTACTACAGGTAAGCAGTAGAGAAACAATGTATGCTTTATCCTATAACATTAAACCATTTAATCTTGTTTATAAGTATGGGTTCTGTAAAGGGGGGGGGGTTAAATAAGAATAAGAGGAAATCCGTGGTAGAATACACCACCCCAGCATTCACATTTTGTCAAGCAGGGAAAACCACGAAAAACCCATAGTCAGATTGGGCGGCCACCGGCAATCGAACCCGTGGCCTCCCGAATGCGAGTCTTCTCACACGTTACCACGTAGCCATCTCGCTCGATGTGAAGTAGATTAAGGAAATATTAAAACAATGTCGCTGCTAAACCATTAATTTTGATTGTACTACCACATATCTATAGAAGGTAGAGGAAGTATTGTATTCCATTCAAAACTTTTGAACAAAGGTCAGGAAGCGAGCTCGGGCGCGCGATTCTCTTTGAACAGCACAGGTAGATAACTCAAAAATAAAAAGTGTGTTACATTCCAAATTTCATATTTTAAGTTCGGCAGTTTCCAAGAATTCGACAATAAGGATTTTCAAGAAAAGGACCCCAACACAAATTAGCCTTTAAAAAGATGAAAAAAAAAGTTATATTTTAATTTCTCAAAACTGACAACCACTTTATTAAAATGTAATACTTTTATATGCAAGGGTGGAAATAAAATCACCGTGCATAGGTATTTAACAATAGAATGTAATCACTTTTTCTCTAATACTCCTTTTCTTTTGATTTTAGAGGCACATTTTATAAGAATGTTTTAAGAGCATTAAAAAGGGAATAGAATTCAAAAGCAAAAAGTTAATACGTTTATTTTAGAGAAAAAATAATATTGTACTTTAATTAGTTCTTTAGATCATAAATAGTGTTTCTTATCGTGAACTATGACTCAGTCCAAGTTTGTAAGAAATTAAAAACATGTAAAAAAGTAGATTATAGGAGTTGAGATTACCCACATACCTGTCAAAGTAACTAAAACTGTTAACACTGTAATGAATCATTGCAGATAAAAAGGATTAGTAAACAAAAATACAAATGTTTATATCAGTCTGATTTGCCTTTTAACTCTTATTGTAACAGACATATCTTCCTTTTTTTAATTAACAGAGAGACAGTATTAGAGAAAGTCTGTTAAATCTCTTGTCCAATGTTTTGACTTACATACTGTAAATACCTTATATATAATTTGCATGAGAAACACAACATAGGTACGTCTTGAATTTTCTGTGAATAACTTGAGAGGTCATCTTCATTTAATTGAATTTTGAATATCTTTTAACAATAAAGACTTGAAAGATATTCAGGGAAAATGTAGAGCTCATTAAAATACAACTTTTTGTATCAAATAATGTTTTCTCTCTCTCTCTATCTCTAGCGATTACTTGCATATTGCAAGTTTAAACCTTTCTCAAGCGTTATCTAAAGGATATACCTGAAAGTTGGCGATTCTTTGGTTTTCTTTCTATTGCAAGAGCTTGTTACCCTGAATAAGGATTTGAATGCTGTTTTCGGCATGTTGTCCGTAACAAAGTACTTCTTGAAACATTTCCCAGGGAAAAAAATTATGTATAATAAAATGAAATATGTATATATAGTGAATAACGTAACATGTATGGAGCAATAATTTTTATATAAATACTACAATACAGGGGAGGCCAAAAGTAGGTATACAAATATATTTAATATTATGAGTAGTAGCACAATGATGAGGTGTTTTCAACAAGATAGGTTTTCTAGGTACTAGGCGTCAGTCGTGCAGTGGATGGCGTACCGTGAGGTTGTCTGTCGTCTGTATGCCCGGCACTGGTGAGAGTTGTTTGTGTCTCCGAGTACACTCTTGTTTAATTGGCTACATTTTCATACCTGTTTAGTAAGTCATGAACGGTAACCACGGCGGTTTATACAATTCAGTTTGTCGCAGCGGCTAGTAAACTTCATGGGGCTGCAAACAGATCAAGTAGACTCTCTCCAGCTTCACACTACATACCCTTCCTGCGAAATCCAAAAGTAAACATTCCACCGGGTGATCAGCAAACAGTTAAAGTTGGAGTGTTTAGCCTGCCTCTGTTGTCACTGACATCCGCAGGGGCTCTCAGTACCTTCTACCTCTAATAACGGCGTGCTTACAGTAAAGATGGAGCTGAAACGTAATATACCAACCACAAGCTTGTCGTTTGTGTCACACTACCAACTTGAAAGCAGCTTGTCCTCTTCGCGCCACGAGACTATCCATATCTCCAGGAAATAGACCGGCAACTTTCACTGAGGCGGCGGGAACTAACACGTCTTCCGATGCTGTCATCAGGAGCACTCGTCCATTACGATAATAATGTCCGTGGCGGAACGTCGTCTGTGAATCCTTTAGGGCAAGGGTGGCGAAAATGCCTTTCTCTCTCGAGTCATCAAACACGCAACACGCACTACATCACTCAGCAGCACATGGAAAACAAATGAATAGACGGCTAGAAAAGGAGTTGCGCCTGCGAGTCACAGTGCCTCGCGAGTCGCGCTTTCGCCACCACTGCTTTAGGGCAACCTTCAAATAAAGAAAGCGTATGTTCTACGGAGGCAGAATTGAAATTGAGTTTTACTTATGGACGCTCTTTAACTACTGTGGTTCTTAGGGTCCCATTCTATATTGGGCGTGAAAGACCGGTAATTTTGCTCAGAGGCCTCTTTATCAGGCTTGAGGTTTCTTTACGTGCCGTAAATCTACGACACGGGACCACCGGCTTTACTTCCCTTCTGAAGGAAGCCATGCTAAGCATTTTTACGCCCGAAAAATATCCATCGCCCTCAGGAACTAGAGGCTGGCATGGTACCACTAGACCACGGAGGACGACCCTGCAGAGGCGGAGACGATAGTTGCTGCAGCGTTCGAACATGCAGTTGTGGACAGACATAACACTCATTTTGTTGAGCAAAATTATGTGTTCGAAATGCCTGCTGTAACCGCTAAATCTGCTGTTTCTCAGGATGGAGATATGGAGGTCTTCAGTGATGAAGAAGTGCAGGTGTCGGCGGGGGAGATAGCCTTTTAAGACAGAAGACTTGTACTTCCTTGTCTAGTCGAGATCCGCGGCTACAAAGCCAACACAGGCGGATGGATGTAGAAGGTACCCCGACACGACAGCAAACCCGTACGTGCAACCATTGTTATAAAATCCTCCGGCTCGCACCAAACTGAAAGAGCCAGACTCAGGCAAGCGGCCGGCAGTAGATGACAGCGATGAGTATGAGGATCACCTACGTTCATCTAAACTTACTAAGGATGACCCGCACCCAGAAGTGATAATTTAGGTTGTTTTGCTTCTGGAACACTCCTAGGTTATTCTATCCTGATACCATTGAGGATACGATCCTTACCCTTTAAATGTCTATAGGTATTCAAATATGGCCTTCGCTTAACGTTAACGGCCTACGACAGGTAGTCAAACAACAATTTTTAAGGGAATTGTTCATAAGTAATGACATAGACATTTGTTTTCCTCAGGAAGTGAATATTTGTAATACGGATGTTTTATATGGCCTCGATTACGAAGCGATTGCTTACAGACAAGGTTTACGGTTACACAGTTTTTAATAATACCATCCTTCCGGTAGGGCTTTTTCGGCAGTTTATGATGACGTTAACTTCTTGAACATCTACTCCCTTGCTGGTAGTAATAAGCGAAGACTACGATAAGAGTTTTTCCGTCAACATCTCCTGACCCATATCCCATCAAGAGTAACTTTCGTGCTTGTCGGTGGCTTTAATTGTACGCCGGTGGCCGAAGATCAACATGGAGCCTTTTTGGGTGTGTTACTTTGCAGCAGTTGCTGAAGCAAATACACCTGAAGGATAACTGGGAGCATAAGAATGGTTTCACAGTCAGTTTACCTTCGCGAGTTCCAATCAGCTTCGAGGCTGAACCACAAGTATGTTCCAGCTGAACTTTTACTACGCCTTCCTCCTACGGAAATAGTGCCTACAGCATTCAGTGATTGTAACGCACTCATACATGCTATGGGAGATAGGGCAGTGATCTACAGTAGAGGTAGAGGTTACTGGAAACTCAACTGCTCGTTGCTTATGGATGAGGAAGTTCTGAGAGATTTCCAAGATTGTTGGTCACGTTTGCGGGAATCCTTTCTGCTAGCACCGAATAGAGCCTTCTGGTGGGTATGTAAAGCCAAACCTGCTCTACGATGCTTCTTTCGAGCTGCAGCCTGCCATTGAGGTCTGGCTAGGAGAGAAACCGTGGACTATTACCTTCAAGTTCTTCAGGAGCTACACACACGTCAGCAGCAAGATGAAGATGTCTAGTTTCTCCTGAGGGAAATCAAAGAACACATAAAGCTTCGAAAACGGAAGTTTGGCGAGTACATTCGGCGGAAGTGGAGGATGGGGAAAAGGCGAGTTTTTACCATCTGACAAAGGAATGTAAACATGGTCGCCGGAAGCTGATAACTCAATTGAATGTAGATGGACACAAAATTTCCACCACAGCGGAATTCCTCGTAAAGTGCAAGTCTTTTACGTACAACGATTCTCCGTATCCGCAGATTTCTCCAACAACGTATAGAGGCATATATGTCTGAGTTTGTTTCAGTTGTCCTGGAATAGTTGCAGCAGGATACGCAACCAATTTCAGAAGCAGAGTTAATGGGCGTGGTCCAGTTGTCTAAATTGCATGCCTCCCCAGGACCTGATGGTCTGGCATAAGAATTTTACAAACACTGTTGGCGCTATATCTTCAATCTTGCAGGAAATGTGGACTACAGATCGATTGCCGCCTAATTTTCCAGATGGGACAGTACTTCAGCTTCCGAAGTGTGCTCAGCCAAAGAAACCACAAGATTACACAGGGTGGACCATTTAAATCGAGACTGAAATACTTTCAAAAACTAAGCTTTGTAGAAAGAAATGTCTTTAACAAACGTTACTTGATATTATGGGTAAAAGTAAATGCCATTAGTCGTGTTTTGTTGGAGAACGTTATGATAGTCATTTTAGGATCAATTTGATCATTTTAAATGAGAACCTACAATTAGGGTCAAATTAAATTAACCTTAAAATGACCATCACAACGTCCTCCAAATAAAATAACACTAATGGAATTTGCTTTCCCCTATAATATCAAGTAGCTTTTATTAAATACATTTTAGTAGAGTTTGGGACATATTGTGCAGTCTCAAATTAAATGGTCCACCGTATATACCGATTACGCTATTGAACTGTAATTACAAGTTGTTTGTTAAAATAATTAGCGCTCTTATGCAGGAAATACTATCCTATTAAATTAGCGAGTTCCAGGGCGCAGTACATAAAGAAGCGGCAATTCCTCATACATTAGCTGCTTTGAGAGTCTTTATATTACTCTGTGCACAGGAATACGAGTCCGCTGCAGTAATTAACTTAGCCTTTGAGAAACCCTTTGACAGTGCCATCAAAGTGTGCGACAAGCCCTGTCCTGTATGATGTTGCTACAGGGGCATCTAGCAGCTGCTATACCAGCTCAATTCGACAAGGTTGTCTATATCCATTATATTGATCCCTTGCTTCGGCAGACTGCAATTTAATCTTACTGGAATCGATGTGTATGAATAGCGAATCGCGGTCAGAACCTACGCCAATGGTAATGGTCACCACACCCCATGATGTTATCCGCCTGAGAGATTGTTTACAGGGTATGAGGGAAGTACAGGAATGACATGTAATATGAGGAAGCCCGAGATTCATCACCTTTAAGCATACCTATTATGCAGCATACGAATATTCTGGAGATCTACTTCAGTAACGAAGCGGACATGAGGGAATACAACTGGACGTCCTGCATTAATGTCTTACGTGGTGTGATGCTCGTATCTTCAGTAAACCAGAATGCTGAATTTGGTACAGATATTGGGTTATTTTATCTGGACGGGAAAGCCCTATCTTATTGCGAGCACTCAACTACGTCTCCCTAAGGGCCAAGGCGGCTGGGGATTACTAGAGTTGGCTCTCCAGTCTCAAGCCTTGATGTTTAAAATACTCCTGATTGCCCTGAATAATCAGGGTGACCCCGTGGACATCATGCCGCAACAAACATACACGTAGTTTTTGAGTCAGGGCGAACATGACAAGGTTCCCCGGATGTTACGTGAAATGTATCATGCTTTGGGCCAGTTACCCAACGGAGAAGGTAGAGAATGGTGACTTTCACACTGTGAAGAATATTACATTCTCTTTCTCGAGCTGTTGCAGTAACCCCTCATGTACAGCTGAAATACCCACAACTGCCCTGGAGAGGCATTTGGAAATGTTTTGGCCTTCCGCAAACAAGCTTTTGGAAGGCCAAATTAACCCCGGATGGATAGCGGTGACGCATGGAGTTATAAATGAATTTCTTCCAACGACAAATTATATCGCCTCCGGATGGCTATATCCCAAAGTTGCCCAATTTGAAGCGCCAAAGATTCACTTCGACTTCGAGTGCTGGAATGTTCGTCATACAGCAACATGGGCATAGCATTTCGAGTGAAATCTTGGTATGGAATCTTTGGGTGGAATGCAACACCTCTAACTATTAGGTACATGGCAGAGAAAGCAAAAACGAAAACTCGCATAAATACCAAACTTAGCGTTTAACTTCAGAATCTTCCAAAGGTGTCACATAATTTTTTTTAAGAAATCTACCACCCCAAACTACCGTTTACATGGAAAGTTTTTTGAAATTTTTTATTTTTATTAAAATGACTAACGAATTTGATTAAAATACTACACATTTAAGGTATTTGCACATAAATAAAATTTTAATTTGAACCTTTTTGGAAATATCCTGAAAGCCCTCTTCATTCAGAAGGAATTTTGTGTAATTCTGTATAACTGGTAAACGTTTAGAGATACACAAAAGTTTACTACAAAAAAAGTAATCTCTTTAAAACACAATTTATCTCAAATGTTTTGTTTTTTGGCATAGAGCATTTCATTATATCTCCGAGATATCCGTATTTATTGATTTGAATTTTTAAATACTTTGTCATTTTTAAGAACTGTCGCTGTTCATTTGTTTCTCGGGTGTGATGGAAAAATTATAGAATTTCAAGGCCATCATATAGATTCCCTCTTTTAAACGTATAACTACCGATTCGGTTTCCTGTAAGCCTTTTGTACCTACAACGAAATGTGTGAAGCTATTTCGTCAAAGTTTATGTCGATTAATATGAAGTAGATGGAAGTAGTAATAGCGAGATAGGGGTAGAGTGAATGCAACAGCTTCCTAACACAAAGCAAATCCAGGACAGGGAGGGTGGCAATTAGGTGATTGCACATCAAGGCTGTGCTCACTTTCACTCGGGGCACAAGTCTAAAAATACGCGGTAGGTGTTGGGAGATGTGTGCTATGATAGGAGTGGGTGGCTGGAGTCGTGAAGCTGACTGGCTCCAGATGAAAATCTGAAATCCTCAATGGCGCCAGACCCACCTTGTCTATACTGCAGAACAACTGGTGAAACTGGACGTGCGTCTGTGGCAAATTCCTTTTTTAGTTGCTTTACACAGCGTTTAACGCCCGCTCTTACTGCATATGGCGCCACAGGCGATGACGCTGACGATGCATGAAAGGACATTTGGGAAGGAAACGCTCCAGGCCTGAGTTTAGTAGGGTACAATTTACCAGTTATGAGCAAAACCTACCGCAGACCTCCCGTTCACTAGTCCGTGCCTTAACGACCTCGGCTATCCGTGTCGATGTGGTAGACATAGGGAGAAATAACCCTAATTCCAGTAATATAGTTCCACACCAGCAGTCCTCTAAACATTATAACCTGTTCCAAACGTAACTCTCTGCCCATAAAGAATACGCTGTGTTTCAGTGCAACAGTTCCAATTATGTTTATGATGTGAGAACTTAGCTTCCAAGTTCCAGTAGAGGACAATGCCCACTAGAAATATTCCGGTGAATCAGATTTATGCTACTGAACTCGTGCGAAAGGCAATTGTCACATATGGTTTTGGAACATACATAGTGAACCGAACCACCCGGAAGAGTAATCTATTTTGGCAAATACTGCATTAAAATTTTCGAGACAAAAGTATTTATAATTAAAGCACATATGAACTTCCACTTAAGCTTGAAACCATCAATTAGCCGTAACCAAAGGTGGAGTCATTCACATTGAGAATGTTATAAAAAGAAAATTAAAATTTATGTTGGCAAAGGAAACCAGATGGCGTTGTACAATAAATGACAATCTAGTGTTCTGTTTACTTTATTTTTGTGGCTAATAAAATAAGTAGAGAAGTTAACACAAATAGAAACATTGATGTCGATGGTATTGTGCTGCCGAGTGCATGTACACTCGGACAAACTAAAAATGACCGATTTTTTGAGCAGTAGTTAACTTTTTTTCAAAGTCCTTTCAAGTGAGCGCACGGTTTACAAGTGTCAATTTCTGTGCGTCACTTTGGCTAACTCTATAATACATGTCACGATGGCAGCAGTAATCCAGCAATCGAGAGCAGGTCGCCTAGATTTACTGGATGCCACAGTACCTAGCCGCAAGCATGGCTTTACCTGTGGATGTAGAAGGGTTAGGGTATTTAATGTTACGCAAGCAGCTAGAGTGTGATTCCCGTAACTGGACTGCTATCTTTTATTTTTTACAACTAGTTTTACTGAAGTATAGTTGGCTTGTTGCATTACTTTGGTCTTCATTGAAAACGTCAATAGAAGCTTAAATACATTACCTTAGGAGTGGGTTTTAGGTGTAGTTGTCTGTTCTATACCTGGTGCCCATCTGGCCGCCCGTTTTAGACGTTTTACTTTTAAAGCAAAATTAAGCTGTGAAGACAAACGTGGCCACTACTCGTATTAAAAGAAAACCCCGAAACCTAACCTAATCTCCCGTAAATAAAAAACTTAAGCTTAGGAACGCACGCTCGCGTGCTTTGGTGTAACCACTGGTAACTAATATAGCTTATATAAACTAACCCTAACCTAACCTCCTGCGAATTAGTAACCTAAGCTTATATATATATATATATATAAAAAAAAAAGACTAACCCTAACGTAACCTCCCATAAATCATAACCTAAGCTTATATTAAAAAAAGAAACTCAACCTAACCTCTCGTGAATCAGTAACCTAAGCTTATATTTAAAAAAAAGAAACCTAACCTAAACTCCCGTAAATCAGAAACGTAAAAATCTAATAAACCTAAAATAAAAAATTAGGGACGTACGCTGCGAGTGTTGGCGGTATCTTACTGGCTTTGGCGGTATTTGTTATTCATGTGTTGCCAGCATTGTGTTGGAGCTAGAGGATGACATAGGGTGACATCTGTACGAGACGTAGGACATCAATTTCATCGCTTTTGAAAACCAACGTAATGCGGTTACCCTATAGTTAAATAATACTGCTTGTGTTAATTCATTTTTTGAAAAATATAATTGGAATAATGGTGTTGTTATAACATTAAACTGACTGGGCATGAAACCTCCTCCCAACCGATAAATTAATGTCATGGTTGCCATCTACCGGTATGACGGACTATATAACGCCACATATATTAAAATGAAGAAAACCTCTTATATTTTTACTCGTGTATTTAAAATGAAAGGGAGAAAAAGTTTAAACTTGCAACCTTAGGAACAGTAAGCTAACTCTCTACTATTGAGCTAAGAGTACTGCAGCAAGCGTGCATTGTAACGAGCTTTAGCCATTCTCCACTTGAGAACCACAGATCAATAAAGTGTATTTCGGTTACAAATATTCACTGTTGAAATACTCAGAAACATCTGTCTGATATCACGCACGTGAATTATTCTAAGACTTTTGTGATTATAGTTGTGTTCCCCATTGTAACTACTACAAGAATATACGCAGTCTTGTGAACAAAGCCTGCTGTCCCGAGTGTTCACGGAAGTACCGGATTCGAGCTCCTCTCTCAAACGCCGGCCAGTTTTAAATTGGCCGAGTGTACATGCTCATCAGGCGTTTTGCTGCTCGTGTTCAAGCAACTGGACAACTGACACATGCTTTTCTCTTTGAAGCAGTGTGAATTAATAAAAATACTTGCTACGAAAGTAGATTGCGTCTAAGAGCTCTATCTGACAGTATCCTATTTGGGCACTACTCACATTTGAAATTTTAAAGTGATACGCCACACATCTCATTTCCGGTTATGGCTGATCCGATGAAACCAAGTTCAAGTGAACGCTTACACGTGCTTTGGCGACTACTATGTTTGTCACGAAGATTTTAATGTCGTATTTTCCGTACTAAATGTGCATACAAATCATTAGTATCCTGAAAACTGACACAAGGCGGTTAGTACCATGATGACGATGAATGTGAATTCCTTTAATTATAGTAAGTATTGAGATGTGACGTGAAATATTGCTGTGTTAACAGTACGTTAGGTGGAAGGGAGGGGAGCATCGTGTTGGGACGTAGAACCACGACTTGATGCGAAAGAAGCTGAATTACTCTAGTATCAGTGGACGCGCACGTACTTGTACTGTTATCCGTAACGTAGGTACTATGTTTTTGGAACTAGAACGAAAAAGAAACCATTTCTTACCATCTCTAGTGTGTGGTTAGTAAGACCGATAGTAGTTATTTGTCAACGACATGTCATTCATACTAACCCAGTGTCCTCCATTCTTCCCTCTTTACCACTTTTCGTCTGACATACTTACTGGTAGCCGGTCTGCAGGGTTGGCGGCACCTCACGGGAAGCGTAGTCAAAGCCGCCTTCCTTGAGAACAATCTTCTAAACGATCAAATTTCAAATACTGCCAATAGTTTCACCTCACTTCATCACAGCGTATCGTTTTCAGTATTATATAATGCCACACTTTACTAATCTCTTCTTTAGTTCTTTCTTCAAGGATCAAATACACAGCCACTTCTCTAAAAATGTAATGTGTTACATTCACGTGACCTTCTCTACTACTCTTCTAAAGGCTTACTTTTCTGCTTACCTCATGTTAACTGAGATAAACGTTTGCAGAAATAGTTTTCGTTGTAGGTACAATAAGAATGCAGGAGAGAGGCAGTTCGCAGAAAATGCTAGGCATAAACTTTACCAGTAATGCAAATATCTTACACATATGTTATATACATTCTAGTTAAAAACAACGGACACCTCTCCATTTAAAGAGTAGCTTACTGTGAGCGAATTTTGTTGCAAATCTTCGCGTTGCATCCTTGGGGGACGCCACATTTAATATTTCTCGTTTTTTTGGGTTATATTGTTCATACCCCTCCCCACACACATGTGGACTACTTCTAAAAATTCTTATTTTTGGATTCAGTGGACCTCAACATGTATTTCTGGTAAAATCCCGATATCGAAATTTTGGGCGAAACGCAGTACTTCGTCTGCATCTTATATGCAAGTGGGAGAGAAAGGAAAATGTCTGTTTATATCAGTGGAATAAAAAACGTGGATTGAATTGAAACCTTTATGTCACATTTCAGGATCTAGTGCAACTATCCCTCTACCTTAGGTGACTGGTAAAGGAGGCAACACATTAATGATTGACAAACGCTTAGAGCATTTTTGGATATTATCTAAGGCAAAATTCTTCTTGTAGCGTATTATAGCTCAAGGAAACAAAAAAGAAGATTTATATGCTAATTTCATTGCACACGCTACGTCAGCCACCATGGAATTCAGCCATTACGTGACATAGCTATAATTTGCACGTAATTGAATGCAGGAGACATAGACACATTAAAAATAACTGATCATTTACATACGAGGGACATTAGGACAGCTATTGGCCTTGTAAATAGCAAATCGTGAGGTCACATCAGCCAAATGTAGCCAGATATGTATCGTATGTCTTTTAATGGACATCACTCAGCTTACGTACATTAATGGGAAAAAGGCAAACTTCTGTATGAGTATAAACAAGTTAAAGATAGTTGGTATTCGAGTTTCTTTTTCTTTTAATCATTGCACTCAGGAATCAATTGATGTTCTTAATAATACAAACCTGGTTGCTTTACTCGTCACTGTGTAACTCATGATGTTTTTAATGCTAACTTTAATTTAAAAATCCTGGATGAAGATATCCATGGCATGGATAGTGATTTGCTTAAATTGTTGATTCCCTATGTAATTGGACCTTTAACTTACGCTTTCTATATTTTTTGTATTGGTTTGTTTCATCGGTCTTTAAAGAGCACTCTTATGAAGGGCGATCCAGCCGATGTGGCGAATTATAGACCAATTTCTATCATTACAGTTTTCTCTAAGTAATGAAGTTAATCAACAAGCGATTAATAATGTATTTTGAACCTAATTCATCTTTTACTAAATCTCAATATGGTTTTAGATCAGGATTATGTACAGTTGATGCTATTGGGTACTTAATAGAATCTGTTATAACTGGATCTGAGATCCAATGGCAGTACTTTGTGATTTGTACAAAGCTTTTAATTGCGTAAATCATGCAATTATTTGTCTAAATTAGATTTTTATGGAATACAAGGTAAAACCCTTAATTTAACTAGAAGTTACTTGTTACTAATCAAATCGCACCCAAGTAACTTCCATTAAGGGAAAAATCTCAAACTCTGTTAAAATAGATGCAGGGATTCCTCAAGGATCCATTTTAGGTCCTTTGTTGTTTTTAAGAACGATTAATCACTTGCCTCAAAGCATAAGCTGTGATTCAAAATTAATTGCAGTTGACACGTCACTCCTATTGGCTTTTCTTGAATGGCCATTAAACAATCTATGGAATACTCTTTTCAAGTAGCTACTGGATGGCTTGATGCTAACAGCTTTAAACTTAAGGGGTATCTAGCAAGCTTCTGATGATGTGCTCTCTGAAGTTAAACTTCTGGGATTGTTTTGGATTCCTTGTGCTAGTCACTTTTCCTATGTCTGCAAAAGGTTGTCTCGTGTACTATTTATATTGGGTCAATTAAGACATTACATGCTCAGACACCACCTTAAGCACACTTATTATGCTTTTTCGTTGTTTAATTTCTTATGGTATCTCTATTTGGGGCAATGGTGCCAAGTATTAACGCTACAGAAAAGGAGTCTTAAGAATTATATCTGGTTCATCGTTCGATACCCATTGTCGTTCTTATATCTAACGATTTTAAAATCCTGGTTGTAATTAATCAATATATACATATCATACAATTGCTTAGCAATTATTACGTTTAATTTATGTAATCAAGTATTTCATCATCAGCATCATGAGTATTATTTGTACCAGGAATAATTATCTCAATGTCACACATAAGGTAAGGTTAACTAAATCCAGGAAATAGTGTAATAATATTGGCATATAATATATTTAACAGATCACCGAGAGCTGCCCATTCAGCTAGCTTAAATAGATTTAAAGTTGCTTTAAAAGGTTGGCTTGCTGTAAACCCATTTTATAGTGTTGAATTGTTTCAAGCCAGTACTGACATATTTTGAAGTGTCCTGTTTTTACATTTTATATTGTTTTTGTACACGTTTTAATGCTCTGTCGTGTAGTTTATTGTATTATTGACTTATGTTAGTAACTGCTTTTGAACATTTCTAAAACTTCAATAAATATTGAATATTGATAGAGGGACGGACGAATGGATGGGTGGATAAGTAAGTAGATATAGGTAGATAGGTAGCTAGATAAGGAGGTAGATAGGGCAACAGCTAGTTAGGAAGGAGGGTAGATGTAGATAGGTAGATTAATTTGGAAGATTAGGTAGTTAGATATGGGAGGTTAGGTAGGTCTAATAGGTAAATTAGGTAGCTAGTTAAATTGGTGGGTCGGTAGGTAGTTAGGTAAGTAGCTAAATAGGAAGGTCGAAGAGGTACTTACGTATAGGTAGGTAGATAAGGGTATGCAGGTATAATGTGTGTATGTATACAGATATATCGCCTACATACCTGCCTATATATACGCATAGGTATAAATAGGCAGGTAGATTTCGATAGACGTAGATATTTATAGGTAAGTGGGTATAGGGAGGTAGCGAGGTTGGTTTGTATAGATAGTAGAGGTCTGCACGGGCCGAATTCTTAGGTTTGGCCCGACATGTACCACTAGCCTTGCCCAAGTGTCTTAATTTTGTTTTAAATAAAATGATGTTGCAATTATTATTACTATTATTATTATTATTATTATTATTATTATTATTATTATTATTATTATTATTATTCCAAAAAGCGCTGCTGCCTACGTTGCGAAGGGACTCGGATTCTATTTCCGATTCCGACATGGGAATCTTTTCGCCTGCTGGTAAGGGATACTCTCAGGTCCTTGTGACAATTTAGGAGCCACTTTACAGAAATAATGGTGCCACTGAGGTCATGCTGTGTTGAATGTGATAAACTAATTTTTCCCCGTCTTTATTTTCAAGCCCGAACCCGACAAACAATTTTTCAAATTAAGCGAGAGCCCGTGCAGACCGCTAATAGATAGGTAGGGAGGTGTGTAAGTAGGTATATGTAGTTAGGTGGATGAGTTAGGTCGGTTAAGGAAGTACAGGGGTGGTTGGTACGGTAAGCAGATATGCAGTTGGTTAGGTTAGTTAGGAAGGACAGGTAGGTTTAGGCAGGTAGAGATAGATCAATAGGTGGACTAGGTAGGTAGGTAGGTAGTTAGGGTGGGCAGATAAAATAGGTAGTGTAGAGAGGTAGGTATGTTGACAGATGAATGGGTGGATAGGTGGCTGAGTTTTTTTTATTTATGGACGCTCTTTAACTGCTGTGGTCCTTAGCGTCCCATTCTATATTGGGCGTGAAAGACGGTAATTTTGCTCAGAGGCCTCTTTATCAGACTTGAGGTTCTTTTACGTGCCGTAAATCTATGACACGGGACCCTTCCGAAGGAAGCCATGTTAAGGATTTTTACGTCCAAAAAATCCATCGCCCTCCTCCGGGTTTGAACCGCGACCTTGGGTGTGGGTGAGTAGGTGAGTGGGTGGGTGGGTAGGGAAGTAGGTGCGTAGGCGTGCGAATGGGTAAATAGGTGGATAGGTAGATGGCTGGTTGGATGGGTAGGTGTGTTGGTAGATACGTGGGTGAGTAGGTGGGTAGCTAGGTGCGGTGGGTAAGTAGGTGAGTGTGTGGTTGGGTGGGTGGGTGTAAGAGTATTTGGGGTAGGTGTAAAGTTGGCGGGTGGGTAGGCCTGTAGATATCGGTTGGGTAAGGGGGTATATGGGTAAGTAGGTAGGTGGGTAGGTGTGTAGATAAGTAGTTGGGTGGATAGGTAGGTAGGTCAATGGGGCGGTGGATATATTGTAAGTAGTGGGTGCGTATATGTGTATTTGGATGGTAGGTAGGTAGGCAGGTAGGCGAGTTTGTGGGTGGGTAGGTGGATACGGTTAAGTAGGTAGATAGGGGATGGTTAGTTAGGTGGGTAGATAGATGAGTTGTTGTGTGGATATTTGAATAGCAAAATAGGTGGCTGGGTAGGTGGTATTTCGGTATTTGAGTGGGGGTAGGTAGGTGAGCATGTGAGATAGTGTGTGGGTACTTGGGTAGGTAAGTGACTAAGCAAAAAAATAGGTGGGTGGGTGGATGATCGGTTAGGTAGGTGAATGGATGGTAAGGTAGGCGTGTAGAGTAGGTAGATAGGAATGTGGGTATATGGGTAGGTATGTGGATATTTGTGTAGGTATAAAATTATTTCAGTAGTATTTGGTAGAACAAATATTTCGGTATACCTAAATTACAAAGAAAGTGGATTTTAATTCTGATGCAGGAAAAATATATCTGACGTGTTACATTCAACATGATCGTCTCTACCCTCTATTGTTTATTTTGATATAACTTCTAGGAACTATTCATTCGTAACCTTATTTTTTATCTACTTCGTTATAAAAATAATTTGATTATACATTTCGTTGTAGGTACAAGGGGGATGGAGGAAAGCGAGTAGATGGCCAGGTGCTTATAAACGGTTCGCTTTACGCTGACTTAGAAATTCCATACACTTTCCATGACATCGCGATAAACAGCTGGATACGGCAAGGATACGTTGTTTTTTTTTCACTACTTTCATAGTCGATTTTTTGGTCTGATATAAGCCTTCAACACTATTTCACGTGGCACTTTGCTTAAAAGAACTTAAATTTAAGGGTTTTAACAACGGGAGTTTGGTATTGGTCAGGTCGTATTTGTCAGATGTCGGTCTGTATACGCTAATGGCAAAGTCTTCCATTTGAAATTGGTGTCCGAGGTCCCATGCTTCGGCCCCTGTTTTTATTCCATACAATGTTCGAGTCAACTGTTTAAATGCCTACCCTGCCCCATGATTTGATGATTAATATATCTCTCAAAAACTGCACTCTTATGTACACGCTTTGAGCTGTCTAATAGAATTGAAAATTACTGTACAGCCAATAAGCCTTATCGTCATTAACACCAAAAGTGTTGATTTAGCTTTTAACATTGGTCCATCTGGCCCTGACTCTCTTAATTCTGCCAAGATATTTTGGCATTAATCTCGAAGCTTGTGTTGGCACATTCATGTCTATAGTGTTGCTAGTAAATTACGAATGAAAAACAAACATCTATTTGCATCAACTGAAAAGTTTACAATGTGAGTTTCGGGACAACCATGCTTCAGCTAACAACATTTTTATACTTCAAAACGAAGCCATTAGGCTCATATTGCAAACCATTACATTTTATTAAACTGGCTTCTCTGAATATCACATCCTTGTCTTTTATTTGTTAACATGAATATAGATGCATATATACTGTATTCTTAGTTTATAACTATTCCACGGGAAACAGAGCTAAGAATTTTATATTGAACCCAGTGGAGGGCGATAGATTTTTTTTCGGGCGTAAAAATTCTTAGCACGGCTTCCTTCGGTAGGGAAGTAAAGACGGTGATCCAGTGTCGCAGATTTACGGCACGTAAAAGAATCTCAAGCCTGATAAAGAGACCTCTGAGCAAAATTTCCGGTCTTTCTCGCACAGTATAGAATGGGACACTAAGGACCATAGTAGTTAAAGAGCGCCCATAAACAACTCAATTTTACATTTATATTGCAAAACGTAAATACAGCAGAATTCAAAATTATTTTGAAATAACACATTTAAACTTGTTTATTATCCTTCCTAATCATTTTAAATGTCTGCCATTGCTTCAATTAAAAGTTAAGTATGTACTGCTATTGAATATATCGTATAATATTGATACGTTTTATGCTTTTGTGACTTTTTTTGACGTTTTATATTATTTTCTGACTTCGCTATACAACCTCAGTATTTTTTTCGCAAATAAATTAACCTAATGAAATTACTTGCCTTTATGTTGAGCCATTTGGTATTTATGTGACATTCCGATTTTGAGATGCGCATTCTTCCCGCATATTATACTCCTAAGTGTTACACTTTCTCTGCTACAGGTAAGGGAAGTATTATATTCCACCCAAAAATTCAATATTGACATTTCACCGGAAATGCCTGTTTTGAGACCTCCTGAATACAAAGAAAGCATTTTTTAAAACAAGGCCAGTGTGCCTGTGAGCAAAACGGAATGTCATAAATATTAAACTTGGTATCGAGGTTCAGCATCTTACATAGATGCGACACAAAGATTTTCAACAAAATTCCCCCACGGCAAGCTACCGTTTACAAGGAAATGTTTTCTGTATTGTTATTTTCTAAAAAAAAATATCCATTTTGATCAAAATATCAAATGTTTAAGATGTTTACGGGACTAATAAAAATGTATATGTTAAATTTTCTTCGAATCTCCTGTGAAGTCCTCTCCATTCGTAATGAATTTTGTAAACTGGTAAACTATAAGAGAGAGAAACTAACTACACAAAAATGTCGGTCTTTAAAGCATACCATTCATTTCAAATAACTTTTCTTTTATTTGTTTATTTATTTATTTCATTAGCTACTTCCGAGATTTCCATTGTTATCGCTTTGAGTTTTCCAATACTTTTGTCATTTTTTGAAAAGCTGTATCTCGCGAAGTCATGCAAAAGTGTGGTTTCCGAAAGCCAGCACATAGTGACCTACTTTTTAAACCTTTGACTAGCGCTTCAATCGCCTGTATATCCCTTGTACCTAAAACGAAATGAAACTATGCGCACGTTTATCTCAATTAGATAGAAAAATCAGCTTTTGCAAGAATAGTTTGTGGAAGTTTTTATAAACAATAGTGACTAGAGAAAGTCATTACATTTTTTGTTTATTTCTAAAGACAATTTCTTTGGGGGTTCAGGTATCTCAAAACCTGTTATTTTTGAGGTTTCATTTAACCTCTTTATAACCTCTAAATGACATTTTTTGGGTGTAATACAGCGCTTACCTAAGTTGTAAGGAGAGCAGTACTGACGCCTATGTTATTTGGATTACTGAGGACTGAAATCATAACCCTGTGTATTTGCACAGACAATTTATTGTGACATAAAAATACGTTATGACGATTAACCTAAAGGGATTACCGATTATGTTACTAACGGCAGAAGATGCTTGCATCCTGCGTCTGCAATGCCGTGACCTTGAGGGGACCAAACCCAAGTACTGGTTGGATAACAGAAACAAGTGTCGGGGAATTCCTTCTTCAGATGTAAACAGGTACTCCACCAATTAGAAGCTTTGTTTTCCTAAAAATGTATCCACTTCCTACAAAAACGATAAAACACCTTCCTATTTATAGGGATATAGGATATACAACGGAGGGGAACCCTCACGCACCTCAATCTATTGTGGCTACCAACCCCAGGAGCAAGGAACCGCAGGAGGCCACAGAGACGCGCAGAAGTCCCTAACACTTTCTGGCTCGAAGACCCGAACCACTACTGGAGTTGCCCAGAGAAGGCGATGAATAAGCAGCCTTCTGGTATCCACGGCGAATACCCTTTCTTTAGAGCAAGCATCCGTGCCATCTGTCTGCCATCGTCTCGCACCATGAAACCTGGAAGCACACCTGAAACATGAGAAGGAAGTGCAATGAAAAGGAAATCGTGGTAACCAACCCAACATTCGTATACCGAACAGGGAAAATCACGAAAAACGCAAGGTCAGAGTGGGCGGTCGACGGGAATTGAACCCGGGACCTCCCGAATGCCAACCTACATTCCTATTTTATTTAAACTCTAATCAGGCTCGTAGCAGTCGACACAGCTCCCAGGAAGGAGGGGGGTCCCAGCACTCCCGCCACTTGCCGCAACACGCCAACCGCCGTTGCCTGGTCCTACAACCCTGCCACAGATGAAGTGGGGCTGGAAATTCATGAAGAAGGGAAACCACCCCGGCATTCGCTACTGATCCGCTGACGGTAATCGAACCTGGGACCTCCCGAATGCGAGCCTCACATTTACTGCGAAGACATCTCGCTCGGTGATGCGATATGTTACATTCACATGACTTTTCCACCCACTCTTCTACAAACTATTCTGACATAAGCTTATTTTTCTATCTGTTTCACGTTTCGTTACACATTTAATTTATAGGTATAAGAGGTACAGAGGGATACAGGACCCGTTTAGAATGCGGTCGCTGTGTGCTGGCTTTGAAACTTCACTCTTGTATGACATCGCGAAAGACTTAGCACTTTAGAAAGTATAAAGTAATTGTAAATTGAAACCAATAACAACTAATTTACTTGGTATGTGTACTCATAGGTTGTTTTAAAGACATCTACATTTTCTGTGCAGTAAGCTTTTGTCTATCTCTTATGGTTTAACAGATATACTAAATTATGAAAGAATTCATTCCAGAATGAATGAGGACTTCACAGGCTATTCACAGAAAATGCAAGATAACAGTGTATTAGCCATATGACATTTTAATGAAAGAGCAATTTTTTAAAAAGTAAAGAAATAACGAAATATTTTGAAAAACGCAGAAGGTTCATGTCGCTCCTCAGAAGATGCTGAACGAAATAGCAGGTTTTGTATTTACTTGAGTTATGCTGTTCACGAACGACCCAATTCCATACCTTAGAGCGGAAGATCGCCCTTGTTGAACACAAAGATCGGAAGACATGATTCATAGGGCACATGTATATCAGTTCTAATGACTGTCAGGTGCACCTTTCATGATTCACAAGTTGTTAGTTGCTCCTTTGTTTCTTTCTCTTAACGGTTCGTGGTTTCATACCTCCTAGCACGCACGTGTGGGACATAACAGAGTATACCCTGCAGGACATTGCATGTAAACAATGTAATTCTGCAAGAAATCTCCCCGAGGAAGGCCTTCTATTTCAGGATCAACTTCGAAAGGTAATAAATGGACAGATAAATTTAATGATATACTATCTAGCTTGAAATGGATTCCATCATTACTGTTACACATGTCTCAAATGTAATAGCAGTTCAACATGTGATACAATCGAAATGGGCGATGAGTTTTATTGTATAAACAAATGCAAAATGTTCGTTCATTTATAATGAAGATAATGATAACATCGATTATCCATTATCTGAGTTAGAAAACGCTTTAAAGTTCAATGGAATCAGGAAGCTATTAAAATAACACATATTTCGAGAACACGTGTCTTATTAGTGTATGTTAACAAAAATCAGAATTATTACCTTCACAAGACTGTTTCTGCCTTCTGTCGTTTCTAATGTTTTACCTTCTATAAAACCTTATTTTTCTATCTACTTCGTGTGAATCGAGATAAACGTTTACAGAAACGTTTTCATTACACATTTCGCTGTAGGTATGAAACGGGTTAAGATGCTGAAGTGATATAAATCTTTAAAAAGCGGGTCGCTATTTCTTACTTTGAAATTCCGTACTCTTTATGTGACAACGCCAGAAACAACTGAATGGTGGCTACTTTAAAAAAATTCTAATGTATACATTCACATGACTTTCTCTACCTTCTATCGTTTATTAGTAGTATACAAACTATTCACATTAAGCTTATTTTTCTATCTACTGCATTTTAATCCAATAAACCGTTGCAAAATTAGCTATGCTACACAATTTCATTATAGATACACAGAATAGCGACAATCAAATGTTTAAGAACGGGACGCTATATGCTGCCTTAAAATTCCACACTGTTTCCATGACATCGCGAGAAACAACTGAAAATCGGCGAGACTTTAAAAGAATGACATATTGAACCATTGGAACTTTTAATAACGGATATCTCAGAAACGGCTTATGCCACAGAAAAACTTACTTGAAGTAAGTTGGTGTTTTACAGAGATCTACATTTGTTTGTATGGTACGTTTTCGGTACCGGTTGCTCTAACCATTGAGCTACCGTGGCGACATGCTGGCATGCCACTAAATTCTCCAGCTGATTCTCGCATTTTCGGTCGTCTGATTCTACCTTTCCAACCCTGTCCAACATACGGCTTGTGTTGAAGAACAATTAATTCCATTTGTAAAAATAGTTTGTAGAAGTCATAAAAACGACAGTGGTAAAGAAACTGTGTGGCTATAATACATCACGTTGTGTTACTCGATAGTTATGGTCAATTCTGGTTGCGTTTAAACTTGTTATAAACAAGAGGCCACTTTCTGAATTTCAGTTGTTACACACTTCTTTCGCGAATTAAACCTGTTTTAACAGATTAATTATTGAGGTAAATAACAGCTTTATCGAGAATTCTGCCACGCCAGTTACCAAATACAGACTTCTTCGGACACTGCTATTTGTCTTCATTCAGGAAACTTGTAAAAAACTTTGAAGAAACCGGTTCCTTGGCAGACAAAAAAAATGTGACGGTAGACAAAACGGTGCGGTAAACAATATGTATTTATTACAGAATAGGCTTCTTGTGTTTGTGGGTCTGTGTAGAGGTGTTACTAATGACCTAACACAAAAAGCATTGCTTCTCCTAAACACCTTGGCTTTAAATCTCAAATGATACATTAACTCTTCAGACATGAAACACGCAGCGGTATTCCTAATGAGAGATCACTAAAACAATCATCAAAATCTGATTAAATGTGGAAGGTGTGAATCATTTGACCAAATATATGTATGTTATTTCAAGCTATTTTTACTTTCCGTAGCACATATCTATAGTAACATTCAAAACGCTGACAGTGATTTCCTGAAAATCACATTTTGAGGTTCCTGAATCCAAGAAAGTATTCTTAGAAAAAGGAACTTATGGGTGTCTATGTGTCTGTGAACAGTATAACTCAAAATA
The DNA here is from genome assembly GCA_030765065.1 of Deroplatys truncata. NCBI lineage: Eukaryota > Metazoa > Arthropoda > Insecta > Mantodea > Mantidae > Deroplatys > Deroplatys truncata. The sequence continues at coordinate 18,897,715 of CM060985.1, read as the reverse complement.
AATACCAAACTTAGTATTTAAGTTCAGTATCTTCCAAGGATGTGACACGAAGACTTTCAAGAAAATTCTTCCAACGCAAACTTCCCTTTATATGGAACATGATTTTGATTAACATACCACATGTTTAAGATATTTACATGGCAAATAAAATGCATGTCTTTAATTTTCTACGAACAGCCTGTGAAATCCTCTTCATTCCGAATGACTTTATATCATGTTGTATAACTGATAAACCATAAGAGATAAAAACTTACCGCAAACTCTTTGAAATGTAAAATTTAAATGAAAGAATGTTTTCTGTAACATTAGCCATTTTCAAAATATTCGTTGTTAGTTCCTAATTTTTCTGATGTGCCAGAGTGCATGAAATTATTTTTCTAAAAAAAAGAGGCAATGCCCGGAAATGCCTCGTTTTCAAAGTTATAATTGTTTGAATGAAAACACGAAGAAAGAAAGAAAGATAAAATGGTGCCTAGCAAAATGAGGCTCGTTGTTAGCGGTATGTATACTGCTGTCTGCTCGATTAACTGAAGCCGAAGTAAAGAATCATCTAAGTGGCATTTTCATACTTTCTAGGAAGTTTATTGTAACTCCCTTGAAAATATAAATAACATGTTGGTTCCTTTTGTTCTCAAATGCATAAAACAAATACATAGAAATATTAGCTGAAAGAACTGTATATCTGCTGGCTGTAATATAAAGCAATTCAAATGGTTAAAATTGTGTCTGACCTAATGCCAAAAGTATTTACGTAAAAATACTAAATTGTAATATGGCTTACACAGTTTTATCTTTTCAAGAGTAACCAACAGGACTGATTAAAAATTTCTTTTTACTTTCTCTGCGTATAGTAAGTATTGTATTCCACCCAAAAATTCGATACCGAGATTTCACCGCATATATATGTTTTGAAACCCCCTGAATCCAAAGAAAGCATTTTTGGAAACATGTCCGTGAGTGTGTCTCTATAACTCAGAAACACAGTCGGATAAACACCAAACTTGGTATTTAGGTTCAGTATCTTCCAGAGGTGCGACACGAAGGTTTTCAAGAAAATCCCACCACACCAGATTACCCTTTACATGGAACATTTTTCGAAAATTTTAATTTTCTCAAAAATGGCTCAAACGATTTTGATTAAAATATCATATATTTAAGATATTTTCATGAAAAATGAAGTGTATATCTCGAAGTTTCTGAGAATGTCTCCAAAAGTACTGGCAAACCATAAGAGATAGACAAAATTTTACTACACAAAAAATATAGATCGCGTTAAAATACACGATTTATGTCATCTACATAATTTTTTTGTTGAGTGAACCATTTTCGAGATATTGCTGGTTATTCCCTTACATTTTCCAATACTTATACTTTTTCTCAAATTCGTTATTCGTTTTTTTTTATGTCCTGGACATGCAAAGAGAATGGAATGCGCCACATAGCAACCAGCTCTTAAAATATTTTAATTTGAATTAATTTTAATTTTAATTAATTTGAATTTGAATTTGAGAAAAAGTATAAGTATTGGAAAATTTAAGGAAATAACAAGCAATATTTCGAAAATAGTTCACTCAACAAAAGAAATGTATATGACATAAGTTGTGTATTTTAACGCGATCTACATTTTGTGTAGTAAAATTTTGTCTATCTCTTATGGTTTACCAGTTATGCAAAAGTCCTTCACAATGAAGAATACTTTTGGAGACATTCCCAGAAAATTCAAGATATATATTTTATTTGTCATGAAAATATCTTAAGCATATGATATTTTAATCAAAATCGTTTGAGCCATTTTTGAGAAAATTAAAATTTTCGAAAAATGTTCCATGTAAAGGGTAGTCTGGGGTGGGGGGATTTTCTTGAAAACCTTCGTGTCGCATCTCTGGAAGATACTGAACCTAAATACCAAGTTTAGTGCTTATCCGACTGTTCGTTTCTGAGTTATGCTGTTCACAGACAGACACACAGACACACACATACACAGACACACACACACACACACGGACATGTTTCCAAAAATGCTTTTTTGGATTCAGAGGGCCTCAAAACATATATTTCCGGTGAAATCTCGGTATCGAATTTTTGGGTGGAATACAATACTTCCCCTAATTACTATACGTAGTAGAGAAAGTAAAAACAATGGCAAAAGCTACAAAGAACAGCTAAAACCGGTGGAAATGAAAAAGAACAATAAAAATTTTAATGTATGCCATTAAATAAAGGAATGAAAGCTTGGCACAACTAGAGGGATCGGAAATGTAATGGATATGCATTTAGATAATGTTTACTCTACCGAATTTTGACGTTGACTTGGCTAAATTGGAAGTAGTGAAAAAATATCATTGGTCACTTAAAAACAAATGAAATCCCAATGCGCAAAATCGAGTTTCACTTTGTGATCGATATGCGTTCTCGTTGGGAACCAATATCTTGGATGGTGCATTGCTTCCCGTTCTCGTTTTCGTTCTCGGGCGGTTGTGAACCAGCCTTTACATTCAAAGACTTTTCTTCCTGCATGATGCTCTGTCTTACACTTTAAGTCTGCTGGCACACAACTAATGAATAGACCGCTCATGCACATTTCCTGGCCTTTATTCCACTTACAGTTGTGAACTCTATGCAACCGTGACGCCTTACAAGGAAATGTGATATATCCATTCCGATTCTCTCATGTTCTTCAAACCACTAAAAACAGCTCGACGGATCTACAGTTCCTCCAACCAGGGTAGACGTAATCTTTGTATGGATACCTTCCCAATAGGGTTTCCAGGTGATAAGAAAGCCAAAATCGCTACACAACTACCTACACATAGCACTTCTCTAGCATCCCAAATGATGCAATGAGACATTTTTCTGAAACAGAAACATGAAACGAAACTGGAACCGGTTGGCAGCAAGAAAGGGCTCCACTTCTCCCCTTTCGTTAAAATCAGTACCACGGAAACATGGTCATGATAAGCAAGTTGAGAATAGGTGACAAAATTAAGCCACTCTCACCTCTTCAGGCAACCATTAAGTATGCGCCATATTTTCACCGAATGCACAAAATACGACAATGCAAGAAGGTTACACACATCAACCCTCGCCAGGTTATACTCTCCTTAACTTCCACTGGACTCTACAGACGTATTGCAATGGACTGTATAAACTCACATAATTCAGCTCATCATTAGCATTATTTATACTGTATTTAATTTGTGAATATGAGATTTTAATACAGTGTAATTAGTGGTTTTCCACATATCCGTTATTATTGCTTCAAACTTGTTAATACTTTGTAATTTGTTTAAAGTGTTGTCGCTATTCAATTGTTTCTGGCGATGAAATGGAAGGAGCATGGGATTATAGCGACCCAGTTTTTATACATCTGACCACCGATTCGGTTTGCAGAAGGAGGGGGAAGGGAGCGCGGAAGCGAATGACTGAGGGGTGGACGCAGTAATGCTAGTGGACTTGCGGTTTACCTTAATATCCCAGAATTAACATTATTTAACGTAATATTTAGTATGGTCAAAACTCGTCGCGTTTCGGAGATGACTTTACACACACAAATAAGCTCTTCCTTTAACAGTAGTTACTAAAACGAGTCGCAGTGATCACTAACTTGATAAACAAGAATTATGGGACGTGTTTACAAAATGCACAATCAATTACTGTACACATTTTGAATTTAACCTTCACTAAAATAGACTTTTCCTTTCCTGTTTCTCAATAAGGTGAACTGCCTAACTCCATGTTTAGAAATACTGCACTGCTTTTTAAGGTCAAATTCTTCGCACAGTGCAGCAATTTCTTTTATTTTCTACTTGTCATATCTGTACTTCATCATGGTTTACATTCACACGACCTTCTCTACACACTGTTGTTTATTTTATGTCGTGTACAAACTCTATCTATAGAGGCTTATTACTTTGATTACTACTTATCTACAAAAAGCATTGCATTTCACCCAAATGTTCATATTGATATTTCACCGGAAATACACGTTTTGAGGTTCCCGGAATAAAAAAAATAGAAAAAAGTTCATGTGATGTGTAGTAAGTTGATCTCGATTAACAAGAAGCAAAAAGAGTAAGTTTTATAACAAGATTGTAGAAGAGTGAAGAAAGTCATGTGAATGCAATACACCAGATTTCTTCAAGTGCTAAGGCGCTATTCATGTAAAGATCACGGAATTTTAAAACAATTATATATGAACCTATTACAATAGGTCTATCACTTTAGTCTATCCTTCTTATACTTACAGCGAAATGTAATGAAGGTAGCATGAACAAAAACGGTCGTCCTCCGTGGTGTAGTGGTTACCATGCTAGCCTCTAGTTCCCGAGATCGAGTTTCAAATACGTTGGAGGGCGATGGATTTTCTACTGGCTTAAACATTCTTAGCATGGCTTCCTTCAGAAGGGAAGTAAAACCAGTGGTCCCGTGTCGTAGATATACGGCACGTAAAAGAACCTCCAGCCTGATAAAGAGGTCTCTGAGCAAAATTACCGGTCTTTCACGTCCAATCTAGAATGGGACGCTTAGAACCATAGTAGTTAAAGAGCGTTCATAAATAAAACTCAATTTAATTTTTTAATTTTTTAGCATACAAGAGTAGGTTTATAAGAATAGTTTGTAGAAGAGTGAGACGGAAAGTCGAATGAATTCACACATAATTTGTTTCTACCTACTTCAAATTATTCGAGACCAATATTTGCAAAAATTATACTTTATGTATGACGTCGCGAGAAACAACTGAATGTCGATTTAGCACTACAGAGGGTATTAGTATTTGAAACTTCAAAGCGATAAAACGAATATCTTGGAAATTGGTTACTGTCACAAAAATGTATTGACAAAATTATGTATTTCTATGAGCTCTACATATTTTGTGTTTAAGTTTTTGTCTATCTCTTATGGTTTAAAAACTATGCAAAACTACACAAAATGAATTCCGAATGACCTACTTGCACAAAATTCAACACTACATCTAAACATATCTTAAACTAAGGTATACTTATTCAAAGATTTTAGAGAGATTTTGAGAAAACAGACATACAAAAATGTTTCTTATTTTTGGATTCTGCGGACCCCAAAAAAATGTCTTCATAGTGAATTCTTAATATAACATTTTCGAGTGGGATACGATAGGTACCCCCTTTATATGTTACTGTACAGTAAATCTCAGAACGAGACTGCTGAAGCTGCTTGTATTACTACAGCAATGTTGATGAGTCTGTGGTGGCAACCTGTCCCAAACAAGGCATGATCACACAGCTGAGTGCTTATCCCTCACTACAAACGGAGGCGATATCCGGAACATCAACATAGCGCGATGAGTCTGACAGCAACCTGTCCCAAACAAGGCATGATTACACAGTTGAGTGCTTATCCTAGTCTTCCCTCACCACAAGCGGAGCCGATGTCCGGAACGTCAACATAGCACGATGAGTCTATGGCGGCAAACCTGCCCCAAACAAGGCATGATCACACAGTTGAGTGCTTATCCCAGTATTCGCTTACCACAAGCGGAGCCGATGTCCGAAATCTCAACATAGCGCGATGATTCTGTAGCGGCAACTTGTCCCAAACAAGACATGATCACACAGCTGAGTGCTTATTCCTCACCACAAACGGAGCCGATGTCCGGAACGTCAACATAGCGCGATGAGTCTGTGGGGGCAACCTGTCCCAAACAGTACATGATCACACGGTTGAGTGCTTATCCCAGTCTTCTCTCACCACAAGCGGAGCCGATGTCCGGAATGTCAACATAGCGCGATGATTCTGTAGCGGCAACTTGTCCCAAACAAGACATGATCACACAGCTGAGTGCTTATCCCTCACCACAAACGGAGCCGAGGTCCGGAACGTCAACATAGCTCTATGAGTCTGTGGGGGCAACCTGTCCCAAATAAGGTATGATCACAGTTGAGTGCTTATCACCACAAACGGAGCCGAGGTCCGGAACGTCAACATAGCGCGATGAGTCTGTGGGGGTAACCTGTCCCAAACAAGGCATGATCCCAGTTGAGTGCTTATCACCACAAACGAAGACGATGTCCAGAACGTCAACGTAGCTCGATGAGTCTGTGGGGGCAACCCGTCCCAAATAAGACATGATCACAGTTGAGTGCTTATCCCTTACCACAAACGGAGCAGTTGTCCGGAACGACAACATAGCTCGATGAGTCTGTGGGGGCAACCTTTCCCAAATAAGACATGATCACAGTTGAGTGCTTATCCCTTACCAAAAACGGAACCGAGGTCCGGAACGACAACATAGCTCAATGAATCTGTAGGGGTAACCTTTCCCAAATAAGGCATGATCACAGTTGAGTGCTTATCCCTCACCACAAACGGAACCGTTGTCCGGAATGTCAACATAGCTCGATGAGTCGGTGGCGGCAACCTGTCCCAAACAAGGCATGATCACGTTGAGTGCTTATCACCTCAAACGGAGCCGATGTCCGGAACGTCAACGTAGCGCGATGAGTCTGTGGCGGCAATCTGTACCAAGCAAGACATGATCACAGTTGAGTGCTTATCCCTCACCACAAACGGAGCAGTTGTCCGGAACGTCAACATAGCGCGATGAGTCTGTGGAGGCAACCTGTCCCAAACAAGGCATGATCACGTTGAGTGCTTATCCCTCACCATAAACGGAACCGTTGTCCGGAATGTCAACATAGCTCGATGAGTCGGTGGCGGCAACCTGTCCCAAACAAGGCATGATCCCAGTTGAGTGCTTATCACCACAAACGAAGACGATGTCCAGAACGTCAACGTAGCTCGATGAATCTGTGGGGGCAACCCGTCCCAAATAAGACATGATCACATTTGAGTGCTTATCCCTCACCACAAACGGAACCGTTGTCCGGAATGTCAACATAGCTCGATGAGTCGGTGGCGGCAACCTGTCCCAAACAAGGCATGATCACGTTGAGTGCTTATCACCTCAAACGGAGCCGATGTCCGGAACGTCAGCGTAGCGCGATGAGTCTGTGGCGGCAACCTGTCCCAAGCAAGACATGATCACAGTTGAGTGCTTATCCCTCACCACAAACGGAGCCGAGGCCCAGAACGTCAACATAGCGCGATGAGTCTGTGGAGGTAACCTGTCCCAAACAAGGCATGATCACAGTGGAGTGATTATCCCAGTCTTCCCTCACCACAAACGGAGCCGTTGTCCGAAACGTCAACATAGCGCGATGAGTCTGTCGGGGTAACCTGTCCCAAATTAGGCATGATCACAGTGGAGTGATTATCCCAGTCTTCCCTCACCACAAACGGAGCCGTTGTCCGAAACGTCAACATAGCGCGATGAGTCTGACAGCAACCTGTCCCAAATAAGGAATGATCACAGTGGAGTGATTATCCCAGTCTTCCCTCACCACAAACGGAGCCATTGTCCGAAACGTCAACATAGCGCGATGAGTCTGTCGGAGTAACCTGTCCCAAATAAGGCATGATCACAGTGGAGTGATTATCCCAGTCTTCCCTCACCACAAACGGAGCCGTTTGCCGAAACGTCAACATAGCGCGATGAGTCTGTGGCAGCAACCTGTCCCAAACAGTACATGACCACACAGTTGAGAGCTTATCCCAGTCTTCTCTCACCACAAGCGGAGCCGATGTCCGGAATGTCAACATAGCGCGATGATTCTGTAGTGGCAACCTGTCCCAAACAAGGCATGATTAAAGTTGAGTGCCTATCACCACAAACGGAGCCGAGGTCCGGAACGTCAACATAGCTCGATGAGTCTGTGGGGGCAACCTGTCCCAAATAAGGCATGCTCACAGTTGAGTGCTTATCACCACAAACGGAGCCGAGGTCCGGAACGTCAACGTAGCGCGATGAGTCTGGGGGGCAACCTGTCCCAAATAAGGCATGATCACAGTTGAGTGCTTATCCCAGTCTTCCCCAACTACAAACGGAGCCGATGTCCGGAACGTCAACATAGCGCGATGAGTCTGTGGCGGAAACCTGTCCCAAATAAAGCATGATCACAGTTGAGTGTTTATGACCACAAACGGAGCCGAGGTCCGGAACGTCAACATAGCGCGATGAGTCTGTGGCGGCAACCTGTCTCAAGCAAGACATGATCACAGTTGAGTGTTTATCACCACAAACGGAGCCGAGGTCCGGAACGTCAACATAGCGCGATGAGTCTGTCGGGGTAACCTGTCCCAAATAAGGCATGATCACAGTGGAGTGATTATCCCAGTCTTCCCTCACCACAAACGGAACCGTTGTCCGAAACGTCAACATACCGCGATGAGTCTGTGGCAGCAACCTGTCCCAAGCAAGACATGATCACAGTTGAGTGCTTATCACCACAAACGGAGCCGAGGTCCGGAACGTCAACATAGCTCGATGAGTCTGTGGGGGCAACCTGTCCCAAGAAAGACATGATCACATTTGAGTGCTTATCCCTCACCACAAACGGAGCAGTTGTCCGGAACGTCAACATAGCGCGATGAGTCTGTGGGGGCAACCTGTCCCAAATAAGGCATGATCACAGTTGAGTGTTTATCACCACAAACGGAGCCGTGTACCGGAACGTCAACGTAGCGCGATGTGTCTGTGGGGGCAACCTGTCCCAAATAAGGCATGATCACAGTTGAGTGCTTATCCCAGTCTTCCCCAACTACAAACGGAGCCGATGTCCGGAACGTCAACATAGCGCGATGAGTCTGTGGCGGCAACCTGTCCCAAATAAGGCATGATCACAGTTGAGTGTTTATGACCACAAACGGAGCCGAGGTCCGGAATGTTAACATAGCGCAATGAGTCTGTGAGGGCAACCTTTCCCAAATAAGGCATGATCACAGTGGAGTGTTTATCACCACAAACGGAGCCGAGGTCCGGAACGTCAACATAGCGCGATGAGTCTGTCGGGGTAACCTGTCCCAAATAAGGCATGATCACAGTGGAGTGATTATCCCAGTCTTCCCTCACCACAAACGGAGCCGTTGTCCGAAACGTCAACATAGCGCGATGAGTCTGTGGCAGCAACCTGTCCCAAACAGTACATGACCACACAGTTGAGAGCTTATCCCAGTCTTCTCTCACCACAAGCGGAGCCGATGTCCGGAATGTCAACATAGCGCGATGATTATGTAGTGGCAACCTGTCCCAAACAAGGCATGATTAAAGTTGAGTACCTATCACCACAAACGGAGCCGAGGTCCGGAACGTCAACATAGCTCGATGAGTCTGTGGGGGCAACCTGTCCCAAATAAGGCATGATCACAGTTGAGTGCTTATCACCACAAACGGAGCCGAGGTCCGGAACGTCAACGTAGCGCGATGAGTCTGGGGGGCAACCTGTCCCAAATAAGGCATGATCACAGTTGAGTGCTTATCCCAGTCTTCCCCAACTACAAACGGAGCCGATGTCCGGAACGTCAACATAGCGCGATGAGTCTGTGGCGGAAACCTGTCCCAAATAAAGCATGATCACAGTTGAGTGTTTATGACCACAAACGGAGCCGAGGTCCGGAACGTCAACATAGCGCGATGAGTCTGTGGCGGCAACCTCTCCCAAATAAGGCATGATCACAGTTGAGTGTTTATCACCACAAACGGAGCAGTTGTCCGGAACGTCAACATAGCGCGATGAGTCTGTGGCGGCAACCTGTCTCAAGCAAGACATGATCACAGTTGAGTGTTTATCACCACAAACGGAGCCGAGGTCCGGAACGTCAACATAGCGCGATGAGTCTGTCGGGGTAACCTGTCCCAAATAAGGCATGATCACAGTGGAGTGATTATCCCAGTCTTCCCTCACCACAAACGGAACCGTTGTCCGAAACGTCAACATACCGCGATGAGTCTGTGGCAGCAACCTGTCCCAAGCAAGACATGATCACAGTTGAGTGCTTATCACCACAAACGGAGCCGAGGTCCGGAACGTCAACATAGCTCGATGAGTCTGTGGGGGCAACCTGTCCCAAGAAAGACATGATCACATTTGAGTGCTTATCCCTCACCACAAACGGAGCAGTTGTCCGGAACGTCAACATAGCGCGATGAGTCTGTGGGGGCAACCTGTCCCAAATAAGGCATGATCACAGTTGAGTGTTTATCACCACAAACGGAGCCGTGTACCGGAACGTCAACGTAGCGCGATGTGTCTGTGGGGGCAACCTGTCCCAAATAAGGCATGATCACAGTTGAGTGCTTATCCCAGTCTTCCCCAACTACAAACGGAGCCGATGTCCGGAACGTCAACATAGCGCGATGAGTCTGTGGCGGCAACCTGTCCCAAATAAGGCATGATCACAGTTGAGTGTTTATGACCACAAACGGAGCCGAGGTCCGGAATGTTAACATAGCGCAATGAGTCTGTGAGGGCAACCTGTCCCAAATAAGGCATGATCACAGTGGAGTGTTTATCACCACAAACGGAGCCGAGGTCCGGAACGTCAACATAGCGCGATGAGTCTGTCGGGGTAACCTGTCCCAAGTAAGGCATGATCACAGTGGAGTGATTATCCCAGTCTTCCCTCACCACAAACGGAGCCGTTGTCCGAAACTTCTACATAGCGCGATGAGTCTGTGGGGGTAACATGTCCCAAACAGTACATGATCACACAGTTGAGTGTTTATCACCACAAACGGAGCCGAGGTCCGGAACGTTAACATAGCGCGACGAGTCTGTGGCAGCAACCTGTCCCAAGCAAGACATGATCACAGTTGAGTGTTTATCACCACAAACGGAGCAGTTGTCCGGAACGTCCACATAGCGCGATGAGTCTGACAGCAACCTGTCCCAAATAAGGCATGATCACAGTTGAGTCTTTATCACCACAAACGGAGCCGTGGTCCGGAACGTCAACGTAGCGCGATGAGTCTGTGGGGGCAACCTGACCCAAATAAGGCATGATCACAGTTGAGTGCTTATCCCAGTCTTCCCCAACTACAAACGGAGCCGATGTCCGGAACGTCAACATAGCGCGATGAGTCTGTGGCGGCAACCTGTCCCAAATAATGCATGATCACAGTTGAGTGTTTACGACCACAAACGGAGCCGAGGTCCGGAACGTTAACATAGCGCGATGAGTCTGTGGCGGCAACCTGTCCCAAATAAGGCATGATCACAGTGGAGTGTTTATCACCACAAACGGAGCCGAGGTCCGGAACGTCAACATAGCGCGATGAGTCTGTGGCGGCAACCTGTCTCAAGCAAGACATGATCACAGTTGAGTGTTTATCACCACAAACGGAACCGTGGTCCGGAACGTCAACATAGCGCAATGAGTCTGTGGTGGCAACCTGTCCCAAGCAAGACATGATCACAGTTGAGTGTTTATCACCACAAACGGAGCAGTTGTCCGGAACGTCAACATAGCGCGATGAGTCTGTGGCGGCAACCTGTCTCAAGCAAGACATGATCACAGTTGAGTGTTTATCACCACAAACGGAGCCGAGGTCCGGAACGTCAACATAGCGCGATGAGTCTGTCGGCGTAACCTGTCCCAAATAAGGCATGATCACAGTGGAGTGATTATCCCAGTCTTCCCTCACCACAATCGGAGCCGTTGTCCGAAACTTCTACATAGCGCGATGAGTCTGTGGGGGTAACCTGTCCCAAACAGTACATGATCGCACAGTTGAGTGTTTATCACCACAAACGGAGCCGAGGTCCGGAACGTCAACATAGCGCGATGAGTCTGTGGCAGCAACCTGTCCCAAGCAAGATATGATCACAGTTGAGTGTTTATCACCACAAACGGAGCAGTTGTCCGGAACGTCAACATAGCGCGATGAGTCTGACAGCAACCTGTCCCAAATAAGGCATGATCACTTTGGAGTGATTATCCCAGTCTTCCCTCACCAAAACGGAGCTGTTGTCCAAAACGTCAACATAGCGCGATGAGTCTGTGGCAGCAACCTGTCCCAAACAGTACATGATCACACATTTGAGTGCTTATCCCAGTCTTCTCTCACCCAAGCGGAGCCGATGTCCGGAATGTCAACATAGCGCGATGATTCTTAGCGTGCGACTTGTCCCAAACAAGACATGATCACACAGCTGAGTGCTTATCCCTCACCACAAACGGAGCCGTTGTCCGAAACGTCAACATAGCGCGATGAGTCTGTGGCAGCAACCTGTCCCAAACAGTACATGATCACACAGTTGAGTGCTTATCCCAGTCTTCTCTCACCACAAGCGGAGCCGATGTCCGGAATGTCAAAATAGCGCGATGATTCTGTAGCGGCAACTTGTCCCAAACAAGACATGATCACACAGCTGAGTGCTTATCCCTCACCACAAACGGAGGCGAGGTCCGGAACGTCAACATAGCGCGATGAGTCTGTGGGGGTAACCTGTCCCAAATAAGGCATGTTCACAGTGGAGTGATTATCACCACAAACGGAGCGGAGGTCCGGAACGTCAACATAACGCGATGAGTCTGTGGCGGCAACTTGTCCCAAATAAGGCATGATCACAGTTGAGTGCTTATCCCAGTCTTCCCCAACTACAAACGGAGCCGATGTCTGGAACGTGAACATAGCGCGCTGAGTCTTACAGATACCCAGGAGTGATGACGTTTTACTTTCTCTGTTAGTTACCTATAAGACGTATTCGATATTTGCAGTTCTTCGTTTTGAGGCACCGTGAAAAACTGTGCTCCCATATTTGTCTGTGAAGAGCAAAACTCAACATCGCAACGTAGAATAAATACCAAGCTTGTTATCTTCAGGAAATCACCCCACACCAAAATACCTTTACCCGTATGGAACCTGACTCTAGCAATTTGATTAAAATACTTAAGCTGTTTAAGATATTTACAGGATTAACAAAATGTTTACCTTCGCCTCTCTGTGAGTATCCTGCGAAGTTTTCTTTTTTCTAAACGTATTGTATATAGCATTGTATAGCTAGTAAACTGTATGAGATAGACAGAAACCTTTTCTTCTTCTTCTTCTATCCTGGGCAAAAACTGCCTGTTCCGTCCTCAAAAATTTTTCACCATCTCCTCCTGTTCCTTCCCAGGAACTTCTTCCTATCATTATTTGTTTTGTCAAAGTTGAGTTGTTCATTCTTTCTAGATGCTTTTTCCATTTTCGCTTGTAACAAAAATTGCTATAAGAATAACCTAAATATGGTGAAAACAAACACACGGACCTTTTGCTAGGAAAGTCTGATATGTTGCATTCATATGGCTCTGTATTCGTTCCTCTACAAGATGTTTTTTAATGAGTGTGTTACGATATGATTGAAATTCCATATTCTTTACATGACCACAAGGGAAAAAAAACAAGCAATAACAACTTTCCCAGTTGAGAAAAGTAGAAGTATTTGAAAATTCAAAATAATAACAAGGGTTATCTCTGAAATAGTTGACTTAATAAAAAGACATGTATTTTGTGCTTTTTTGTGTAGCAACATTCTGTCTTCTACTGTTTACCAGTTAGGCAAAGGTCATTCAGAATAAAAAAGATTTCACAGATGTTCTCGGAAATTCAAGATATACATTTCATTTGTCATGAAAATATCACAAACATATAGTATGTTAGTCAAAATCGTTATAGCCATTTTGAAAACATCAAAATTTTCGAAACATTTTTCATGCAAAGGCTACTTTGGGGTGGGGGACTTTCTTGAAAACCTTTGTGCCGTATCCTTGGAAGATGCTGAAGTTAAATACCACTTTTTGTTTTTGAGTTATGCTGTTCACAGACACACACACACACACACACACACACACACACACACACACGAACCTTTCCCTAAAAAAATCTAATGTGATACATACACATGACTTTCTCTACCCTCTATCATTTATTAGTAGGTATACAAACCAGTTTTACTAAAGTTTATTTTTCTATCTACTATGTTTAATGCAAATAAACCCTTGCAGAAATAGCTGCAATACACATTTGGTTAAAATGCAAAGGGAACAGCGATAGTCAAGTGTTAAGAACTGGGCGCTGTATGCTGACCTTAAAATTCCATACTGTTTCCATGCAGTCGCAACAAACAACTGAATGTTGACAGGACTTCAAAGCTTTAATAACGGACATCTGTGAAATGGTTTATACCACAGAAAACGTATTTAATAAATTGTGTGTTTTAAAGAGATCTGCATTTCTTATGTAGCACGTTTTCGTCTATCGCTTAACGTTTACCAGTTATACAAGATTATACAAAATTCCTTACGAATGAAGAAGATTCACAGGCTATTCCCAGAAAATTCAAGATACCTATTTTGATTTTAATCAAATTGATTAGAGCGATTTTTTAGAAACTCAAATGTAAAATGCTCCATGTAAAGGGAGATGGGGATGTGGAGAGTTTCTTGAAAATCTTCGTGTCGCATCTTTGGAAGGTACTGAAATTAAATGCCAAGTTTGGTGCTTATCCAACTTTTCGTTTTTGAGCTATGCTGTTCACAGGCACACACACACACACACACACGGACCTTTTTCTAATTTTTTTATTCAGGGGGCCACAAAACATTTGTTTCCGCTGAAATCTGGGTATCGAATTTTTGGGTGGAATATAATACTTCTCCTAGTAGAGAAAGTAAAAATGCCTTCTCGAATTGAGAAAGTAATAAATATATTAGTTGTTCCCGTACACAAGGAATGAGAGCACAGACCCATGTTGATACTGGAATGAAGATAGCAAATTCCTCAAACAGTCCATTATGGTAATCTCGCTGTGCAAACAGATCTAGACACCCCTCCTGTATGAACAAGTGGGTCGAGGGCAGCACAATCTCTTGAGGAAACGGTAGGTAATGCCTTAGCCTTCAGCACGGTCGCCACAAGATGCCTGCAGCGATATTCCACATCATGTGGGTGGTAACTAATATTTGCTTTCATTCTCATCCTTTCACTCCACGTTTCTTCTTTTACCTCCCTCTCTGTCATTTCTTGTTTTACTTGCCCTTTCTGCAACCGTTTACGTCTTATTTACCTTTACTGCTAGTTTTCACGTTATTTGCTTCGTCTCTTCTCTTCTTCATTGCATTCTCTTTCTTCTTCGCTACTTCTCACATTGTTTTTATTTTCTTCCCTTCTCTTCTCCTCTCCGCTGCATCGTCTCTCTTCTTCGCCGCTGCCATTACTTTATTTTCTTTTTCATTCAATTCTTTTATGTTCTATTCTATTCCTCTTCTCTTTCTCTTCTTCCTCTTTTATCCTCTTTCAGTACTTCCCTTCTTCTTCTACTCATCTTCTACATATATTCCTTCTCCTTCCCTTTATTCCTTCTCTAATCTCTTCTCTCCTAGCTTCGCTTTTTATCCCCGCTATGTTCATTTCTCTTTTTTAACTTTTTTTACTTCCTTATTTTTTCTTCTCCATTGTAATCTCCTTGTTCCCTTCGCTATTGTTTTCACATTACTTTGTATTTTAATCCATTTTTATATTTACTCCATTCTTTTTCTTCTGACCTCTTCTGGCCTTTTATCCCTTTCTCTTCTTTTATCCTCCTTTTTAGCACTATTTTTTCTTCTGCTCTTCTGTATTGAGTTTTTAATGTGCCGCTATTCCCTGCTTGCCCCTAATAGCGCAGTGCTACTCGAGCGCTGCCCCGTGGCGACTTACAAAGCTACTCCTGGTACAGAACCCGGCGGGCGGCGGACCGGCCAGTATATCGCCGCGCGTCTTGCTGTAGTGTGAAGTGTCATGATGCTGATGAACGTGATCAAGGATACGGGCGGGGGTGGCAAGCCGCCTCAAGAGGAGGCGGGCACGTTGCTGGCCGCAAAAGTTGACGTCGAGAGAGGTACGTCCGAAACTGTCCATTACAAGTGTTGTCAAAACTAAATCTTACAGCCGTTCTTTGTTTCTTAAGTTAATGAAACACGTAAAAGACAAACTAAAAATAGTTTATTAAGTAAGAAGAAAAGAAAAATAAAATAATATAGTCTGATTTATAACTATAAACAGTTGTAGTTCCGGTTTTATTCATATTCGCAACAATTTTTTTTCTTTAGTATTGCATCCCCCAAAATTCAGTAACAAAATTTCACCTTAAATACACGATTTGAGACCCATTGAATAAAAAAAGATTAGAAAATGGTTTCTGTCTGTGAATAGCACAACGAAACATGGGATAAATACCAAATTTGGTATTTAAGTTGAGCATTTTCCAAGAATGCGACAAGATTTTGTAAATAAAAAATGGCTGTAACATTTCTTTTAAAATATGTGTTTAATAGTTTTGCATTACTACTAAAACGTATATGTTGAAATTTCTGTGAAGTCATCATTCTTATACTTTTGTACCTATCACTGATAAACCATAAGGGATAGACAAATTGTGCAGGTCTCGTTGAAGTATAGGGCAGATGTAAAATAACCTTTTCTATAGCATTAGCCATTTTCGAAATACTCGTTGATATTATAGCGCCTAGCTTGAAATGTATTCCATCATTTCTAGTACTGCAGAAGTATGAAACGTGATGAGAACTGAAGCAAATAAATATCTGTTTGTGTACCACGTATGGCTATTAAAATTCTTCAGTTGAATACAGAAGCCCTTTAAACATAAAATGCTGTGAAAATATCCTTTCCATTTATGTATAAGTAAAATAGTCATCTGATATACCAGAAATACATTCTCGTGTCTCGCAAATTTAAGGCACGTAAAAGAACCTCAAGCCTGACATACAGGCCTCTGAGAAAAATGTCTGGTCTTTCATGCCCAACATAGAACGAGACGCTAAAAACCATAATAGTTAAAGAGCGTCTGTAAATAAAGCACTGTTTTTCTTCATGTCATAAATCACTCTGCCTAGCTCTTAACATTGTTTACCTTCGAGCTATTGGTTTAATGTTTTATTAAAGTAGTTCGTATTAATTTGAAAATCTATCTGGTTCAAATTTGTAGCAGTTATCATACAAAATAACCGTGCTAAGTTTCAAACCTCCACGTTTTATTGCTTTGTAACGTAGTTGTATTGCTCTGACCAAAAATAAGCAATCAATGTTTGGTTACATACAATATGTGGAAACAACTTGTGGTAACAAGCTCTTGCGATGGAAAGAAAAAATAAGAATCGTCAAATTTAAGAGTCTCTGTCAGCTGACGCTTAGGAAGGTACAAAAATGGAACATATTTAAGAAAACAGGTTAAACCTACGAAAACGTTTGGCACAAATTGATATTTTAATGGGCACTACATTTCTCCTGCGGGAATTTTTTTCTGTCTCTTATGATTTCCTAGATATACAAAATTCGCTATGAAGCGGACATCACAGGCTATTCACAGAAAATTCTAGATATTTGTTTTACTTAATTTGTCACATTAATATCTGACACTTATTACATTATAATAAAACAATCCTTCATGTAAAGGGTAGTTTAGAGAAGGGGAGTTATTTTAAAATTTTCGCCCGGCATGCTTGAACAATGTCTAACAACAAACATATGAAATTTTGTATTCTTCTGACTTTTAATTTTTGAAATATGCTGTTTACAGAATTTTTTTTCATTGGACGTCGAAACGCATATTGGCCGTGAAATCTCGATGTTGAATTTTTGGGTAGAATAGGTGGAGATAGTAATTAGTCATTTTTACGGGTATGTAAGCAATTGTGCTTTCATTATGAGTACTCTATAGTAAACTCTAAATTTCTCATTCCTAATACCATCATTAATTAACAGCTATTTTTATAGAAATATATTTGAGAGCAGTGTGGAATGAATGAGAGAATATCAAAATTCAAAATAGCACAGTAACAAAATCTATGGTTTGTTTGGATGAAACATGAACGCACACTGAAACTAGTCCAAATCAGATCTCTGTGGTCTGGTGGTTACCATGTTAACCTTCCAATCCAGAAGTCTCGGTGTCGATTCCCGGCTGGAATTATTCATCCTCTCTAGAGTCTGAAAGTATGTACGAGAATGTGTGTGTGTATGTGTGAATTTATTGCAATAACCCAAAGTAATATCAATCCAAAGATTAACCCCACTGTAAGCGAGTGAAATTAAAATTAAATTGAGTTTTATATACGGACACTCTTTAACTACTGCGGTTCTTAACGTCCCATTCTACATTGGGCGTGTAAGACCGGAAATTTTGCTCAGAGGCCTCTTTACCAGAATTGAGGTTCTTTTACGTGCCGTAAATCTGCGACACGGAACCACCGGCTTTACTTCCCTTCCGCCCTCCGCCCAATTTGAATCCACGATCTCGAGAAGCAGTGGCTAGCATGGTACCTCTGGACCCGAGGACGACATAAGCGAGTGAGCAACTGTTAAAGGCATATAAGTGGAACACACGCAAAAAAAAGTCCAAATCGGGTCATGAACAAACTAGAATCCCGCCTCTTTCGGAAAGAATTTCAATTCACGTCAAAACTGTGTGCTTTATGTTAATTTATTCTGAATAATACGGAAATTGCTAACGCGGAAGCGGAAACCGTCTGCAACGGTTTAAAACGGAAATGTGTATGTAAAATCTTATGTGTTACATTCACACGCCTTTTTCTATCCACCATCATTTAATTTTATATATCATACAAAATATTCCTACAGTCCATTTCATATCAATCAGATAAGCGAGTAGAGAAATAGTTCCATTACAGGTCCCAGGAGGATAGAGAAAACTGAAACGATAATCAACTCTTTAAAAAATCGGATGTGTTACATTCACATGACTTTCTATACCCTGTATCATTTATTAATGGGTATAAAACGTATCTTACGAAAGCTTATTTTTCTGTCTATTTCATTTTACTCCAGATAATCCTTTGCAGAAATAGCTACATTACACATTACGTTATAGATACAAAGGGAACAGCGATAATCAAATGTTTAACAACTGGACGCCATATGCTGGCCTTAAAATTCCTTACTGTTTCCATGACATCACGGGAAATAACTAAATGTTGGCAGGACTTTAATAACAATTCGAACCATTAATAACGGATGTCCCAAAAGTGGCTTATGCTACCAAAAAAAAAGTATTTGAAATAAATTGGTGTTTTAAAGAGATCTAAATTTTTTGTGTAGTACGTTTTCGTCTATCGCTTAACGTTTACCAGTTATACCAAATTATACAAAATTCTTTCCGAAGAAGAGGACTTCACAGGGTATTCCCAGAAAATTGAAGATATACATTTTGTTTTTTATGTAAGTGTATTTAGTATATAGTATTTTATTCAAAATCGCAATAGCCAGTTTTTAGAAAATAAAAAATTTCGAAAAATGTTCCACGTAAAGTGTAGTTTGGGGTGGAGGATTGTGTTGAAAATCTTTGTGTCGCATCTTTATAAGTTACTGAACTTAAATATTTCTTCCTTCTCTGTTTACCCTCCCGGCTTGGAGGATTTACAAGCCAATGCCTGGACTCCTGTCGGGGAGCAGACAGGCTATTTGAATCGGATACAGCAGCCAGGATGGGGACTTGGTGTGAGAGCGAGGAAGGAGATGATAGAAATGAGGGTGAAATAGATGAAAGCAAAGGTGATGATGAAGCAGTTGGTGGAATGAATGGCGGGAGAACCCGAGAACCCGGAGAAAACCCGCACACACGCCGCTTCGTTCTCCACAAATACCACATAGTTCCCTGGGATCGAACCGGGGCCGCCTTGTTGAGAGGAGAGCAGTCTAACCCTCGGCCATGGCGCTGCTTGAACTTAAATACCACGTTTGGTATTTATTCGAATTTTCGTTTTTGGATTATGCTGGTCACACACACGCACATTGACTTTTTTCTAAACATGCCCTTTTTTAAATTCAGAAGACCTCAAAACACATATTTCCGGTTAAATCTCGACATGGGACTTTTGGATGGAATACGACATTGTCATTTGCTATGTCATTTACAAAACGTTTAATTTGTTGGTCTGGAAGTGGACAATCTTCATACTCACTATTTTTGCCATATTTCAATCTGTATTGATGTCAGGGGTTTCTGAATCATATTCTTTTATGACTCCAACATGTTGGCATTCTAATATCCAGACCTTATAAATCCCTTTTTTAGTATTTTGATCATTTACGAATGGCAATTAGCAGTGTCTTATAGCGTATGTCCGTCGGGAAGAACAGTGGTATTCAACAGAGAAAGAATTATCAAAATAGATAGGCTTACGAGATGCTCTCTCTCTCTCTCTCACACACACACACACACACACACACAGGCACACACATTTAAAAATACTATTTCTGTCTTAAATGCAGCCCATTATACAGTATATATAGCTTACAAACGTTACTGTCCAAAAAGCAATGTATCATTAATTATTTTATTTAATTTTAATCCATTTCTAAACAGTGCTGCAAGGAATATTATTGATCAGCGTGAAAACGTTTTAAGAAAATCTGTTGAAATTCGTGATTCGTTTTTACATTTGCTCTATAACATATAATTTATTAAGGGCTTCCCAGGACTGGAGCGTTAGGAGCAAGTGTATTGCGATCCAAGAGGCAGGTCCAGTACACTGACGAGTTGGTGTTCGAACTTGGACTCTTGAGATAATCTCGCCCTGTCTCTACGGGCAACATAAAATGTTGATGTTTTAATGCAAGGGTGGCGAAAACGACTACCTTCCGCGAGTCACCAAATATGCAACACGCACTGCATCACTCAGCAGCATGTGAAAAACAAAGGGACGGTTGCAGAGAGGGAACGGCGCCTACGAGTTCAAAATGACTCGCGAGTCACGTTTTCGCCACCTCTGTTTTAATGTATTGCTTTCTCTACCAATTATATAGTGGCAAAGAGAATATTGTATTCCATCAAAAAATTAGATGTCGAGATTTTGCAGGAAATGTGTGTTTTGATGTCTCCTGAATACCTCCCCCGCCCCGTCTGTCAATATGTGTGTCTGTGAACCTTGTGTATAAGTTCAGCATCTTCCAAAGATGTGACTCGAAGATTAAGAAAAGAAAGCTTTCATTTTTGTATTTTCTCAAAACTAAGTGAAACGATTTTGACAAATAACAAATTTCCAAGAGTTGCGTGACTAATAAAATGCACACCTTGAATTTTCTACGAATAGCCCGCGGAGTTCTTTTTTGTATAACTAGTAAATATAAAGTATAGACAAAATGTTACGATATAAAAAGTAGAGCTCGTTAAAACATAAAGTTTATGTGAAATATATTTTTTGTGGCATTAACTATTTTCCGAGCTATCCGTTACTATTGGTTTGAATTTTCCAAAGTACGTCTCTATGCTTCTGTTTCTCGTGGTGCCATGGAAACACTATTGAATTTAGAAGCCATCATATTGTGACCCGATTTTTACTTTCTCTACTACGGGTATAACCGTATAATATTTTTATATAACCGGTTATAAAATATCGGTTGAACAATTTGTAATGTTGCTGGGCACAGTTTTCTCTCTTTATACATTATTTATCTCATGTTGGTAATCATCTTAATTAGAACATACAAGCAAATACAACAAAAGTTTCTTACATAAGCGTTATTAAAAGTTTTTGGCAACAATATCACATGTATCATACGATTATAAGGAGGATATGATTGTATACTATTTTACTGTGCCCTATGTTTTCTGAATTGCTATTCCTAATATAGGGTAGTTAAATTATATTCGAACCCACTCGCGACCACTCTCTACTACGCGAGACAGCCAGCAGTCACCGGGGAAGTTACCCCGGCAGAGGCGGACTAAAATCTTATCTTATAATAGATGCTGGAAATGTTGACCTTCTGCTCTCAAACAGGCAGCATATCTCGTGTAAATATTTTCGCTCACTCTCCGAAGCTCAGCAGCCGGAATTCTTGTGATGAAACGCCTCATTATGATCAGAAAATTGGAGTGTGGTGTGCGATAAGTGCTAGAAGACTAATAGGGCCCATATTCTTTGATGAAACAACACTTGCAGAGCGATATTAGAGGTTAATTCTGAGGCCGTTTTGCACTCGCTTGACAGAAGAAGCGAAATCGTATGGTTGGTTCCAGCAAGATTCTGCAACAGCACATACGGCTGCCTTACATGCAATAAGAGAGGTGTTTGATTACAGAATAATTAGTATTGATTTGTGGCCCCCTCGTTCTCCTGACCTGACGAGTTGTGATTTTTATTTATGGGGTTCTTTAAAAGACAAAGTGTATCGTTCCAATCATCGCACACTACAGGAGCTTAGAGAAAACATTGTGCAAGAAATCACAAGAATTCCTGCTGCTGAGCTTCGGAGAGTGAGCGAGAATATTTACATGAGATATGCTGCCTGTTTGAGAGCAGAAGGTCAACATTTCCAGCGTAAGATAAGGATTTGAGTCCGCCTCTGCCGGCGTAATTTCCCCGGCGACTGCCGGCTGTCTCGCGCAGTAGACAGAGGCCGCAAGTGGGTTCGAATATAATTTAACTCCCTATATATAAATTAGTTGCATAAGTTAATATATAAATATATCTATATTGCTTGGATACACACATGTAACAACACTATTGTCTACTCTGGGTCAAAGCCTTCTTCGTAAGTGTGTTCTTTTATAGCTCCAGCGTGTTCGCATTCTAACATCCCGGCATAGTAAGTCCCCTTTAGTCTTTTAGTCAATTGAAATTAGAAGCTATATTATAGTCCATGCCCGCGGGAAGATCAGGGCTTTTGAATGATGAAAGAATTATCAAAATCAGTAAAGAGGTTTCTGAGACTACCTCCCCCCCCCCCCAATACAGATATAGTATAGGCCGCTACAGGCTATACAGGTTTCTCAGAACTTGGAAACTGTCGAGGAGAGTTTAAGAAAATCATAAATACCACATTACCGATATTTCCTACCCACTTCCTTGAATATCAGGCAATTTTTCATTCGTTATTGCGTTATCACAGGGTGTACGAGATTACAATAATATAAGACATAAAGTAAAGGGTTGTTCCTTAAAATCTTCTACAGTAATTTCACAAAAGGTCTGTGATGTAATCACCTGACCTTTTGCTACTCCTTTATCTACAGACTATTGCTACAAAAGCGTATTCTTCTGTCTACTTCTTGTTAGCTAAGATAAACTTACTCGTTTATACATTTCGTAATAGGCATAAGAAGAATAAAGTAGGCTAAAGCATAGTCAGATTTTTAAAAAGCGGATCGCTGTGTGTTAGCTTTGAAATTCTATGCGCTTTGCATCACCACGAGAAAAAACGAATAGCGACTTACCACTTGAAAACAGTATAAGTAATTTAAAATTCAAACCAATAACAAATACTATCTTGGAAATTGTAATACCACAAAAAGTTTATTTGGCATAAACTGTGTGCTTTAATGAGATCTACATTTTTTGTGTAGTAAGATTTTGTCTACTTCTTGCGATTTACCGGTTATACCAGCATGCCAGTTATACCAGTCATTAAGAATGAGGTGGACTCCACAGGCTATACAACACATTTGTTTATCTAGAAACACTTTTTTGTTTTAAATTCAGGGAGCTAAAAACGTGTATTTCTGTTGAAATCTCGGTATTGAATTTTTGGGTGGAATACAATACTTCCTCTTCCTAGTATAGTTAAGTAGTAGAGGAAGTAAAAATTACTGTTGAAGGTAGAGCATGTAAACTAAGTTAATGAAATCGTCATTCGAGCTTTATAAAGCTTTCCGTGCAATAAATGTCATAAAGATTTTTAGGACACAGCTCTGCTAGAGCATATGCATACACAAGCAGCTGATGTTACCACAAACTCGCAGCATGTGTTTAATCTAAACACTTTCAAATGGATGTTTACACTTGAAGAAGCGCACGTGTTTTCGGAAGTATCTGTCACCTTGGCAACGCGTGTTGCATACAAACACGGCGTTATTACGACTCACGGGAGCCAACCGAAATCACCACCTTCAAACCTGATTTTATCTACACCCACATTAATTCTGTGCAGTTTTTTGTCTGCACTTATTTGGAGAATACGGTTCAAGGCATAAGTATGGCTGAGATATCAAATTAAAGATATTATCATACAGATGTGCCAGCGGAACAGGAAAATGAGCTAGAGGCAAGATTTGGGTGTGGCGGAGCGCAAACATGGATTGTCTTCTGTACGCTGCAAGTACGGAGTCCAAATTTAGGCAGAAAAGTTTGAAGAAAATTTGTCGACACATTTCAAATTTGATTTAAATCGGTACAAAATGAATGGAAGTTTATATAAACAGGCTGTGAATCGACGTTGCAGCTGAATATTTCCGAACCGAGGCTAAACGCTTTGAAGCTTTGCCAGCTAAAAGATGTACTGTAATTGTCTGTGAACCGGGGGCAGGAAATAAATACGTGTTTTTTTTTAATGTTTATTAACATTTTATTGCCATTAGAAACGGAATATAATGGAATCCAGGGTAGTGGCCGAAACGTTGGTTACGTGTTTATAGTCTCCTGTTGTGTAATGGTGTGTGCTCGCGCTTGTCATGCGGCAGACCGCAATTCGATTCCATGCCGGACATTAAGAATTTAATCTATCTTGTGATATCTTAAAGGGGTTAAACATATGTTTTATTTAAAGTTTTTTGAGTCGGAAAATGTAAATTCACATCACATATATGCGCTAGGTGTTATCGCAGGAACGCTTTCGAGAGATGTTTCTCTCATCTTCAGCTGAGAATCCTGCGATAACACCTAGCGCATATATGTGATGTGAATTTACATTTTCCGACTCAAAAAACTTTAAATGTTACATAACATCACTATAAATAATACTTCTGGTTTATCATAATATGTTTTATTATCTAGAATTCGATTGAAGGACATAACTACACTTACGTTCAATTTATTTCCATGAATTGACACCTTGAAACATTCTGGTCCACAATATGTGCCCGGAAATGCCAGGTTTTCTCGGTAACCTATAAGATATCTTCACAAATTAAAACAACACGAAAACTGCCATTAAAAGACGCAAATAAAACGTTGGGGAATCTCATAGATTTACAAAACAACCTATCACACAACGTAATGGTAAAACCCCACTCGTGTAGGTATACAAACTAAACAATGATGAACGTAATGGAACGATGTATCGGTTATGCTATTATTATTTAAATTGAGAGGGAACAAGTGAGAATGTTAAATAACGTTAATAAATGCTACATGAATATTCATGGATGCTTTAAATTAAACTACACTTCAGAATTTGACAAAAATGTAGATTCTTAGAATGGTTTCCTAAAATGTCTATTAATACTAGAACGCAAGACACAAAATGTTGCGAACACCCCTGAAATGTAATGCAATATATACGTTTACGATCTTGTTATAAATTGATTAACCAGAACCTAAATTTCAAGCTGACTGCCCCCATAACTGCCCTTAATTTTGTGCACATTTCAATCAAATCTCACCCAACTGCGCCAAGATTTTCTACATTCACTTTTGCACATATCAACCTCCTGTATGCAGAGGTTCCCTAAAGCTCATCAACAAAATGAGGCTTTCTACACAGACTATTCTTAACTTTGAACCAAATTTGGAATGCGTCGACAAATTGTCTTCAAACTCTTATAAATAAAATGTGAACTTCATACGTGCTGGCTCGTGAATTGTTTCCTGTCCACCAAGGCTCTCCATAGCTGCGAACGCACCTAAAACAGGGTTTTACAAAATGACGACATTACGTGCTAGAAAAGTTAAAACCTCGCAAGTCGTAATCACACAAACCATGCTTTAACCGTGAACAGTTTATTCCTTATCCATAGAAATTCACTAAGCATTATTCTATTTCTAAACATTTTTATATGTTTTGATAAATTGGAAATGAATTATCCCCACATTTTCCTTTCGTTTCGATGTATTTCTAGAATGCTAAAATAGCTTCGGAACATAATATTTTCATGTTTTACCAGGGAACGGAGGGGAACGGATGAGGTGAAGGAACCGCAGGAGGCTATAGGTATCACTATGACCAGGGAACGGAGGGGACACCTCGACCCAACACGGATCTTTTGTTCTTACCACCCTCAGGAGGAACGGATGAGGTGAAGGAACCGTAGGAGGCTATAGGTATCACTATGACCAGGGAACGGAGGGGACACCTCGACCCAACGCGGATCTTTTGTACTTACCACTCCCAGGAGGAACGGATGAGGTGAAGGAACCGCAGGAGGCTATAGGTATCACTATGACCAGGGAACGGAGGGGACACCTCGACCCAACGCGGATCTTTTGTACTTACCACTCCCAGGAGGAACGGATGAGGTGAAGGAACCGCAGGAGGCTATAGGTATCACTATGACCAGGGAACGGAGGGGACACCTCGACCCAACGCGGATCTTTTGTACTTACCACTCCCAGGAGGAACGGATGAGGTGAAGGAACCGCAGGAGGCTATAGGTATCACTATGACCAGGGAACGGAGGGGACACCTCGACCCAACACGGATCTTTTGTACTTACCACTCCCAGGAGGAACGGATGAGGTGAAGGAACCGCAGGAGGCTATAGGTATCACTATGACCAGGGAACGGAGGGGACACCTCGACCCAACACGGATCTTTTGTACTTACCACTCCCAGGAGGAACGGATGAGGTGAAGGAACCGCAGGAGGCTATAGGTATCACTATGACCAGGGAACGGAGGGGACACCTCGACCCAACACGGATCTTTTGTACTTACCACTCCCAGGAGGAACGGATGAGGTGAAGGAACCGCAGGAGGCTATAGGTATCACTATGACCAGGGAACGGAGGGGACACCTCGACCCAACACGGATCTTTTGTACTTACCACTCCCAGGAGGAACGGATGAGGTGAAGGAACCGCAGGAGGCTATAGGTATCACTATGACCAGGGAACGGAGGGGACACCTCGACCCAACACGGATCTTTTGTACTTACCACTCCCAGGAGGAACGGATGAGGTGAAGGAACCGCAGGAGGCTATAGGTATCACTATGACCAGGGAACGGAGGGGACACCTCGACCCAACACGGATCTTTTGTACTTACCACTCCCAGGAGGAACGGATGAGGTGAAGGAACCGCAGGAGGCTATAGGTATCACTATGACCAGGGAACGGAGGGGACACCTCGACCCAACGCGGATCTTTTGTACTTACCACTCCCCGGAGGAACGGATGAGGTGAAGGAACCGCAGGAGGCTATAGGTATCACTATGAATATGACCAGGGAACAGAGGGGACACCTCGACTCAACGCGGATCTTTTGTACTTACCACCCCGGAGGAACGGATGAGGTGAAGGAACCGCAGGAGGCTATAGGTATCACTATGAATATGACCAGGGAACGGAGGGGACACCTCGACTCAACGCGGATCTTTTGTTCTTACCACTCCCAGGAGGAACGGATGAGGTGAAGGAACCGCAGGAGGCTATAGGTATCACTATGAATATGACCAGGGAACGGAGGGGACACTTCGACTCAACGCGGATCTTTTGTACTTACCACCCCGGAGGAACGGATGAGGTGAAGGAACCGCAGGAGGTATAGGCCGGCCGACAGAGACGCGCAGAGGTTCCTAACGATTCCAAACTTCATGATCCGGTCACACCAGCGGGCTGCTCAGAGAACGCTTCTCTCTGGTGGAACCGGAGAGAACTCTACCCACCTGATGGGGCTCAGAGGAGGCTGCCATGTCACAGGGCCGAGAAGAACTTCCCGACGAGCAAACATCCGTGCCATCTGTCCGACACCGTCCGACATTGCACAGTTGCTAAACCTATCTAAAACATGAAAGGGGAAGCGAAATGATAAGAAATGAGGCAAAGGAAATTCGTGGTAGAAGAGAAACTACCCCAGCATTCGTCTTGCCAGTCGGGGAAAACCATGAAAAAAACCCATGGTGAGAGTGGTCGGCCCCAGGAATCGAACCCGCAGCTTCCGAATGCGAGCCTCGTATGTTATCGCCTAGTCATCTCGTTCGGTCGATGAGTAGCTATACCTTGATTCTTATGAAGCCAAATCCTAGTTTAAAAGGGTTATGCGGCTGCGATTAAATATTTACACTTTTTATACTTGGATAAGAAACAAACTGGTATTTATAGCTAACTTTTAGATTTACTTCTTTTTGTGGTGTTTTATAGCGCAATTCGCAGTAATTTCTTAATATTATGAACCTTTCTTGAGCGCTAATTAGAACAGCTAGTTTTATTCATTTTTTCTTTCTTTTTTACACTTACCTTTGATACATTTACAGGAAGTGTTGTATTCCAAACGCTGAATTTCAGGCGAAATTCACTTTTGAGATCCTCTGAAACAAAGGTAAAATATATATTTAGAAAAAGGAGTGTATATGTTTGTCAATGTGACTGTGAACAACATAACTGAATAAGGAAACGCCGTACAAATACCAATCTTGGCATATAAGTTCAATATCTTCCAAGGATGCAAATCGAAGATTTTCAAGAAAAATCCACACATAAAACTACCGTTTACATGAAAACAGTTCGCTACCTTTTATTTTCTTAAAAATGGCCTGCCGATTTTATTTGAAATAGCGCCATCTTTTAAGCATTGCCGTAATAAATAAAATACATAACTTGGATTTTCTGTGAACAGCTGATAAATCTCTTCATTTCGGGTTAATTTTTATATCTATGGTAAGCCAAAGATGAGAGATAAAATTCTTGCTTAAGAAAAAACATGCATACCTAATTTGAAGCCATTCATAGGCAAAAAATATTGTAACATAACATGGATGGAAAAATCACGTTTTATGCGAATATCATAGTATATAGAGGATATATGTGAATTTGTCAGTGTTAAAGAAAGCCACGTGAATGAATAATCACATTTTAAATTGCGAAACTTTAGGTTAAATTATTAAAATGAAAATATATGAAATATAAATTCACGTAGCCGGATAAGGAATGTAGATATATTTTCAATCCAAGTTCTTAACGAAGTTGCTTATGAGTTATTATATTTTGGTATAAAGGGCGTTGTTTTTTTCGTTTTCTTATTGCTACTTGTTGAAAGCGAAAAGAAAGAAATGAGATAGTTTTAAGAGGTTGAAAACAAGATACGCCCGAAGGAAATTGCAAACTCACCGTGTAATTTTGTTAACTGCAGACCACAGTTTTTATTTTGTGTGCGGATGCAGATTAAAGTAACGGGAAAGAATAACCAGCAGGCAAATGAGAGCAATCAGCCAAATTGGAATGATGGCCAGTAAGGTGCAAATAACGGGCTGAAAGCCTTTCTTTCCCCATTTGTACACGGAAAATAGGAATAACGCTGCTTCATTTTTATAATTGCGCGTTTGTTGCCATGGTGGTACATTAAACCTCCTGTAATAGATTAAAAATCTGATGTGTTACACTCACATGACTTTCTCTACTCTTGTACAAATTATTTTTACAAACGCTTATTCTCCATCTACTTCATGTTAATCGAGATAAACATTTGCAGAGTCTATCTTATTGCTAAATTTCTTGTAGATGTAAGGGGACAATATATTTACAAGGGCAATATAGAAAAACAGTAGCCTTTAAGCACACACGTATCTCTTAATAGCTGGTTGCTAGGTGCAGCACCATTCCCTTTGCCACAGATTAATACTCTTTGCATATGCAAGACAAAAAAATGAATAACGAATTCCCATTTGAGAAAATAAGTACTGAAAAATTTAAGGGAATAACAAGTAATATCTCGAAAATGGTTCACTCAACAAAAAAAATGTATATGACATAAATTGTGTATTTTAACTGATCTACATTTTTTGTGTAGTAAAATTTTGTCTATCTCTTATGGTTTACCAGTTATGCAAAAGTCGTTCACAATAAAGAATACTTTTGGAGACATTCCCAGGAAATTCAAGATATACATTTTATTTGTCATAAAAATATCTTAAACATATGATATTTTAATCAAAATCGTTAGAGCCATTTTTGAGAAAATTAAAATTTTCGAAAAATCTTCCATGTAAAGGGTACTCTGGGGTGGGGGGATTTTCTTGAAAACCTTCGTGTCGCATCCATGGAAGATACTGAACCTAAATTCCAAGTTTGGTGTTTATCCAACAGTTCGTTTCTGAGTTATGCTGTTCACAGACAGACACACACACACACACACACACATACACACACAGACAGATACACACACACACACACACAGACACACACACGGACATGTTTCCAAAAATGCTTTTTTGGATTCGGGGGGTCTCAAAACATGTATTTCCGGTGAAATCTCGGTATCGAATTTTTGGGTGGAATACAATACTTCCCCTACTTACTATACGTAGTAGAGAAAGTAAAAAACAAAACACGTGAAAAAGTAATAATGCTGCAAATGTACGTTACATTTTGGTGCGCTCGCAATGTCTTGTCTTGCGTTCTGATAATTAGCAGATCTTTTAGAACACAAACCAAAAAACCCTACATGTTTAGCGGAACTTGTATCGATTTCAAACAAATTCCATCAAGAATATTCTCCTAGCATTTGTTAACATTCTTTATTTAACACATTCAGTTGTTTTCTCGTTATTTAAATAATACCAACATAACCGACATATTTCATTACACACATTGTGCAAGCCTCTCTACATGAGTAGGGTTTTACCGTTACAGTTTGTAAATCTATAAGATTCACCAAGGTATTGATTTAACTTGTGGAAACATCTCAACATTTCCGGGCACATGTCGATGGACGAGTGGTGTTTTTAACTCTCAATTTATGACATTTTTAAAATGCAAAGTATGGTTATAACCTTCAGCCAAGTCACATATACTTTTAAAGCATTTAATGCATAGTGAGACAAATAAAATATACATAAGTCCGTGATGCATAGAGCCCCAGTTTTCGGCATGACATTTTTATATACAAACCATTACACCACGAAGACACTGGCTCAGAAGTGAGTATACATTTTTAACTCCGTTTCGGCTACTGCCTGATTTCATCAGGGCCGTATTGGACTAATTTCATGTACAGGACATTTCTTTTTTCTCCCCAAACTTTCCAGCAGATTAAGTATGTTGAAAGCAATAATAGGTTTTCAAGAAAACAATTTATGCTGAATGTAATGTTTCTTCATTTGAGAGGGGAAAACACTTATATTAGTTGTATTTTATTTAATTTAGTGAAGGTCGTTTCATGGGCAGCAAAATTATTTTAAATGTGAGCTCCAATTTTTGAAAAAGATTTTGATTATGCCATAAAAGGAAACAATTTTTGTCTGAAACATTTTTTTTAAAGTAAACATTATTTTACAAAATAAGAAGTTTAAACAAAATATTAACATTAATACATTGAAAGACTAACTTTGATTTCATTTGTTTGAATTTAAAAAAACACAAACAGGTAATAGGTTACTTTTCGAACCTTTTAAAGACTTTATAAATGATTGGTTTAATACAAAAATGTTTCAGACAAAAGCTGTCTACTTTAATGCGTAAAACCAAAATCTGTTTAAAAAACTGGTGGTCCATTTTTAAAAACTCTTTGTATAGTCATTCACATTACTTCCTCAACTGACTCTTCTACAAACGTTTCTTACAAAAGCTTATTATTCTACCTGCTTCTTGTGAGTTCAGATAAACTTTCAATTCACATTTACCAATTCATTGTACGATACAGTAGATACAGCGATAGTCAGATTTTTAAAGAGCGTGTCGCTATGTGATGGCTTTGAAATTTCACGCTTTTTGCGTGACTACGAGAAAAAAACGAATAAGTTCAAGAAAGTATATGTATTTGAAAATTCAAACAAATGAAAAGAAATTCTCGGAAATGGCTAACTCCACAAAAAATGTATTTAACAGGAATTGCCTGTTTTAACGAGCTCTAGATTTTTTGTGTAGTAAGTTCTTTTTAAGGTTTAATGTCATTTAATCGATTAAGTCATATGACGAAATGGGTGAAATGATGCTCAAATGAGCCCGGAGTCGATAGAGTTTAGAGTTACCCGTTATTCATCTTTCAGGATAAGCGAAAACCTTATCCGGGTAGCTCACCCTAACCGAGATTCGAACCACTTAAATGCGTGGCAGACACGTTACCCCCACACCACAGGGGTGGACAGTAAGATTTTGTCTCAGAATGAAGAGGACTTCACGGCTACTGCAGAATATTAAAGTAAACATTTTATTTGTCCTGTAAATATCTTAAACATAGGATATTTTAATCAAAATCGTCAGAGCCATTTCTGAGAAAATAAAAAATAATGAAAAATTTTGCATATAAAACATAATTTGGGGTGGGAGGATTTTCTTGAAAATCTTCAGGTCGTATCCTTATAAGATGCCTCAACTTAAATGCCATAACCAACTTTTCATTTTAAGTTATGCTGTTCACACACACACACACACACACACACACACACAGAGGAACCGTTTTCTAAAAATGCCCTTTTACTTTATCTAAGGAGTCTCAAAGGGTGTACTTGCAATAAAATCTCATATAGAATTGAACTGACCATGATGGTTATTTTCGCTCTCATATGAAGAAACGTTGTTTTCTTATAAACGCGTGTCTTTCAACTGGAAAACATCCCGTATATCCGTGTGCACTATTGCTTCGGTTGCAACAGTCTCAGTTTGGAAGTGTTCATAAATTGAAGGCACCCTTAACTTTGTACAAACTCCTTTATATAAAATCTCAAGTACACATTTGGAGCCCATGCTGATCATACGTATTTCTGTAGTGTAATCAGTTGTGGAAGGAAGTTGTTAACGTCATTCCCGATACTAAGTGACCCACTCACCACGATATGACATCCTGTGCTACGGTTTGGAGATGAAGCTCTCTTGTTCGGCGCGGAATTGCACCCAACGTACCATAATCTAATCCATACATATAAAGAAACCATAATCAATTTTATGCATTTTTCAATGTTGGATAAAAAATTATATATACTGACTCCTATAACGGCTATCGTCAGGGGCGGGTTTTATTGATGATAATGTTTTAAAATAATTCGCGGCTTAATTTTTAAATTTTCGCATTAATAAATACAACAAAATTTCGCGACAAAACTAAAAACAAAACATATGCGTGGTTCGTATAATAATGGACTTTGAAATTCACTTGGATAAAAAAGGTTAACTTATCTCACACAATACAAAATTGTGTTATCCGTAAAGTAGAACTATTAATACCACTAGTGCTTTATGTGAGGTTTAACAGAGATGCAAGTTAT
The DNA here is from genome assembly GCA_030765065.1 of Deroplatys truncata. Lineage (NCBI taxonomy): Eukaryota > Metazoa > Arthropoda > Insecta > Mantodea > Mantidae > Deroplatys > Deroplatys truncata. The sequence goes on along the minus strand of CM060985.1, from coordinate 18,864,714 downwards.
TTTGAAAGGATATTAACGTTTGGTAGCAAATATTAAATCAAATATTATTTAGCCCACCCGTTTATTCCATCACATCAAATTGGAACATACAGCGAGTTTCAATGTTTTCAGACCACTGAAGAACTCGTCAGTAACTACTAAAGTATCTTTCACCGTCCATCCACATTTGTTAGTAGTCATAACACTTAAACAGATATCTCACAAAATCTACGAAACTGGTTACCTTTAGCTTTAAGTGTCAACACAGGATGTGCTACACCAGTTTCATTATTGCCCTGATACAAATTTCGGAAATGCTTGCAGAATTCAATATAACATAAAAGTACATATAATTTTCACTCTGAAATTCAGGTAGTTACTTAAAATAATCTTTATCAAATTGAGATTGATATCAGATTTTGGAATTAATTTTGATAGCTCAAAAACAAAATCCAGTGCTTTGTCGTACTTGCTTAATATAAGTACAGGAAGTATTGTATTCCACGTAAAAATTCGAGATTTCACTGGAAGTATAAGTTCTAAAGTCCCCTGAAAAAAATTTAGAAAGAGGTGAGCGCGCGTGTCTGTGAACAGCTGTCTAAAACGAAATGTCCGATAAATACATAACTTGGTTTTTAAATTCAGTAACTTCCAAAAATGCGATGTTAAGATTTTAAAGAAAATCCCCCACCCCAAACTGCGCCTTTCAAAGTTGTTGATTTTCTCAAAAATGGCTGTAACAACATTAAAATGGCACATATTTAAGGCATGACAAATAAAATACCTATGCACCTTAACCCTTCCGGAATAGCCTGACAAGTCCTCTTCATTCGGAAGGAACGCCGTATAATTTTGTACAACCAGTAAACCATAAGTTAGACAAAAACGTGTTGCACAATGAATGAACATCTTTATAAAATACACAATTAATTTCAAGTAAATCTTTTTATCACATCAGCCATTTCCGTTATTACTGATTTGAATTTTTCAGTACTTTGTCATTTTTACTTTCTCTACCAACTACATAGTAGGTAGAGAAGGTATTGAATTCTACCCAGAAATTCGATACCGATATTCGCCGGAAATACATGTTTTGAGACCCTCTGAATCCAAGAAAACCATTTTTGGAAAAAGGTCCGCGGATGTGTCTATATGTGACTGTGAACAGCATAACTCAAAAAGAAAAAGTCGGGTAAATACCAAACTTGGTATTTCAGTACCTTCCAAAGATGCGTCACGAAGATTTTCAAGAAAATCCCCCACCCTAATCTAGCCTTTACATGAAACATTTTTCGAAATTTTTTATTTTCTAAAGAGTGGCTCTAACGAATTTGATTAAAATGCCATATATTAAACGTATTTACATGAAAAATAAAATGTAAATCTTAAATTTTCTGGGAATAGCCTATAAAGTCCTCTTCATTAGGAAGGAATTTTGTATAATCTTGTACAACTGGTAAATGTTAAGCGATAGAACGAAAACGTACTACACAAAAAATGTAGATCTTTTTAAAACACACAATTTATTTCAAATAAGTATTTTTTGTGGCATAAGCCATTTCTGAGATACCCGTTATTAAAAGTTCGAATTGTCATTTCTTGGTCACTTTCTTAAAGTCCCGTCAACATTCAGTTGTTTTTCGCGATTGCATGCAAACAATGTGGAATTTTAAGCCAGCATATAGCGTTCAGTTCTTAAATATTTGACTGTCGCTGTTCTCTTTGTATCTATAACGAAATGCGTAGTGTAGCTATTTTTGCAAACGCTTATTTGGATTAAAATGTAGTAGATAGAAAAATAAGCTTGAGTAAGAATAATTTGTATACCCACTATAAACCATAGAGGGTAGAGAAAGTCATGTGAATGTATCACGTCAGATTTTTTCAAGTACGGTGTTGTTCAGTTGTTTCTCAGGATGTCATGGAAAGAGTATAGGATTTCAGTTGACCCCCTTTAAAGATTTGACTATCATTTCAGCCTCTACAACTTCCTCTTGTACCTATAACGAAATTAATGTGTAATGAAACTATTTCTGCAAACGTTTATATGGATTAACATAAAGTGCAACTGTTTGTGGAAGGTATATAAAAATAAACGATAATAGGCAGATCAAATCATGTGAATGTAACACACCGGATTTTTTTTGAACTGAACGGTCAGAACTGATACCGAAAAAATAAGCATTTCTTGCTCTTGCAGTATTCAAATTATAAGTTGTGTGTTAATGGTGCAGTATTCGATTTCTAGCGCTCAAGTAGATGCTATCAGCGTTAATTAGTATACAGAGGGCGGCCGGAGATGCGATCCGAGGCTACAAAATGCTGATGTAAGATAAATGCGGTGTTTGACAGTAAATTCTCGTGGCGATGCAATCTGCCTTACAAACACATGTCCTGGAGTTGTTATTGCCTTTCTCTCCCGTTGAGGTAGGTTGTGTCTGCATCAAACCAAGGCCGCGGAACATATGGTCAACGTTTCATCTCCATCCTCCACAGTATTCAATCTTCTCAGCATCAATCAATCTCGGTTTTCCAATTTCTAAGTTTGGCTTTCTCTGACGCCACCCATATCGAGATTTCACCGGAAATACACGCTTTGAGCTGCCCTGAGTAACAACATTAGAAAAACGTCGGCGTATGCGTCTGTAAATAGCGTAAACTCAAAAAGTAAAAGTCGGATGTAGTGCAGCATTTTCCAAGGATTACAGCACGAATATAGTAAAGAAAATCCCCGTCCCCAAAACTAGCATTCAAAAGGAAAATATTTCAACATTTTTATGTTTATAAAAATGACTATAATGGTTTTGACTAAGATATCATGTCTTTAAGGAATTTACATGGCCAATAAAATGTGTATCTTAAATGTTTGTGAAGTCCACAATATTCATTTCGTATGTTGTATAGTTTTGTACAACGATACACCAAAATAAACCATGTACAGGTACTCATAAAAATATTCTGTCGAAGTTCAACTCAAACGTTTACTTTCCTGAGTAACAATAAATACAAATAAATATATGCCCTTTGCAACAATAACAAAAAGAATCATTCTTGTAAGCTACACAGCTGTGTCGAAAAAGAGTTTACTGCACTTGTTAGAATTAAGTCACTTAAATATTCGTCCAACAGAAAGGTATGCATATTCCCCTGGCATTAATTGAATCTAATACTTTGAGGGCTATCCTTTACACCTGATAACTTCTAGTAGGCGTGATTTCATACTAAACATTATTTTTCTTGTATAGGCAGGCTCAGTTTTAACTCATTCTTCTAGCAGTCTCTTCTTGAGATGATCTTTGGAGGAGTTGGAAGTATTTCTTGTTCTTTTATTCAACTAATTCCATAAACTTTGTATTGGGTTAAGATCTGGACTCTGTGGGGATGAAAGTATAACTTTTTAGCAGTTTTATAAGAACTGTTCTCTAACAATATATTCTTGGTACTTTAGGTCATCATCTTGATAGAATTTAAACATATTTCTTATCCCTAACTTCTCTGCACTGTGTGAGGGTTTTCTCTGAGAATATTGAGTTACTGACGTTTGTCCATGGTGTTTTCAATGGAAACCAAATTTCCCTCTCCACTTGCTGACATGCATCCCAATACCATCACATTGCCACCTTTGTGTTTTACTGTAGAGTGTAAATTCCTACTGACCACCTCTGTACTGGACTTGCGCCAGACACGAACCCTCCCTTTTGTATCAGATACATAAAAGGGATTTCCATCAACAGAAAGTACATCATTCCATCATTCTTGATCTCTTTTATAGTATTCTTTAGCGAATGCAACCTCTTTGCTCCGTTAAGTTTTATTTGCTGGTAGCTTTTCCTTCTAATAACCCTTCTGTTTCTGGCTGCACCTCTTTGCCAGTTTTGGGATATTTACTTTAGCATTAATGATTACCTTTTTCATAGCAGTCTCTTCTCACTCAGCCTTTGATTCTGTCTTTTTCTCTATGTCATCGGATCATGTATCCAAAGTGCTCCATGGTATATTCACCTTAGCAGCAATTTCTCTATGCATTAGACCCTTAGCATGGCGAAAGATCACTGTGTTGGCTCCTCATTTAGCTTTTTGCACACCATGACAGCATAGAATTACAGGTTTGTCACTGATGGTAATGGGGGTGTGAGCCTCCCCTTTTTGTACCCATCTAAATGGATGAATACAAGGATAATAAAAATGACTAAAATTAATGTGGCGCATGTATATCTTGCTCTGGAGTCAAAGGTACCCGTTGCAAAACTCCCAAGTGGCGGATTTATTTAATATTTTTATGCTTTACATTCAATATAAACTTTATTTAATAGCGATTCATAATTTCAAATAACCCTGCGTTATACAAGAACGTCTTATGTGAACGAATATTTTTGTGCGTACTTGTAAATCTCGTTAAAACAAATGAAAGTTTTGTGGAATTAACCATTTCCGAGGCATTCCTTGCTAGTGTTTTCAATGTTCCAATACTTTGTCGTACATTTTGAAATGCTAACTCACCATTCTTTTGTTTCTCGTGCTGTGGTTGAAAGAGTATGGAATTTCAAAGCGAGCATATAATGGTCCGCTGTTTAGGGACATGGCTACCACTTCAGTCTACAGTATCTCTCTTGTACATACAATGAAATGTGTAATTGAAATTGAAATTGGGTTTTATTTATGGACGCTATTTAACTACTGTGGTTCTTAGCGTCCCATTCTATATTGGGCGTGAAAGACCGGAAACTTTGCTCAGAGGTCTCTTTATCAGACTTGAGGTTCTTTTACGTGCCGTAAATCTACGACACGGGACCACCGGATTTACTTCCCTTGCGAAGGAAGCCATGCTAAGGATTTTTACTCCCGAGAAAATCCATCGCCCTCCATCGGGTTTGAACCCGCGACCTCGGGAACTAGAGGCTAGCATGAAATATGTAATGAAACCCTTTATGCAAACGTTTATCTCGTCTAATGTGAAGCAGATAGAAAATAAAACCTTGTAAGAATACTTAGTAGAAGAGTGAATGGAGGACATGAGAGTGTAAACGCGTCAGATTGTTTTATGTAATCATTTAGATCTCTCTCTCTCTCTCTCTCTCTGGTTTAAATTATAGCACTTCTTCCATCCGGCAGATTAAAAAATAATTGTTTTCTGCACAATGGCAATTCTTTCACTGCGCACCAAGCCTGCTCCTTGGTTCCTCTTTTCAGTTTTCCTTTTCGTTTGCAATTTGAACCATTTATCTCAATGTTCTGCTTCCGTCTTGAACTTTTGCTTCGATTGCAGTTTTTCATCCATTGTCCCATTTTACACGATCCAAGCTTCTCAGGATCTACATTTCGAAAGCCTCAATGGCCATGTTTCCGCATTATGCAGTGCCACACTCCACATAAGAACTTACATTATGAATCTAACTGCATGGCGGGTTCAGATAGTTTTTAAACTGGAAAAATACACAGGAATTTTATTACCAATCCTGTTTGGATTATATTTGTAGCCATTTAGCGTAACAGTATCATGTTCATGTTCCTGTTAGGAAGGTGTGCCAAACGTAGATCTTGGACCTGGTGGGGCGTAGCGACTGGTTGCATGCTGGTTGCCATTGTGTCTCTGGGAGTCGCCATACTCGTCATGGAAGTCCTCAGGGGTCATGACGTCGATACATTACGTTCCCAGCTGGAAGCTCTACGCGAAGAGGTGGATTCTCTGAAACACCAGGTCACAGAAGAGGATCTGATGACGGAGCTTAAGGAATTCGAGGAAGCTGTAAGTATCATTATCTCACTTTACTTGTTCTCAATGTAACGAGGTGCCCAAGTATTAGATGGAGCATCTCTCTCTATATACATAAGTTAGTGTATGGGTGTGTATGTTTCACCCTTGCATCAATTTTCACCAAATTTGGTGCAAATATTCTTTAGGATAAGAGTAAAAATACTGTGTAGGTGGTATCACAAAAAACACTCAACAGAAGAGGAGGTGGAAAATTGTTGGCGGTAGAGAATTTTGAGGATAGGCCTGTTTTCGCAGTACGTTTGTTATATAAAACATAAAGGCAGTAATGTAAAACAACCCCTAATGCTATAGGGTTGCAAACTGTTCGATGGGAGGCACTCTGGAGGATTTTCAGTATGAATGGGAAATGTGACACATATTCTTTAGGGCAGGAGTGAAAATACTGAAGAGATACCTTAACAAAACATCCATCCCCAACGGGGAGTGGAAAACATTTGGCAAGAGGCAAAGTTTAGCATTCTAGTACAAATGGGCCTCTTTTCGCAATATTTTTTGCTAAATAAAACACAAATGTTGCTTTGTTGGAGACACTTTGAAGCATTTTCTGTATCAAAGTTTACATATATATTCTCTAGGACAAGAGTAAATATATTTTAGGGACGGTGTCACAAAGATACGTCCCAAGAAACCGGCGGCAGACATATTTTACGAATCTCAAAACGAATTGTTTTGTTTTCTCAATAGTTTTGCTAAATAAAAAGATAAGTGTTACTCCCTTCATTCCTCCAAGGACTGCAATGAACTAAACCACCCCTAATGCGAGATGTTGGACGGGAGGCAGTTTGCAAGATTTTCAATATGAATGGAAAGTTTCACACCCATATTCTTTAGGACAAGGGTAAAAATACTATGGGGTTGCTGCCACAAAAAACCATCCCCAATGGAAGAGGGGTTTGAAAATGTCGTCGGAAGACAATTTTGAGTATTATCAGCATGAATGAGTTTGCTTTCACAATAATTTAGCTAAATAAAAAAATGAATGCTGCTCACTTCAACAAGCCGCCTCTGGTGGGCTTCAATGGTAGGCAATTTGGAGGATTTTCAGAACGAGTGGTAAATTTGGCACAATGAAGGAGGTGGTCAAATTAAACGAATTGCATACCGGAAATATCGTAATTGCTTTTATTCAACAACCCAAAAAATTGCAAATAAACACATGCTTGGAAAATTGCTGTTTCACCAATACCGTCGAAGCCCCGGGTAACGACGGATTTACGCTAGTGTGATTGTACATATAACGGCAATCTCAGTTCAAGGTCATACGTTTTGTAAACACTTTGCAGTCGACTATAAACTAAACATTACAAACCCTCGCAATGTTTTACGCGCATTGCCGAAAACATTTAATACTGCAGAAAAGTGTATAAATATGTACTGCAGGGATGCCTAACCGCAGTCGGAAGAGGGGAGGATGGGTTCCGACATGTTATTGTGAGCATGTAAGCCTACTTTACGTTGCAAAAGACGGGCTATGTTTGCCGAGTTTCCGGTAGCTTGAATCCACCGTGATATTCTTTAAATATATTTGTACGTCACATTTCTCTTAGTGACTTTTCTGGCACATCTTATTTTTAACAAGGTTATCGATATTTGCCACCAATACAAAGTGTCGTCGCTCATGCTATTTCTATATTGACTTTTAATGTAATTAGTTTTGGAAAAAGTTTGCTCGCAAATGTATGTGGATCCTAAGACTGCCATTACATCTATTGCAAAAAAACACGTAACCGTGGAAATTTATCACAGGGTGTGGCAGTAATTTATATCACAATAATGTAAATGCCAGAGTGATTATAGTGTAAATAAGCATTATTGTATGACATTTATTTGAGATGTTTGTTAATTATAAGCATTGTTAGGAAATAAGTTTACACGGCTCACTGAAACTGACAATAAGAGCGGGTAACAATGAGCGAGGGGGTGAGTTGTTTATCAATTATTAGAGACAAGCAAATGACGTCAGATTGGCGCGCTTTTCTTAGAAATGGCGGGAATATCTTCCCTAGAGCATTTGTGTTCGTAATTTTGATTGGATATAAAAATAGACGCTAATGTTGGCGCGTTTTATTAACCAATAGCAGCTCGGTTATAATCTTTAGGCATATTAGGGTGTGGGAGTATAAAAAGCTAAAGCCAGAGGCAAGTATTGCCCAGTTCAACAAAATCATCCACGCGTTACACGTCGCTGAGTCCAACAGAATCATTCAGAAGTTAAACGTCGCTTAGTTTATCAGAATCGTTCGCAGGTTATACGTCACAAAGTTTAAGAGAATCGTCGCGCAATTCTACAAAATCTCTCGCGTTGTAAAGTTAGTTATAAATGTGAAATACGCGAATTAATAATGTGCAGCAAATAAGTGATTATAGTGACATTAGAAAGCATAACAGTTTCAGTCGGGCGTGTATCGAAAGATAATGTAAAATGAATAAAGTGTGACGGTAATAAAAGTGTAAAAACAAATTCTTTTATCAGTGTTATCTTCTAGTAAAAACTCCTTTCCGTTTACACACCCTGTTCAAGAGATGTGCTCGACCGAGAAATAATAGCTAGCCGGAGGACAATGAACCCAACATTTAAAGTAGTAAAACAATAACAGGCGCTCAGAAATAAGATAACACGAAGTGACCGCGACAAATTGGCTTCCATACGTGGGGCAGATAAACATGAAGCATCTTCCAACTACCTACAAATATACCACTTCAAGGGCAGTGATTTAAAGAGTTCCCCCATCTTTATTAGAATATTTAATTGGAGTAGAATTCTGTAATTTAAATAGTTCAACATTTGCATTTGTTGCTGTATAATATACCAATATATTTGTTTAGAAGGGTAACTTGTATAGTGAAGACCTAATCCAAGCAAGGAAAATGATACAGATCTCCAACTTTCAGCTGATCCCGCCAAAGACAGCGTTTCGCCATCAACATGTTAACCTAAATCCACTATTGTTTTATCTTTACCCTACAAAGTTGTATTCAAAATATTCAAGTGTTGAAATAAATGTTATAAACGCAAGGTCACATAGCCATTCTGATTGAGCCAGTTCCAACAGTTCATTCCCCTGCAAGAAATAAACGCAACAATTACTTAATTAAAATAATAACCAGAAATATATATATATATATGGACGGTTTGCATGAATACTAAGAATTATTATAGCTTACCTGTTCTTTCATGAAGCTGGCGATCTCTCTACGTAATTAGAAAAACGTGTTAACATGGCACCTCTACTCAACCATCTTATATGACAATAATATGGTATTTGTGAATATTCAGTTCTTCTAATAATTGTTTGAATTGTCTATGACGGAGGGGGCTAGAATTAATGAAATTCACGCACACATCACTACAACGGACATAACATTATTCAGAGTAATCATAAAGCTTCCCTGTGAATTATACAGTGAATACATTACAGTTCCGAAGTTACACCAATACCCCGTAAAAGTTGACTCAGTCTACCAATAAAGTCATTTCCTTGCTGTTTCATACATGGTGCTCAATCGGTTGCCACACTGACAAGTTTAGTCCAGGGAAGCTCATATTTACATCCAACATTATGAACAGCAGTGAATATGTTTTATTCTGAAGACAAATTACATCTAAATGCTCTTCTAAAACATTTAAGTCAATATCAATCCCTCTCAGAAATATTGCTGGTTGAGCTTCATTACATCTGTCTGTAGCGTCATCTAACGCTAATTAAAAACAAATTAGCGATTTTATTTTCTCCTGCGGTTGTTTTCTACATCACATCCAAGTTTCTCCTTGTAACGGTATTTCGAGAAAGGCTTAACGACTGAAAAGCGTTTATGAAATTGGGGCAAGTTTATTCAGCCGCCGAAATTACACATTCTTTTATGAACTCCTCTTCATTTAGGTTTCATATTTTTTCCATATTTGTTCCTAGGATATTTCTGGTGTTTGGAACTTGACCAGTATATTTTTTCACAGTTTTTAATTTTTGTAATCTACCCTCTCCTACAAATGAAACAAACATTATTAATTTAATATTAATTATACAAATGCAAAAATGAATAAACAAAATCAATGTTTTCAGTGCTGTTAAATGTCATACCTGAAAGAACGTGTTGTAGTCAGAATTATACCTTTCGAAATGTCGTATTCAAACTTCAACTTCAACTATTTTGCACAAATTAAGCATCTTACTTGGTCGTTTTCTTGGACACAATTTATTCCACTTCCCATGATTGATGAAATAAATATCTGGACATCTTTGAATGTGTCAACACAAAACGTGAACTCACTGCGATTGAATGGTATCATAAATACGATGACATCGAACAGCTAGTAGGCTAGCATGTTGGTTGGACCTTTCCCCTCACGTCAAGGAAGTGGAGGTGTTCAAGAGTCCAAAGTTCACTAACTGCACCGGTTACGGTTGGGCCTGCCTATACTGTAAAGGCCCATTCACAAAGAAATGTAAGCGCTAACATAACGCAGCATAAGCGCAGGCGTGAGGGAAGATCATTCACAATGCAGCCGTAGGCGTAACGCAATAAGTTGGTACGGGTCTCTAGATGCTTAAACCCGTTGCAGAAATCTTCCGAGCGCACCCCAGATTTTAAATTGAATAATATAACCAACAATATCAAATAAGAAGGTTCACTCAATATTTTATAAATAAATAGTTGACAAACATTGCATACGCCAAACTGCCGCCCGTAGTATTGGTGACGTTACGAATGTTTGTTCAACATATTTAAAATAGTTGTGAAAGTATGGAAACTACAGTAAGTTATGTAGGTGATGATACAGCTACGCAAGTTGCATTAATGCAACGTAAATTATCTCTTTGCCCCTTACGATTTGTGAGCCAAGAAATCCAGGCACGGATGTTGGGTTCATTCATCCATTAAATTAAAGGAGGATTCAATAAGGAGACTACCATAACCTCTTGAGGGAAATGAGAGATGACCCACAACAATTTGTGTGGCACGGCCAAATGAAAGACAGCATGCATGTACATTAGACGGCGTGAAGTCTCGTATCCCGACCGTCTACTGTTGAATAACAGGCAATCTAAAGAATCCAGAATTCTTCCTCTATGCACGCAACGCAAACATAAAGTTTAGAGTTTGCAAACTCTTGCGTTGCGTGACTCTATGTGAACGCTTCCATTTAATAGCATGGATGCAGAGTCTTGCGCTTATGCTATGTCTGCGCTTACAGTTCATTGTGAATGGTCCTTAATACCTACTAGTGTGTGAAGGGCTTCATTGCATGCGCTCGTGCACCATTCATACGAGTTTTGTGGTGCCTCTTCCTCGCAAGTGTGTTACACAGCATTCTTTTCTACGAAAATATTGTTAATTAAATGTACTGAAAATTCTAAATACCTTCATAGACATTAAATCGCGTTTACATCTACGTCTTCTTGCCTTCAACCTAGTACAAATGCATTGCTGATATAAACAGCTTTCAGTTTAAAGGACGCATTGTTCTTAGGGAGAGAATGAATGGCGAAACTGTGCAGTCTTGTAAATTGGAATTTCCTCTTTAATTGTATGTATTTATGTATGTATGTATGTACATGCATAGAATAATACTTATATTTCAAATATATATTTTAGAAGGTACTGCATCTGCCATTTTGTGCTGCGAATTTTGCACCGCTTCCCAGAAAAGATCATAATTCTAACAGCTTAGGAGTAGAGAGGTAAAATATAGCCATTTTTAACGCAAGATTTGCTCTACAAATTGATACTACTGTTAAATATAGCAGCTTCTGTGTGCTCAAGCCATTTAGTTTCTTTCTTTGCAAATATATGCACATTTGTTTTTCCCATTTTTATAGCATGTTCTGGCATAAATTACCTGTTTGCTTAGAAACTATTGAAGATTGCTAAATTATATTTTAGGATGATAAAGCAGCCTCTAAGTACTGTTGCGGATCGACTTTGATGTTAATAAGATAGTTATTTTTTAAAAAATAATTCATGATAAATTTTAATCAAAAGATGGTATAATTAAAACATTCTGCTGTGATACATGCACATGACTTTCTCTATCTACCCTCTATCGTTTATTAGAGGGTATACAAACTATTCTTGCTAAAGTTTATTTTTCTATCTGCTACATTTAATCCAGTAAAGCTTTCCAGAAACAGCTACATTACACATTTCGTTATAGATACAAAGGGAACAGCAATAGTCAAATGTTTAAGAACTGGACGCTATGTGCTGGCCTTAAAATTCCATACTGTTTCCATGACATCGCGAGAAACAATTGAATGTTTTTTTAAACTTCCCTTGTTTATCCAGTTTATGAATACTGTGTTTTACTGTTTACTTTCCGCTTGTTATCGCAATTACACATACAACACAAACGCAAACACTCATGTCCATGGAGTGACTCGAACCCGCGACCCTCAGCTTGGCGGAAATGTTTACAAGGCTTCAAGTAATGAACAATTCCAACCATTAATGACGGATATCTCAAATATGGCTTATAACACAAAACACTTATTTGAAATAACTTGTGTGTTTTAAAGAGATCTATATTTCTTGTGTAGTACGTTTTCGTCAGTTGGTTAACGTTTACCAGTTATACGAGATTGTACAAAATTGTTTCAGAATGAAGAAGGCTTCACAGGACATCCCCAGGAAATTCAAAATATAAATTTTATTTCTCATGTGAATATCTTTAATATATGGTAATTTAATCAGAATGGTTAGAGCCATTTTCAGAATATTAAAATTTTCGAAAAATATCTCATGTAGTTGGTGGTGGGGAATTTTCTTGAAAATCTTCGTGTCGCATCCTTGGAAGATACTGAACTTAACTGCCAACTTTGGTATTTATCAGACTTGTCGTTTTTGAACTATGCTGTTCACAGACACACGGACATGTTTCCAAAACTGCTTTATTTTGATGCAGGGGACCTCAGAACATGTATTTCAGGTGAAATCTCGGTATCGAATATTTGGGTGGAATGGAACACCTTCTCTACCTATCTACCATGTACGTGGTAGAGAAAGTAAAAATCATATTTTTGTTATATACATACTTATTGTACAACGGTAGATCAGTGAATTTTGAAGGCGTTCATCTACATTCTGTAAAAAATTCGATCCAATATCTTAAATCGCTTTTGAGCTAATGGGATATGAATATAGCAGATTTAACATTGGCGGACTAGGAGTTTTAATCTCTTCTTAGGATTCTGAATTATGGGTTATGAAGACCAGAAGGAAGCCAAAGAGTTTATGGTTCACCACCTGCATGTAAATATCGCCTGGCCAAAAACAATACATTTGTTAGAGATGTTAATTTAGGTTTTTATTTTCATATCTATAAAGAAGTCTGAAGGGATGAGTTTTCTAATTTTATTTAAAAGTGGTGGATCATCTGTTCTAATTCTCAGACATTTATATAAACGCGAAGCGTTTTATATTCCCTTTAAAGACAGAACTTTCATGCATGGAAAATTTTCCCACACTGATTGCAAGAAATCATAGTTCCAATGTCAACTTTGCTGTCGGGAAATCTGTCATTCCGCACTTTTGTAGAAAAACATATCTGGTGTGTTGCACTCACACTCCTACATTTATTCTATCTACTTCTTGTAAATCTAAATAAACTTTCCTTACAGATTTACACATTTCGTTGTAAGATACAGAAGGTAAAGAGAGTCTCCTTTGTGATGGCTTTGAAATTCTATGCTCTTTGCATGACGACGAGAAAAAGATAATTATTTACCTGATGAAGAAAGTATAGATATTTGAAAATACAAATCAATAACCAGGAATATCCCGAAATGGTTAAATTCACAACAAATTAATTAATTAATTAATTCACATAAAAGCCATTCCGAAAGAAGAGAGCTTCAAAAGCTATTCCCATAAAATTCAAGAAATATGTTTTTTTTTTGTCTTACAAACACGTGATATTTTAATAAAACTCGTTAGAGCCATTTTTGAGACAAAGCATAGTAGGAAATTTTTTTATTTTCTCACTGTGCTAGTTTCAGTTTAATACTAGGTTCCAAATAACCGCTCCAAAATAAGACTGAAGTACGTCTACGAGTATTTACACATAACCGTAACAGTACAATATGTAGTTTTGATCCACTATTACCTGACTGACTCGATTCTTTCGCATCAAGTCGTGAAGTTACGAATATTCCTAAGTGGCAAGACGATCCTCCCCTCCTTTCCTTTCCCCATCGCACCCAAACATTCGGTCATCACGTGCTAATCCGTAACAACAATACATATGCCACGTTAAATCTACTTATTATTATAATTACTGCTCACTAAACTCATTCACATCCATCATCAACGTAGTAACCGTCTTCACCAGTTCATGCTAATGACTGTATGTTCCAAAACGGCATCCAGAGGAGTTGCAATTCGCATTTGTATCACAAGAGATCAATTGCGTAATTAAATCTGATTGACCGAAATATTTCTAGTGGACATTGCCCTCTAATGCAACTTGGAAGCTGCGACAGTTCTAAGGTTTTACATCATATACATTTCTGTAAATGTTACTTTATGTTCAGAGCTTTACTTTTGGAACTGGTCATAAATACTCGTTTTAGTGCAAAGTGAGAAGGCTGTTATTTTGGCATAACTAGAACCTACACTTATTTCTTGGAACGGTTGTGTATTCAGTTACTTAATTTTTTCACCTGATTTTGGGACAAAATTTCAAAACCACGCGAAGTTCATGGATGGAAAATCAGCTCCACACATCCCCCATTACCATGTAATTACTTTTTACTTTCTCTATTATATATTTACAATAAGTAGGGGAAATATTGTATTCCACCCAAAAATTCGATACCGAGTTTCACCGGAAATACAGGTTTTAAGGCCCCCTGAACTCAAACATTTGTACAAAAAGATCTCTCTTTCACTTTCTGTATGTGTGTTCACACACCATAACGCAAAATGTCATCCTCCGTAGTGTAGTGGTTACCATGCTAGCCTCTAGTCCCCGAAGTCGCGGGTTCAAACTCGGCGGAGGGTGATGGAGTTTTTCAGGCCTAAAAATCTTTAGCATGGCTTCCTTCGGAAGGGAAGTAAAGCCGTTGGTCCCATGTCGTAGATTTAGGGCACGTAAAAGAACCTCAAGCCTGATAAAGAGCCTCTGAGCAAAATTACCGGTCTTTCACGCCCAATATAGAATCGGACGCTAAGGACCACAGCAGTTAAAGTGTGTTCATAAAACAATAAAACTCAATTTAATTTCATAACGCAAAAACGAAAAGTCCGATAAACATAAAACTTGGTATATAGCTTCAGTATTTTCCAAAGATACAACACAAAGATTTTTAACATAATTCTCCCTCTCCATGGAATACTTACATGGAACATTTTCCAAATTTTCGATTTTCTCAAAACCAGCTATAACGAATTCATTAAAATAGCACATGTATAAGACATTTACGTGACGATTAAAGTTTATGTCTAGAATTTTCTGAGAATAGCCTATGTAATACTCTTCATTCGAAATGACTTTCTTATAACTGGTAAACCGTAAGAGAGAGAGAGAGAGAGAGAGAGAGAGAGAGAAATTCTTACTATACAAACAATTATTCTAATCCATGTGTGTGTGAGTTTGCGTGGTGTTCAGCATTTCTGAGATATTTTCTGTTATTGGTTTGAGTTTTCAAATACTTATACTTTTTTCAAGCGGGAAGTCGCTATTCGTCTTTTCTGATGGTTCTGCAAAGAGCATGGAATTTCAAAGCCGTTGCATAGCGATCCGCTTTAAAAAAATCTGACTATTGCTTCAACCTAATGTATTCTTCTAATACCTATAAATAACGAAATGTGTAAATGTGCAATAGAAGCTTATCTCTGCCTTTTACCTGCTGAATTCAATTCCTATAAGTAAGTTTGAGAACTTTGGTGTTTTTCTATGTTGGAGACAGCTAATTAAGAGATATATACAATAATTAGACTTTTAGAAAATTATTATTCCCAATTTTTTTCTTGTTCCCATTTGGGAACATAGGCAGTTGGAATGAAGATTTTAGAGAAACTTGTTTTTATTACAGAATTTAATTAATTGTGAAAATATCCAAAAATATAATGAATTTGTCTATATAAAGTGTCTAGAACATAGTTTGAAATGAATTGAATTATATTTAGGGCAAAATAAAACCGGAAGAACTGTCCTGAAAATTAAATTTCTGACATTTAACGGGTATAATTTTTGCCTCGAGCACGTGTTAACAACTCTAACATTATACATAACAGTCCATGATAATCGGAGAAACAATGAAGATGCTCTTGCAAAGGCACATCTGCCTTGCTAAGCATTCAGTCAAATAATGGCCATCAGTTTTTCTAATTGAGCTGGGTATATTTGCGTTAGGTCCTGAGTCTCCTCCGTGGCGTAATGGTTACCATGATAGCCTCTAGTTCCGAGGTTCCCGGGTTCAAACTCGGCGGAGGGCAATGGGTTGTTTCGGGCGTAAAAATCCTTAACATGGCTTCCTTCGGAAGAGAAGTAAAAGCCGGTGGTCCCGGCACGTAAAAGAACCTCAAGTCTAATAAAGAGACCTCTGAGCAAAATTACCGGTCTTTCACACCCAATACAGAATGGGACGCTAAACAGCGTCCATAAATAAAACTCAATTTAATTTAATTTCTTAGGCACTGTGGTTGAGTCTTCATGGTCACTTCTCTCCTGACTACAGATGCTCTTTAGCTTTCTTGCCATGAATTCACAATTGGTTTGCCAAGCACCAACAACTGCCATGTTCAAACCATTTGTTACGAGATTCCACCGCCACTTCTTGCTTAGTAGTTGAGGATGGAACTTGACAAGAGCCAGTCAAGAACATCTACAGTTCTACACTATACATTCCTCACAATGTTTGGCTCTGGAAGATCAGTCCTCTTTTTAGATTTTCTAGAAAATAGCTTTGTATTTCCTACTGGCACATGTGTTAGGTGGTTTGAGGCCAGGGTAACTACAGCATTATTATTCCACACACCATCACCCCTCTCCTTCTTCAGGGTGTTTGATGGAGTCAATGGACACTTTCTGACCCTTTGATCTTGTACAGTTCCTGTGTCTTTGAAATTCCTTTTTTTCAATTCCATCAGCAAGTCATATAAACTGAACAAGTTATCAAAGTATATTTCAACTTGTAGAGGATCAGGCACAACAGAAAGTACTTTCTTAACAACTCAGGAAATACATGTTTTTAGGCGCCCTGAATTAAAATAAAGTATTTTTGAAAACATGTCCGCATGTGTGTCTGTCTGTGAACAGCATAACTCAACAAGTCAGATAAATACAAAACTTGGTATATGAATTTGGTATCTTCCAGGGATGCGACACAAAGATTTTCAAGAAAATCCCCCCAACCCCATCTTTTACGGAGAACATTTTTCGAAAATGTTTGTTTTCTAAACAATGGTTCCAACGATTTTGGTTAAAACACCATATTTGAAAGGTATTTACACGATAAATAAAATGTATATCTTGAATTTTCTGGGAATTTTCATTCGGAAGTAATACTGTATAATCTTGTATAACTTGTAAACGTTAAGCGAGACGAAAACGAACCACACAAAAATATAGATCTCTTTAAAACACACAATTTACCAAAAATAAGTTCTTTTGTGGCATAAGCCGTTTCTAAGATATCCGCTATTAAAGGTTTGAATTGTTCAATACTTGTCATTGTTTTAAAGTCCCATCGATTTTCAGTTGTTTCTGGCGATGTCATGGAAACAGTATGGAATTTTAAGGCCAGCATATAGCGTCCAGTTGTTAAACATTTGACTATCACTGTTCTCTTTATATTTATAGCGAAATTGCAATGTGGCCATTTCCGTAATGATTTCTTTGGATTAAATGTAGTAGGTAGAAAAATAAGCTTTAGTAAGAATAATTTGTATACCCACTAATAAAGATAGAGGGTAGAAAAAGCCATGTGAATGTATCACAGCAGATATGTTTTTCTTAGAACTAATCTTAAATATAGCAATACCGACTTGGTTACATGCACAATAATGCAGAAAACAAAACACAACTGTTTGCATTTCGTTAATCAGCTTCCGTTACTAAAAAACCCATGAGGGGAAAAGAAAGTAAATAATGTTTTATAAATGTCTCATCACTTCAACCTGAGAAACTTAAACATGTAACAAGGAGTATTTCGAAAACTGCTAATGCTACAGAAAAGGTTTTTTTGACATAAATTGTATGTATCCAAGATATGTGCACTCTTAATATGGTTTACCAATTTTACAAACGTTATCTAGAATGAACCTACCAGAGAAATATTAGCAAAATGGCGCTGTTGGAAGCAGGGACGGGATGGTCCAGGTCACATTGACATTCCTATAAATAAATTGCCAGCCGGAACTTCGCTGGAAAGCTTTAATGACTAGGCAACTCATGACAAACACTCTTGAGGCAGGTGTACAGGAGTGGCCAAACTTGTGCATAACAAACAACGTGTGAAAATACTTCTTGTGCTTAACTATTGTAGTCAGAAGCATTGTATTCCATCAAAACATTGCACATCCACATTTCGCCGGAAATGCACGTTTTGAAGTCCCTGAACTGAAAAAACAAAAAACTATTAGTGTGACTGTGTACAGCATAACTCAGAAACGAACAGTCGGATAAACACCAAACTTGGTATTTAGGTTCAGTATCTTCCAGAAATGCGATACGAAGGTTTTCAAGAACATCCCCCACCCCAGATTACCCTTTACATGGAACATTTTTCGAAAATTTTAATTTTTTCAAAAATGGCTCTAACGATTTTGAATAAAATACCATAAGTTTAAGACATTTTTATGGCAAATGAATTGTATATCTCGAATTTTCTGGGAATGTCTCCAAAAGTATGCTTCATTGTGAAGGACTTTTGCATAACTGGTAAACCATAAGAGATAGACAAAATTTTACTCCACAAAAAATGTAAATCGCGTTAAAATACACAATTTATGTCATATACATTTTTTTTGTTGTTGAGTGAACCATTTTCGAGATATTGCTTGTTATTCCCTTAAATTTTCCAATACTTACACTTTTTCTCAAATTCGTTATTCATGTTTTTGTCCTGGACATGCAAAGAGAATGGAATACTCCACATAGCAACCAGCTCTTAAAATATTTGACTATCGCTTAAAGCCTACCATATTCCCCTTGCATCTACAAGAAAATTAGCAATAATATTAACATCTCGATTAACATGAAGCATGTGGAGAATAAGCGTTTGTAAAAATAGTTTGTACAAGAGTAGAGAAAGTCATGTGAGTGTAACACAACAGATTTTTTTATTCTCGAAGTCGGATGCAACAATTTTTAAAATTAACATATCATAATTTTTGGGATATTCAGATGAAGGATAAATCGTAGGTAACTCTTGAATTTTCTGTGAATAGTGAATAAATTTTACATAATTTTGTATAACTGGTAAACCTTAAGATGTAAACAAAAGCTTATAGCACTAAAAGTGTATATCTCATTAAAGCATATCATTTTGTATGGGATTTCCATTTCGGACATATTCCTTGCTCTTGGTTTGAATTTTTCAATAGTATGACATTTCAAAGCCAGTGTATGGCGACCCGCTTTTTAAACATTAGCTATCACTTCAGCCTCCTGCATCCGTATCTACAACGAAATAAAACCATTTTTGTAAATGTTTATCTCGACTAACATTGCAGGAATACCTCGTCCAATTTTAAGATGAGCAGTAAAGAAACTAAAAACATAAAGTAAACAGAGATAAGCCTCAAGTGAAGCAGAAATCAAGAGGGAATTATGCATTAGACAAAATAATAGAGTCGTGCACGTGGGAGACAATAGAGAATCAATTTGCATGAAAATGAGTGTTTTCCTTAAGTGCACGTCTTGGGTTTAACCCCAGAGTGACCTGTAGACCCATTATGTTATGGCATGTTTGCACGACCTTTGAATCTCCAAATGCACAAGTTTTGTTATCAAGTGCATGCTCCAATCTCTGCTCTAATAAACTCGAGAGCCCTCGTTAATAAAATTCTATTAGGCGATGACCGATCGTTCATCATACTCGCTCCACACTTGCAAGTGTTCCAGTGTCGTAAACATCATTTGTGCTCTTCTTCCGGATGGAGATAGACGGGGTGCTTATATCACCCATTTCTCTCTGATTTCGCTGAACTTTGTCATCAGGGAGTATTTTGGGTATGGTTACACTTGTCTTTTAAAATAATAAGCTATCCTACAACTTTAAAAAACTTACAATACCCCTGTTTTCAATGCCTAATATCAAAGCAATATTTTTGGCCTATCTAGACCAAAGCTTGTACGCTTATACTATAGCACTTAGCGAAAGTTATTAGGTTACCTTACACTATCGAAAACTACCCTTACCATAGTTTCAACCTCTTATATAGAAATCTGCATGTTTAATCCATCTAGTCAAAATATTGTACAATTGTTTTCGTCTATAGCTTAACGTTTATCAGTTATACAAGAGTATGCACAATTCCTTTCGAATAAAATTACCTCAAAGGCTATTTCCAAAATGTTCAAGATATGCATTTTATTTGTCATGCAAATATTGTTATACACCGGTGTGAGGCCAAAAGGTTTTGCAGCTAAAATATTAAATTTAGTTGCCCCGGCATAAACATTGGGGGACGCAGACTGAAAGGCAAACAAGAGGACCGGGAACTTAGCTGCAAAAACTTAAAGCAGGCGTGCGATATTCATAACAAAATACATATTTAACACATCAGCTGTGGTTTATTAAAATTGATAAGGTGCCGCTACATTGTTCACAACAGATTACAGACAAACATTGGAGGGAGACGCTCCACACTCACACGGAAACCACGCATTCCACACACAACAACCACTCGCCCTGAAGAGACACACAAGACTAGTGACGCTACCAGACTGAGGAGGTGGGGAGGGAAATGCCACCTCGGACGTAAATTCAAACTCCCAATAAAAATGTTTAGTTCAACAATGTCATGCTACACAACAATAATGTCTCCGACGCGACAATGCGCACACATACGCTACATCATCTTTCAATCCCTAATATCAAAGCAATATTTTTTTACCTATCTAGACCAAAGCTTGTACGCTTATACTATAGCACTTAGCGAAAGTTATTAGGTTACCTTACACCTTCGAAAACTACCCTTACCATAGTTTCAACCTCTTATATAGAAATATGCATGTTTAATCCATCTAGTGGTATTTTAATCAAAATCGTTAGAGCTATTGTTTTAGAAAATAAAAAAAAAGTTTTAAATGACCCATGTAAAGGGTAGCTGGAGGAGAGGGAATTTTCTTGAAAATCTGCGTGTGGCATCTTTGGAAGATATTGAACTTAAATGCCAAGTTTGGTACTTATCCGGCTGTTCACACACACACACACACACACACACACACACACACACACACACACACACACGGGCATGCTTCCAAAATGGTTTATCTGGATTCAGGCGCCCCAAAACATGTATTTCCAGTGAAGTCTCGATATCGACTTTTTGGGTGGAATGCAATACTTCCCTTACTTAATATATGTGGTAGAGCAGCCCTACTCATATATTCAACCCCTTATTACAAATTTATACCGTTTAACCAATCTGGACAAAACTTTGGAAGTTGTTTTAGGTACGAGTGAATATTGTAAACAGCTCACGACTTTCAAACATAAAACCTTTGCTTACAGAATATATCCGTTCAATGCGAGTAGGAGCACTAACATTTAGTAACAATCTGACATCAATAAATTTACTGCAGACATTTTCATTTAACGTAAAGTAATTGTCAGAGTGTTTCCCGGAAACCAAACACAAGAGCTGGAGGAAACCCAAATACCACATTTGCACATGAAAATGCTTTCGTTTTTACTTTATTTAGCTCCTACCTGTACTAGGTGGAGGAACTACTGCATTTCGTATAGCATGTCTATGAAATGTTTACATGTATACATGTTTTGAAGTCCACCGAACTCCCAAAAATCTCCTGTGTTACATTCAAATGACTACTTCTATTATTACAAAAGCTTATTATTCCAGAAATGATTTTATTACATATTTCCTTGTAGGTAACAGGGGATTAGAGTAATGCAGTAGGCTTTGAACGAACCGAGCAAGATGGTTCCGCGCATTCGGCGGTCCCACTCTGACCTTGGATTTTTCATTGTTTTCCCTGGTCGCTATGCGAATGCTGGGTGTGGTTTCTCATCTACCACACTTTTATTTCCATTATTTCCGTTTCATTCCACTTCCTTCTCATGTTTCATGGGTTACTTCTAGGTTTCGTGGCGTATGGCGGTGCCGGACAGATGGCGCGGGTGCTTGCTCAAAGGAAGGAGTACCCCCGTGGGCACTAGAAAACTGCTAGGTGGACGGGTCGTTCATCGCTTCCTCTAGGCAGCTCCAGCAGTGGAGCGGGTCTTCGAGCCTGGAATTATTAAGGACTTCGCACGTCTCTGTGGCCTGTAGTCTCCTGATCCTTTCGTTTCGGGGGGGAGGGGTTGTAGCTACAATAGATCTATGTAGATCGCAGTGCGTGAGGAGTCTACCTCTGTTGTGTAACCTTTAGACTTTAAGGATAATCAAATCTGTTAAGAGCGGGTGTTATGTGATGTCTGAAATTTCGTTCACTTTGCATGACCACGAGAGAAAAAAAAGAAAACGAAAAGCGATTTTCCACTTGAAAAAAGCATGTATTTGAAACGTCAAACCAATAGCAAAAGAATATCTCTTAAATGGAAGATGACACAAAAAATGTTGTGCTTGACAAACTGTGTGCTTTGGAATGGAATAGAATGGAATGTGTCTCCGAGGGAACTGGGTACTGATCCATCCCATGAGAGGGCGTCACCGGGAGGGAGGGATGGGGTGAGATGAGACACCGGGCAGCTGGAACCAGAACTGACGGCACAGTAGTGACAGGGTCCCTAAAGATTCCAGATGGAGATGCCGCGGCAGTCGGACAGGAGACCGGGGACCCCGTCCCAAATAGAGGGTCCTTATATTCCAGCAATTGGCCGAAGGCCGAGGTACAGAGAGAAATTTCATAGAGAGTATCCTTTTTCCCTGCCACGCTGCACCGAAACACCATCCCCGACACTTTCAACCTTGAAACAGACCTGAAGAGATGAAGGATGAATGAAATTATTACTGGAACGATATGGATGGACAGAGCATTCGGGGGATGAGAGAGATCACTCCAGCGACCCGAGAAAACCCCCGAAAAAACCCATGGTACAGAGTGGGCGGTCGCCAGGAATCTAACCCGGGACCCCCAAATGCGAGTCGCACGCGTTACCGCAACGCCACCTCTCTCGGTAACTGTGCTTTAACTAGATCTACATTTTTTGTGTAGTAAGTTTTTGCCACTTATACAGAAGACATTCCGAATGAAGAGGACTTCACAGCTATTGCATTTCATTTCTCGTGGAAATATCTTAAACGAATGGTTGGAGCCATTTCTGAGAAAGCTCAAATTGACGAAACATTGCCCATGTAAAGGGTCTTGTGTTGTCTTGCTTGATACAGATTTCCGCCATTGCTCCGGACGCACTTGGGCTTATCGTGCTACTGTATCCTGCCTGCACCCTTTACCAAGGAATACATCTCAAAGCAGATATGGCTTCAAATTCTTTTTATTATTAATTTTTTTGTTTATAGGTATTTCACTTTACAACAGTTCCCTCTCAGAGATTCTTATCTTCCCATTGCCGCTCTTCATCATGTCACCATATATTCCCTCATGCCATGTTCTTTTGCTCCTCCTCGCTTTCCTCTACTTAGCACATTCCAATTTAAGACTCGTTTAGGACACCATTCCTCCGATCTCCTTTGTAGAGCTCTTTCTGATATTCTGTTTCTTGTGCATGTAGGTGTTTCTAACATGTTGCGATCTGGATATTCTCCACCCATTTCTGTCGCTAAGACTCTTTTCTGCATCCTTCCCTTTAATGTCCAACTTTCGCACCCATATTTAAGTATACTTTCCATTATTACTTATAAAATTTGTTGTTTGGTATTTCTGGTCAAATTCCTATTCCATAAAAGATCATTCAGGGATTTCATTGCCTTCCTTGCCCAATTTTGTCTACTAGTAATATCTTTTTCACAAGTGCCACATTTATCTGTTATAGATCCTAGATACTTAAATTGCTCCACATATTTAATTACCACAGCGTTTATTTGTAAATGTTCCGAGACTCCTCCAATTGCAATATATTCTGTTTTAATGGTGCTGGTTTTAATCCGCCCACTTCAAATGCATCTATTAATTTCTTGATCATATATTCTACATCATCTTTGGCCTTTGGTCATTGGCAAAAACTGTGCAGTAAACGGCCACTTATATTTAATCCCATTCCTCTACATGACTTATTCCACTTTGTCTATACCTCTTTTATACGTATCTTAAACAATGTTGGTGACATCCCACGTCCTTGTCTCATTCCTTTTGTTATGGGAAATTCTGGTGATACCCGATTTCCAACCTTAACACTTGCCTTACATTCATGCATTCTTTTTATAAAATGTATAAGGGGTTTGGGTATTCCAAAATTTTCCATTGCTGCCCATAGTCTATTTATAGGCACAGAGTCATGTGCTTTTTCTAGATCAATAAATACCGTATGCACTTGTTTCCCCTTAGCCAACACTTTTTCTGTAATTTGTTTAATCACAAATGTGTATATTATCCAAGCATGATTTGCCTGCCTTTTCTTCCGATACTTTATGTCATATTAGTTCCTCCAATCTAATTTTAATAATTGCTTAAAATCCTACTAATTGGTGCCATAACACTAATCCCTCTATAGTTCGTTGGATCTCTTTTATTCCCTTTATTTTTATATACTGCACTAATATATGATAGCTTGCACTCATCCGAGATATATCTCCTTCAATCACTTGATTAAAAAGTCTAGTTAAAATTCTTATAATGCCTGGACAACCATATTTAATTAGCTCCATTGTTATTCCTTTCGAGCCCGCGGCTTTCCCATTTTTTGTTATTCTCAAAACATTTCGTCCCTTATCTTCTCTTATAGGTTCCATTAAATCACCCTTTCCATTGCTCTTTAAGTTAAAACCCGTAAATTATTTTCTTGATTCTGTTAAAAGCATTTTAAAATACTCTAAATTTAGTACCAATGCAAACTTTTCAAAACTCTTTGTTCTATTATTGTTTCTCATATGTTTAATTGTCCTCCATGCTTGTGCTGACTGTGTACCCCACAGTATGTTCAATTTCTCCACATAACCTATTCCACAGCTTTTCCCCGACTTCTACTTTGACTTGCCTTTTCAGTTTATTATATATTTGATGATCATCTTCTTTTTTTGGAACTTAAATACCTTTTGTATGCGTTTTTATTTTTTGTTATAATATCCAGGATTTTGGCATTCATCCAGTGGTTTTTATATTGTTTATCATTTTCTTTGCCAAGTACTTCCCTAGCTGCTTCATGGATACATTTTTTCAGATGTTCAAAAATACTGGCAGAATTCCAATCTTCTTCAAGTTTCAATTTTTCAGTGAGGCGTTGAGCATATAAATTCTTAATGCTCTCATCTTGCAGCAGATGTGGATTATATCGACAATTTTCTGACTCATTTCCTATTTCAACATTTCGATCTTTCTTCACATTATACCTGCTTATAGGACATGCTATCCTAGTTGACAGTATATAATGGTCGGTTCCACATTCACTGTAACATTTTGGACGATAATATTTCCCTTTTTCCTATTACATAACCAATTATTGGTGCTTATTCCCACGTATACCTATGTACATAATAATAAGGCCATCCACTTTACAGCCCTCTTTTAAACGTTGTCCATTTTCATTCTCGATATCTTCTCCATATGGAGCAACAACATCCTCGCAATTCTATTGTTCAAATCTTCCATAATTATTAGTTACTTCTTTTGAGAGACTCTTTCTACCAATTGAGTAAATGTTTCAAAATACTGTTGGACGTGATTACTTGTGGTGCGTCATTTGTTGGGGCTTATGTGCCAATTATAATATATATTTCACATACATTGTTAGTTCCTTAACTATAAATATTTTATCTAGTTCTTCTACATGTTTTATTAAAGGTTTTCATTCCTTCTTAGTCAAAGTGGATAGTCCTCTTTTAGCTCTCTCCGATTTCTCCACCCCACTCCACACATGGATATATTCTTCAGACATCTCTTGACCCTTCCCCTATCTTTTAGTTTCTGTCAAAACTATTACATCTACCCCCTTTTGTGCAACCTCCTCAAGTATTTCATTAAACTTAGTGTTCACACCTTGTATGTTCCAAGTTGCCAAATTCATTGTCCTTTTTCGTCCGGCTTTATCTCTTTTTGCAGGAAACGTAACAATTATTGACAGCCCTTCGCCAACCCCCGCACTTGGAAGACCTGACCAGAGCCTCATCTGCCGGTTTTCGGGATTCTTATTGGGCCTTCTCGGCTACCGTAGCGGTCACGGGACTAGTCCCCACGGTACATCACCCCAAAGGCTATTCCGTACTTCTCGTTGCCCACCCCTCGTGACGAGGACCTCTGACGTTTCAAATTCTTCCGATTCTAAAAACATTTTCCCAAGACCCATGTAAAGAGCAGTTTTGAGGTGAGGGATTTTCTTGATGATCTTCCTGTCACATTTTTGGAAGGTGCCAAATTTAAATACCATACTTGGTTTCTCGTAATGTAATGCAAAGAGTGTGGAATTTCAAAGCCAGCATATAGCGTACCGCTTTTTAAAGATTTAACTATCACTTCAGTTTCTTGTATCTACAACAAAACAAAAGCATTTCTTTCAATAGTAACACGAAGTAGATAAAAATAAGCTTTTCTAAGTGTTGTCTGAGAAGAGAGGGTAGAGAAAGTAATGGGAATGTATTACGTCAATACCTCATGATGTTGTGACGCCAGTAACGCCGTAAAAACCGGCCGGTGGCGCTACTGCCCCGTCATTATGAACAAATGAGGCAGTACTTGACACCTACAGACAGTTATGGCTAGTAACCATGCATTATCAGACGCCACCAATCCTGCACGACATTTCCAAACTCCATATCATCAGTTAGAGTGCATGACTTGTTTAATTTGGCATTTTCTCTCAACACGCTTTCACTGGTGGAGCATGACAGAATCGCAACCTGCGTTTTTGTACAAATGAACTCCTTAAGGTACGAGACAAATGTAAACGCCGAAGAAAAAAATCTGATGTGTTACACTCACATGACTTTCTCTACTCTTGTACAAACTATTTTTACAAACGCTTATTCTCCTTCTACTTCATGTTAATCGAGATAAACATTTGCAGAAACTATCTTATTGCTAATTTTCTTGTAGATGTAAGGGGGATATATATTTACAAGGGCAATATAGAAATACAGTAGCCTTTAAGCATAGACATATCTCTTAATAGCTGGTTGCTAGGTGCAGCACCATTCTCTTTGCCACAGATTAATATTCTTTGCATATCCAAGACAAAAAAATGAATAATGAATTCCCATTTGAGAAAATAAGTATTGAAAAATTTAAGGGAATAACAAGCAATATCTCGAAAATGGTTCACTCAACAAAAAAAAAAGGTATCTGAAATAAATTGTGTATTTTAACGCGATCTACATCTTGTGTAGTAAAATTTTGTCTATCTCTTATGGTTTACCAGTTATGCAAAAGTCGTTCACAATGAAGAATACTTTTGGAGACATTCCCAGAAAATTCAAGACATACATTTTATTTGTCATGAAAATATCTTAAACATGTGATATTTTAATCAAAATCATTAGTCATTTTTGAGAAAATTAAAATTTTCGAAAAATGTTCCATGTAAAGGGTAGTCTGGGGTGGGGGGATTTTCTTGAAAACCTCCGTGTCGCATCTCTGGAAGATACTGAACCTAAATACCAAGTTTGGTGTTTATCCGACTGTTCATTCTGAGTTATGCTGTTCACAGACACACAGACAGACACACACACACACACACACACACACACACACACACACAAACACATACACACAGACACACACGGACATTTTTCCAAAAATGCTTTTTTTGGATTCAGGGAGTCTCAAAACATGTATTTCCGGTGAAATCTCGGTATCGAATTTTGGGTGGAATACAATACTTCCCCTACTTACTATACGTAGTAGAGAAAGTAAAAAAGGTAAGATGCAAATTTTACTTTCTCTACCACTTACCTACGTAGATGAAGAATGATTGTAATCTACCCAAAAATTCGATTCTTTCCGAAATCTAATGAAACTAAAAACATTTTTACTTGTTCTACTACGTACAGCAAGTAGAAGAAGTATTGTCTCCCACTCAAAACTTTTATGTCTAGATTTCATCACAAATGCATGTTTTGAGGTCCGTGTGTGTCTCTGTGAACAGCGTAACTAAAAAACGTGAAGTCCAATAAATATCAAACTTACTATTCAAGTTCAGTGTTTTCCAAGGATGCGACATGAAGATTTTCAAAAATATCCCCCACCCCAAACTATACTAACATGGATCATTTTTCGAAATGTTTATTTTTCTCAAAAATTTGAACCGAGCGGCATGGCTCAGGTGGTAACAAGGTCGGGGGTTCGATTCCCGTGGCCCGATCTTCCTGAACCATGAGTTTTTATCGGGGGTTTCTTCGAGTCGCCAGGCGAATGCTGGGAAGGATCATATACATCTCCCGAATTTCATGTCCCTCCATTTCCCTTCATCCTTATTTCACTTCACTTTCATCTCCTTAGTTTGTTTTCAGGGTTGCAAGTGTCGGGGGGGGGGGTCGGCGTGTGCATGGCAGGGGAAAAGGATGCTCTGAGGAAACTTTTGTACTCCGGACTGAGAGCGGTCTCGGGATCCCGGGCCCCCCAGGGGATATGTAAGCCCACTGGCTGAACCAGTCACCACCATGGGAGTTCAAATCTGTAAATAATAGGTACCCTGCCTGTCGTGCCTCCTGGTCCGGCCACCCTCTCTGTCCTCTCACTTCAGGGCCTAGCTACAAAAGGTGTGCGTAGGTCGAGGTACTAAAGTACCCCTCCGCTTCTAGTCCTATCCTAACGAATTTGATAAAAATATGCTTTCATGACAAATAAAATGTATATGTTGAACTTTCTGGGGAATAGCTTATGAAGTCCTCTTCATTATGCATACTTTTGCATAACTGGTAAACCGTAAGGGAGACAAAATCTTACTGCACAAAAAATGTAGTAGATCCCATTAAAGCACACAATTTATATACTAAATAAATCTTTTATGGAGTTATAACCATTTCCGAAATATTCGTTGCTATTGGTTTGAATTTTCAGATATACTTTTCTCAAGAAGAAAATCTGTATACGTTTCCTTTTTTCGTGGTGATGCAAAGAGAACGGTATTTCAAAGCCAACACATAGCGACCCGCTATTAAAAGATGTGACTATCGCTTAAACCTACTGTATTTCCCTAATCCCCTGTACCTACAAGAAAGTATGTAATAAAACCATTTCTACAAATGATAAGCTTTTGTAATAATACTTTGTTGAAGAATGGGTAGGGAAAGTCATGTGAATGTAACACATCATAACGTTTTAAAAGTGTTTGTGTGTGTATGTGTCAAGGGGGTGCATACACTTAATTACTGTGATGCCGGGCAGATGGCCTTAGTTGTGTAGTTGCTCGTTTTAGTGACATGTTGCGAAATAAACAAAAAAAATCTCATGCGTTGTGCTCACATGTCTTTCTTTACTCTTGTACAAATTTGTTTTACAAACGATTGTTTTCCATTTACTTCATGTTAATCCAGATAAGAATTTGCAGAAAGTATCTTATTGCTAATTTTCATGTAGGTGCAAGGGGAATATGGTAGGCTTTAAGTGATAGTCAGATGTTTTAAGAGCTGGTTGCTATGTGGAGCATTCCATTCTCTTTGTACGTCCAGGATATAAAAAAACGAATAACGAATTCCCATTTGAGAAAAAGTGTAAGTATGGGAAATTCAAACAAATAAATGGAAATTGTTCACTCCACACAAACAAATGTATGTGACATAAATTGTGTTTTAACGAGATCTACATTTTTTGGTAGTAAAACTTTGTCTATCTCTTATGGTTTACCAGTTATGCGAAAGTCATTCAGAATGAAGAGGAGTTTTGGGGACATTCCCAGGAAATGCACGATATACATTTCGTTTGCCATAAATATGTCTTAAATAGATATATGATATTTTAATCAAAATCGTTAGCCATGTTTGAGAAAATCAAAATTTTCAACAAATGTTCCATGTAAAGGGTAGTCCGGGGTGGGGGGATTTTCTTGAAAGTCTTCGTGTCGCACCTTCGCAAGATACTGGATCTAAATACCAAGTTTGGCATTTATCCGACTTTTCATTTTTGAGTTATGTTGTTCACAGACGCCAGACACACATTCATCACACACAGCCACACGGACCTTTTTCTAAAAATGACTTTTTTTATTCAGGGGGCCTCAAACATGCATTTCCGGTGAAACCTGTATATCGAATGTTTTAGTGAAATGCAATACTTGCCCTACTTACTATAGGTAGTAGAGAAAGTAAAAATATGCTGTGTAACATTAAGAAGTTCGTTGGGATACAGAAGACCGGCGAGTCAAATCTTTAAAAAAGGTGTGTGCTATATGCTGGCTTTGAAATTCCATACTCTTTGCAACACTTCATGAGAAAACAGAAATTGTTAGGCATTTGAAGTTTCAAAACTATAGCAACGAATATCTCGAAAATAGTGATGCCATAAACAATTCATGACGTAGTAAGTTTCTATTTATTTCTTATGGTTTACCAGTTATACAAAATTCATTCAGAATCACAGGCTATTCGTGGAAAATTCCAGATATACATTTTATTAGTCACGAATCTTTATAACACCGCATTTTCATCAAAATCACTATAGCCAATTTTGAGAAAATAAAAACTGACTAAACATTTAGAGATACCGTGTAGCATCCTTGGAAGGTACTGCATTTGGACTGGATTGTGAAGCGGAGGGGATTCGGCACCGATCCAGGAATGAGGATATTGCACCGACGCCCTACGAGGTTGCGCCCCCGTGAGGGAGAGATGAGGTGAAGGAAGACGCCGGAACCAGGAGTGACGGCGCAGCAATGATAGTGTCTCTAGAGTTTTCAGATTAAGACGCCCCGGCAATCGAAGAGGCAGACCTGGGACTCCGCCCCATATAGGGTCCATCGTTCCCCCCAGGAGCGGTCCTTATACCCCGACAACCAGCTGAAGGCCGAGGGGCGGAGAAAGTTCACAGAGACCATCATTTTCCCTGCCACGCTGCATCGAAACACCATCGCCGACACTTCCAAACCTGAACAGATCAAACGGGGTGAAGGATGAATGAAATGATTAATGGAACGAAATGGAGGGACAGGTAATTCGGGGGGTGAAAGAAAACACTCCAGCAATCGCCTGACGACCCGGGAAAACCCCGAAAAAAACACATGGGCCAGAGTGAACTGTCGCCGGGGATCGAATCCGGGGAAACATTGAGTTTTTATGTATGGACGCTCTTTAACTGCTATGGTTCTTAGCATCCCATCGAACCCCTGACCTCCCGAATGCGGGACACAAACGTTACCGTCTGAGTCTTCCCGCTTGGCGTACTAAACTTAAATACCTAGGTTAGCAGTCATCATCAATGCGGAACTTTTTCTAAAAATACTCTTTGGTTTTATTCAAATGAAGTAATTTCGGGTGAAATGACGATATCGAACTTTTGCCTAACTATTACAGGCGAGTAGTGGAGAAAATAAAAGGTATCTGAAAATACAAACCAATAACAGCTTATATCTTGGAAATGGTTACTCACAAAATAAACAAATATATATCTGCTTTAACGAGCTGTAGAGCTTTTGCACTGTTTTTGTGTATCTCTTACTAGTTATAAAGAATTATCCAAGTTTCATTCAGAATGAAGAGGATTTCAAAGGATAAACGCAAACAATTCAAGATATACATTTTATTAAACATGTAAATATCTTAAACATATGGTATCGAAAGCCTTAGAGCCATTTTAGAAAAGATATTTTGGGGCGTTTGGGGTGTGGAGAATTTGCTTGAAAATCTTGTATTTTTGCAAGAAGCTGGATTAAATTCAAGTTTGGTATTTATTAGGCACACACACAGGGGCTTTTTTAAATCCTTTGTTAAGGTATTAAGGTATTTGTTCTTAATTTTGCGCGTATGAGAAATTAAGCGTATCCAAAAAAATTAATAATAATAATAATAATAATAATAATAATAATAATAATAATAATGACATTAAAATGGCCGTTTTGAAACTGATAACTGTTAGTGTAGCTCAAGGCTATATTTATATACATTTGTTCCCAAACAGTTGAACCTTGTGTCATATTTTGGCATACAATAACGCCCAATTAAAACTTTATTCCCTGCAGAAGTTGGTCCCCTCGCATATGTATTTGTAACTAGCCAAATTCGCGGCCCTCCCAAGAATGCCAAATATGGAGTGTAAGGTCTCATCTCCTTACTGGGTTATAACCCTGGTGTAATACGTCACGGATTGTTACAACAGCCACCATCGGAATGTGTTTGTTGCGTAAACACCGACTCCCGTCAGCCTGGCTGTATTTATATCATTGACACCTAGGCGAGGAACGTGGCCCTAAGCTGGTACACCCCTTATTGGAAACTACTGTGAATCACACAAAACAAGCTACACAAGTTACTACTACTTACGTATTCATTAGAATTTCGAATCGCTCTCCAATGTAAAATAATAATGAAACATTTACTTCATACAATACTCACCACTCTTCTCAACTTACTGTTATAAGCTTATTTTTCTACCTATTTCATGCAAATTGAGATAAACGCGTATAGAAACACTTTCATTACACATTTCGTTGTAGGTACAAGAGGGATATAGGAGGCTGAAGTGACGGGTTGCTATACGTTTAAAAACGGGTTGCTATATGCTGGCTTTGAAATTCCACACTCTTTCCATGCCATCATGAGAAACAAATGAATGGTGACTTAGTAGTTACAACTATTCGAAAATTCAAACCCATAGAAATGATTAATGCGACATCTACACACACACACTCACACATTCCACGCGCGCACGCACACAATTTGTATTGGTGATACATAAATAAAGGTAAAGAAGAGATATATGTAGTAAAGTATTTAAAAATGTATAACTATTTTATATTATTTTAAACACACGCAAAGTCACATATTAAATATGCTCAATATTTCGGCTTTACCCCTTCAAAAGGAGATAAAAAGAATAACCCCTGACCAAAGGATAAGCGCGAAAAATTACACACACACACACACACACACACACACACAAACACACACACACACACACGTATACACATCGGTGTTTCAAAAACAGAGGGCATACTTTCAGGTATGTATTCCCCATATATAAATAAAACAATCTGATGTGTTACATTCACATGACTTTCTTTACTCTTGTACAATCTATTTTTACAAACGCCTATTCTCCATATGCTTCATGTTAATCGAGATATCGAGATGTCAATCTTATTGGTAATTTTCTTGTAGATGCAAGGGAAATATGGTAGCTTTTAAGCGATAGTCAAATATTTTATCGCTGGTTGCTATGTGACGCATTCCATTCTCTTTGCATGTCCAGGACATAAAAAAATCTGATGTGTTACACTCACATGACTTTCTCTACTCTTGTACAATCTATTTTTACAAACGCCTATTCTCCATATGCTTCATATTAATCGAGATATCGAGATGTCAATCTTATTTGTAATTTTCTTGTAGATGCGAGGGGAATATGGTAGCTTTTAAGCGATAGTCAAATATTTTAACGCTGGTTGCTATGTGGCGCATTCCATTCTCTTTGCATGTCCAGGACATAAAAAAATCTGATGTGTTACACTCACATGACTTTCTCTACTCTTGTACAATCTATTTTTACAAACGCCTATTCTCCATATGCTTCATATTAATCGAGATATCGAGATGTCAATCTTATTTGTAATTTTCTTGTAGATGCGAGGGGAATATGGTAGCTTTTAAGCGATAGTCAAATATTTTATCGCTGGTTGCTATGTGGCGCATTCCATTCTCTTTGCATGTCCAGGACATAAAAAAATGAATAACGAATTTGAGAAAAAGTATAAGTATTGGAAAATATAAGGAAATAACAAGCAATATCTCGAAAACGGTTCACTCAACAAAAAAAAATGTATATGATATAAGTTGTGTATTTTAACGCGATCTACATTTTGTGTGTAGTAAAATTTTGTCTATCTCTTATGGTTTACCAGTTATGCAAAAGTCGTTCATAATGAAGAATACTTTTGGAGACATTCCCAGAAATTTCGAGATATACATTTCATTTCTCATGACATTATCTTAAACATATGATATTTTCATCAAAATCGTTAGAGCCATTTTTGAGAAAATTGAAATTTTCGAAAAATGTTCCATGTAAAGGGTAGTCTGGGGTGGGGGGATTTTCTTGAAAATCTTCGTGTCGCATCTCTGGAAGATACTGAACGTAAGTACCAAGTTTGGTGTTTATCCGACTGTTAGTTTTTGAGTTATGCTGTTCACAGACACACACACAGACACACACACACACAGACACACACACACACACAGACACACACACGGACATGTTTCCAAAAATGCTTTTTTTGGATTCAGGAAATCTCAAAACATGTATTTCCGGTGAAATCTCGGTATCGAATTTTTGGGTGGAATGCAATACTTCCCCTACTTACTATACGTAGTAGAGAAAGTAAAAATGAATAACGAATTTGAGAAAAAGTATTAAGTATTGGAAAATTTAAGGGAATAACAAGCAATATCTCGAAAACGGTTCACTCAACAAAAGAAATGTATATGACATAAGTTGTGTTTTTTAACGCGATCTACATTTTTTGTGTAGTAAAATTTTGTCTATCTCTTATGGTTTACCAGTTATGCAAAAGTCGTTCACAATGAAGAATACTTTTGGAGACATTTCCAGAAAATTCGAGATATACATTTCATTTCTCATGACATTATCTTAAACATATGATATTTTCATCAAAATCGTTAGAGCCATTTTTGAGAAAATTAAAATTTTCGAAAAATCTTCCATGTAAAGGGTAGTCTGGGGTGGGGGGATTTTCTTGAAAACCTTCGTGTCGCATCTCTGGAAGATACTGAACCTAAATACCAAGTTTGGTGTTTATGCGACTGTTCGTTTTTGAGTTATGCTGTTCACAGACACACACACACAGACACACACACACACACAGACACACACACACACAGACACACACACACACAGACACACACACACACACGGACACACACACACGGACATGTTTCCAAAAATGCTTTTTTTGGATTCAGGAGGTCTCAAAACATGTATTTCCGGTGAAATCTCGGTATCGAATTTTTGGGTGGAATACAATACTTCCCCTACTTACTATACGTAGTAGAGAAAGTAAAAAGTGAAAACAAGCGTTTCCGGACACAACATATGTCCGGAAATGCTTGATTTCTGAGTTATGGCCTTCAAAACAGCAATATTCATCGGAACGTATTTCTTACCGCAGGTAGTTTTCTTTACAAAAGATGTTCAAACTGTCCATCTCCTGCTTGAATACAGGCCTCACATCGACGTCCCATGGCCCCGCGAACACGACCCCAAATTCCAGGAGTATTGCGTACTTCCTCACAACCTACCACAATTCGATTCTGAAGGGATTCCATGTCATACACCAGAGACGAATACACCAACGCTTTTAAATGGCCCTACAAGTAGAAATTGACAGAGTTCAAATCAGGTCAGCGTGGTGGCCAAGCAATTGGACCGCCTCTAACTATCCATCGATCAGGAAACCTTCTATCCAAGTACCGGCTAGGGGTACGACTGAAGTGTGCAGGAGCGCCATCATGCAGAAGTGAGCTTGTTGACGAATGTTCAGTGGAGTGTCTTCATACACATGAGGTATGGTGTTAGTGTACGCCTGCCCCGTAAGTCTGTTTACAAGTACATGGAATCCAACTAACCGATCACCACTGATACCAGCCCATATGTTGAGAGTAAACCGCACTTGGTGATGAGATGGAACAATTGCATGTGGGTTTACATATGCACATACATGGTGGTTGCGGAAATTTGTAATGCCATCTCCTGTGAACTCTGCTTCATAGATAATACTAAGGCAGGAAAGTTCGACTTTGTAGCACACTGCTGAACATCAATCGAGCAGGGTGACGGCCTGTACACGTTGCAGATGATAAGGATACAAGTGTTGCTCTCGCAACAGTCTCCAGACAGTCGTATGAGGAACATTCACTTGCAACGCCAACCTTCGTGTACTGATAGAATGAGTCGTGTGCACAGAATCCAGAATCTCCTCCTCTACATCTGGAGTTGTGGATCTCCTCAAATCAGGAGATGAGCACAAAGACCGCGATGGAGACGTTCAAATGCCTTCCGATCTGGACATTTTCTCTATGGGTAACGAGAGAGCGCAGCATTGCCGTCAAGTGCATTTCTGCCAGCTCTTGATTTGAGTACATGTCGCTAGGTCAAACACCAAAACAACACTCAATATACTCTTCGCCTTTGAATGAACTGTCAGAGTGTCTTGTTAATATCTTCTGTCATGGCAACTACCTGCGGGAAGAAAAACGTTGCTGTGAATATCACTGTTTGGAGGCGTAACTCAGAAACAAAGCATTTCCGGACATATGCTGTAATGGACTTTTTATTGTCTACATATGGGGAACACATACCTGAATTTATGCCTTCTATTTTTGAAGCGCCTTTTATATACATAAAAGGGTGGACCATTTAAGTTGAGACTGTACAATATCTCCAAAACTAAGCGTTGTAGAGAGAAATGTCTTTAATAAAAACTACTTGATATTCTAGGTGAAAGTAAATGCCGTTAGTCGTATTTTGTTTGGAGGACGTAATGATCGTCATTTCAGGATCAATATAATTTTTACTTTCTCTACTACGTATAGTAAGTAGGGAAAGTATTGCATTCCACCCAAAAATTCGATACCGAGATTTCACAGGAAATATATGTTTTGAGACCTCCTGAATCCAAAAAAGCATTTTTGGAAACATGTCCGTGTGTGTGTCTATGTGTCTATCTGTGAACAGCATAACTCAGAAACGAACAGTCGGATAATCACCAAACTTGGTATTTAGGTTCAGTATCTTCCAGAGATGCGACAAGGAGGTTTTCAAGAAAATCCCCCCACCCCAGATTACCGTTTACATGAAACATTTTTCGAAAATTTTAATTTTCTCAAAAATGGCTCTAACGATTTTGATTAAAATATCACATGTTTAAGATATTTTCATGACAAATAAAATGTATATCTTGAATTTTCTGGGAATGTCTCCAAAAGTATTCTTCATTGTGAACGACTTTTACATAACTGGTAAACCATAAGACATTCAAGACATTTCTTTCTACAACGCTTAGTTTTGGAGATATTGTACAGCCTCAACTTAAGTGGTCCACTCTGTATATACGCATATAAATGAGATCATTTTTTATAAAATACGTTTTTGTATTTCCCTAATGCTTTACAAATTATACTACAAAATTATACAGAATTCCTTTCGAATGAAGACAACTTCACAGGTTATTTCTAGAAATTTCAAGAAATACATGCTATTATTCATGGGAATACCCTAAACATGTGGTATTTTAATCAAAAGTGTTATGTCTATTTTTGATAAAATAAAAAGTAAGAAATATTTTCCTTATAAAGGTAGTTTGGGGTGAGCGCATATCCTTGAAAATCTTCGTATCGCATCCCTGGAAGATGCTGGTATTCGTTCGAAATTTCGGTTTTGCGTTATGTTGTTCACACACGTGCACGCGCGTCCTAAAAATGTGGTTTTGGGATTCAAGCAAGTTCAAGCCTTGTATTTCCAGTGAATTATCAATACAGAATCTTAGATGTAATGTAATACTTCCTCTGACTTAGTCAAGCAGCACAGAAAATAAAGATTACTGTAGATAGTTCAGATGCAAAGTAATTGCCGTATAGGTACGTATGTGTGTGACAGCATCAAAGTGCTTGACACTGCTGACGCGTGTCTCATTAGTCCCCATGCACGTGATCTTGAAGATTGGGATCCTAATGACCGCTCCTGTACACTCCGCAATATAAGTAAACCCACCAAATGTGGTATGTGTGACGATCTGAGTGCAATAGGACAGGACAGGTTTACAGCTAAATTTGACATAACTGTTCCACCTTCGCGAGTTAATTAGGTAGCATGAAAATTTTACTGTCATGACGTCAACTCCTTTGACCGGTTCTACACAGTCCTGACCTCATACCTTCCTTCACTTTTACAAAATCTTCCATCAGTGTGTCAATTTGGAGGTTGTTTTGATTAAGGGAACTGTTTTCACTTTGTAGGGTAAGAAATCTGTACTTCAAACTATTCTTACAGAATACTTGGTTTTTTCTTCTCCTATGAGCATTATAATGGAGATTTTGTTTGCTGAAACTGTATTACACATTTTTTGTAGGCGCAACAGGGATACAGAAGACTGAAGTGAATTCACATCCTTAAAAAAAGTACTTCAAAAAGTAGTTTAAAACAGCCGCACCAATAAAAATGAATATCTTGGAAACCTTAGATCGTTAATACCGCAAAACATCTGACAAACCCCGTGTTTTAAACAGATCTGCATTTTTATGGAGAAAAGTTACGTCTTTCTCTTATGATTTTCCACTAATACAAAATTATACAAACTTACACAGATTGAAGAGGACTTCACAGGCTATTCACAGAAAATTCATGAGATAAATTGTATTAGCAATGCAAATATCTTAACTATTCTGATTAAAGTCGTTAAGAGACGATTTAAATAAATAAAAAAAAATCTGATGTGTTACACTCACATGACTTTCTCTACTCTTGTACAATCTATTTTTACAAACGCCTATTCTCCATATGCTTCATGTTAATCGAGATATCGAGATGTCAATCTTATTGGTAATTTTCATGTAGATGAAAGGGGAATATGGTAGCTTTTAAGCGATAGTCAAATATTTTAACGCTGGTTGCTATGCGGCGCATTCCATTCTCTTTGCAAGTCCAAGACATAAAAAAATGAATAACGAATTTGAGAAAAAGTATAAGTATTGGAAAATTTAAGGGAATAACAAGCAATATCTCGAAAACGGTTCACTCAACAAAAGAAATGTATATGACATAAGTTGTGTATTTTAAGGCGATCTACATTTTTTGTGTAGTAAAATTTTGTCTACCTCTTATGGTTTACCAGTTATGCAAAAGTCGTTCACAATGAAGAATACTTTTGGAGACATTCCCAGAAAATTCGAGATATACATTTCATTTCTCATGACATTATCTTAAACATATGATATTTTAATCAAAATCGTTAGAGCCATTTTTGAGAAAATTAAAATTTTCGAAAAATGTTCCATGTAAAGGGTAGTCTGGGGTGGGGGGATTTTCTTGAAAACCTTCGTGTCGCATCTCTGGAAGACACTGAACCTAAATATCAAGTTTGGTGTTTATCCGACTGTTCGTTTTTGAGTTATGCTGTTCACACACACACAGACACACACACAGACACACACACAGACACACACACACACAGACACACAGACACACACACGGACATGTTTCCAAAAATGCTTTTTTTGGATTCAGGAGGTCTCAAAACATGTATTTCCGGTGAAATCTCGGTATCGAATTTTTGGGTGGAATGCAATACTTCCCCTACTTACTATACGTAGTAGAGAAAGTAATAACGAAAAATGTTCCATATTAAGGGTACTTTAGGGTGTGAAAATTATGTTCAAAATCTTATGTCGCAAACTTGGAAGATACTGAACTTAAATATCAAATTTGATGTTTGTCCGAAATGTTGTTTCACTCTTGCTATTCAAACATACACACACGAACCTTTCCTTATTTTTTTAAATTCAGGGACGCCAATAACTGTATTTGGATTGGATTGGATTGGCCACAGAGGGGACTCGGCACTAATCCACATAGGGAATATTGTACATACGTCCCACAAGGGGCGTCCCCGGGCGGAAGGATGAGGCGAGAGGTGACACCGGATGGCCGGAACCAGGAGCGACGGCACAGCAAAGACAGATTCCCTAAGTTTCCAGATATAGGCTCCCCCAGCACACCGGGGACTCCACCCCGCACAGAGAGGGCCAACGCCCCGTCACATAGGAAGCACACACGAAGATTCTATGTGCTTGCATTATAACAGCAGGCCATCTGTCTCAATTCTCTACAATAGTTCGTTGTCTCGTAAGAATCATGCATGAAGATTCTGTTTGCTAGCATTATAACAGCAGGGAATTTGTCCCACTTCTGTACTAGAGTTAGTTGTCATATAGGAATCATACATGAAGATTCTGTGTGCTGGAATTATAACAACAGGGAATCTGTCTTACTTCTCTTATAGAATTTGTTGTCATATGGGAATCGTATACCCCCGACAGCCCGCCGAAAGCAGAGGGACGGAGAGAGTCATAAAGAGTATCCTTTCCCCCTGCCACACTACACCGAAACACCATCGCCGACACTTCCAACGCTGAAAGAGACTAACGGATGAAAGATGAAGTGAAATGAGAATGGAGGGACAGGAAATTCGGGGGACGTGAAGATCCTTTCCAGCATTCGCCTGGCGACTCGGGAAACCTCCCAAAAAACCCATAGGTTAGAAAGGTCGGCCACGGGAATCGAATCCACGTCCCCCCAGACGAAACCGCCTGAGCCATCCCGCTCGGTTACCTGCATTTGGGATGAAATCTCTATATTGAATTTTGGGGTAGAAGAAAAGACTTCCTTTACGTAGAGAAAACAAAAATTCCAAATATCAAACAAATGTTTTTTTAATGTCCCCATGAGAAATAATGATAAACCAAATTGTTAATCTGACTTGGAATGAGCTTATATTTTGAGTTCTAATGTATGCGAGTTATCCGTGAGCACTTTACTTTTCAAGTTTCTCCATTATAACACTTTATTTCGTGAAATATCAGTCATATCTCATATGGCGACTTTCAGGGGGGAGAATGAAATACAGAGAGGCCGGTCGTTGATACATGTTGGTAACACGAGAGCTTACGCAAAAATAATAGCACTGCATTTCATACCTGTGGATTGGAAATGAATAAAGGAAACCACGTGACTGTTACACATTAGGAGTGCAGAAGAGGAGTTGTACTAAGGCAACAAAGCGTTCCCAGATCCATATGTTCGTGTGTTATTTCATCTACATGGTTCAGTGAGTGTCAGACAGATGACCTTAGTTGTGTACTTGTCTTCCTGTATCATCCGTAACTTTTTCATAGATGGCTTTAGCTGCATAATCTCCTACTTATACCTCTACCTAATTTTGTGTTAATCCTTTACATTCCATGCGTGGAACTTTCGGTCAATACTGACTGGTAGAAACCACCAAAAATCTATAGTCACATTGACCGGTACACGGAATTTGAACTTGCGACCTTCCCAATGCGAATCACTTCGGGTACCGCTTTAGTACATACATCCTATACACTCCGCACTAATGAACACCTATCAGAAACTTTTTGTGTGCGCGCGGTGCGTGTGCATGTGCGTATGCGAAATCTTGCAAACCACTAAAAGGACCTTGATAGTTCTTTCACTATGACATGCACTGTTCTTCCCGACGGACATAGGTTACAAACGATCAGTTTTTTAATGACTTACAGACCAAAGGGGTAAATGGAGAGGCTTAAGAACTTTTAAAATTAAGTGTTATTGGAGGGTGGAGTTGCAATCATGTTCATATAACCTAATTCCCCTCCGATTTTCTGAACTTTATTTGTTATCAAGGCGTATTTTTATTTGATTTTAACGAAACTCGCTACACTTGGGTTTCAGAATCTGGCAAAAATGACAAGCTATCCTGCAACTTTAAAAAACTTTCGCTGCCCTTATTTTTAACCCCTAAAATACAAATCAACACTCTTTTCCTTTTTAGACCAAACTTTGTACATTTATACTAAAAAAACACAACAAAAAGTATGTCCTGCCTTACAATTCTCAAAATCATATTTTCAGCCCCTTATGTACTAATTACTGTTTAACCTATTTGGTCGAAATCATGTATAATTTTACTATAGAACCCGGCAAAAATCACAGCTAACCTTACAACTCTCAAAAATGAACATGAACCTTATTTTAAATCATTTAGTAGCTTGAGAATTTTAAAAACCACCTCTATCTTTACTTTCAACCCCTTATACACACAAGTTTATGCAGTTCAATATAGGCTTTGGCAAGAAACCATAGAATACCTTACAAATGAAAAGAGCTAACGCTACTCATATTTTCAACTGAGAGGGTGGCTTCTGAGGCTCACGTTCCAGAGGTCCCAAGTTTGATCGGAACGACGATCCTGGCCTTGCACTTTTGTCACGGTTTTCACAGGTTCGTAGGCGAATGCTGAGCGCCGAAAAGCAATGTGCAGAAAATTGTAGAGTAGAAAAGCAGTACATACTGCCTCAAGTAATGAGTACTGGAACCATTACATGAGTGTAGTGAGCTACAGTGACAGAACTATACAAGAGTGCATTTTGTTTATATTTGACATGACGAATTTAATGTTGACGCATATGGTGCATAAAAAAATCTTCTGGTTCCCAATTTGTTTTGGTACTGCCTTTCTGCCCACAACTTTCTGCACATTATTTTTCCACATCCTTAATATC
Source organism: Deroplatys truncata (assembly GCA_030765065.1). Lineage (NCBI taxonomy): Eukaryota > Metazoa > Arthropoda > Insecta > Mantodea > Mantidae > Deroplatys > Deroplatys truncata. The sequence continues at coordinate 18,822,224 of CM060985.1, read as the reverse complement.
ATCACAAATTTCCGTGTTCCTCAGTTCGTTTCAGAGTAGCAGGGTTAGGCGCGGTGGATGTGCTTTGAGGAGAGAACTGCTTCCTTCTCTGGCATGGGAATTTCTGTCTGTTACGATAAGGGTGACCGAGGATGTCCAATCTAGAAAGGTTAGGGACCCCGCCGTCATTAGATCTGGCCGCCCATCCTCCCGGAGATTCAGTAGACACAATAGAGTTTACCTTGGCCGCAGTACTGAAAACCTCTCCGCTTCTAATAACTCTCCCTACTTCATACTCATGTTTTAGTGCAATGCCATGTTAATAATTCACAATGAACAATAATTTGTGAGAGGACTCTAGCGCGATAAACGTCGCCTGCTCGGAAAGATTAACGACAGAGTGAGTCAGTAGCCTTATTCAGCAGTGATTCAGTGACATAACAGGTAGCATTCTTGTTCAACTGCTCGCCAATTAGACACGAATTTGTATTCTAATCCACTTGGCAGTGCGGCCAGAGCTCTACTTCATTATTTCTTCATGCCACACGGCTGGAATTTAGACAACAACGGTCGTTTTCAACATTGCTCATAACGACAGAAAATTGTGCTTTCATGACTTCTCTTCTTCGTTTACTCTTTTTCACCATCTTTAATAATTACTACCACTTACCTTGACAGAGGAAATTCTGTATCGAATTTCACTAGGAGTACTGCGCGTTTTGAGGTCCCCTAAATAAAAAAAAACTTTCTTCCGCGCATGCGTGACACTATACTTAAGAAACTTACGCAGTACAAACACATAACTTTATCTACCCACTGTTCTACAAACTATTCTTACTAGAGCTTATTTTTATCTACTTCATGTTAACTGTTATAAAGCTGTAGAAATGGTTTAATTACAGGTTTCGTTGTAGAGCCTGAAGTGACAGTCAAATCTTTAAAAACTGGGTCGCTATAACTTTGAAATTCCATCGCCAGAAACAACTGAATGTTGACTTAGAGCTTCAAAAAGCTCACGATGAAGTACTCGATAATTCAAATATCTCGAAAATACTTCACTGCTAAAAGCTTATTTTACATAGATTGTATGTGTTACGTGATCTATATTTGCTGTAGTAAGCTTTTGTCTATGTGCTATGCTTTACTAGTTATACAAAATTCATTCTGAATGAAGAGCGCTTCACAGGCTATTCGGAGAAAATTCAAAATATATCGTTAGTCACTTTTAGTACCTTAAAATGAAGCATTTTAATAAAAATCGTTGGAACTAGTTTTGAAAATCAAGGTGAAATATTTTCCTTGTAGGTGATATGTTCTCAAAAACGAACCTACAGCATCCTTGAAAGATGTTCAACTTAAGTACCAACTTTAATATTTATCTGACTTTTCGTATTTGAGTTATACCTCTCGCAGAGACATAGAAGTAGGAAGAACTGTAACTGCAAGTCCCCCAACTTTGCACTAACGCGAGTATTTTTGTAACCAGTTTTATAAGTAACACTGATTGTAGAAAGCATTTTGCGTTGGAATACAGCAGTTACCGGTACTTGAACTCTTGTGATACACTTGCGAAAGCGATGTACCCGAGATGTCGTTTTGGAATATATAATCATAGTGAAACTGCTACACGACGGTTACCATCATCATGATAATGATGATAGATGCTTTAAAGTTTACGATTCTTTTCTTTCCAATGCGAGAGCTTATTAACACAATAAACATTTAAATAGTGCTTTCGCATGTTGTAACTAAGCATTTATTGGTTAATTTCAAATTATTCGAAGGCAAAAAATATCTGTTGTGCTGCACTCACATGACGTTCCCTACTTTTGTACAAACTATTTTTACAAACGCTTGTTCTCCATCTACTTCCTGATAATCGAGATGTTAATCTTATTGCTAATTTTCTCGTAGATGCAAGGAGAATATGGTAGGCTTTAAGCGATAGTCAAATGTTTTAAGAGCTGGTTGGTATGTGGCGCATTCCATTCTCTTTGTATGTCCACGACATAAAAAAGAAAACGAATTCCCATTTGAGAAAAGGTATAAGTAATGAAAAATTCAAACAAATAACAAGGAATATCTCGGAAATGGCTGACCCGAGAAAAACAGTGTATGTGATATAAATTGTGCGTTTTAATGAGATCTACATTTTTTTGTAGTATCATCTTGTCTATCTCTTACGGTTTACCAGTTGTGCAAAAGTCATTCAGAATGAAGAGGGCTTTTGGGGATGTTCCCAGAAAATTCAAATATACATTTCATTTGCTATGAAAATATCTTAAACATATGATATTTTAATCAAAATCATTAGAGCTATTTTTGAGAAAATCAAAATTTTCGACAAATTTTCCATGTAAAGGGTAGCTTGGGGTGGGGGATTTTCTTGAAAATCTTCGTGTCGCATCTTTGGAAGATACAAAACTCAAATACCAAGTTTGGTATTTAACCGATTTCTCATTTTTGAATTATGCTTTCACAGTAGATACACATGGACATGCTTTATTTGGATTCACCTGTATTTCCGGTGAAATCTCGTTATCGAATTTTTGGGTGGAATGCATTACTTCTCCTACTTACTGTACGTAGGAGAGGAAGTAATATATTGCAATGAAAGGAGGTAGAATAATAACTTTTTATACGAATACTAAGAGAACGCCTAACAGGGCTGAAGAAAACGTGCGCATGCACAGTCGTAATGTTGTCATTGTAAACAGAAGTGAAATATAAAGCATGTTATACTCGTTCCTGGCGCGCCAGTAGCGACTCCCGACATGTAAATGGTGTGAGCAGTAAACAATACTATCGGCCGCCTGTAGAGCAAGTGAATAGGACAATAAAATACCGCTGCCCGGATCACCTGTTAACCTTTGTCTGTTCACTGGGAACCAATACATGCACTCAGAAGCAGAAAAAGGGCAATTTTCTTAGCATTTCATTCTTCCGTAATGTTTCCACATTTATTTATTTATTTGCTCAGCCAACCCCAGCCCTTATCATGTCTCTGTGTGACTGGCTTGAAACAAACATGAACAAATGAGCGATTGTGAAACGAAGAGGGACCAGAAATAACCTCTCTTAATAAATTCTAATCTGATTGGTGTCAACAAATAGAGTTGGCTAGCACAATGTAGCATGACCTCGACCTTGTAGAGGGAGGGCTGGGTGAGAAGTGAGTTACCTGCAGCGTTGAAATGCATAACAGTCACAATGTTTTTATGTAAAATATTTTTCTGAAGTTGACAAGCAAACGAAGGTTAAAACAACCGCCGGAGAGAAGATATTATTTCGAGTATTTCTCAATATCAAGATTACTTTGTTTATAATCATTAATAATAGTAGAGTATTAGTATTATTGCATAATGACACTGTTGTGGCCATAGTAGTCGAAAAGCTCATTAAATAAATGGACTGCTATCGTCAGCGTTATTAATATTATGTTTATTATTAACTTAACTTACGCAACTAGCAAGACTACAGACAGCTCTACCCATCTCTTGGGAGAGGTAAGTAACTTACTAATCAGGAGGTAGAAAGGTAACGCTCGCAGGGGGCGGAGCTACACATTTCAGTACAAACTTCAATTCCCTCGTTCCTACATGGGCCACTTTTACTGCTCCCAAGTGTATGAGTTGAAATTGTGAGCAGAAGAGTTTCAAGAAAATCTGTAGTCTATTATTTTAAATTTTGAATGAAATAGACTTTAAAAATCTTGTGTTACATTCACATGACTTTCTCTACCTGCTATCGATTATTTTTGTGTATTATCTACAAACTGTTCTTAGAAAGCTTATTTTTCAAGTCAATCGAAATAAACCTTTGCAGGAAAAGTTTATTATACATATTGTTATAGATATAACGGGGATTACAGGAAAGTTAATCGAGTCAGATAGTTAAAACCTAGTCGGTATAAGCTAGCCTTCATACTCTTTCCATGACACTACAAGAAACAACTGAATAGCGAAAACACTTTGAGAAAATGATGCAAGTGTTAAAAAACTCAGATAAAAATAATGGCATCTCGGAAATGGCTGATACCACAGGGAAAGGAAATATATTGTGTGTTTTAAGGAGATCTGAATTTTTTTGTGTATTTCATATAGTTTACTCGTTATATAAATCAAAATCGTTAAAACCATTTTGGAAAAAATAAAAAATAATTAAATACTTTACATGTAACGGGTGGTTTAGGAAGAGAGGATGTTCTTGCTGCATCCTTGGAAGAAGCTGAACTTAGCACTCTTGGAGCGTTAAAATACATTACCTGTTACTTATTTACTCGCAATACAATCACCGATAACACAATAATTGTTCATAGCAACTTACTACCTTCCAGCTGTATTACTGTACCATAGGATGCACCAGATCACCCGTAACAACCATTTATTTCGGAAAATACGGCATTAAAATGTATTTATCACTAAAGCACATGTACACTTTCATTTCAACTGGAATTTATCAATCAGCCATAACCGGAAGTGGTATCAGTGGCGTCGGGTACTATGAATTCCTAGAAAGACAACAAACATCCCTCCTGCTTAGCACAGACTTGGGACTGAGCAACCTTAATACAGCTAAAAATGTTATATTTGTTCACTGTTTAAAAGTATACCATTATCAAGCAGCTAGGCATTAAGTCCTTAGTGAAAATATTGCATAAAATAGATATGTTAAGCTTTGATATTTTATTTCTGTATGCACTTTCTTAACGTAATCAGATGTCTGGTGGGAAAGCACTTTCTTCCCTTACATATGTATCAACAATATAACCACAAAATTCGTCTAATTGTTTTTATCCTGAGGCTTGACAGACAAAGTCGTAGTTCCAAGGTGACGAAGATTGACTGCAATCAGTGTGAAATATGAAAGTGTTTGATGCACTTGTTTGAATTGCCATTTCTTGATGAAGACGTTATTGCAAATTGTAACTTGACATGTCTATTTTAAACATGTTTACCAAGCCTCAATGCCTGTTTGACAATGCTCTAATTTTAAACACATTTTTAACCACAACAACCTGTATTGAGGTTGCTCAGAATACTTCACCAACCTACAAAATTGTAGGATCTAACATATCTCATATCTCTGATATAATAATTCCCATATCCCCATTCCTCATAGATTTCTACTTGCTATGCTTTTGTACGAATTCACAGAGACCCAGTGGCGTATCAGTTTACACTTCTAAATGGGGGAGGGCACCATTAGATAGAGCTCTTCAAAACAAACAACTTTCGTAGGAAAATTTTTATTCACTCACACTCTTTCAACATTTATTGCGAATGGAAGGGACTTCACAGCCTGTGGCAATAGCAACCCGACTGTACGCACTCATTAACCAAAAGGAAAAACTGACCTGCCTCATCCCTAGTTTGGGGTATGAATTTTAACTGTACCTGCTTCCCTGATAAGGAGCTATGTCAGTTGCGTCCACAGCTACCTGCTTGGGTAGGTTTAGGCTATTCGATAAGACACAACCGAACACTATAGAACGCGTTCTGCGACGAGACACCAACAAAGCACTGTTTGGAACGCTTTCTGCTACGTCATGTACAGCATGAAGGTAAAACTGGACATTCGTAATAGTTATCGACGACGTATTCACAGACAACTTAATGCCTTCTCAGCCACAAGGCCACCGTGCTGAATAGTTTTCGTATTACATCTGTGAAATGTATATAGCTCAGAATTCCACTTTTCCTCCAACAGTATGGGCAGAATTTGAAGCAACAACAAGAGAACTACTAATGGCTGCGAGTCATTTAATTCAAAACTTAATAGTCTGTTTTGTACTGCTCATTCTAACATTTACCCTTTTGTAGAAGTTTTGAAAGAAATACAAAGCGAAACGTACTTAAAACTATGTACTAATAGAATTAAAAATGTTGCAGACAGAAATGTTTCCTATGGCAAAATGGGAGGGAAATGTTGTTTGTGCCAGGAATTGAAAATACTGGGACTAACAATTCAAATCTTTCAGAGGGCAACTGACGCATGACCCAAGAAATCCAGAGACGCAACTGACGCATGACCCAACAAATCCAGAGACGTAACTAACGCATGACCCAAGAAATCCAGAGACGCAACTGACGCATGACCCAACAAATCCAGAGACGCAAGTGACGCATGACCCAAGAAATCCAGAGACGCAACTGACGCATGACCCCACAAATCCAGAGACGCAACTGACGCATGACCCGACAAATCCAGACGCAACTGACGCATGACCCAACAAATCCAGAGACGCAACTGACGCATGACCCAACAAATCCAGAGACGCAACTGACGCATGACCCAACAAATCCAGAGACGCAACTGACGCATGACCCAACAAATCCAGAGACGCAACTGACGCATGACCCAACAAATCCAGGGACGCAACTGACGTATAAAACTTACCGCGGGACGCAATCGCCGGTCACCGCCTGATAACAGCACACCTCTCCAACCACAAGTAACCTTTTCAGACTAACCATTAAAATAGGAATGTGATATTTTTCCAAGAAAATGCGATATGATGAACAAAGTTACTCTTCTCAGTTGAATAGTGTCATTTATGATGTTTGAAAACTTATCCTTATGCAACGGGCAAGAAAATGGCAAAATAATGACCTAACATCGAAAAAAATGCCTTAAACTAGAAAATGGCATAAAATAACCAAAATGAGCTAATAAATATACATTTTCCTAATTTAGTACCCTGATAAGGAGTTGTGTGCAGGTTAGCAATGCGTGTGAAGTTACGGGTGGTCTGGTTGAGCCATGTACAGCTTTTCTTCGGGACGGAAGCCTTATATGGGACTGAGGGCCTAGATGCAGCGTGTTGTGACGTGAGTGATTCAACACAGAGGCAGCTGCACTTCGGCACACGTCCAGCCCTCTGCGATCCATAGCAGTTGCGTGTATAGTAAATCCGTAAACATCGTGCGCGTCACCGAGTTACGGGAGCGACTTGGCACTTCCCTTATGTATTACACTCTTCATATAAAAAACTATTCGTCTATTCAGAGTTAGTTTTTGTTAACGAACCCACGTGGGAAAGAATAGAAATCACTTTACAAGATAAAGGCTTAAATCAAACGATTTTCCAAAGCACAGTTAATGCTACAGAGAAAGTTATTTTATACAAGTTGGGATTTTAATGAGTGCTAATTTATTTTTGTACATTTCTTATGGTGGTTAAATTGTATAACGTTCAATCAGAATGAAGCTGAAGTCACAGAGCATTTACAGAAGATGCAAAATGTACTTTTGTCATGCAGATATCTCCAACATATGACATTTTAATCAAAACAGTTATGACAATTTTGACAAAACCAAAAACAATGAAAACTTTTCATGTAAAATGTAGTTTGGGGTGCGGGATTTTTCCTGAAAATCTTCGTGTTGCATCTTTGGAAGATACCAAATTTTATATTTAATCTACATTTAGTTTTTGAATTACGCTGTTCACAGACAAAGGCATGCACGGACCTTTCTCTAAAAGTTCTGTTTATTCAGGGACCTCAAAACATGTATATCCCGTAGAATACGTTGCTTTCTATTACATGGGTGGCAGAGAAAGTAATAAGAATCATGTAATAGACTTTATAGATGTCGCATGGCAGTTCAACGTGGGAAACTTAAACATGTAACAACGAACATTTCCAAAAAGTTTAATGCTACCGGACAAGTTATTTAAATCAGCGCACTTTTACTTTCCCTACTAATACTTACAGTAATTAGAGGAAGTATTGTATTCCAACCAAAAATTCAATGTCGACATTTCACCGCGAATACAACTTTTGATGCCCCCAAGCCCCCCAAAAAATCATTTTCAGAACAAGGTACCTGTGTTTGTGTATGTGAACAGCATAATTAAAAAAGGAAAGGTTGATTTTCTCAAAAATAGTTGTACGATTTTGTCTAATGTAGCATAGGTTTAATATATTGTCATGACAAATAAAATGTATATCTAGAATTTTGTGGGAATAACCTGTGAACTCTTCTTCATTCTGAATAACTTTTGTATAATTGGTGAACCGTAAGAGATAGACAAAATCGTACATTTCGTTAAAGCACACAATTTAGCTCGAGTTTTCCGAGTTATTCTTTACTATTAATTTGAATGTTCTAATACTTTACCAATTCTTGAGTTTCTATTCGTTTTATTTTTGGTCTTGCCACCTTTGTGGAGTGGGGATAGCGTGTCTACCTCATTCCAAGAGTTCCCGAGTTTGCATCTCGGTTAGGGTGAGTTATCTGGATAAGGCGTTTTCCGCATTTCACCACGAAGATACTCAGAAGCGAGTCGATAAGTGTTTTAACGTTCTTTCAGCTACTACACTGAATTGCATCATGGTTGTACACCACTTCTAATGGTAACACAAATGAAACAATACACCTTATTTACTTCCTTCCTCCGAATTTTCTAAAAATAAATAATGTATTGAACTATGGAAACCCTACATCTTAAACTATGCTTAATATCAAGAAAAGGTTCTTTAGATGTTTTCACCCACTTTCAAAGAAGTTATGCTAAAATTAAAAGAAGTAACTAAAAAACTGTCTCACGAGGAACATTTTAAAGTGACAAAAATGTAATAAAACAAGATTAGCAGAAAATCAAGTTTTAAAATGGCAGGCGCTGTCTGTACGCCCATCTAAAAAGTCGCGTTTGTGCATTTAAATGAACAAAAGGGCAAAACTGCATTTGGATTCTTATTCTATAATGTATGAGAATTTTTCCTATGAAATTTTTAAACAAAGTGATATTTTTTTTTTTTGGAAATGTCGAAAATTCAGTATCGTATACCCGTAAGAGAGCATTACATTAGTTTCTTATAGGTTTAGAAAAGCAGTGACTTATTTATGTAAGTTCATCAGCCCGCTAATTGCAGTGTTGCCACATTTGGTGATATTGCGTCTTGGTCAAGGTAATAAATCATAAGCGGTGGCAAGGACGAAATTGTTCCCTGTTTACGAGAACGAACACCTTGCATGAATCAGCAGTCGCGATCCAGGGTCACCTACCCCTGCAGTATATTTAAATATTCCTTACGTTTACGAGGACACAGCAAACCATTATCTTCATTGCCTATCAATATAATAAAGCCGTAACGACAAGGTTTATTTTGGTATATAATTGATGCAAGAGCATTTGCTTGAGGGGGTGTAAGATTGATTAAAGATATCTCGAATTTTCATGTGAATTCCTAAAGACACATTTTAGCTTAAAAATATATTTTATTTCTTAAATGTGAAATATTTGTATTCAAGGTGCATTTGTTGTAATTTTTCTTTTAGTAGAGCAATAATTGTCAGTAGCCTAATTGTCTCTCGCAATTTAGGGGGGGGAGTTGACCCCCTGCCCCGCTAAATTGATGTTCTAGTATATTACGATTTAAGGGTGTTACGTGGTTAATGACAGAATCTAGGACAAGCTTGAAAATACCAGGCGAAGTCGAGATTTTGTTATACACTTATCCATGTATATTGTATGCTATTTCTTGGGCGATCGATGTTAATTGTAATGCTATCTACTTAGTTGCTAGTTCAAGCATCAAGATGGTTGGCCAGTACCAATCAATCAACCTTAAAAATACTGCATATGAATTTATCTTCAATGACCAACTTTGTATTCTAATAAATGCCAAGTCGAGCCACGAATGCTCTCGATTAATTTCACTTGGTATGTTGATGTGTGAATTAAATTTATTTTAAGAAATAAAAACTTAAGTAAACAAGAGGAAAGACTGAAATGATAAAATTGTTTTAACTAAAATATGACTATATTCCGTGTCTATAATAAAAACATTAAAAGCTTATGATTATGATATGAGTGACACCTATAGGCTGCAAAAGAGGTTAGGTTGACTAATTTTGAAGATTTAGAAGCTAGTAACAGTGATGTGTCAACAGGTTAGGCTGGCTGCAACGAATACGGAAAAACGCACTTTCCAGGTAGATCATGATGGATGGAGACTTTATGAAAAAACACGATCGCCCAAAAATGTGTAAGCGTAGTGGGTTAATATAACGCCAAAAATCTGAAGAGGTAAAATCCACACATTCTTATACAGAGTGATCCAATGAAAAATACATTGTATTACTATACGACAAACATGATTTATATCTTCTGCTTCTTCCTTCAAATATTAGGCGCTATGGTCTGTTAATATCTCACAGTTAAATTTTCATCCGTTTCCTTGGACGATAGTGTTGCATGGCTTTTGGGATTCGATGCAGATGCTAAAATAGCCATTTGATCAAGTAATGTTATTTGCGATCAATTATAGGTTCTAATTGTAATTCTTCCATTACTTCTTCGTCATGTTTATGATTCCATTTAGAATATCCTGCTGTGCATCTCATAAACTTTATTTCATTAGCAGTTGCTCTACTTTCATGTTTCTTTCTTAATGTTCATGTCTCACTGCCGTAACAAAGTACAGGTCTCGCCAAGGTCTTGTATAAGCGAATTCTAGTATGTCTTTGTACTAAGGAAGATTTCATGATGTTATTAACAATTATTTGTTGGTGTGTGAATTATTTTATGTTAATTAACAACTATATCAGAGATTAATGCCAATAATGCACCATTTTATGCGACACAGTAAAACATCTCATTTGTTGAAAGTTACGTCCTGTAAGTGGTTCCCATTTGTGCAACGACAATCTGCCAGCCTGCAGTGATTATTGTCAACCGAATGATATAGCATTCATTTCTGTGTGAATATTGTCTTTAACCTTTACAGGAGTCGCCATGTGATGGCTGTGAATTTCATGTTGCTTGCATGACCACGAGAAAAAACGAATAGCGACTTACCACTTGAGAAAGGTTTAAGTATTTGAAAACTCAAACCAATAACAAAGAACATTCCGAAATGGATAACGCCATAAAAAAAGTAATTTTAAATAAATTGTGTGCCTTAACGAGACTACATTTTTGTGTAGTAAAATTTTGTATATCTCTTATGGTTTACCAATCATACAAAAGTCGTTCACAATGACAGGAGTTCAAAGGCTATTCCAGAAAATGGTGTTTTATTTGTTATACAAATATCTTAAACAATGGTATTTTAATCAAAATCGTTAGCTATTTTTGGGAAAATAAAATATAACCTTTTTTCCATATAAAGTGTACTTTAGGGTTAGGGAGATTTTCTTGAAAATCTTTGTGTCGCATTCTTGAAAGATGCTAAATTTAAACACCAAGTTTGGTATTTAACCACCTTTTCGTTTTTGAGTTATACTGTTTACACACACACACACAAGGACCTTTATCTAAAAATTGTCATTCGGGGGACCTCAAAACGTGTATTTCCAGTGAAATCTCCATATCGAATTTTTAGGTGGAATGCAATACTTCCTGTTTACTATAAGCTTGTAAGAACAAATTTTAGAAGAGTGGGCAGAGAAAGTAATGTAAATGCAGTTTTTGTGATTACTTGGTCAAGGTGAAGGAAGGCTTGTCGCAATGTGCAGGTGGTGGTGGGTGGCTTGGGTAACAAAGAACATGTGTTTTATTGCGACGCTTTGTGATGCGAGGAAACATGACTGTGCAAACATTTAACGGTTTTACCGACACTCAATGCTTCTCGTCTTGACCATCTGAGCTTGTCAACTTATTCACAAGCTAATGGGGCCTATATTATTCAAAACCCCTTATTTTAACAACAAACACAAATTGTTCTCTTTTTATCAGGGCTAATAGTTACTGGAAATACTTTCATTTAAAGAATATTACATTAATATAATATAAGTCTTATGCTAGATAACGAGAAACAAAATATTTAATAAAAGGTCCGAATTTGTGAATAGTATAACTGAAGAAGAAATGTTCGATACCTAACAAACTTCGTACTGAATTTCAGCATCTTCAAAGGATGCAGCACGAAGATTTTCAAGAAAATCCCCATGTTATAACATCCTTTACATGTACATTTTTCGTTATTTGTTTTATTTCTCAAAAATGGCTCTGACGATTTTGATATTTGATATATTTACATGGCAAATGAAATACATATCTGGAATTTTCTATGAAAAGCCTGTGAAGTCCTCTTCATTCGCAATGAATTTTGTGTAATTTTGTATAAGCCTTTATAGGACAGTGGTCTGTATACCTGCCACAGATTCCACGTGAACATGGAACATTATCATGGAAAAATGAACCTTATGAATGAATTGTATGCATGCTACCTAATTTGGATCAAGGTTCAACATAACATGAACCACTCTCAGAGAGTATAAGCCTTATGAACAGATGGATAAGCACAGGTTTTGCCCCACCGTAAGTGATAAGACAAAAACTTACTGCACAAGAACCGTACATTCTCGTTAAAACATGCATTTTATGTCAAATGGACTTTTTGTCACACTAACCACTTCCGAGGTATTCGTTCTTGTTGTTTTGAACTTTCAAATGATTTATACTTTCTTAAAGTGCTAAGTCGCCATATGGCTATTGCTATCCTGTTTGTTCTTGTACCATCAAGGAAATACCTAATTAAAGTTTCTCTCGATTAATAATGAAGTAGATAGAATAATAAGGCTTTGTAGGTACCCCAGGCGCTCGCTTTTAAGACTTGGAAGTATAAACAGAGAAAGAAGAAGACAGAATAGTTTGTAAAGGTATGGATAGAGATGATAATGTGAATGCAAGAAGGAATTTTGCAGAATGGGATCCAGTGCATAGCGTGCAGAGAAAGAGAGAAGAAATAATAAAGCTTTCTCTGTCTAGTTCGAGGAACAAAAGCTCATAAAAAGTGAAGTACAAGGCACAGAAATGTGTTTTACCTCCGTTTTACACTTATTTCCTCTTTTTCTTTGTGCTGTTCTGTCTCGTCGCTTGCTGCAGATAAGCAAGGTCTCTACCATTGTATAACAAAAGGAGCACCCACAGGCGGCTGTGAAACACAGAGCGATCTTCTCCTTTTCCAAGTTAGACGCAGTGCGCACCGAATTCTGACTCTATACGGCACCACAGGTGATACACTCATGATACGTGAAATGAAATGATAACTGGAAAACGAAATTTGGGGAGGAAACATTTCAAGCCTAAGTTTGGGATACTTGCTCGGCATTTAGCAGGTATGAAGACCGAGGAACCCTGGAAACCTAAAAATTTCATGTTGGAACTTCACCGGAAATACATGCTTTGAGGGTACCCTGAATTCAAAAAGTTATTTTAGAAGATTTCTCTCTCTCTCCGTGTGAACAGGTGTCGGATAGACAACATACTTCGTATTTAAGTTCAGTATCTTCCAAAGATGTTCAAAAACTATTCCTTACATAGAACATTTTTCAAAATTTTTGAAATTTTCAAAAATGGCACCAATGGTTTTGATTAAAATACCATATATTTTAGATAATTACATGGCAAATAAAATGTATATCTTGAATTTTCCGTAAATTCTGTGAAGCCCTCCTCATTCCGAAAGAATTTTGCACAATTTTTATAACGAGTAAACCATAAGAAATAGACAAAAACTTATTACACAAAAAATGTATTACTCTTTAAAACACACACTTTATTTCAAATAAGTTTATTTGTTTTTAACTGAGTGGGTTGACTCAGGCGATAACGTCTGTGGTCCACATTCGGGAGATCCCGGGTTCAAATCCCATGAGGCGGCTACTTTGTTTTTTGCTTTTTCGTGGTTTCCCTCCGTTGCCAAGGTAAACACTGGATTGGATATTTAATACCACGCCTCAAAGTTTCAATAAAAAAAAACAATAGTAGAAATAAAATATATGGTAATAGCGAATGCCATCTATCAACAAATAATGAAAGGAGGTAGCCTGGCGGCGCCCTAGTGCCATCTGCCCGGCACATATAGAGTCTCTGTGGACAGGTGTCGAAGATGTCATCTCCGTCATAGAAGCAGAAGTACAGTTGCCTAACACTAACGTCTCTGTGGACACGTTACGAAGCAAGATGGCATGGTACAGAGATAAGACCTGCAAGGTCCGCCACACACTGAGCCGCGATACAACCACGTAGTTAAAGCGACGTAAATTAAACAGAGAAAAAAAAAACATAGGCATTTGCGAGATATCCGTTATTATTGGTTTTTGGTTTGAAATGTTTGCAATAGCTGTCGCTATTTAATCGTTTCTCTCAATGTCATGGCAACATATAGCGACCCGGTTTTTAAACATCTGACTATCGACTCCTTTTCCCTATCCCCCTTGTACTAACAACGAAATGTGTATTGTAAATGTTTCTGCATAGGTTTATCTCGATTAACATGTACTAGAGAAATAGTTTGCAGAAGTTATACAAAAATAAGCGACAGTGGGTGGGGAAAGTCATGTGAACGTAATACATCAGAATTTTTTAAAACTTTTTTTGCTCAGGTAGGTAATGGGTATCATAATTAATTTCGGCAGCATTTTCATTACAATCCAATGCACTTGTTCGATATTTTCATTGTTTTCTGCGTCTGTTGCGTTTCTGCCCTCTTTCCATTAGTGAAGCTTAATTGCATGTGACGTTTTGAAAACCTGTAATAAAACTTTCTTTCTGGGGTGTCAAATTAAAACAGCAGTAAAAGGTTTAACACAACATAAAATTGTGTATCTTACTTACACTAATGTGATCAGAACTATACTATTTCTTATGATAATTGGTTTACGTTCACGAATAATAGTAACGAAAAATTGTTATTACTTCTTAAACATCCATCTATCAAAGTTTTGTAAATTTGAACAAAATTAAAGAAAAAACTTGTCATAACTATTGTGCATACAGCTTCCGTCATGTAACATTTTAATAAACTAAATAATAAGAGAAATATATCTATTTTTGTACTATAATAACCCCCCTCTTGAAGGGATTTAATTAACATACCACATCGTCTGTTTTCTATGTGGGACCTAAGGTATGAAACTCATAAACTGGTTGGGCCATTATTGCATGGAAAGGCAACTCTCTCTCTCTCTCTCTCTCTCTCTCTCTCTCTCTCACACACACACACACAGACACATACATACACATTTTAAATGACCACTTTTTGCTTCAGGGCAGCTCTTCATACATGCTACTGCCTGCTATTCATCGAAAATCAAAATTTTTCGTTACACCTCTTTCTATTTCAAAGGTTTTAAAATGGCAAACAAATAAAGCAAGAACTTAACATTTTGGGCTTTTGACGAACCACCGCAAGTAAGGGTTAAGATCTTATATATGAGAAGACAATGTAAATTATAAACGTTTTGGAAATTATTGCAAAACTAAGGATAGTTTATATGAAGAACATTTGCATAACTAATAACATATATATCATGAATGTCGCCCTCCGTGGACTAGTGGTACCGTGCTAGCCTTTAGTTCCCGAGGTCACGGGTTTAAACCCGGCGGAGGGCGATGGATTTTTTTCGGGCGTAAAAATCCTTAGCATGGCTTCCTTCGGAAGGGAAGTAAAGCCGGTGGTCCGGTGTCGTAGTTTTACGGCACGTAAAAGAATCTCAAGCCTGATAAGAGGCCTCTGAGCAAAATTTCCGGTCTTTCACGCCCAATATAGAATGGGACGTTAAGAACCACAGTAGTTAAAGAGCGTCCATAAATAAAACTCAATTTAAATTTTATATCATGAATGTTCTGCATGTAGCCTTTGAAGCTGAATAAATTTTTGCAAATTTTGTATAATTGGTAAACCTCAATAGAGGTAAAAAAGAGTTACTTTACGAAAAATATAGATCTTATTAAAACACAGAATTAAATTTGTTTTGTAGAGAAAGCCACTTCCAAGATATTCGTTATTGGTTTGAATTTTCCAAAGATTTATATTCTCTGTTTACCATTATTGTGCTTCTCGCGATGTGGTGCAAAGAGTATGGAATTTAAAGCCAGCATATAATGACTCACTTTTTAAAGATCTATCATTTCAGCCTCTTGTACTTAAAACGAAGTGTGTAATGCAACTATCTCTGTAAACATTTATCTCGATTAACATTAAGTAATTTGTAAACGAGATAAAAGTAAAGGCTATTGGGTAGAGAAAGTCATGTGAACGTAACATTTATAAGATTGTTTTTTACTGTCATCCACACAAAATGCTGTTTATTCATCTCACTTTATTTAAACACTAATGGAATCCATTTCAAGCTACATAGTATATAAATTAAATATATCTATCCTGATTGGAAATGTTTCCAAGCATTTATTTTTGAAGTCGATAGTGAAATCAAAGACAGGTTGGTCTTCCTCATTTAGACAGGGAAATTTCTTGTTTACGAGCACCCATTTAAAAGTTTTAAGGAATATTCTTTATTGTTATTTACTGTCCATGCGTACATTTGACTCGAAGAGCAGATCAATTGCTGACTTTAAACTTCCCATACTGCAATCAACAGGACTTCCGGGTGCTATTGCGACCTTGATACAAGAGAATGATGGCCCTGTCATTGACCTTTTGATGAAAGTTAATGTCGCCATGTCAGTCGATTATTTTATAGCCTTACATCACGTCAACAAATTACAGGCTGGCTTTGTAGCCAAGCAAACAATGCAATTGATTAATGATCGGTGTGATTGGGATCTTCGTGCATCATCCACATGCAGCACCAACAGCAACATAAAATATCTGATGTGATGCATTCACACGACTTTCTCTATCAATGACAAATTCACATATATTCATTATGTACTACACTATTCATACCTATACAAAGTAATTCTCCTATCCTGCTGCGTTGCTCACCATTTACTTTTGCCTAGAACTGCTTCAAGTTAAGCAACAAGGTTACAACGACTTCAAACGTTTATTCACGGTAAAATGCTCTTGTGATGGAAAAAGAACAGAGGATCGCAAACTTTCAATTATGTCCGTTAACTGACGCTTAGAAAAGATCTATACTTTCAACCTGGAATATTTTGAAAACGACTAATGATCTCTGCAATGTTCCTGTACTAGTTGTAGTTTATCTCAAGGTTTTCTAAAAATACAGAGCTAAACAAAATTAATGACAAACGGAACTTCACAGTATATTCAAGATATGAACTTTATTAGTCGCACATAGAAATGTCTTAAACACAGTATGTTGTTATAATATCAGAATCATTGGGGGCCATTTTTAGATTTTTTTTTAAATCGCACGTAAAGGATAGCTTGGGGTGGAGTGATTTTCTTGATCATCTTCATATCGCATCCTTAGAAGATGCTCAACTTAAATATCAAGTGCACGCCGGTATTTCGGTGAAATCTCGATATCGAATTTTTGTGCGGAATACAACACCTGCTCTGGGTGGGTTATAGAGTTAGTAACACCATTGGTAAATTCATACAACAACGAATGTGTTGAAAATGGCTAAAGGTATACAAAATGTATTTGACGTAAATTGCATATCTTGATGAGATCTACATTCTTGATGGTAAGTTTCTGCCTATCTCTTATGGTTTGTCCGTAACACAAAATTATACAAATTCATGCATATAACGTCCTCACAGACTATGTACCAAAAGTTCAAGATGTACGTTTTATCATTCATACAAGTGTCTTAAACGTATGTTATTTTAATCCAAATTATTGGGAACCATCTTTCAGAAAATAATAAATAAATACTTGTATATAAATGTAAAGGGTATTTTGGGATGGAGGGATTCTCTTTTTTAAATCTTCGTGTCGGAGGATGTTGGAGGTTAAATGCCAAGTTTGGTATTTCTCTGACATTCCGTTTTTCAGTTGTGCTGCTCACAGACAGATAGACACCAAAGTTTTTTTAAAATGCTTTTTCTGGTTGAGGGGCTTATAACACTTATTTGCAGTGAAATTTTGGGTGCAGTCCAATACTTTCTCTACCTATTATAGGTAAGAAGAAAGAAAGTAAAAGTTTAAATGCCGTTAAACAGACTCTTCGTTTCTTAAATATAACTTTGACAGTCATTATTAACTTTCGACGTGTAAGTAAATTGTGTTTCACTGATTTAAATTCAAAACGTGGTATTCACTGAACCGTATATCTTCACTAATAACTTGAGGGTTATATCACAGATGTTACAAGGTTATTGAGCACAGATGTCTTTCTAAATTATATATGAGGCAATTACTGCTTGGGCCTTTCCAGAGGCTGTAACGATTACTGGGAAAAGCCCTTCTGAGAATAACACACGTATTTCTTTTTATTCAAACTCTGGACACTTATTTGTCTCATCGTCGGTCTATCCTACTCTCTCTGTGTGCTATGTTGACGCATGTGGCATATAGAAAGTCAGTAATGGTGTTAATAAAATGTTTAACAGTACACAAACTTGTGTCACTTCCTTATGCTTATGTGATCGGAACTAGCTATTTACATTATTTCTCATGGTAACTGGTTTACGTACACGAATAATAGAAACGAAAAATTGTTTCAGCTTATTAAATATTTATACTATCGAAATTCTGTAAATAACAAAACTTGTCAAAAATATCATGCCCACATTTTTACTTTCTCTACTACGTAGAGTAGGCAAAGTACTTCCACCCAAAATTTCGATATCGGGATTTCACCGAAAATACATGTTTTGAGGCCCCTGAATCCAAAAAATCACTTTTAGAAAAAGGTCCGTGTGTGTCTGTGAACAGCATAACTCAAAAACGAAAAGTCGGATAATTGCCAAACTTGGTATTTAGGTTCACTATATTTCAAAGATGCGACACGAAAATTTTCAAAAAATTTCCCTTACCCCAGACTACCCTTTACATGGAACACTTATCCAAAATTTTGATTTTCTCAAAAGTGGCTCTAACGATTTTGTTTAAAATATCATATATTTAAGATATTTTCAAGAGAAATTAAATGTATATCTTGAATTTTCTGGGGAATGTCCACAAAATTCTTCTTCATTCTTTCTATAACTTTTGCATAACTGGTAAACCGCAAGAGACAGAACCGCTGGTTGCTATATGGCGCATTCCATTCTTTTTGTATGTCCAAGACATAAAAAAAGAATAACGAATTCCCATTTGAGAAAAAGTGTAAGTATTGAAAAATTCAAACAGGTGACAAGGAATATCTTGTAAATGGTGCACTCGACAAAAAAATGTATGACATATATTGTGTGTTTTAACGAGATCTAATTTTTTGTATAGTAAAATTTTGTGTATCTCTTACGGTTCACCAGTTATGCAAAACTCATTCAGAATGAAGAGGGCTTTTGGGGACATTCCCAGAAAATTCAAGATATACATTTCATTTGCCATAAAAGTATCTTAAACACATGATATTTTAATCAAAATCGTTAGAGCCATTTTTGAGAAAATCAAAATTTTCGAGAAATTTTCCATGTAAAGGGTAGTCTGGTGTGGAGGATTTTCTTGAAAATCTTCGTGTCGCATCTTTGAAAGATACTGGACCTAAACACCAAGTTTGGCATTTATCCGACTTTTTTTGAGTTATGCTGTTCACAGACACACGTCCACACATTCGGACACCTTTTTCTAAAAATCTTTTTTTTTTATTCAGGGGCCTCAAAACATATCTTCGGTGAAATCTCTATATCGAATTTTTGGGTGGAATGCAAAACTTCCGCCGCTTACTATACTTAGTAGAGAAAGTAAAATAAGTGTATATGAACATTCACGTTGTAGTATGCCTGGGAACGGTAGTTTGTGAACATAGCTGTCAAGATAGAAATTGTTCAAGGGGGCCGTGAACCAAAACTGTTGCTAGAGCTCCACCTAAGTGCAACTTGGAAAACAACCGAAAACAGCACAGAACAACAAAGTTTAATTTATTACAAACATATCAGGATGATGCACAAGAGGAATCAGAAATATTAATGGCGTGGCTTTCAGAAAATGCTTACTGGACCGCATATGTTGGCTGAATATGCAAGAAAGTGTTACAAACAAATGACATTACAGTACGCATCATCGACTTTCCACGCTGCTATCGATAAGCATTGCCATTCCTGTTGCGTTTATAAAGTAAAGTTGCCGTTCTCGTTCTGGTTCCCGTTTCCAGTTTATTGTGAACCAAGCTTTATTTACCTAAAATCGAAATTTACTGTAAAAATGTTAGTTATAATTTTATTATGCATTGAATAAAGCATGAAGCCATTCTAGTGCATCCGTTAACACTGTTCGGCTTCAGAGGAATTTCTAGGTACAAAATTACAAATATTGCAACAGCGACTAACTCAAGACATTGCTGATTACTTAATAGCTAAGTGCTGTAACTATAGTTACGGGCCGAAGCTTATAATGAAACTCGGTACGAAATCATAACGATTCTACTAACGATAAGCTTAGAAAATAGACCCTATTGTACATGTGTGATGCAGCTGTTTTGTTATCTCTAACACACCTTGGAGGTGTTAAATGTACGAAAATAGTCGCCGAGTTGCCAGTGATAATCAATTCCTTACACAGGAATGCGGTCAAGGATAGCTAGATAAGAAACAGCACACAAATCAATGTCACTACATGTCTTTTGCTCTGAAATTGTATTGCGGGACCTCTAACTGGGTCCACATGCGGGCGGAACGTGTCCCCCGCTTGAGGTCAAAACCCGCAACCCCGCTCACCTTACAGCGTTAAATACGGAAATTCTTCCCTCCCCACCTTCTCCTTTCCTCTCTCTCACTCTATCTCTCGCAGGAGGACTAGTATTTCGTTTGTCAGCTTCTGTTTTGTTTAGCTGTTGAGGTAGATAAAGATAGCGTTGATTTCACTTTCTTAATGAAAAAGGGATGGTTAGGGGGAGAGAGAGGGGGAAAATGCTGTGTATTGAAGTAAAACAAGACAAAGTAATCAATATAATGCATTTTATACAAACCTACAATTATAAACAGGTTGTTGCTGCATTCAGTATCGTGCATAATTGGCAATGACGTGATACCCGTATTCCAAGTTGCCGTGGTTTATAGAGAGATCATGAAATAATTTTGTGATATTCCTTTCTCTGAGTAACGAAGACGCAAAAACCTCTGTACATTATTAAATATAGAATAATTAACATCGGAACCTATAATTACTGACTGTGCTGTACTGATAATTTCTTGATTAGTGGTTCAACACGCCAGGTAGGTAATAACAAATGAAATGCCGGGAGAAAAGCTAATGTCTCATTTACTAAAATATAAATACGTTCACACTTATGTCAACTATGAATGCCGAATTATTTTATGATTATTTAGCACAACTTGCCTAAAATGTATCCAATTC
The DNA here is from genome assembly GCA_030765065.1 of Deroplatys truncata. Lineage (NCBI taxonomy): Eukaryota > Metazoa > Arthropoda > Insecta > Mantodea > Mantidae > Deroplatys > Deroplatys truncata. Next base: position 18,801,113 of record CM060985.1, on the reverse strand, counting down.
GCGAATAAACATAATATGGCAGTCGTGAAAATTGTCGCACGAATGACAGTAATTGCGGCAAACACTTACTGGTGCCGTAATCATCAAGATTATCCGTTTTCTGCATAAAGCACTATTGTGGAGAAACTGTAATATCCGGACATTGAAATATGGTTGTCGAATGTATGGATATTAACTTCGATTTATTTATTGTTCATGTTTGATCACTACAGAGACTTCTTATTACTTATAATAAGTGAAATATACGATAATATTGATTCCTATACGTTAGTATATTATTTGAATAAACAACAAAGAAGACAATGAGGATGAGGAACGGTATTTCTTAAAGGCAAATAATTTTTTTAAAATCTGACGCGTTACATTCACACGACTTTCTCTACCAACTATCTTTATTTATGTATCTCTTCTGCATACTGTTCTTAACAAAGCTTATTGTTGTATTTACCTCATGTTAATTGAAACGAGCATTTGCAGAAAGTTTCATTACATGTTTCATTGTTGGCATAACAAGAATACCTACAGGGGGGGTTAAAACGATGTCAAATGTTTAAAAAGTGGGCCACTTTTATGTGACTTTGAAATTGAAATTTCATTCCCTTTGCAAATAACGGTGATTTGGCACTTCAAGAAATGTATGAAGTATTAAAAAGTGTCATAACGAGATCTACACTACCCGTTAAGTTATGATTTCTCAGTTATACAAAATAAATTCAGGATAAAGAGTTCTTCGTGGGCTATTTACAGAAAGTTCAAAATATACCTACATTAAGTTTGTCATATTAATATCCAATCCAATCAAAATTGTTAGAAGCATTTTTAGAAAATGGTAAATAACGAAAATTGTTCTATTTAAACATGGGTTGTGAAAATGTTCATGAAAATCTTCCGAGTTAGACTTGAAGATTGTCTGATTCAGCATGAAATGTAGTATTTATCAGACCTTGTGTTCCTCAGTTATGCTCTTCACAGACGATAGCATATGCTTTTCTTAAAATGCTGTTTTTGAGTAGAATGGCTCTTAAATATTTTGTTCCTGTGAAATCTCGATATCGAATTTCTGGATGGAACGCAATACATTCTTCTTTAGTCTATTGTAGAGAGTTGATGGATCCAATTTTTAAAAAATCGTAAAAATCATAAAATGAAAGATGTCGAAATCACCAAAAACTACATAAATTGGATCATCGTTTGTCCTTCGCGAGTAATAAACACGACAATTTACTCGCCATTAATTTGATTGCTAGAATTTTTAAAGTGCTCTCCGAATACCTTCTGTTCTGCCTGTAATATCAATGTGTACTAGTATAAATGATAATAGTCCTCTTTCTTGCAATCCAGAGCACAACAATTTGTTTTTGACCATATAACAAGTTCTAGCTCCAACCAATGCAGCAGTTCTGTCTTAAGTTGGTTCTACTCTACTTTGGGCAGAATTCTTGTATAGCTATCTGCACAATTTCTTTCTATAGATGGCAGGCTGCAACTCCGCGAGTAGGTCACAGAAATAAGTTAACGAGATGCGATAATTCTGACTGTCAGAGATGCATTCAGCGAGGAATGTGCGCGACCTTCACCTTGTCCCTGAAAACTTCCACACACCTGGCAGTGCACTACACCAACTGCTGGCTCAATCTCAAATGTCCACGCTCTGTAGTGCACGTGCACTTATGTAGCACAGGTCTCGGCTCAAGCATTGAGATTGGATCCTCAGCACTTTGCTCAGAGCAGAACGTTACATAAAGCAAAATAACGCTGAAGACCATATTTAAAATACACGTCAAAACTCTCACGAAAGTCACTGGTCAAATATTCAGAGAGTGAGAGCAATATTTGAAACGATTTGATAAGTAACGCTCCTCGGAAGCTCTGCATATATCGACAGAGCAGCGTCCATACCTAACCCTTCATTATTATTCACTGCTCAAAGACGTCCGATCATAACATTAAATACTGTGGTCGCTTACCAAAAGCGAACAGACAATTCCAAGTAGCACCTGCTTAGGCATTTTCGTTTCCCCCAAATCACAGTGCATCAACATGGTAATTCACTCTAATATTGTGGTTTTAAGTTATGGTGCCTAATGTGCTGGACAAGAAAAAGTTAAGCTCTACCTTTGTTCCTTAATAGTGCTTTGATGTGATCGCCCAGTGCATCATACAACTCAACTTACTGAACAGTCTTAAAGTGATTCTTCCTCAACATTTAGGAAAGCTCAACAACGATCACACAGCAAAACTGAAGACACCTGCCAACAAGCATGAAGACCTTAATAACAAAGCAGTCCACACGTATAAGACGTTGGAAAAGAAAAGTTGAGCCAGGATCAATTACTTGTTGGTAAGCAAAACCTTCAAAACCTAAGTTCAAACCCTTCAAACTGCTGTTGTCAAAGTCAATGATAAGATTTATTTCAAATGTGCAGTCAGGAATCTTTAAGATAATTTTCAAACACCAGTGATAAAGAATAAATGCAATGTTCAAGATATCAAACAAAAGCCAGTGATACTCCAAATGTTCTTCCAGAAAACTTCCATCGAAACTAATGATAAGAGTCACGTAAAATGTTCTTCCAGAAGTCTTCCTGATATTCATCAAAGCCGAGAGACATAAATCCACGTCATATTTTCTGGAAGAAGTCTTCAAGATACTTGTCAAAAGCAACCATAGTAACTGATATAATATCTGCTAGAAATGTTCAAATGTGATAAAAATTCACATTATTTGTTTTGTCGTAAATCATTAAGATAACAACTGTAGACAATAAGATATATATATACATACATACATACATACATACATACATTCCTTTATACATGCATGCACACATACGAATTCAATATACTTCAACGAAAATCCTTAAAATTCGCCCAAAAACTAGTGATAAAAACCCAAATCAAATGCATAGAAAAAAGGTTTTAAATGTCAATCAAACTCCAGTGGTAAACACTCATATCAAATGCTTAGCAAAAGGTTTTCAAGATACCCATAAAAAGCCAGCAATGCTCAAATGAAATGCTTCGCCGGGAGCCTTCAAGATGTCAGTAATACATACACACATAAGTATTATTCTGTCATAAATATTTATGACATGTTTAGAAAGCCCACAATGAGGAAGCGCATATGATATTCTGAAAGAAATCTTCAAGACTTGTTTAAAAAGTCAACGATGAGGAAACACATCAAATGTTCTGTCAGAAATCTTCAAGACACGTGTAGAAATATAATGGCGAGGAAACACAGACTTTTTCTGCCAGAAATCTTCAAGACACATATAGAAAAATAACGGCAAAGAAACACATAAAATGTTCTGCCAGAAATATCCAAGATACACGTAGAAAGTAACGGCGAGGAAACACATAAAATGTTCTGCTAGAAATCTTCAAGATACACGAATAAAGGCAACGTCAAGGAAACACATAAAATGTTCTGCTAGAAATATTCAAGATGAATGTAGAAAGGTAACGGTGAGGAAACACATAAAATGTTCTGCCAGAAATCTTCAAGATACGTGTGAAAAGTAAAGACCAGGAAACACAACATGTTATGCCAGAAATCAAGATACACATAGAAACGTAACGGCAGGAAACATAAAATGTTCTGCTAGAAACATTCAAGATATGTGTAGAAAGCTAGCAATGTGGACAACACCAAATGTTCTGCTAGAAACGTTCAAGACATGTGTAGAAAGCGAGCGATGTGGACCACGCCAAATGTTCTGCTAGCAACGTTCAAGATGTGTGCAGAGAGCCAGCGATGTGGACCACATCAGATGTTTTGCAAGAAATCCTCAAGACATGTGTAGAAAGTCAGCGATGTGGACCATATCAGATGTTCTGCTAGAAACGTTCAAAACATGTGTAGAAAGTCAGCGAGTAAACCACATCAAATGTTTTGCTAGAAACGTTCAAGATATGTGTAGAAAGCCAGCGATGTGGACCACATCAAATGTTCTGCTAGAAACGTTCAAGACATGTGTAGAAAGCCAGCGATGTGGACCACATCAAATGTTTTGCTAGAAACGTTCAAGATGTATGTAGAAAGCCAGCAATGTGGACCACATCAAATGTTCTGCTAGAAACGTTCAAGACATGTGTAGAAAGCCAGCGATGTGGACCACATCGAATGTTCTGCTAGAAACGTTCAAGATGTGTGTAGAAAGCCAGCAATGTGGACAACACCAAATGTTCTGCTAGAAACGTTCAAGATGTGTGTAGAAAGCCAGCGCTGTGGATCACATCAGATGTTCTGATAGAAATCTAGACGTGCGTAGAAAGCCAACGACATGGACCACATCAAATGTTCTGCTAGAAACGTTCAAGATGTGTGTAGAAAGCCAGCGCTGTGGATCACTACAGATGTTCTGATAGAAATCCTCAAGACGTGCGTAGAAAGCCAGCGACATGGACCACATCAAATGTTCTGCTAGAAATCCTCAAGACGTGTGTAGAAAGCCAGGGGAGAGAAAACAAATAAAATGTTCAAAATAGGTTTGGAAAGCAAGTGATGCGGGGGACATAAAATTTTCTGCCAGATATGCTGAGGATACGATTAGAAAGGGAGGAACCACATCAAATGAAAGCCAGTACAAAGCATGCCAGAGTGGATATTTTTGTGGCGATGACGAAGCACCTCCTCCGCGAGGATATCGACCCTGTGTGGGAGAGAACGGTCTCATTTATTTGCCCCTTTGACACTAACCTGTTGAGTACAGTTAGTCCCCCGCTGAACCGGTTTCTGCGTGGCAAATTCCACACCTGGTCAACAAGATTCTGCAAATGGGATGCTGCAAGCTCATAGTGTCCTTGCTTGATTTGGGCAGGACAGAGAAGAACCGACCTTTGTTCATATTGTTTGCTGGAATTTCCGGTTGTTTGGAGGACTAAACTTTCCTCCGGTGAGATTATGGGACAAGGTCAATCTATTATTATCTGTTACTATTCCGGTTATTACATCGCAATACAAACATCTTTACGAGGTTAGCTATAAAACCGCAAGTCATTCGTGCATGCAGTCTGTGACAGGTTTAATGCAAATATTGTCGATTATATTTCAAGAGGGCTTCGTAGAATAACCCGTGTTGGAATCTAATGTAAATATTTGGTTTTTTCAGATACGTGAATTTGCTATTAGTGACTCCCCCATTTCTATTTCACAAAACTTTGTGATATTAAACACGAGTCACATATCCGCTATCTCCACTTGTCACTTAAATATTTGCTATAGCGTAATAAGCCTTTTTAAACCCTTTTTACTGATAAACTTTTTTTGTGTCTAAAATGAGCTTCGATAATCCTGTAGAAAACTAAAGGTGGTGTGTATTTCCGATGAGATATTCATATCGAATCTTTGCATGGAATACAATACTTCCTGTATTATAGGTAAGCAGCAGAGAGCGTAAATTTTATTTGAGTGACCTCAAAAAGTGCATTTTGATGAAATCTATGAAAATGATATTTATTGGAATACAATACTTCCTCTGTCTACTACAGAAAAGCGGTAGAGAGCGTATTCTTTAGTTTTGGGCACATCAAAACGTGTATTTGTGGTAAAACCGCAATATCGACTTTTTGATAAATTACAATACTTCATGTTGTCCTCCGTGGTGTAGTGGTTACCATGCTACCCTCTAGTACTCCAGGTCGCGGGTTCAAACCCGGCGGAGGACGATGGATTTTTTTGGGCGTAAAAATCTTTAGCATGGTTTCCTTCGGAAGGGAAGTAAAGCCGGTGGTCCCGTGTCGTAGATTTACGGCACGTAAAAGAACCTCAAGCCTGATAAAGAGGCCTCTGAGCAAAATTACCGATCTTTCACGCCCAATATAGAATGGGACGCTAAGGACCATATTAGTTAAAGAGCGTCCATAAATAAAACTCAACTTCAATTTTACGATACTTCATTTATCCATCACAGGTAATCGGCAGAGGTGTATAATTTGATTAGTTCAGGGATTTCAAAACGTGTATTTCAGGTAAAATCTTGATGTCGAATTTTTTTATGGAATACAATACTTCCGCTATTTACCTCAGATAAGCTGTAGAGACCATAATTTCTTGCTAGTTCATGGCCTCAAAACAAGTATTTCCCGTGAAATCTTGATATAAAATTTCTGGATGAAGTGATTTATTTCCCCTACCTATTATAGATAGGCGGCAGAGAAAGTTAAACTTCTATGCAGTGCCGAACAAGGCAATGAAACCTTCTGCTGTCAAGGTACTGTTAATTTACTCGAGGAATGCTGTTACAGGAAGTTCTTTGTTCATTTGCTGACAATGTCAATACGTTGTCAACAAGTTAAGTACACAACCGCGGGTTCATGGTCAGTGGCAGGGGTGTATGTCTGTCTGAAGGCAACCTGAAACTTGGCGATTATATTACGTATTAAACTTACATGATGTCATACACCAAACGTCGCGGCGGCCCTCCAGAAACCGGAACAAATTTGACATGGGTTCATGGCGATGTCACTCTTGCAGACAAAGAAGATGCGAGGTCATCATAGACCTCACAAAACCCTTATATGGGTAGGTCATGTACAAGATATAAACATGTCAATAATTTAGACATTAAGGACGGGGTATAAAACCAGAGTTAATTACGATTTAATTTACAAACCCCAGCCACCAGTCAACTCTACTTTGAAATTTAAAATCACATTCCTACACTATTATTTTTATTTCTGATATATCATTCATTTCTCATTACATCTCATTCCTGTCTTGTCATATTTTAGGGTGAACACGTGGAAATTTTCAAATGCAGGACACTCTTTCTAAGGAAGGAAAACTTCACATAAATGGAGGACAACTAAGCATTACATAAAAGTGTCAATATTGCATTTTATTTATAACTTTACTTAATATCGCCTGACAGCATAGGTCTTGAATGAACATGTGCTGATACTTGTCGGCAGCACTTATTTTTGACAGAAGAGGCGAATAATTATTGTCTTGTATTAGGTACTAGTAAATTCTACATAACACATGTTTCTGAAATTGTGTTTTGCCAATATAATGCCCTTAGCTGACTGTCAAAAAGCGGTTTCTTTCATTTGTTCATTGGACATTGATTAGAGAAAACACTCTTTCAGTTGTTGCGCTGCTAAATAAAACTGACACATTTACAGTACCTCAGTACATGTTTCCATACTATGGTCACGTACACTCCACCGATTAACCAGTGTTGAAGTTGTTTCATATATCAGAAATGACAGTGTACTTAGGTATGCCTTTGCAAAACTCTTCAAAAGTTTACGATCGTAGGTTGGAGCGCGCCTGTGTCACGAGTGATGTCACGTTATTGGGGCTCGTACAGCTTGCGATAAAACACAGAAGAGTGTGAGGGAAACGGGCCCCACATAGCCGGACATGTTCCACAATATTTAAAGGCCTCCCAGACGCAAAGCAAATATATAAAAACAGGATATGTCCGGCAAAATCCGGACGGTTGGTCACTCTCATTTTTATTTTCTCTACCACCTACCTAGTAGGTAGAGGAGGTATTGCGTTCCAATCCAAAAATTCGATATCCAGATTTCACCGGAAATGCATGGTTTAGGCCCCCTGAATCCAAATGAAGTATTTTTAGAAAAATATCCGTGTGTGTGTGTGTGTGTGAACACCATAACTCAAAAAGGAAAAGTTAGATAAACACCAAACTTGGTATTTAAGGCCAGTACGTTCCAAAGTTCCGACACGAAGATTTTCAAAAAAATCCCCCCACTGCAGACTATCCTTGACGTGGAACATTTTTCAAAATCTTTGATTTTATAAAAAATGGCTTAACGATTTTGATTAAAATGCCATATATGCAAGATATTTGCATGACAAATAAAATGTATCTCTTGAATTTTCTGGGAATAGCCTATGAAGTTCACTTCATTCGGAAGGAACTTGTATAAGCTTGTATACCTGGTAAAGGTTAAGGCATAGACGGAAACGTGCTACACAAACATGTAGATCTCTTTAAAATACACAGTTTATTTATTTCGAATAAGTTTTTTTTTGTGGCATAAGCCATTTCTAAGATATCCATTATTAAAGGTTCGAATTCTTCAATAATTGATCATTTCCTTAAAATCCTGTCAGCATTCAGTTGTTTCTCGCGAATGCATGGAAACAATATGGAATTTTAGCGCCAAGTTGTTAAACATTTTACTATCGTTTTTCCCTTTGTATCTATAACAAAATGTGTAATGTAGCTATTTCTACAAAGCCTTATTTCGATTTAAACGTAATAGAAAAATAAGGTTTTGAATGAATAATTGGTATACCCAACTAAATAAATGATAGAGAAAGTCATGCAAATGTAACACATCAGATTTTTTTTCTATTTTTATTATTTTACGTCGCTTTAACTAGTGGTCATATCGTGACGTATCTGTTAGGCGGTACCTCTTGGCTCGTTGCGTGGCGGACAGTTAGCCTTCTAGGTCTTATCCCTGAATCATCTTGCTTCGTCAAATGTCCACAGCAACGTACCCCTACTTTCACACGTGCCGGACAGATGGCACTACGGTGCCGAACAGTCTACCTGATTTCATTATGTGGATAGACGGCAGACATTCGTTTCACCTATATTTTTTCATGCTTTACTATTGTTTTAGAGTTAAGGTGAAACTTGGGTCATGGTATTAAACATTCAATCCGGTATTTACCTCGGCGACTGAGGGAGACCACGAAAAAATCCCAGTCAGTTTGGTCGGTCCACGGGATTTGAACCCGGGACCTCTCGAATGCGGGATACAGACGTTACCGCCTGTGTCATCCCGCTCGCTTCTCTGGATTATTATCTCTCTTATTTATAGCTGAAAAGTATAAAATCGCAAAAGCTTTCATTTCAATATTTATGTTTGGGTGTTAAATATTTTAAAACCGTGTATATTCTTCAAGAAAGAATACTGATCTTTAATTATGGTGCTCAAAGTCGTAAGACTGCTGGTCTTTTAAAAACACAAGGTATCCGTGTGTGATGTACGGAAATTAGAAGAAAGTGGCTTTGAGTGCAATAAAACAATTTTAAAATAAATATCAATAAAACCGCACAAGTTTCGCTATAGAAGCCACTTCAATTCCAAAAGTTGCTGCAATAGCAAATCTATCTGCAGATTCCAAACATAAATGCTAAAAATGAACAGATTTATTTCTACAAAATACAAACTCGCCAGCATGCCAGAAAATTGATTTCGTGAGTAAACGTCTCAGAGAATTGAAAATGACCCAAATTTAACACAGCATTTGTTTCATTCATGAAGTACTCTTTACTTGAATGGGTTTCTCAACAGACATAATTGTAGGTCCTTGGACATAAATATCCACATTTTTTTTCGGGACGATCCTACTCGGTTTCTCTAACGATTAACATCTGAGCAGATATCTGTTGCTCCGACGTTTATTGAAGGAATTACATCTGGTGGAGTGTATCTGAACATACCAGAGGATTTCATTAGTCACATTATCGCCAGAAAACTGGTCAATGAAAAAGAAAATGTAGTGTTGGCTGTACAGAATTTAGGGTTTCAACAGCACGGCGCTTCCCCACACAATATTTCGCCAAAATATTCACAGGCTATTGATTTTTTTAGTTTATGGACGCTTTTTTAATTACTGTGATTCCTAGCGTCTCATTCTATATTGGGCGTGAAAGACCGGAAATTTTGCTCAGAGGCCTCTATCAGGTTTGGGGTTCTTTTACGTGCCGTAAATCTACGACACGGGACCCGCCGGCTTTACTTCCTTTCCGAAGGAAGCGATGCGACCTCGGGAACTAGAGGTTAGCACGGTATCCCTAGATCACGGAGGACGACTATTCACAGCTATGCAGTCCTAGGCTGTAATAATAAAAAAATCTGATGTGTTACACTCACATGACTTTCTCTACTCTTGTACAATCTATTTTTACAAACGCCTATTCTCCATATGCTTCATATTAATCGAGATATCGAGATGTCAATCTTATTTGTAATTTTCTTGTAGATGCAAGGGGAATATGGTAGCTTTTAAGCGATAGTCAAATATTTTATCGCTGGTTGCTATGTGGCGCATTCCATTCTCTTTGCATGTCCAGGACATAAAAAAATGAATAACGAATTTGAGAAAAAGTATAAGTATTGGAAAATTTAAGGAAATAACAAGCAATATCTCGAAAACGGTTCACTCAACAACAAAAATGTATATGATATAAGTTGTGTATTTTAACGCGATCTACATTTTTTGTGTAGTAAAAGTTTGTCTATCTCTTATGGTTTACCAGTTATGCAAAAGTCGTTCATAATGGAGAATACTTTTGGAGACATTCCCAGAAATTTCGAGATATACATTTCATTTCTCATGACATTATCTTAAACATATGATATTTTCATCAAAATCGTTAGAGCCATTTTTGAGAAAATTAAACTTTTCGAAAAATCTTCCATGTAAAGGGTAGTCTGGGGTGGGGGAATTTTCTTGAAAGCCTTCGTGTCGCATCTCTGGAAGATACTGAACGTAAATACCAAGTTTGGTGTTTATCCGACTGTTCGTTTTTGAGTTATGCTGTTCACACACACACACAGACAGACACACACACACACACACACACACACAGACACACACACGGACATGTTTCCAAAAATGCTTTTTTTGGATTCAGGAGGTCTCAAAACATGTATTTCCGGTGAAATCTCGGTATCGAATTTTTGGGTGGAATGCAATACTTCCCCTACTTACTATACGTAGTAGAGAAAGTAAAAATCGTACATATTTGGTCTTTTATAGCATGAATGCCATCAAGGTCACTTACCATCAATGAAATAACCGAAACGAAAACAATTATACTCCATTATATTCTAGTTTTCTTTTAACCTGTAAACTTAAATACTAATTGCTGATACTAACATACAATGACTTCATTTTCACTTTAAAAATATTAGCATCGAAATTAACGGAGAGAAAATTACAATTTATAGTTTTCAGAGACAAGAAACGAGATTATAGCTTACTATTTTGGAATTTCTCAAGATTTTTTATGTTATTCGTTTTATAATTTTTTTTTGAAAATTTCGCCGATGCTTCAGCTTTTTTGTGAGTGTTGTTTATAGAATCATTTTACATCCATTTAGCACAGCAAATGTTTTGGTATAATACCTGAAAATTATTATTGTGGTGAAAATGTGCTTTGATCTGACGGAGAAAAATGTCTAAGTTTTGGCAGAACTTCCCCGTAAACTTTTGTTACGACTTCACAAGTTTATTTCTCCGTCAGGTTGAGCCCCTGTGATTTGAATCCATGACCTCCGAATACGAGACGCATTCGATACCGATGTTTGTATACAAATTTCTGCATATTAGACTATTTATGAAATGATGAACAGAGTAATTTCCAAAAGGAAACGAAGGAACTGTTGAAGGACTTGGAAGAATGTCGTGCCACAAGGGAAATAAGAAGAAACCGGGACATATGAAGTGCAGCCGTACCGGTTTGACGAGCTTCACTCTTCCAGTCAGGAAATCGTTAAAACGATACGATACCTATAAAATGTGTCGTAAACAGTCGTCATTTTACATTGATAAAAAATAATATAGCGCAATAAATCCTCTTGACATTTCGAGATTACACCCACAGGTCTACGAACAGATTCTTAAAACGATTCTCGCCAAGATTTGAAAAAAGTAGCTTCCATTTTCATGATCAGTAATTCACATGACATTCTCTACCTACTATATCTTCTGCAAACTATTCTTTTTATTTTAGCAACATTCGTTCAACGTACAACGTTCTACAGACGTAAAACTATTATTGCAAAAGTCTATTTTTCTATCTGCTTCATGATAGTTCATATAGAACGTTTGCATAAATGGTTTCATTAATACTATCCATCGAATTCCCTCTGAATCAGCTTTCAAAATTAGTATACTCCTTACTATACAAATGCCACTGGCAGTAGCTTATCTGCAGCTTCTGTAGCTTTAACTAGGTCTCGCCAGATTCCTGCATTTTGTTCGAAATGAACGAGCTTTGTTTATTAAATACAGAGCCCCTATATAGCGTTTCATAGCAAAAACGAAACTCACAAATCAAGTTTTAATTTATTGCCTTTCTCTAAATTACATATTATTTAATAACAGAGTTGTGCACCATGAATTGTTGGTTGCACCACGGAAATCTTAATATTATGTATTTGGACAACACATAAGTCCGTGTTTTCAGGGCATAATCATTAATATAATACCCTCGGTACATAAATATTAATTTGTTCCCTACTAGGGCATCTCCACCCGTTCCACACTGTATATCATCTGCTTCCCCTTATACTGAATAAAGAGAATAAGCAATAGCAACGTTACGGTTCACGATATAGTCTTTTGTTTCCAGTCAAGTCCGTCACACTATAGGAGCTCAAGGTCTGGGAATACCAATGCACTGCACCGTACAATGCTTGCTTCCGTATCTAAATGCACATTTTGAACAAGACACATAATTTAAGTTGTGTGACTCACCCAGAGACGTGTGCTCCTCACATGCGGAGTACGTGAACTGTAATAATGTGACGTTACTTTCACAGAAAGATGCTGCAAGTCCCAGGAAAAGGATATGGCTCATCGCGAAATGCGTAAACTTGGATAGTGAATCACAGGAAATGTGACGTCACTTCACCTAAATGTAAAACGAGAACCAGAATGTTACGTTGAGTGATAATAATAATAAGTGAGTGGATGGAATACTACGGGGAGATTTTGTTAGAAGACTAAAACTCTACCCAGCTTAGAGAATCACATGGGCAGAGGCCTGCTTTCGTAACTATTCGACTGAAAGAAAAAGTGTAAGTTCTTTATGGTGAGGTCAATAATTTACCGTGTGTAAGTTAACATTATTGCAGATGTTTTGGAATGACCCATGTAAAAATGAAACGTTTAGACCATGTAATAATAAAAACTCGCAATTTGTACAGTTCATAATTATTATATATGTATTTATTAAAACTCCAGCAATCAAGATAGTTTGTGCCATGTTTGAGTGATGTTTTTACTTCCTCTATCGAGAGTTCACCGAAATACACGTTCTGAGGTTCAATGGACCTGAAGAAAGCGTTTTGCGGGCGTGCGCCTGACTGTGGACAGCATAACTCAAAAACGAAATGTTGGATACATACTAAACTTCGTAATTAAGACCAATGTTTCGTTATATGGGACACGAATATTTTCAAGAAAATCCCCCGACCTCAAACTAGCCTTTACATGGAAAATGTTTCGTTATTTTACTTTCTGAAAACTGTCTCTGGCATTTGGTTAAAATACCATATGTTTAAGATATTTATATGACAAATACAGAGGGTTGTTCGTAATCTGTGGTAACAAACTTAAGACCACCCTTACCTTATGAAAAACCACGCCTCCATCTGACAGCCTCTAGCCTGAGCTATCAATCTGCAGCACAGCTTCCACTGGAGCAAACTGCTACGGAATACAGGGATGTCCAATCTATTCCATTCCTTCCTTTCCAGAGATCATCCAAAGTTCATGGCCGTCTGCTTCCAAGGGCTCTTTTCAGTAACCCAAAAGTACAAAACTCCATCAGTGATGCATCAGATTACATAACACGGATGTCTCTGAAAGGTATGGAATGTATTCCCATTTCTCTCTCTATGTTCTCCAAAAATTTGTAGGTTGAAGTAGACGTATGGCTTGATGCCTTATCCTGATGCAACCAGACTTTCTTTACATCTGCACTATAGAGAGCAGGGATATCTGTATGGAAAATTGGTATCAGGACGTTAGGCTGATAATATGCTGAGTTGATTTTCACATTTTTATGTATATGACGAATGGTTAATTTGCCATTGTAACTGTACCTTGCTATTACCATGAAACCATTGGGGAAATTTTCGTTAGCTTCCTTATATCAACTTTCAAATTTGTTTTCTCCCCTTGGTCAGTAATATATAACACAGAGTTTGTTGCAGTCAGATAAACACATTCCTCATCCAACAAACATCCAGTTTTCACCAGCTAGGTATCGTTCATACAGCTGTTAGTGGCACGTTCTGCAATGTGTTTAGGCAACAGCTTATATCCCCGGCTCTTATGGCACTTTTCTGCATTCAAATCCTGGTTGATTATGATGTTCACGGTAGTAACAGAGATCCCTAATTACAGCGCAATGGCCCTCTGGGTTGCAGGATTTGGTCCAGAGTCGCGGGCCTTCACCTTCCAACTGGTGGCCGGTCATGGATTTCCCTGTTTCTTGCCCTTTGGAATAAGTCCTGATGTGGCTTTACCTTTTTTGTTGAGCGCACATGAGATCACTTTCTTGGATATGCTAAAACCACACCTCTTGCACTGCTTAATAATCTTAGAATACAAGTATTTTGCATGGGAAAGGACAATGATGTACCCTTATCAGAATGTTTCTATTTTTGATGCACTTTGATGCAGCAAGAACTGAGCAAACACAGTGATACACGCATACTGCTGAACTTTCATTCGGTTCCACATGTTTCATCGTGGAGCTATTGTGCTCGTCTGATATTGTTACCATAGATCGTGAACAACCCTCCGTACTTGAATTTTCTGGGAATAGCCTGTAAAGTCCACTTCATTCAGCATTTTGTACAACTGGTAAACCATAAGAAATGCTTATACAAAAACTTCTCGTAGAAAATATGTAGATATCTTAAAAACAACTTCTATCAAATAACTTTTTGTGGGCTCAGCCATTTCTTCGGAAGGAATTTTGTACACTTTTGTGTAACTGGGAAATCGTAAGAGAAGATAAAGACTTACTTCAACAAAAATGTAAAGGTCATTAAAATACACAATTTGCGTGAAATGCATTTTTACTTTCTCTACTACGTATAGTAAGTAGGGGAAGTATTGCATTCCACCCAAAAATTCGATACCGAGATTTCGCCGGAAATACATGTTTTGAGACCTCCTGAATCCAAAAAAAGCATTTTTGGAAACATGTCCGTGTGTGTGTCTGTGTGTGTGTGTCTGTGTGTGTATGTGTGTGTGTGTGTGTGTGTGTCTGTGTGTCTGTGAACAGCATAACTCAGAAACGAACAGTCGGATAAACATCAAACTTGGTATTTAGGTTCAGTATCTTTCAGTGTTGCGACACGAAGGTTTTCAAGAAAATCCCCCCACCCCAGACTACCCTTTACGTGGAACATTTTTCGAAAATTTTAATTTTCTCAAAAATGGCTCTAACGATTTTGATGAAAATATCATATGTTTAAGATAATGTCATGAGTAATGAAATGTATATCTCGAATTTTCTGGGAATGTCTCCAAAAGTATTCATTGTGAACGACTTTTGCATAACTGGTAAACCATAAGAGATAGACAAAATGTTACTACACAAAAAATGTAGATCGCGTTAAAATACACAACTTATGTCATATACATTTCTTTTGTTGAGTGAACCGTTTTCGAGATATTGCTTGTTATTTCCTTAAATTTTCCAATACTTATACTTTTTCTCAAATGCGTTATTCATTTTTTTTATGTCCTGGACATGCAAAGAGAATGGAATGCGCCACATAGCAACCAGCGTTAAAATATTTGTCTATCGCTTAAAAGCTACCATATTTCCCTTGCATCTACAAGAAAATTACCAATAAGATTGACATCTCGATATCTCGATTAACATGAAGCATATGGAGAATGGGCGTTTGTAAAAATAGATTGTACAAGAGTAGAGAAAGTCATGTGAGTGTAACACATCAGATTTTTTTTGTAGCGTTACATATTTTTGAAATATTCCATGTTACAGGTTGCCACTTTCTCAAGTGCGTCAGGCTTTCTTTCGATCACAAGAGCTCGTTACCACATTGTTTCCGCAAGTTGTACCTACTGCTTAGTTAGAAACCATTCGTGAGTAACGGTAATGTGGATCAGGGGCGTATTTAAGGTAGGGGTGTCCTCCCCCATTTCCACTTTCATGGTACAATAACAGTGAAAATAATTTGATAAGGAAAGGCAATGCCAAACTTTGTAACTTAAATCAGTCCCAGAAGGAAATGTTTCTTCAGAAAATAAATCTTTATTTTTTCAAAGGGAAATGTTCTTAGACAATCTGACAACATGAGCAGCTTCAAAGATGTGGCTTCTTTCTCAAGATATTAACCATTTGGCAGTTTTCACTACTTCTACAGAAAGAAAATACTCTTCAAAGACCATAATTAAAGGCATATACTTTTGAAGCACTTGCTGTCAATTCACCGTGATATTTATGTTTCTGATGAAGTTGTAGACAAGTTTGCTAGTATTCCAACAATACCTTACTACATACATATCAAGCTGACGTATTCACATTCCTGATCGGATCTCTGAACTTGCGCTTGCTGCCATTGCTGTATGTTGCGTATTGTCAAACCGAGTTATTATTACTTACGACTTGTACCACATTATGGAACTTAGAAAGAAACCACGAGTAATTTGTGTTGTTTAGATTTAGTAATCGTGTTAAAACAAAATGCCTTTGAAGGTTCTTTGTATTTGATGTGTAATCGACGCAACATTAAGTAGAGGTTAAGGTATTTATCTTGTAAACATTGCGGATTAATAATGAACTATGTGTAGAACACGAAAGTTATGAAGAAATCGGGCTACATCGGAGTTATTTTAGCATTATTAACGTATTCGAAAATTCCGACCCAGTATTAAATGACTTTAGATGACAAAACTAGTAAACTTTGCTCACAACTCCTAATTCTAACACAATATACAGCAATAAAAATGTGCATGGTTTGAAAGTCGTGTACTGAACCATTAATCCTTTATAGATTGAAAGAAAAATAAGACATGTTGCTGTTAGTTCACAAATTACTATGCACCATTTCTGTTTTATAAATGAAATGACATGCCACATCCTTTTTCCTGCTTTGAGTTGTAGTAAGGCACTTAGCAATAAAGTATTCTTATTCACTATAGACCAACATGCAAATATTGCACATTTCACTTTCGAGAGCTAAACACACACACACAAACACACACACATACACACACATACACACACATACACACACACACAATAATCTATAAACTAACTTAAAGCTTTTGCATATAATGCTATTCGTATTCATTGAAAAACCCGAACAATAGGTTTATTTCCCATCAACTCAATTATATGGTATATTGGCGTAGAATAGCAGGGGGAAAGAAAAAGTTGCTGGGATGCATCCCTGTTTGCATGTTTAATATTTCCGTATTATTTTATAACAAAAGAAGTGTCAACCATTTATTTTCTGTATAACTCGACTCTAGAATCAACACTGCTATACAGCATCATGAACATGAAGTATATAAACAACGTTTGAAAGAAGTCTGAAGATTTGATACTCATGGTAGCTTTCTGCTAGAAGTTAATGGAGTAGTTGAGCGTCTCTATCGGGGAAAATTGGCGTAGTGCGGGAGCCTGTTTTACTGTCATTTCTGATGCTTGTAATATCTAGTATACAATGATATTTATATAGACACGCCACACAGAAAGTGGAGGTTTCTGCCTCAGAACCTACCAAAGAGTGTGTTAATGTTTGAAATAATAACTCTTGGCAATTGTGTGTGTGTGTGTGTGTGTGTGTGTGTGTGTGTGTGTGTGTATTTGGCAAATATTCCAAATGTTCAGTTTTTTCTTCCTCTTCACTTCACGGACTAGGCAAATTATCTGTTCCGCCCTCAGAAGTGTTCCTTCTATCTTCTAATAGTAAAATTTCAATTTTATAAAGTTAATCAATTACGCCCCCTCTCAACGCAAATAAAATCCTATATACGGCCCTGACGTTGATAGAAGAATCATTTTTATATGAATACCGTATACATACATATGAATGTCATGTGTGCTCAAACCAGATTATTTTTACTGGCATCCCATGAAAAGCAGATTTTATCGTTTTTTAAAACATCAAGTACACTGTGCAGAGGCAGAGGCAGAATCTCCACAGTTAATGACTTCAAACAAGGAATCCAAAGAAAAAGGAAGTATGTCTATAGCTTGCTGAGCACGCCAAATGAGGACTCGTGTAAGAACAACCTGTACTGCAACAAGAGAAAGACTAATAGTATCACATTATGTAAATGTGCGCGCATTCATTACATCATAATTGTCTTGCTTACAACTTTTCAGTTTAAACGACTCATTTTACACAATACAAGTGCTAACATTTAAACGGTACAGTTTAGGTGTGCAGTTATGGTAATTATCATCGTTTCTACTGAGTTTTCTCATTAACACCTCGGTTTTCACGACCGGAATAGTTTATTCCTCCAAGAGTTTCTGCAAATTATTCTTACAAAACCTTACTTTTCTATCCACTTCACTTAATTAAGAAAAATATTACAGAAAGGGTTTCATTACACATTTCGTTGTATGTACAAGAGGGATAGAGGAGGCTGAAGCGATAGTCAAATGTTTAAACAGCGGTCGCTATATGCTGGCTTTAAAACTCCACGTTCTTTGCATGGCATCATGAGAAACAAAACAATAATGATTCAACACTTCAAGTACATTAACATGTTGGAAAAATTCAAACAATAGCAAGGAATAATTCGGAAATGGTTAATGCGATAGTAAAGTGTCAAAAACCGAGCGGTGCATGACTGGGGAAGAGGATGCTCTGAGGAAACCTTCGTCCCCCGGACTGCGAGCGGTCTCAGGCCTCCAGGGAAGGGAAGCCGGCTGCACACCCACCACCCGAGGAGTTCAAATCTGTAAATGGTAGGGACCCTGTCCTCTGCTTGTCGTGCCGCCCTCTGTCTCCTCTCACCTCATCTCTCCCTCCCGTCAGGGACCCAGGTACAAAAGATCTGCGTAGGTAGAGGTGCTAATTCCCGCTCCACTTCTAGTCCTATCCTATGCTACAGTATCACAAAGTTTTCCATGTAAAAGGGCTGATCCTTTGACTACGCTTTACATAGAAAATGTTGATTACTTTTTTATTTTCTCAAAATAGCTCTAAGGATTTTTATTAAAATAGCGTATGTTTAAGACATTTACATAATAAATAAAATATGTTCTTGAATTTTCTGCGAATAGCCGGTGAAGTACTCTTCCTTTTGAATGATTCTGTATAGTTAGTAAACAGTAACAGATGAGACAAAATCTGAATGTAACACTTTATATTTTTCTTCTTCTGAAAATGGTCTTTTTGGATTCAGGGACCTGGAACATTTATTTGCGATGGAATCTCGATATGGAAATGTTGTGTGGAATGCAATACTTGCTCTACTTGAATACGCGAGCGAAACATGAAATGTGTATAGACAGAACATCCGGCGTGATCGCTGATCCCAGCGAAATGCCTCACGTCTGTCAGGTAATGCAACTTTACGATGGGCTGGCTGGATCTTCGGTTCCAAGAACAGCATTCTACATTTCCATAAGCCTCCAACTAAGAGGATTAACTCCGCACACAAGAGACGTAAATTATGGAACGTCTTGCAAATGCGTGCAGCAATTGTACAGTCTGTTGTACGTACGAATTAAAATGTCACTTAGGAATGTGCCTAACGTCGTTACATTAATGTCTCTCAAATGGAATATACATGGAAAGTGTCACGAGTTCAAGTATTCGTCGGAAACATTTTATGTTTGGCCTGGTGATTTCACAATTATGCACTTTTAAATTGCTGTGTCTCTACCGATTACTTCTGGTAGGTAAAGGAAGTACTGTATTTCGCCGAAAATTTACGTGTAGAAATTTCAATCGAAGTACACTTTTGACGTCCTATGAATATAAAATAATTCACATTACCTTATATTTATACTTTTAGGTCGGAATTATTGCATTCCACCCAAAAATTCGATTTCGAGATTTTGCCGAAAATACATATCATGAGCTTTATCCAAAAGTAGCATATTTAGAAAAAGCTCGACGTGTGTGTGTGTAAACACAAAAACAAAATGCTGGATGAATACCAAACCTAGTATTCAGCATTTTCCAAGGATTCGACACGAAAATTATCAAGAAAATCTCCCACTCCAATCTACCCTTTAAATGGAAAACCTTTCTTTGTTTCTTATTTTTCAAAAGCGGTTTCAACAATTTTGTTTAAAAGGCCATATGTTTCATTCACGTGACAAACAAGATGTATATTGGACTGCCTCCGTGGTAGAGCGGTCAGCGAGTTGACTTCATAAACCGGAGGTCCCGGATGGGAATTTTTCCTTAATTAGGATTATTCCCTACCCTTCATAGAGTTTGGAAGTGTGGATATGAGGGTGAATGTGCGCGTGAAAATACGTTAAAAACGATGAAGACCTGCGTAATCTAATCTCAAAGTTCAGACTAAAAACACCATCAAGTGCTTCAGCCAAAGCCCGCGAAATGAGATTATCAGTTAAATGAAATAAAAAAAATCTGATGTGTTACACTCACATGACTTTCTCTACTCTTGTACAAACTATTTTTACAAACTCTTATTCTCCAACTATTTCATATTAATCGAGATAAACATTTGCAGAAACGATCTTTTGACATGCAAAGAGAATTACATTTTACACATAGCGACCAGTTCTAAAAATATTTGACTATCGCTTAAGGCGTACTATGTTCCCCTTGTTTTGTATTTGCAAGGGCAATATAGAAATACAGTAGCCTTTAAGCATAGACATATTATCTCTTAATAGCTGGTTGCTAGGTGCAGCACCATTCTCTTTGCCACAGATTAATACTCTTTGCATATCCAAGACAAAAAAATGAATAACGAATTCCCATTTGAGAAAAATATTGAAAAATTTAAGGGAATAACAAGCAATATCTCGAGAATGGTTCACTCAACAAAAAATGTATATGACATAAATTGTGTATTTTAACGCGATCTACATTTTTTGTGCAGTAAAATTTTGTCTATCTCTTATGGTTTACCAGTTATGCAAAACTCGTTCGCAGTGAAGAATACTTTTGGAGACATTCCCAGAAAATTCAAGATATACATTTTATTTGTCATAAAAGTGTCTTAAACATATGATATTTTAATAAAAATCGTTAAGAGCCATTTTTGAGAAAATTAAACATTTCGAAAAATCTTCCATGTAAAGGGTAATCTGGGGTGGGGGGATTTTCTTGAAAACCTTCGTGTCGCATCTCTGGAAGATACTGAACCTAAATACCAAGGTTGGTGTTTATCCAACTGTTCGTTTCTGAGTGATGCTGTTCACAGACACACACACACGGACATGTTTCCAAAAATGCTTGATTTGGATTCAGGGGTCTCAAAACATGTATTTCCGGTGAAATCTCGGTATCGAATTTTTGGGTGGAATACAATACTTCCCCTACTTACTATACGTAGTAGAGAAAGTAAAAAGATGTGCATAGCTATGTTTTGAAATTTGTGCCATGGAGTCCTCTTCATTTTGAATTAATGTTGTATAACATGTTAACCATAAGAGATATACAAATACTTTTTGCACAAAAAATGTAGACCTCATTAAACGCATAATTTATTTAAACTATTTTTCTGGCATTAACCATTTGCTAGAAATTCGCGGTTATTGGCTTAAACATTTACAAATGCTAAGTCGCCAATCGTTGTTTCTCGTGGTGATACAAAGAGTATGGAATTTCAAAGTCATCATATAGCGACACACTTAAACATTTGCCTATCATTTCGTCTTCCTGTATCCCTGTTGTGCATACAACGAAATGTAGCATAGTAAAACTGTTTCTGCATCTTGATTAAAATGAAGTAAATAGAAACCAAATTTGACGTTTTACATTCTGACTTTCTCTACCCTCTATGGCCTGTTAT
Organism: Deroplatys truncata; assembly: GCA_030765065.1. Lineage (NCBI taxonomy): Eukaryota > Metazoa > Arthropoda > Insecta > Mantodea > Mantidae > Deroplatys > Deroplatys truncata. Next base: position 18,779,383 of record CM060985.1, on the reverse strand, counting down.
TCCACGAAAGTTTATTTTCCTAGCACTTCATTTTAATCGAGATAAACCTTTCCGAAAATAGCTGCCGTACACATTTCGTTACAGATACAAAGGAATAGCGATGATCAAATGTCTAAGAACTGGATGCCATACGCCGGTCTTAAATACCATACTGTTTCCATGCAATCGCGAAAAGCAACTGAAAATCGGCAGGACTTTAAAAGAATGACAAAGTAAACAACAATTCGAACCATTAATAAGTATATCTCGGAAATGACTGATACGACAAAATAAGTTATTTGAAATAAATTCTGTACTTTAGAGATATACTTTTTTGTGTAGTAAATTTTCGTCTATCGCTTAATGTTTACCAGCTATACAAGATTATATGAAAGGATTTCAAGGCTATTCCCAGAAAATTCAAGATATACATTTTGTCATGAAATAGTAGATTATGACACAAGGGGTAAAAGTAGTGTTTTATTTCGCAATTCTACGAGCAAAATAAAATCACTTTTAACACGTGTGGCATATATTACTTTTGTAAAATATCAATAATATTATATTGATTCCTGAAACTAACAGAGATCACGTTTAGAACACGGTTTTGAAACAAGAGAAATTACGTTAAAAAAGCGAGATGTCACATGTTTGGTTGATTCGCTAGCAGTTATTTTCAGTGAAATTATTTTCATCATGTTTTGTCTTACAGCAGCCAATGAAACGGTTAAAACGCTATATCATATTGCTTTCTGGATTTTTTGAATAAGTACTTCTAGTGTTATTCTTTATGCTACGTCTGTAATTTCACTTCAATTTCAATTTCTTCTGAATTCATGATTTCCACCATTTAATCTTTATGTAGGTTAGATAAAAGAATAGCGTTTTAGGTCAAAGAAAGCTCCAATATAACGTATACGTTAACTGTACAACGAACTGTGATAAATTGAAGTATGACGATTTGTATTGTGCACAGATAATGCGAGCGCCATGAGAAATTAATCATGTAAAACGACATAATGAAAAGTAAAACCTCAAACCAAGTCAAGTTATTAAACATGTACAAATATATAGGGTAATTGTCATGTGATTAAACCTGAAACCAAGTGTGATAATCTAAAGCTTTTTAGTTCGTGTGCTCTGTGTTAGAAGTTCTAATTTTAGGCCATGCTGTCAAAAATATCTTTAATACGTGGTATTTTAATCAAAAGCATTAAGAGCCATTTTTAGAAAAAAAAATTCGAAAAATGTTGCACATAAAGGGTATTTTCGGTTGGGGTGGACTTTCTTAAATCGTTGTGTCACATGTTCTGAAGGTACTGAGCCTAAATACCAAGTTTGGTGTTTTTCCGAATTTTCGTTTTTGAGTTATGCTGTTCATAGGCACACACACACACACACACACACACACACACACACACACACATACACGCATACCCACACACAAGCACCTGTTTCTAAAAAGGCTTTTCTTGGATTAAAGGGGACTCAAAACTTGCATTTCCGTTGAATTCTCGGTATCAGATTTTTGGGTGGGTACCTATTAGGTACGTGGTAGAACAAGTAATGAGCTTTTGCATAAACAATTTGTAGATGAGATACATAAAAATATATGACAGTGGGTTGAGAAAGCTAAGTGAAAGAAACATGCTTTGTTTTATCCAGAAAATGGTTCTAACGATTTTGATAACAATATATGTTTGATATATTTGTCATGAGAAAAGAATTGTATATTACTTATATCTACTAATTTATTTTCTCCAAGTCCTACAAGCTTTTGCTGTTGAAAAACAAGTTATATTTTGTTGATTGATGAGTTTAACGCGAGCGTTCACAGGGACGCTCGTGTATTTACAGACACAAGCCAGTAATCTGCAACGTTTTCACTTGTTTAGGTGCAGGACCGCCTGTGGAGTAGTGCAGAGGAAAACTCGTGGACGGTTGGACAGCCGGTATTGTAATTTTATCTGATAAAACGAGCATCTTATCCAAACTAAACCTCACTTACTTCACACTGTCAAGAAATAACAATACAGTTAGTGCTACTAACAACTGTAACAACAACACTGTCATTACTACATCTCTTGTGAACAAAAGTTAGATGTGTTGTATTCACATGAATCTCTATTCTTGCTAAAGCTTATTCTTCCTTCTAATGGAGATAAACCTTCACTACACATTTCTAGTAGGTGCAAGAGGGATGCAGTAGGCGGATCGTTATGTTATGGCTTCAAATTCCACGCTCTTTGGATGACCATGGGAAAAAACGAAATGCGGCTTACCACTTGAAGAAAAAAGAGTATTTGAAAATCCAAACCAATAACAAAGAAATCTTGAAGATGGTTAACACCACAAAAGATTTTATTTGATATAAATGGTGTGGTTTGACGACATGTACATATTTGTGTGGTAACTTGCGGTTTACCAGTTAAACAAAAGTCATTCAGAATATAAAAGTCTTCACAGGCTGTAACTAGAGAATTAATTTCAAGGGCAGTTTGGGATGACAGCAGTGTATTGAAAACTGCGCGTCGCATCATTGGAACATGCCGAACTTAAATACCAAGTTTAATATTTCTTACATTTCTCATTTTTCAGTTATGCTGTTCACACACACACACACACACACACACACACACATTTTTTTAAAAATCTGATCTCACATGACTTTCTCTACTCTTGTACAAACTATTTTTACAAACGCTTATTCTCCATCTACTTCATCTTAATCGAGATAAACATTTGCAGACTCTATCTTATTGCTAAGTTTCTTGTAGATGTAAGGGGAATATATATTTACAAGGGCAATATAGAAATACAGTAGCCTTTAAGCACATACATATCTCTTAATAGCTGGTTGCTAGGTGCAGCACTATTCCCTTTTCCACAGATTAATACTCTTTGCATATCCAAGTCAAAAAAATGAATAACGAATTCCCATTTGAGGAAATTATTGAAAAATTTAAAGGAATAACAAGCAATATCTCGAAAATGGTTCACTCAACAAAAGAAATGTATATGACATAAATTGTGTATTTTAAACTCGATCTACATTTTTTGTGTAGTAAAATTTTGTCTATCTCTTATGGTTTACCAGTTATGGAAAAGTCGTTCACAATGAAGAATACTTTTGGAGACATTCCCAGAAAATTCAAGATATACATTTTATTTTTCATAAAAATATCTTAGACATATAATATTTTAATCAAAATCGTTAGAGCCATTTTTGAGAAAATTAAAATTTTCGAAAAATCTTACATGTAAAGGGTAATCTGGGGTGGGGGGATTTTCTAGAAAACCTTCATGTCGCATTCTTGGAAGATACTGAACCTAAATACCAAGTTTGGTGTTTATCCAACTATTCGTTTCTGAGTTATGCTGTTCACAGACACACACACGGACGTTTCCAAAAATGCTTTTTTTTGGATTCAGGGGATCTTAAAACATGTATTTCCGGTGAAATCCCGGTATCGAATTTTTGGGTGGAATACAATACTTCCCCTACTTACTATACGTAGTAGAGAAAGTAATAAAAAATCTGTGTTACACTCACATGACTTTCTCTACTCTTGTACAAACTATTTATACAAACGCTTATTCTCCATCTACTTCATGTTAATCGAGATAAACATTTGCAAACTCTATCTTATTGCTAATTTTCTTGTAGATGTAAGGGGAATATATATTTACAAGTAGCCTTTAAGCATATACATATCTCTTAATAGCTGGTTGCTAGGTGCAGCACCATTCCCTTTCCCACAGATTAATACTCTTTGCATATGCAAGACAAAAAATGAATAACGAATTCCCATTTGAGAAAATAAGTATTGAAAAATTTAAGGGAATAACAAGTAATATCTCGAAAATGGTTCACTCAAAAAAAAATCTGATGTGTTACACTCACATGACTTTCTCTACTCTTGTACAAACTATTTTTACAAACGCTTATTCTCCATATGCTTCATGTTAATGGAGATATCAAGATGTCAATCTTATTGATAATTTTCTTGTAGATGCAAAGGGAATATGGTAGGTTTTAAGCGATAGTCAAATATTTTAACGCTGGTTGCTATGTGGCGCATTCCATTCTCTTTGCATGTCCAGGACATAAAAAAATGAATAACGAATTTGAGAAAAAGTATAAGTATTGGAAAATTTAAGGGAATAACAAGCAATATCTCGCAAACGGTTCATTCAACAAAAGAAATGTATATGACATAAATTGTGTATTGTAACGCGATCTACATTTTTCGTGTAGTAAAATTTTGTGTATCTCTTATGGTTTACCAGTTATGAAAAAGTCGTTCATAATGAAGAATACTTTTGGAGACATTCCCAGAAAATTCGAGATATACATTTTATTTGTCATGACAATATCTTAAACATATGATATTTTAATCAAAATCGTTAGAGCCGTTTTTGAGAAAATTAAAGTTTTCGAAAAATGTTCCATGTAAAGGGTAGTCTGGGGTGGGGGGATTTTCTTGAAAACCTTCGTGTCGCATCTCTGAAAGATACTGAACCTAAATACCAAGTTTGGTGTTTATCCGACTCTTCGTTTTTGAGTTATGCTGTTCACAGACACACAGACACACAGACAGACACACACACGGACATGTTTCCAAAAATGCTTTTTTTGGATTCAGTGAGTCTCAAAACATGTATTTCCGGTGAAATCTCGGTATCGAAATTTTGGGTGGAATACAATACTTCCCCTACTTACTATACGTAGTAGAGAACGTAAAAAATGTATATGACATAAATTGTGTATTTTAACGCGATCTACATTTTTTGTGCAGTAAAATTTTGTCTACCTCTTATGGTTTGCCAGTTATGCAAAAGTCGTTCACAATGAAGAATACTTTTGGAGACATTCCCAGAACATTCAAGATATACATTTCATTTGTCATGAAAATATCTTAAACGTATGATATTTTAATCAAAATCGTTAGAGCCATTTTTGAGAAAATTAAAATTTTCGAAACATGTTCCATGTAAAGGGTAATCTGGGGTGGGGGGATTTCCTTGAAAACCTTCGTGTCGCATCTCTGGAAGATACTGAATCTAAATACCAAGTTTGGTGTTTATACGACTGTTCGTTTCTGAGTTATGCTGTTCTCACACACACACACACACACACACACACACACACACACACACACACACACACACGCGGACATATTTCCAAAAATGCTTTTTTTTTGGATTAGGGGTCTCAAAACATGTATTTCCTGTGAAATCTCGGTATCGAATTTTTGGGTGGAATACAATACTTCCCCTACTTACTTATACGTAGTAGAGAAAGTAAAAATGCTTTTTTTTTGCATTCAGGGGGCCTCAAAACATATATTTCGGTGAAATCTCGGTGTCGAATTTTTGGGTGGAATGCAATACTTAGGAGAGAATACGCAGCAGAGAAAGTAAAATAGTCCTATTTATTCAGAGGACCTCAAAACGTAATACTTCAGGTGAAATCTGGATATCGAATTTTTGGGTGAAATGCATGCTTTCTCTGCCTATTATAAGGGGTGGTAACGAAAGTAAACATCTGATGATACATTCACATGACTTTATCTACCTCTATCGTTTATTAGTGGGTATGCAAACCATTCTTACTAAATCTTATTTTTCTATCTACTACATTTAATACAAATAAACCTTTGCAGAAGCAGCTGCATTACATATTCGTTATAGATACAAGGAGAACCAGCGATAGTCAAATTTTTAAGAACTGGACGCTATATGCTGGCTTTAAAATTCCATACTGTTTCCATGATATCGCGAGAAACAACTGGAAGTCGACGGGACTTTAAAAGAATGACAAACATCGAACAATTCGAACCTTTAATAATGGATATCTCAGAAACGGCTTATGCCACAAAAAACTTTTTTTGAGTAAACTGTTTTAAAGAGATCTACGTTTTCTCTATCGCTTAACGTTTACCAGTTGTACAAGATTATACAAAATTCCTTCCGAATGATGACTTCTTAGACTATTCCCAGAAAATTCAAGACAAACATTTTATTTGTCATGTAAACACCTTTCATATATGGTATTTTAATCAAAATCGTTAGAGGCATTTTTTAAAAAATAAAAATTTTCAAAAAATGTTCCATGTAAGATGAGATTTTCTTGAAAATCTTCGTGTCACATCCTTGGAAGATACTCAACTGAAATATCAAATTTGGTATTTATCCGATTTTTCGTTTTTGAGAGATATGTATATATAAAATAACTTTGTAAACACCACATATGAACAAGTTGAAAAATCGGAGAAATCATTTTCAAAACAATTATAAAAGTACTAAAACTAAAAATCCTGAAAAACTTTAGAACACGAAAGCTGTCACCAGCACCTGCTTAGAGTAGGTAAACGAGGTACTGTATTCCATCAAAAATTAGATATCGATATCAGTGAATCCATAAAAAGAGTATTTTTAGAAAAAGGGTAAGTAGGTGTCTGTGTGAGTGTTTACCAAACTTTTGGCATCTTCTAACAATGAGAAACAAGAATTTCAACAAACGTCTTCTTCATCTGTTTAACCTCCTCTTATGTAGGACTTACACGCGGGTGCCTGGGGTCAGAGGCCCGTCGAGGAGCAGACACTCATGGATCAGACAGAGTATCCAGGATGGGTGATCAGCCCGAAGGAAGTAGATAAAACGAAATGATAGTGAAATGGATGAAAAGAAAGGTGATGCTGGAGCAGTTGGTGGAATGAAAGGTGGGGGAAACCGGCCAGACGCCGCTTTGTGCACCACAAATCCCACATGCGGGTCCCTGGGATTGAACTCGGGCCGCCTCGGTGGGAGGCGAGCGGTCTAACCACTCGGCCACGGCTCCGCCTTGGGAAAATATTCGTTATTTATTTTTTCTCTAAAAACGTAATTCATGATGTTGATATTGTTTACAAGACAAATGAAATGCATTCTTTTTAATTTCTGCGAATAGCCTGTGAAATGCTCTGGATTCGGAACGAATTTTATATAACTGATAAACCATAAGCGGTAGACAAAGATTTAGTGCACGAAAAATGTAGATCCCGTTTTAGGTATGCAGTTTATGTCAAATGACATTTTTATGGCGTTAATCATTTCCGAGACATTCGTTGCTATTGGTTTGAATTTTCCAATACTTGACACAGTTTTTGAAGACGAAATTATCATTCATTTGTTTTTTTCGTGGTCATGCAGAGAGTACAAATATGGCGACCCACTTTTTAAACATTTGACTATCGTCTCAGCCTCCTGCATCCATCTTGTACCTACAACGAAATGTGTGATGCAAGTATTTCTGTAAACGTTCATGTCGATTGAGGGGAGAATAAAATTGCTATCCCGCCTGTGTTAAATCAGCTAAATGACCTATTATCTCAGAAACTGTTCAAGATATCAGGCAAATTTTACAGGATGTACACATGCCTTCTGAGTTCAATGATCTACTTTTATCCAGTAAGTTTGTTTATTAAGGAAGATAGGATTATATTCTTAATTATAACACATTTTGATTAAAATTTATCAGTAATTTTAAGTAACAACCGTGTTTATTAACAGCGCTTAGGAGTTGTTTTTATCATGTTAAATTTAATGTAACTGTGTTTTAGAGTTTCAGAGAAAACGGGTCATTTATACCCAAAATGTAATTTAAAGAAAAAGCTGTTCAAAACAAGAATGGAGAAAATAAACTTGCATAAATGTATTAATAAAGAAACCACATGGCTCGAGTACATAGAAGCCAGTAGTGCCACTTTGTAAAGTAAAACTTCCCATTAAAGATGGGCTTAAATTTCTTGCTATACTTAAGCGTGTGTAAAACCTATACTTTTTTGTTTCAAGTATTGCAGAATTCACAATGAAAATGACAGATACAGCACAACCATTAAAAATTTGATGAGATACATTCATATGACTTTCTCTGCCCTCTATCGTTTATTAGAGGGTATACAAACTATTCTTACCAAAACTTATTTTTCTGTCCACTACATTTTAATCCAAATAAAAATTTGCAGAAACAGCTACATTACACATTTTGTTATATGTAGATACAAAGAGAACAGCGAGAGTAAAATGTTTAACAACTGGGCACTATACGCTGTCCTTAAAATTCCATACTGTTCCCATGCAATCATGTTGACAGGACTTTAAGAGAACGGCCAAGAAATGAACAATTCGAATCTTTAATACTGGATATTTCAGAAATGCCACAAAAAATCTATTTTAAATAAATCGGTGTTTTACAGAGATTTACATTTTTTGTGTAGTACGTTTTCGTCTGTTGTTTAACGTTTACCAGTTATATAAGATTATGCAAAATTCCTTCGGAATGAAGACTTTACAGCTTATTCCCAGAGAATTTAAGATATACATTTTATTTGTCATGTAAATATCCTTAATATATGGTATTTTAGTAAAAATGTTAGAAAATAAAAAATTTAGATAATGTTTCATGTAAAGGGTAGTTGAGATGGGGGGATTTTCTTGAAAATGTTCGCGTCGCATCCTCGGAAGGTATTGAACCTAAATATCAAGTTTGGTTTTTGAGTTGTGCAGCTCACACATACGGGTCTCTTCCTAAAAATGCTCGTTTTGGATTCAGAGGTCTACAAAACGTGTATTTCTGGTGATATCTCGGTATCGAATTTTGGGTGGAATGCAATACTTTCTCTACCTACTTGTTTACGTGGTAGAGAAAGTAATAAGTATTGTGCCGACAATGATAAGCTATATATCAAATTAAAGAGAAAATTCCAATTTACAAGACTGCACGAGGGGTCTCGGATTCGATTCCCGGCTGGGGGGTGGGAATTCTTCTCTACTCAAGATAATCCCTATCCTCCCCAGAGTTTGGAAGTGGGAATGTGTGTATGATTTAATGATTAAAAGTCAAAGTGCAAGAAACCCAACGACAAGAGTTACACGAGTTAGCACCAATAGGCAATAAGTTCCAAGGGAAAGGCCACCGATAAGACCAATGCAGTTAAAGGCGGGGTATAAATGGAACTTAAAAAATCTGATGTGTTACACTCACATGACTTTCTCTACTCTTGTACAATCTATTTTTACAAACGCCTATTCTCCATATGCTTCATGTTAATCGAGATATCGAGATGTCATTCTTATTGGTAATTTTCTTGTAGATGCAAGGGGAATATGGTAGCTTTTAAGCGATGGTCAAATATTTTATCGCTGGTTGCTATGTGGCGCATTCCATTCTCTTTGCATGTCCAGGACATAAAAAAATGAATAACGAATTTGAGAAAAAGTATAAGTATTGGAAAATTTAAGGGAATAACAAGCAATATCTCGAAAACGGTTCACTCAACAAAAGAAATGTATATGACATAAGATGTGTATTTTACGCGATCTACATTTTTTGTGCAGTAAAATTTTGTCTATCTCTTATGGTTTACCAGTTATGCAAAAGTCGTTCACAATGAAGAATACTTTTGGAGACATTCCCAGAAAATTCGAGATATACATTTCATTTCTCATGACATTATCTTAAACATATGATATTTTCATCAAAATCGTTAGAGCCATTTTTGAGAAAATTAAAATTTTCGAAAAATGTTCCATGTAAAGGGTAGTCTGGGGTGGGGGGATTTTCTTGAAAACCTTCGTGTCGCATCTCTGGAAGATACTGAACCTAAATACCAAGTTTGGTGTTTATCCGACTGTTCGTTTTTGAGTTATGCTGTTCACAGACACACAGACACACACACACACACACACACACACACACACACACACACAGACACACACACACACAGACACAGACACACACACGGACATGTTTCCAAAAATGCTTTTTTTGGATTCAGGGCGTCTCAAAACATGTATTTCCGGTGAAATCTCGGTATCGAATTTTTGGGTGGAATGCAATACTTCCCCTACTTACTATACGTAGTAGAGAAAGTAAAAAAGAGAAACAAACAGAAATGTTATTTTTGGCAATTTTCGTCATGAAGTAGTTTATAGAAGCTAGAATCACTGTCGGGAATCGAAGGTGCGAGGCGGTGGCGCTTGGAGACGAATATTATACCAGAGGCGCCGAAACGATCACTCATCCAAGCGCTGACCGAGTTCAAGGTTGCTTAACTCCGAGATCGGTGTGGAAGACACGTAAAGGATTTAGCAATGCATTGGCGGCGCCACTGTATTATGCAAACTTTATTATTACAAGGCCTTTGATTATGACCGACAAAAGAAGGTCGCTGATTCGCCATTGCCAAAGAAATGCACGTATCTTATCTAATTTTAGAATGTTTCGCTCACAATCTACAAGATTGTGTAATTCAAATTCCTTGGTCAATGAGAGAGGTTAGTTTCCACGCTGGAGGCTGGAGTGCGCTTCGTGACGATCGCTTACAGAGGTATTCATTGCCTTATTTATCAGGAGCATAACTTGGGACCCAGCCTTGGCAGGGGAAGTAAATGAAAGTCACATAGTGAAACGCAGTCCAAAAATACCTTTAAAAGTAGATTTTATTTCAGGGAGTTAAAACATTCGTTTTAGAATAATAATGATAATGCAATAACGTCTTAAATCGTTTAGTTCGATTATCAAACGGATTTATTTCCTCACGAACCTTCTTGAAAATATCGATTTTAGGATTTCTGCACATTCATAAACTTTCGTTCTTATAGGTCAAAACGGCGGTTATTTTTAACATTTGCGCTTCAAACGCTTGTCACGTGACCAATTTAAATGAGATTTTGAGGGTAAAAGGCCGTAACTCAAACATTAGTTTTTCTCACAATGAATTTTTCCAACGCATATGAATGTTTGCGGTGCTAAATTTCAACTAATCACTTAGATTTTTGCACCAGTGATCCTAACATCACAATAACTAAGAGTTTGTTATCGGGGGAATTTTGTAAGCAAGCAAAACGGATTATGTATATTATACATTAACAAAACTGCTTTTGCCTCTAACATAAAAAGGGTATGAATAAGTAATTTATAATTTTTCCTAAGTAATACTTATTTCACTTAAACATCAGCCAATAACATTTTTAAGGTGGTACTCCTGGAATGTAAATCCGAAGTTTTATTATACACGTTTGAAAACTGCGCCCTAATGAGCCTTGTTTTGTAGCGCAGCTAAAAAACAAAATATGTTTGTTTCTCAAGAACTACTTCATGCAGTTGTACAAAACTTTGGGAATTAATTTACATATCTGATGTGATATGTTCACAGGACTTTCTCTACCTTTTATCTTTAATAGTGTGCATACAAATTATTCTTACTAAAACTTATTTTTCTATCTACTACAATTAATCCAAATAAACCATTGCAGAAATAGCTATATTACACATCACGTTATAAATACAAAGGGAAAAACGATAGTCAAATGTTTAAGAACTGGACGCTATATGCGGGCCTTAAAATTCCATACTGTTTCCATGACATCGCGAGAAACAACTGAAAATCGACGGGACTTAAAAAGAATAACGAGTACTGAAAAATTCGAGCTTTTAATAAAGTATATCTCAGAAACGTATTGTGCCACAAACATGTTTATTTTAAGTGGATTGTTTGTTTTAAAGAAATTACACTTTTTGTATGGTACATTTTCGTCTGTCGCTTAACATTTACAAGCTATACAAGATTATACAGGCCATAGACAAAAGAATAACGATTCAAATCAAATAAAGTACAAGGCTGCCAACACACGGAACAGGTTAACTGGACAATGCATTGCGATAAATTGAAGTATGACGATTTGAATTGTGAGAGATAATGTGAACGCCATGAGAAATTAATAATGTAAAAAGACATAATATAATGTAAAAGCTAACAAACCAAATGAATTTATTAAACATATACAAATACAAAGGGTAATTGCCATTTGATTGGACTTGAAACTAAATTTGGCAACAATGGAGTGTCTTGTGTTAAAAGTTCTAGTATTAGTTCCAGCTGTTAAAAAAAATCTATTACTACATGGTCATCCGTAAATTACTGCTAGGAAAATATAAACACGAACTAGCACTGAACCCAAACACGGTAATTATTTACTTTAGCACCCGGATGCTTGAGGTACTGGGACATGTAAATGTCTCAAAAACCTATTTCTTGTTTTGTCTTTTATAAACATCTACAAAACTTTCTGAAGCTAATGATGTATCATACTGTAGGTATTCTCAATGTTTAAACCCTTTAAAGGGCGATTTAAATACGGCATCACCTGCACAACGCCTCTTCATTACTTTAGTTTTTTGTATTTTTCCGCAAATTTCAGTTTTATAGCTTTAGGTGCCTTTCTTCAGAAACTACCACAGTTAGAGGGCTAAAATTTTGTGTGATGTTACAAACCAAGCAGTTTAACAAAGTGAGTAGAAATATATTTTTCAGATGAAACATATTGAATTTTTAAAAATTTGAAATCATGTACTTTAGGAAGAAGAATATCTTCTATATATTGCCAATTGTTTTAGAGCTTATATCTCACTAGATCAAAAAATCTGATGTGTTACACTCACATGACTTTCTCTACTATTGTACAAACTATTTTTACAAACGCTTATTCTCCATATACTTCATGTTAATCGAGATAAACATTTGCAGACTCTATCTTATTGCTAATTTTCTTGTAGATGCAAGGGGAATATATATTTAAAGGGCAATATAGAAATACAGTAGCCTTTAAGCACATACATATATCTTAATAGCTGGTTGCTAGGTGCAGCACTATTCCCTTTTCCACAGATTAATACTCTTTGCATATCCAAACAAAAAAATGAATAACGAATTCCCATTTGAGAAAATAAGTATTGAAACATTTAAGGGAATAACAAGCAATATCTCGAAAATGGTTCACTCAACAACAAAAATGTATATGACATAAATTGTGTATTTTAACGCGATCTACATCTTTTGTGTAGTAAAATTTTGTCTATCTCTTATGGTTTACCAGTTTACCAAAAGTCGTTCACAATGAAGAATGCTTTTGGAGACATTCCCAGGAAATTCAAGATATGCATTTTATTTGTCATAAAATATCTTAAACATATGATATTTTAATCAAAATCGTTAGAGCCATTTTTGAGAAAATTAAAATTTTCGAAAAATGTTCCATGTAAAGGGTAATCTGGGGTGGGGGGATTCTCTTGAAAACCTTCGTGTCGCATCTCTGGAAGATACTGAACCGAAATACCAAGTTTGGTGCTTATCCGACTGTTCGTTTCTGAGTTATGCTGTTCACAGACAGACACACAGACACATAGACAGACACACAGACAGACACACAGACAGATACACACACGGACATGTTTCCAAAAATGCTTTTTTTGGATTCAGGGAATCTCAAAACATGTATTTCCGGTGAAATCTCAGTATCGAATTTTTTGGTGGAATACAATACTTCCCCTACTTACTATACGTAGTAGAGAAAGTAAAAATCTGATGTGTTACACTCACATGACTTCCTCTACTCTTGTACAAACTATTTTTACAAACGCTTATTCTCCATATGCTTCATATTAATCGAGATATCGAGGTGTTAATCTTATTACTAATTTTCTTGTAGATGCAAGGGGAATGTGGTAGGCTTTAAGCGATAGTAAAATTTTTAAGAGCTGGTTGCTATGTGGCGTATTCCATTCTCTTTGTATTACCAGGGCAAAAAAAATTAATAGCGAATTCCCATTTGAGAAAAAGTATAAGTATTGAAAAATTTTAAGGGAATAACAAGCAATACCTCGAAAATGGTTCACTCAACAAAAACATGTATATGGCATAAATTGTGTATTTTAGCGCGATCTACAATTTTTGTGTAGTAAAATTTTGTCTATCACACACACACACACACACACACACACACACACACACACACACACAGAGAGACAGACACACAGATACACACACGGACATGTTTCCAAAAATGTTTTTTTTGGATTCAGGGGGCCTCAAAACATGTATTTCCGGTGAAATCTCGGTATCGAATTTCGGGGTGGAATACAATACTTCCACTAATTACTATACATAGTAGAGAAAGTAAACATTCATAATGCACAGATATTTTAGCTGAAAATTTAAATATAAATTACAATTTTATTCTTTTATTTAAAGTAACGCAAAATAAAATCTTAAGTCGGAAATATTGGGGAACTAACGTTGTCAGATGACAGTACACCCAAGAAAATTACGATTCTTAGCAAACTTCAGTGGCGAATTAGAAAATTGTTGGTTCTATTAAACAGAAAAATCTGATGTGTTACACTCACATGACTTTCTCTACTCTTGTACAATCTATTTTTACAAACGCCTATTCTCCATATGCTTCATATTAATCGAGATATCGAGATGTCAATCTTATTTGTAATTTTCTTGTAGATGCAAGGGGAATATGGTAGCTTTTAAGCGATAGTCAAATATTTTATCGCTAGTTGCTATGTGGCGCATTCCATTCTCTTTGCATGTCCAGGACATAAAAAATGAATAACGAATTTGAGAAAAAGTATAAGTATTGGAAAATTTAAGGAAATAACAAGCAATATCTCGAAAACGGTTCACTCAACAAAAGAAATGTATATGACATGAGTTGTGTATTTTAACGCGATCTACATTTTTTGTGTAGTAAAATTCTGTCTATCTCTTACGGTTTACCAGTTATGCAAAAGTCGTTCACAATGAAGAATACTTTTGGAGACATTCCCAGAAAATTCGAGATATACATTTCATTTCCCATGACATTATCTTAAACATATGATATTTTCATCAAAATCGTTAGAGCCATTTTTGAGAAAATTAAAATTTTCGAAAAATGTTCCATGTAAAGGGTAGTCTGGGGTGGGGGGATTTTCTTGAAAACCTTCGTGTCGCATCTCTGGAAGATACTGAACCTAAATACCAAGTTTGGTGTTTATCCGACTGTTCGTTTTTGAGTTATGCTGTTCACAGACACACACACAGACACACACACAGACACATACACACACACACACACACACACACACAGACACACACACGGACATGTTTCCAAAAATGCTTTTTTTGGATTCAGTGGGTCTCAAAACATATATTTCCGGTGAAATCTCGGTATCGAATTTTTGGGTGGAATGCAATACTTCCCCTACTTACTATACGTAGTAGAGAAAGTAAAAAAATCGATCCAGTTTATTACTTTCTCTACTACGTATAGTAAGTAGGGGAAGTATTGCATTCCACCCAAAATTTCGATACCGAGATTTCACCGGAAATACATGTTTTGAGACTCACTGAATCCAAAAAAAGCATTTTTGGAAACATGTCCGTGTGTGTGTCTGTCTGTGTGTCTATGTGTCTGTGTGTCTGTCTGTGTGTCTGTGAACAGCATAACTCAAAAACGAAGAGTCGGATAAACACCAAACTTGGTATTTAGGTTCAGTATCTTTCAGTGTTGCGACACGAAGGTTTTCAAGAAAATCCCCCCACCCCAGACTACCCTTTACATGGAACATTTTTCGAAAATATTAATTTTCTCAAAAACGGCTCTAACGATTTTGATTAAAATATCATATGTTTAAGATATTGTCATGACAAATAAAATGTATATCACGAATTTTCTGGGAATGTCTCCAAAAGTATTCTTCGTTATGAACGACTTTTTCATAACTGGTAAACCATAAGAGATAGACAAAATTTTACTACACGAAAAATGTAGATCGCGTTAAAATACACAATTTATGTCATATACATTTCTTTTGTTGAGTGAACCGTTTGCGAGATATTGCTTGTTATTCCCTTAAATTTTCCAATACTTATACTTTTTCTCAAATTCGTTATTCATTTTTTTATGTCCTGGACATGCAAAGAGAATGGAATGCGCCACATAGCAACCAGCGTTAAAATATTTGACTATCGCTTAAAACCTACCATGTTCCCCTTGCATCTACAAGAAAATTATCAATAAGATTGACATCTGATATCTCCATTAACATGAAGCATATGGAGAATAAGCGTTTGTAAAAATAGTTTGTACAAGAGTAGAGAAAGTCATGTGAGTGTAACACATCAGATTTTTTTTAACTGTTCAAGTCTTACGCGTGTTTTCATACTAAAACAAATCAGATTTAATGCCGTGATATACAAACACTTTTATGGCGAATCTAGTGCCCAAAGGGAGGGGGGATTAGAACATAGAATCACATGTTAAGCTATGGACATCTATACCCCTTCCATCCTGAACATATATTAAAGTACATCCACAATAAACTGATTTTTGATAACAGAATATTGCTGAAATGGCTACGTAGTCTTTCTTATGTCAAGTATTATTTACCTATAGCAAGTAGCGGAATTATTGCACTTTACCCAAAGTTCGATATTGAGATTTCACCGGAAATACACGTTTTGAGGTCCCTGAATAAAACAATATAGAAAAAGATCCGTGCGCGCATTTGTGTGTGTTTCTCCGAACACATAGTTCAGAAAAGAAAAGTCGGTTCAACATCAAATTCGGTATATTTTAAAGACGCGACACCTAAAACTACCTCTTGCATAAACAATTTTTCTTATTTATGATTTTCTCAAAAATGGCTCTAACGATTTTGATGAAAATATCATATGTTTAAGATAATGTCATGAGAAATGAAATGTATATCTCGAATTTTCTGGGAATGTCTCCAAAAGTATTCTTCATTGTGAACGACTTTTGCATAACTGGTAAACCATAAGAGATAGACAAAATTTTACTACACAAAAAATGTAGATCGCATTAAAATACACAATTTATGTCATATACATTTCTTTTGTTGAGTGAACCGTTTTCGAGATATTGCTTGTTATTTCCTTAAATTTTCCAATACTTTTACTTCTTCTCAAATTCGTTACTCATTTTTTTTATGTCTTGGACTTGCAAAGAGAAAGGAATGCGCCACATAGCAACCAGCGCTTAAATATTTGACTATCGCTTAAAAGCTACCATATTCCCCTTGCATCTACAAGAAAATTACCAATAAGATTGGCATCTCGATATCTCGATTAACATGAAGCATATGCAGAATAAGCGTTTGTAATAGTAGCTTGTACAAGAGTAGAGAAAGTCATGTGAGTGTAACACATCAGATTTTATTAAAATGTCACACAAGATTTAATACATTTGCGTGACAAATAAAATATATATATATATATGTCTTCAATTTTCTGGGAAACAGTCTGTGACGTCCTCTTCATTCTGAATGAGTTTTTTATAACCGCTAAACCTAACAGATAGACAAATTGTAACTACATAAAAAATCTGATGTGTTACACTCACATGACTTTCTCTACTCTTGTACAAACTATTTTTACAAACGCTTATTCTCCATCCACTTCATGTTAATCGAGATAAACATTTGCAGACTCTATCTTATTGCTAATTTTCTTGTAGATGTAAGGGGAATATATATATTTACAAGGGCAATTTGGAAATACAGTAGCCTTTAAGCACATACATATCTCTTAATAGCTGGTTGCTAGGTGCAGCACCATTCCCTTTCCCACAGATTAATACTCTTTGCATATGCAAGACAAAAAAATGAATAACGAATTCCCATTTGAGAAAAGTATTGAAAAATTTAAGGGAATAACAAGCAATATCTCGAAAATGGTTCACTCAACAACAAAAATGCATATGACATAAATTGTGTAAAGCTTCGTGTCGCATCTCTGGAAGATACTGAACCTAAATACCAAGTTTGGTGTTTATCCGACTGTTCGTTTCTGAGTTATGCTGTTCACAGACACACAGACTAATAGACAGACACACACACACACACACACACACACACACACACACACGGACATGTTTCCAAAAATGCTTATTTTGGATTCAGGAGGTCTCAAAACATGCATTTCCTGTGAGATCTCGGTATCGAATTTTTGGGTGGAATACAATACTTCCCCTACTTACTATACGTAGTAGAGAAAGTAAAAATGTAGACCTCCTCAAAGCACACGATTTGCGTTAAAAACATTTCTTTGTAGCGTTAAACATTTTCGAGATATTCTTTGTGATTGGTTTGAATTTTCACATGGTAAGTCCCTATTTTTTTTCTCGTGGTCATGCACAGATCATGGAATTTCAAAGTCATCACACATCACCCCGCGTTTTAAAACTTGGACTATTGCTTTAGCATATTGCATAAAAAATAATTTATGGACGCTCTTTAACTGCTATCGTCCTTAGCATCCCATTCTATATTGGGCGTGAAAGACTGGTAATTTTGCTCAGAGGCCTCTTTATCAGGCTTGAGGTTCTTTTACGTGCCGTAAATCTACGACACGGGACCACCGGCTTTACTTCCCTTCCGAAGGAAGTCTACTGTGTCCTTATACCCACAACGAAATCTGAAAATGTGTGATGAAGGTTTATCTTTATTAAAAAAAGTCGATAATATCATCTTACAGTGTGCCCCACGGCGATGAATATGATGTGTTATATTGTCCAACAGATGTCACACCATGCCATGCACTAGCTCAACACATGTCACGTATGTCATATGTTTATGCTGCCAACATATAACAAATTAATGCCGCCAAAACGAAAATTAATACCGCGAATGCGGAAACGACCACAGAGTGTAGCCCAGTGATCTTGGACAACCTGTGCTTTATGAATTAACGGAAGGTTACGCTTACGTTAGATTTTTTGTTTATGTAAGCTTTCGAAAGGTAGGTTTATGTTAGTTTTTTTATATAAACTTACGTTTCTGAATTCACGAAAGGTTAGGTTTAGGTTAGTTTTTTTTATGTAAACTTACGTTTCTGAATTCACGAAAGGGTAGGTTTAGGTTAGTTTTTTACTTTCTCTACTACGTATAGTCAGTAGGGGAAGTATTGCATTCCACCCAAAACTTCGATACCGAGATTTCACCGGAAATACATGTTTTGAGACCTCCTGAATCCAAAAAAAGCATTTTTGAAAACATGTCCGTGTGTGTGTGTGTGTGTCTGTGAACAGCATAACTCAAAAACGTACAGTCGGATAAGCACCAAACTTGGTATTTAGGTTCAGTATCTTCCAGAGATGCGACAAGAAGGTTTTCAAGAAAATCCCCCCACCCCAGACTACCCTTTACATGGAAACGTTTTCGAAAATTTTAATTTTCTCAAAAATGGCTCTAACGATTTTGTTTAAAATATCATATGTTTAAGATAATGTCATGAGAAATGAAATGTATATCTCGAATTTACTGGGAATGTCTCCAAAAGTATTCTTCATTGTGAACGACTTTTGCATAACTGGTAAACCATAAGAGATAGACAAAATTTTACTACACAAAAATGTAGATCGCGTTAAAATACACAACTTATGTCATATACATTTCTTTTGTTGAGTGAACCGTTTTCGAGATATTGCTTGTTATTTCCTTAAATTTTCCAATACTAATACTTTTTCTCAAATTCGTTATTCGTTTTTTTATGTCCTGAACATGCAAAGAGAATGGAATGCGCCACATAGCAACCAGCGTTAAAATATTTGACTATCGCTTAAAAGCTACCATATTTCCCTTGCATCTACAAGAAAATTACCAATAAGATTGACATCTCGATATCTCGATTAATATGAAGCATATGGAGAATAGGCGTTTGTAAAATTAGATTGTACAAGAGTAGAGAAAGTCATGTGAGTGTAACACATCAGATTTTTTTATATAAGCTTACGTTTCTGAATTCAGGAAAGGTTAGGTTTAGGTTAGTTTTTTATATAAGCTTACGTTTCTGAATTCACGAAAGGTTAGGTTTAGGTTAGTTTTTTTTATATAAGCTTACGTTTCTGAATTCACGAAAGGTTAGGTTTAGGTTAGTTTTTTTATATAACCATAGGTTTCTGAATTAGTTTTATATATATATATATATATATATATCCTTGTTTTAATTTGTTACCACTGTTTACATCAAAGCACGCGAGCGAAGCTTGCGTGCGTTCCTAAACTTACGTTTCTGATTCACGGGAGGTTAGATTAGGTTTAGTTTTTTTATATAAACTTAGTTTCTGAATTCAGGAAAGGTTAGGTTTAGGTTAGTGTTTTTATATAAGCTTACGTTTCTGAATTCACGAAAGGTTAGGTTTAGGTTAGTTTTTTTATATAACCATAGGCTTCTGAATTACCTTTATATATATCCTTGTTTTAATTTGTTACCACTGTTTACATCAAAGCACGCGAGCGAAGCTTGCGTGCGTTCCTAAACTTACGTTTCTGATTCACGGGAGGTTAGGTTAGGTTTAGTTTTTTTATATAAACTTACGTTTCTGAATTCAGGAAAGGTTAGGTTTAGGTTAGTGTTTTTATATAAGCTTACGTTTCTGAATTCACGAAAGGTTACGTTTAGGTTAGTTTTTTTATATAACCATAGGCTTCTGAATTACCTTTATATATATCCTTGTTTTAATTTTTTACCACTGTTTATATCAAAGCACGCGAGCGAAGCTTGCGTGCGTTCCTAAACTTACGTTTCTGATTCACGGGAGGTTAGGTTAGGTTTAGTTTTTTTATATAAACTTACGTTTCTGAATTCAGGAAAGGTTAGGTTTAGGTTAGTGTTTTTATATAAGCTTACGTTTCTGAATTCACGAAAGGTTAGGTTTAGGTTAGTTTTTTATATAAGCTTATGTTTCTGAATTCACGAAAGGTTAAAGTTAGGTTTAGGTTAGTTTTTTATATAAGCATAGGTTTCTGAATTACCTTTATATATATATATATATATATATATATATATATATATCCTTGTTTTAATTTGTTATCATTGGTTACATCAAAGGACGCGAGAGAAGCGAGCGTGCGTTCCTAAGCTTACGTTTCTAATTCACGGGAGGTTAGGTTTAGTTTTTTTTTTATATAAGCTTACGTTTATGGATTCACGGAAGGTTAGGTTTAGGTTAGGTTTTTTTATATAAGCTTACGTTTGAATTCACTAAAGGTTGGTTTTTTTATATAAGCTTATGTTTCTGAATTCATGAAAGGTTAGGTTTAGGTTAGTTTTTGTTATACAAGCTTACGTTTCTGAATTCACGAAAGGTTAGATTTAGGTTAGTTTTTTTATATAAGCTTACGTTTCTGAATTCACGAAAAGTTAGGTTTAGGTTAGTTTTTTTATATAAGCATAGCACGTGTTGAGTTAGAATGCTAAAGACAGTATTCTCACATCCCGTGCAAACCATTTTGCTTTATATTAAATACACTGTTAATTTGCATGCGTTGCGTTTCAACAAAATCGCAGAACAACAACAAATAGCGGTAACAACGGCGTATCGCATTTTTAGCTGATTTCACATTTTTATTTACGTTGGCAGTACCCAATTTGCACGTAATTTTTTGCAAAATGGCTACGTTTGTTTACTTCCTGACGCGATTTTCCTATATAACTAAAATACCTTAAACGGGCGGGGAGGTAGGCACCAGCTATAGACGAGACTACATCGTGTTCTAAGCTCACTCTTAAGGTAATTTATTCGCTTTCCTTTTTATTTTATAAGCATTTTCTACGGGCACACTATAAGACAATATTAGCCAAAAAAGTAGACAGAAGTATCAGTTTTATAAGAATAGTTTTAGAGTGAGTAGAGAAAGCCATATGAATACAATAGTTTTTAAAAAAATTAAGCTGCACAGAGATATATATTCGCATGCCCAAGTCAGTATTTATAAGTCCTTAAAAATATTCCTGCATGAATATATGTTGGCATATCTCGAAAAGTTTGTGTTATATAAAAACACCTGCTCAAAATGAACCAAGCTTCAATATTGAATTAAACTAGACATCAATGGCTTCAAGGTTAATAACATACGAAAGCACAACATGCAGAGCAAAGTTTAGGCATGATCAATATAAAAGTCCGGTGCCCCTCAGCATCGTGAGGAAAGCGATGGTCTTGCCCTCGTGAGCCAACTTTCTGGTTGGGAGATGCTTGATGCTGGCCACATCACTTCTCCGTTGGTTGGATGATAGTCCACCTCTGCCGTGCCGGCAGTCGGGTTGGCAAGGCCCCGTGCAGGAGTGTTGCCAACACTTCCTCATAAATAATGGCTAGATGGTATCTTTAAAAAGGTATTATTTGACAAAAAAAAGGCTAGATATAATTGGCGTCTAAAACTACCCATTTTCTCTGCAGAAGTTAAACCCCATTAAGGCACTCTAAATATCAAAACTGATTAGATAACTCCATAATATTTAAATAATGTAAAAGAATAATTTATTTAATATAAAATTGTAACGGTATAAGGTATATTGTTGCTAAGCACCAACACCGTACGTAAAATATACCTGACATTGAAATATGAAATTTACTGAAATTCCTTAGGTAAAATATGTAAAAAATGACCAATTGTGTGTGTCAGAAATCATACATTTTGAGCGCATACTCCAAAATTCCCCTTATGATTAGTGCACATTTTGATGACATGCCATGACTCATAATAGGAACATATTACAACCACACAGGTAGTGGGGATTCACCCTAACCTTTTGCATAGCTAAAGCACAGATGAAATTATACTATTTGGGCTAGATTTTGGCTAAGGGGCTTGTTAAATAGGCTAAATTTCAGGCTATAAGCATTTTACGATTTTATATGGCTAAACGCTACTATAAAAATGCTAGATTTAGCCATAAAATAGCTAAGTTGGCAACACTGCGTACGGGTTGTAGTGCCACAGGAAAGAGATCAATATAAACTTTCCAATTCGGGTATTGATATGTTTGCAGCAGAATATGCGAACATTGTCGCTGATCCTTAACCTCACCCTGCTTCTAGGTTACTTTTCTGGCTCATTTTATGTTGCCATTTCTTAATAATATATAATAGCACTGTTATACACTTTGCAATTCTACAGATTTAAAGTATTTTGAATTTCTTACCCACTTTGCGTAGAACTTGAAATACCTGATCCCGCTTTCTTGGTGGCTTCGCCCTCCTCTCTCTTCACTTGCGGAGCCATGAAGAACTGCCTATATATCCCGAATTATGGGTGCATCTCTTTGATCGCCACTTGCAAATGTTAGTGATAGCTCGAGAAAAGTATTTTCTTGTAAAATAATAAGGAAATACATTTCTTTTATTTAAATTTCGTTCGTGAGATTTATTGCAGCAATTTTCAAATTTACTTTTACTTTATAACTTGTGATGACGTACCTGCCATATTTTCCCTTTTGTATAAGCCCAAATTATTTTTTTTTACAGTTGATTATTCTATTCTGCAATGACGCGGAAATGCTTAACTGCTGGGAGCGTAAGTTAATATCAATGCTTTACAATAATTAAGCACAGCTACTTTCTACGTAAGGAGATGCGATACCTACTCGACGTTTTAAGTGCCTATTTTGTGCAATCTCCTGTGGAATTCTTCCCAAATTCACTCCCTAATTACCGTGGAAACTCGCTCTACCTCGCGCGATTACAATAATGATATTTCCTATTCCCGTCGTATTTCTTCTGCGATGCTTAGCGTCACTACTGCGAAGATATTATGGCGTCCTTTTTCGTTGTTGATTTTTCTCCTTTTATAGCAACCGAATCTTATCGTCGTTCAACTTTTTCGTTGCTACATCGTTCAACTATTTACATTATTTTCCCTATGCTTTCTAGCTAAATTAAGCGGTGTTTCGTTGACAATGCTATTATCGTTTTTATTTACGCATATAACATCTTTCTATTTGATATTAATGCCCCATTCGTTATAATTCACTCTCACTCGTCATTTACATTGGTTTTAGCGTTGTGTGGTGGAATTATTTTCTTTATATTAAGTAATTACATTATTTTCTATTACGGTATATTGTCCGTCTTCTTGAAGTAAATTTATATAATATAAACATTGCAATATCTTATGGACTATTTTCTTTACATCAATCGTCTTTATATATTACAATTCTTTATGAGGTAATAATTTAAACTATTATACATCGGCTCTGAAATTATGGTTCCCAGATCAATCCCTGTTACACAATACTAAAGATTTTAATACCACGCTCATTAGTAACTTTGAGGTTTCAGGTTTTCAAATCTGGCGAAGAGAGTCCGATTTTGTTTTCAGCTGTAAATCTCTGTAGCATGACTTCCTTAGGAATGGAAATAAAGTGGCCCCATGACATATTTTTTGCTGGAGAAATAACCTCATACCATGAGAGAAGGGTCCATAAACAAAACTGTCGCTATTTTCACATCCAAAAAGTGGCTACGTCTTCCTTGCGTCATTAAGCTTGCGTTTACTTAATTATACATCGCTGCAAATAGAAAGAATCTGACATGTTACATTCATATGACCCACTCTAGCCAATATTGTATACTTTTATATCCCTTCTACAACTAATCTTTCAAAATATTTTCTTCTACTCGTATTTACTCCATGTTAATCGAGATAAACGTTTGCAGAAATGGTTCCATTATACATTTCATTGTAGATGCAAGAGAGAGTAGGTTCTGAAGCGACAGTCAAATATTTATATGTTGGCTTTGTTATTCTATACTCAGACCATGACATCGCGAGAAACAACTGAATGGCAACAGCATCTTTTTTTAAATAAATCGTGTTGTATTTTAAAGAGATTTACATATTTTGTGTAGCTTATTATTGTCTATCTCTTGTGGTTTAGAGTTATAAAACAATAAACAAAAATCATTCAGAAAGAAAAGCACTTCAGAGGCTATTCCAGAAGAAAACAAGATATCATAATTCTTCAAGGATTAGACAATTATTAGTCTGTTCTGACTCCATTTAAGTTAAATAACTGGTCTATCCATCTCTGGTTAGGTCAGCCACGAATTCGTTTACGTTTCGGTTCATAGTTTAAATTATTCAAAGGTATACGTTTTCTTTTTCTATTCTTAATACTGTTCCTACCAATTTTAGCGATATTCTTCAATGTTCTTCGTTATGCTAAAAATTTTAATTAATTTCGAATTTCTTTATTTTTCTTTTTATCCAATAAAGGATACCCTGCTATATATCTTAAAAATCTCATTTCGGCTGCCCCTATTCTTCTTTCGAGAGTTTAGTTTATTATCCAGCATTCCGACCCATATAACAGCATTGGTACCGCTAATACTTTGTAAAATTTTAACAGTGTTTCTCTTCTTACTTAAAGAAAAATATATGCACTTCATTTGTCATAAAAATATCTTAATATCTGGTATTTTAATCCAAATCCGTAGAGCTGTTTTTGAGAAAGTCAATATGTTACAAAAATGATCCATGTAAAGGGTAATTTCTTGAAATCTTCGTGTCACATCCTTGGAACACGCTCAACTTAAATACCAAGTGTGGTATTTAACCAACCATTCGTTCACTTATACACAGGCGCACAAGAGAATCTTTTTCTAAAAGTATATTTTTGGGTGGGTTCAGGGGTCTCAAAAAATTATTTCCCGTATCGAATTTTTGGATGATATAGAATACTTAGTGTAAGTACGTCGTAGGGAAAACTGCAACTACTTGTTTAATGCTTTATTGCTTAATGGAACGTTCTGCTGGTCATTAAGTACGAAACTTTTGCCTAAAGTAGGTTGATTTGCCATGGAGGTTGTATATTTTAAGAATCAGTTTTGGGGGCCTAAGAAACATTACCAAAATATCTACTTAAACACAGGTTAGCATTTACGCATAAATTGTATTATAAACGTTTTAAGCTGGCTTATTTCATCTTCTGGCTTTGCATGAACCTCTTACTCGAATCGAAATGAATTTGCGAATAATAATAATAATAACAATGAACAGCCTTCGCGCCAAGGATGATATAGAGTGTACTTACTAGTGATGAAATTGTTCCTGGCTACAACCGGCATTCAGATTTATATCTCGCCAGGGGCAGTGTTCAGAAAAGCAAAGAGATAACATCTATGGAGCACGATATCCGTGACCCACCTCAAGAAAGTGCTCGTAGAAAGCAGAGGCTGTTAATTTTAGCTCGCATTATGACGTCGTATGGCGCTAAGAGGCAAAAATAAGTAATTAGCACATTTATCTACACTAGCAAGTCAAGGAATGCGACTAAACCAGGTTTAAGCGTGTGGATGACCTGGAATCCAAAACTAATTTATATGTTGTTATTTATAATCCTGTTTCTTAAATGTGACGTTGCTTAATAGGCCGTAATGAGGATAACGTGATTAATTTCATGCCGCATACACATTCGACTACCAGTAAGAAATCCTGGTGTCGAATTTCCGTAATATTACTATGTTGTGGCGGTGCTTACCTTTAAAATCCTCCTTGTCTTCTTTCGCTATTCCATCTTTAACCGTTCTCCAAACACATATTTTAACTACCATTCACAAAAATATGTTTGATAATCCCTTCCTTTTATATTACATAAACGAACTAGTGCGGTTATTTCGTTGTTTAAACAAATGAACGATCGATTGAAATGTGTTTTATTTGCCTATCGCGTTATAATCTATCGTTAACAGTGGAGTAAAAATATCATTTGTACCTTTCCGCTAAATGCTCAAGCATATGTCCGAAGGAATTAATGCTGTGACTTTGTTAAGATTCCACTATCACTTCACTAAGTTCTCATTAACACTTCACTAAGTTCTCAGTGACATTTAACTAAGTTCTCACTGTTACTTCACTAATTCCTCACTGTCACTTCACTAAGTTCTCAGTGGCACTTCAATAATTTTTCACAGTCACTTCACTAAGTTCTCAGTGTCACTGCACCAAGTTCTCACTGTTACTTCACTAAGTTCACAGTGACACTTCACTAATTTCTCAGTGACATTTAACTAAGTTCTCACTGTTACTTCACTAAGTTCTCTGTAACACTTCACTAAATTCTCAGTGACATTTAACTAAGTTCTCACTGTTACACCACTAATTTCTCACTGTCACTTCACTAAGTTCTCAGTGTCACTTCACTAAGTTCTCAGTGACATTTAACTAAGTTCTCACCGTTACTTCACTAATTTCTCACTGTCACTTCACTAAAGTTCTGTGGCACTTCAATAATGTTTCACTATCACTTCACTAATTTCTCAGTGTCACTTCACTAAGTTCTCACGCACTTTACTAAGTTCTCAGTGTCGCTTCACTAAGTTCTCAGTGTCACTTTACTAAGTTATCAGTGACACTTCACTAAGTTCTCACTGTCACTTTACTAAGTTCTCACTGTCACTTCACTATGTTCTCATTGTCACTTCACTAAGTTCTCAGTGTCACTTCACTAAGTTCTCTGTGTCACTTCACTAAGTTCTCACTGTCACGTCACTAAGTTCTCAGTGTCACTTCACTAAGTTCTCAGTGTCACTTCACTAAGTTCTCAGTGTCGCTTAACTAAGTTCTCATTGTCATTTCACTAAGTTCTCAGTGTCACTTTACTACGTTCTCGGTGTCACTTTACTAAGTTCCCTGTGTCAGTTCACTAAGTTCTCAGTGTCACTTTACTAAGTTCTCAGTGTTACATCACTAAGTTCTCAGGTTCACTTAACTAAGTTCTCACTGTTACATCACTAAGTTCTCTCAGTGACACTTCACTAATTTCTCACTGTTACTTCACTAAGTTCTCAGAGACACTTCCTAAGTTCTCACTGTCACTTCACTAACTTCTCACTGTTACTTCACTAAGTTCTCACTGTTACTTCACTAATTTTTCACTGTCACTTCAGTAAGTTCTCAGTGTCACTTCACTAAGTTCTCTGTGTCACTTCACTAAGTTCTCAGTGTCACTTCACTAAGTTCTCTGTGCCACTTCACTAAGTTCTCAGTGTCACTTGACTAAGTTCTCTGTGTCACTTCACTAAGTTCTCAGTGTCACTTGACTAAGTTCTCTGTGTCACTTCACCAAGTTCTCAGTGTCACTTCACTAAGTTCTATGTGCCATTGCACTAAGTTCTCAGTGTCACTTCACTAAGTTCTCTGTGTCACTTCACTAAGTTCTCTGTCACTTCACTAATTTCTCACTGTCACTTCGCTAAAGTTCTGTGACACTTCAATAATTTTTCACTGTCAGTTCACTAAGTTCTCAGTGTCATTTCACTAAGTTCTCACTGTTACTTCACTAAGTTCTCAGTGATACTTCACTAATTTCTCACTGTTACTTCACTAAGTTCTCAGAGACACTTCCTAAGTTCTCACTGTCACTTCACTAACTTCTCACTGTTACTTCACTAAGTTTTCACTGTTACTTCACTAATTTTTCAGTTCACTTCACTAAGTTCTCAGAGTCACTTCACTAAGTTCTCTGTGTCACTTCACTAAGTTTTCACTGTCACTTCACTAAGTTCTCAGTGTTACTTCACTAAGTTCTCACTGTCATTTCACTAAATTCCCAGTGACACTTCACTATTTCTCATTGTCGCTGCACTAAGTTCTCAGTGACACTTCACTAATTTCTAACTATCGCTTCACTAAGTTCTCAGTAACACTTAACTAAGTTCTCATTGTCATTTCACTAAGTTGTCAGTGACACTTCACTAAGATCTCACTGTCACTTCACTAAGTTCTAAGCGACACTTCACCTAGTCTTCACTGTCACTTCACTTAGTTCTGTGACACTTTATTAAGTTCTCACTGTCAGTTCATTAAGTTCTCAGTGTCGCTTCACTAAGTTCTCAGTGTCACTTTACTACGCTCTCAGTGTCACTTTACTAAGTTCTCTGTCTCACTTCACTAAGTTCTCAGTGTCACTTTACTAAGTTCTCAGTGTCACTTCACTAATTTCTCTGTGTCACTTCACTAAGTTCTCAGTGTCGCTTCACTAAGTTCTCTGTGTCACTTCACTAAGTTCTCAGTGTCACTTCACTAAGTTCTCAGTGTCACTTTACTAAGTTCTCAGTGTCACTTTACTAAGTTCTCAGTATCACTTTACTAAGTTCTCACGCACTTTACTAAGTACTCAGTGACGCTTCACTAAGTTCTCAGTGTCATCTTCACTAAGTTCTCACAGTCACTAAGTTCTCATTGTCACTTTAATAAGTTCTCACTGCCACTTCACTAAGTTCTCACTGTCACTTCACTAAGTTCTCCTTGTCACTTTACTAAGTGCTGAATGTCACTTCACTATGTTCTCAGTGTCACTTCACTAAGTTCTTAGTGTCGCTTCACTAAGTTCTCAGTGTCACTGCACCAAGTTCTCACTGTTACTTCACTAAGTTCACAGTGACACTTCACTAATTTCTCAAAGACATTTAACTAAGTTCTCACTGTTACTTCACTAAGTTCTCTGTAACACTTCACTAAATTCTCAGTGACATTTAACTACGTTCTCACTGTTACTCCACTAATTTCTCACCGTCACTTCACTAAGTTCTCAGTGTCACTTCATAAGTTCTCAGTGACATTTAACTAAGTTCTCACCGTACTTCACTAATTTCTCACTGTCACTTCACTAAAGTTCTGTGGCACTTCAATAATGTTTCACTATCACTTCACTAATTTCTCAGTGTCACTTCACTAAGTTATCACGCACTTTACTAAATTCTCAGTGTCGCTTCACTAAGTTCTCAGTGTCACTTTACTAAGTTATCAGTGACACTTCAATAAGTTCTCACTGTCACTTTACTAAGTTCTCACTGTCACTTCACTATGTTCTCATTGTCACTTCACTAAGTTCTCAGTGTCACTTCACTAAGTTCTCTGTGTCACTTTACTAAGTTCTCACTGTCACTTCACTAAGTTCTCAGTGTCACTTCACTAAGTTCTCACTGTTACTTCACTAAGTTCTCAGTGACACTTCACTAATTTCTCACTGTTACTTCACTAATTTCTCAGAGACACTTCCTAAGTTCTCACTGTCACTTCACTAAGTTCTCACTGTTACTTCACTAAGTTCTCACTGTTACTTCACTAATTTTTCACTGTCACTTCACTAAGTTCTCAGTGTCACTTCACCAAGTTCTCAGTGTCACTTCAATAAATTCCCAGTGTCGCTTCACTAAGTTCTCTGTGTCACTTCGCTAAGTTCTCAGTGACAATTTACTAAGTTATCAGTGTCACTTCACTAAGTTCTCAGTGTCACTTCACTAATTTCTCAGTGTCGCTACACTAAGTTCTCAGTGTGACTTCACTAAGTTCTCAGTGTCGCTCCACTAAGTTATCTGTGTCACTTCACTAAGTTCTCAGTGTCGCTTCACTAAGTTCTCAGTGTCACTTTACTAAGTTCTCAGTATCACTTCACTTAGCTCTCAGTGTCGCTTCACTAAGTTCTCTGTGTCACTTCACCAAGTTCTCAGTGTCGCTTTACTAAGTTCTCTGTGTCACTTTACTAAGTTCTCACGCACTTTACTAAGTTCTCAGTGTCGCTTCACTAAGTTCTCAGTGTCACTTTACTAAGTTCTCAGTGTCACTTTACTAAGATCTCACTGTTACTTCATTAAGTTCTCAGTGTCACTTTACTAAGTTCTCACTGTCACTTCACTAAGTTCTCGCTGTCACCTTCACTAAGTTCTCACTGTCACTTCACTATGTTATCATTGTCACTTTACTAAGTTATCAATGACACTTCACTAAGTTCTCACTGTCACTTTACTAAGTTCTCACTGTCACCTTCACTAAGTTTTCACTGCCACTTCACTAAGTTCTCGCTGTCACCTTCACTAAGTTCTCATTGTCACTTCACTAAGTTCTCACTGTCACTTCACTATGTTATCATTGTCACTTTACTAAGTTATCAATGACACTTCACTAAGTTCTCACTGTCACTTTACTAAGTTCTCACTGTCACCTTCACTAAGTTTTCACTGCCACTTCACTAAGTTCTCGTTGTCAACTTCACTAAGTTCTCATTGTCACTTCACTAAGTTCTCACTGTCACCTTCACTAGGTGCTCACTGTCACTTCACTAAGTTCTCATTGTCACTTTACTAAGTGCTCAGTGTAACTTCACTAAGTTCTCAGTGTCACTTCACTAAGTTCTCAGTGTCGCTTTACTACGTTCTCGGTGTCACTTTACTAAGTTCCCTGTGTCAGTTCACTAAGTTCTCAGTGTCACTTTACTAAGTTCTCAGTGTTACATCACTAAGTTCTCAGTGTCACTTAACTAAGTTCTCACTGTTACATCACTAAGTTCTCTCAGTGACACTTCACTAATTTCTCACTGTTACTTCACTAAGTTCTCAGAGACACTTCCTAAGTTCTCACTGTCACTTCACTAACTTCTCACTGTTACTTCACTAAGTTCTCACTGTTACTTCACTAATTTTTCACTGTCACTTCACTAAGTTCTCAGTGTCACTTCACTAAGTTCTCTGTGTCACTTCACTAAGTTCTCAGTGTCACTTCACTAAGTTCTCTGTGTCACTTCACTAAGTTCTATGTGCCATTTCACTAAGTTCTCAGTGTCACTTCACTAAGTTCTCTGTGTCACTTCACTAAGTTCTCTGTCACTTCACTAATTTCTCACTGTCACTTCGCTAAAGTTCTGTGACACTTCAATAATTCTTCACTGTCAGTTCACTAAGTTCTCAGTGTGATTTCACTAAGTTCTCACTGTTACTTCACTAAGTTCTCAGTGATACTTCACTAATTTCTCACTGTTACTTCACTAAGTTCTAAGAGACACTTCCTAAGTTCTCACTGTCACTTCACTAACTTCTCACTGTTACTTCACTAAGTTCTAACTGTTACTTCACTAATTTTTCAGTTCACTTCACTAAGTTCTCAGAGTCACTTCACTAAGTTCTCTGTGTCACTTCACTAAGTTTTCACTGTCACTTCACTAATTTCTCAGTGTTACTTCACTAAGTTCTCACTGTCATTTCACTAAGTTCCCAGTGACACTTCACTATTTCTCATTGTCGCTGCACTAAGTTCTCAGTGACACTTCACTAATTTCTAACTGTCGCTTCACTAAGTTCTCAGTAACACTTAACTAAGTTCTCATTGTCATTTCACTAAGTTGTCAGTGACACTTCACTAAGATCTCACTGTCACTTCACTAAGTTCTAAGCGACACCTCACCTAGTCTTCACTGTCACTTCACTTAGTTCTGTGACACTTTATTAAGTCCTCACTGTCAGTTCATTAAGTTGTCAGTGTCGCTTCACTAAGTTCTCAGTGTCACTTTACTACGCTCTCAGTGTCACTTTACTAAGTTCTCTGTCTCACTTCACTAAGTTCTCAGTGTCACTTTACTAAGATCTCAGTGTCACTTCACTAATTTCTCTGTGTCACTTCACTAAGTTCTCAGTGTCGCTTCACTAACTTCTTTGTGTCACTTCACTAAGTTCTCAGTGTCGCTTCACTAAGTTCTCAGTGTCACTTTACTAAGTTCTCAGTATCACTTTACTAAGTTCTCACGCACTTTACTAAGTTCTCAGTGACGCTTCTCTAAGTTCTCAGTGTCATCTTCACTAAGTTCTCACAGTCACTTCACTAAGTTCTCATTGTCACTTTACTAAGTTCTCACTGCCACTTCACTAGGTTCTCAGTGTCACTTCACTAAGTTCTCCTTGTCACTTTACTAAGTGCTGAATGTCACTTCACTAAGTTCTCAGTGTCACTTCACTAAGTTCTTAGTGTCGCTTCCCTAAGTTCTCAGTGTCACTTTATTAAGTTCTCAGTATCACTTCAGTTAGTCCTCAGTGTCGCTTCACTAAGTTCTCTGTGTCACTTCACTAAGTTCTTAGTGCACTTCACTAAGTTCGCAGTGTTGCTTTACTAAGTTCTCTGTGTCACTTTACTAAGTTCTCACGCACTTTACTAAGTTCTCAGTGTCGCTTCACTAAGTTCTCAGTGATACTTTACTAGTTCTCAGTGTCACTTTACTAATTTCTCACTGTTACTTCACTACGTTCTCATTTTCGTTACACTAAGTTCTCATTGTCACTTCACTAAATTCTCCCTGTTACTTCACTAAGTTCTCACTGTTACTTCACTAATTTTTCACTGTCACTTCACTAAGTTCTCAGTGTCACTTCACTAAGTTCTCTGTGTCACTTCACTAAGTTCTCACTGTCACTTCACTAAGTTATCAGTGTCACTTCACTAAGTTCTCACTGTCATTTCACTAAGTTCCCAGTGACACTTCACTATTTCTCATTGTCGCTTCACTAAGTTCTCAGTGACACTTCGCTAATTTCTCACTGTCGCTTCACTAAGTTCTCAGTAACACTTCACTAAGTTCTCATGTCATTTCACAAAGCTCTCAGTGACACTTCACTAAGATCTCACTGTCACTTCACTAAGTTCTGTGACACTTTACTAAGTTCTCACTGTCCCTTCACTAAGTTCTCAGTGTCGCTTCACTAAGTTCTGTGTGTCACTTTCACTAAGTTCTCAGTATCACTTTACTACGTTGTCAGCGTCACTTTACTAAGTTCTCAGTGTTACATCACTAAGTTCTCAGTGTCACTTCACTAAGTTCTCACTGTTACTTCACTAACTTCTCACTGCTACTTCACTAAGTTCTCACTGTTACTTCACTAATTTTTCACTGTCACTTCACTAAGTTCTCAGTGTCACTTCACTAAGTTCTCACTGTCCCTTCACTAAGTTCTCAGTGTCGCTTCACTAAGTTCTGTGTGTCACTTTCACTAAGTTCTCAGTATCACTTTACTACGTTGTCAGCGTCACTTCACTAATTTCTCACTGTTACTTCACTAAGTTCTCAGAGATACTTCCTAAGTTCCCACTGTCACTTCACTAACTTCTCACTGCTACTTCACTAAGTTCTCACTGTTACTTCACTAATTTTTCACTGTCACTTCACTAAGTTCTCAGTGTCACTTCACTAAGTTCTCTGTGTCACTTCACTAAGTTCTCAGTGTCACTTTACTAGGGTCTCTGTGTCACTTCACTAGGTTCTCAGTGACACTTCACTAAGTTCTCTGTGCCACTTCACTAAGTTCCCAGTGTCACTTGACTAAGTTCTCTGTGTCACTTCACTAAGTTCTCTGTGTCACTTCACTAATTTCTCACTGTCACTTCACTAAAGTTCTGTGACACTTCAATAATTTTTCACTGCCAGTTCACTAAGTTCTCAGTGTCATTTCACTAAGTTCTCACTGTCACTTCACTAAGTTCTCAGTGACACTTCACTAATTTCTCACTGCTACTTCACTAAGTTCTCCTGTTACTTCACTAATTTTTCACTGTCACTTCACTAAGTTCTCAGTGTCACTTCACTAAGTTCTCTGTGTCACTTCACTAAGTTCTCACTGTCACTTCACTAAGTTCTCAGTGTCACTTCACTAAGTTCTCACTGTCATTCCACTAAGTTCCCAGTGACACTTCACTATTTCTCATTGTCGCTTCACTAAGTTCTCAGTGACACTTCACTAATTTCTCACTGTCGCTTCACTAAGTTCTCGGTAACACTTCACTAAGTATTCATTGTCATTTCACTAAGTTCTCAGTGACACTTCACTAAGATCTCACTGTCACTTCACTAAGTTCTGTGACACTTTAGTCAGTTCTCACTGTCACTTTACTAAGTTCTGTGACACTTTACTAAGTTCTCACTGTCATTTCACTAGGTTCTCAGTGTCGCTTCACTAAGTTCTCTGTGACACTTCACTAAGTTCTCAGTGTCACTTTACTACGTTCTCAGTGTCACTTTACTAAGTTCTCTGTGTCACTTCACTAAGTTCTCAGTGTCACTTTACTAAGTTCTCAGTGTCACTTTACAAAGTTCTCAATGTCACTTTACTAAGTTCTCAGTGTCACTTCACTAAGTTCTCAGTGTAGTTTCACTAATTTCGCAGTGTCGATTCACTAAGTTCTCACAGTCACTTCACTAAGTTCTCACTGTCGCTCCATTAAGTTATCTGTGTCACTTCACTAAGTTCTCAGTGTCGCTTCACTATGTTCTCAGTGTCACTTTACTAAGTTCTCAGTATCACTTCACTTAGCTCTCAGTGTCGCTTCACTCAGTTCTCTGTGTCACTTCACCAAGTTCTCAGTGTCGCTTTACTAAGTTCTCTGTGTCACTTTACTAAGTTCTCACGCACTTTACAAAGTTCTCAGTGTCGCTTCACTAAGTTCTCAGTGTCACTTTACTAAATTCTCAGTGTCACTTTACTAAGTTCTCGCTGTCACCGTCACTAAGTTCTCACTGTCACTTCACTATGTTATCATTGTCACTTTACTAAGTTATCAATGACACTTCACTAAGTTCTCACTGTCACTTTACTAAGTTCTCACTGTCACCTTCACTAAGTTTTCACTGCCACTTCACTAAGTTCTCGCTGTCACCTTCACTAAGTTATCATTGTCACTTCACTAAGTTCTCACTGTCACCTTCACTAGGTGCTCACTGTCACTTCACTAAGTTCTCAGTGTCACTCCACTAAGTTCTCTTTGTCACTTTACTAAGTGCTCAGTGTCACTTCACTAAGTTCTCAGTGTCACTTCACTAAGTTCTCAGTGTCGCTTCACTAAGTTCTGTGTGTCACTTCACTAAGTTCTCAGCGTCACTTTACTACGTTCTCGGTGTCACTTTACTAAGTTCTCTGTGTCAGTTGACTAAGTTCTCAGTGTCACTTTACTAAGTTCTCAGTGTTACTTCACTAAGTTCTCAGTGTCACTTTACTAAGTTCTCAGTGTTACATCACTAAGTACTCAGTGTCACTTAACTAAGTTCTCAGTGTTACATCACTAAGTTCTCTCAGTGACACTTCACTAATTTCTTACTCTTACTTCACTAAGTTCTCAGAGACACTTCCTAAGTTCTCACTGTCACTTCACTAACTTCTCACTGTTACTTCACAAAATTCTCACTGTTACTTCACTAATTTTTCACTGTCACTTCACTAAGTTCTCAGTGTCACTTCACTAAGATCTCTGTGTCACTTCACTAAGATCTCTGTGCCACTTCACTAAGTTCTCAGTGTCACTTGACTAAGTTCTCTGTGTCACTTCAGTAAGGTCTGTCACTTCACTAATTTCTCACTGTCACTTCGCTAAAGTTCTGTGACACTTCAATAATTTTTCACTGTCAGTTCACTAAGTTCTCAGTGTCATTTCACTAAGTTCTCACTGTTACTTCACTAAGTTCTCAGTGATACTTCACTAATTTCTCACTGTTACTTCACTAAGTTCTCAGAGACACTTCCTAAGTTCTCACTGTCACTTCACTAACTTCTCACTGTTACTTCACTAAGTTCTCACTGTTACTTCACTGATTTTTCACTGTCACTTCACTAAGTTCTCAGTGTCACTTCACTAAGTTCTCTGTATTACTTCACTAAGTTCTCACTGTCATTTCACTGAGTTCCCAGTGACACTTCACTATTTCTCATTGTCGCTGCACTAAGTTCTCAGTGACACTTCACTAATTTCTAACTGTCGCTTCACTAAGTTCTCAGTAACACTTAACTAAGTTCTCATTGTCATTTCACTAAGTTGTCAGTGACACTTCACTAAGATCTCACTGTCACTTCACTAAGTTCTAAGCGACACTTCACCTAGTCTTCACTGTCACTTCACTAAGTTCTGTGACACTTTATTAAGTTCTCACTGTCAGTTCATTAAGTTCTCAGTGTCGCTTCACTAAGTTCCCAGTGACACTTCACTAAGTTCTCACTGTCATTTCACTAAGTTCCCAGTAACACTTCACTAAGTTCTCACTGTCATTTCACTAAGTTCCCAGTGACACTTCACTAATTTCTCACTGTCGCTTCACTAAGTTCTCGGTAACACTTCACTAAGTGCTCATTGTCATTTCACTAAGTTCTCAGTGACACTTCACTAAGATCTCACTGTCACTTCACTAAGTTCTGTGACACTTTAGTCAGTTCTCACTGTCACTTTACTAAGTTCTGTGACACTTTACTAAGTTCTCACTGTCACTTCACTAGGTTCTCAGTGTCGCTTCACTAAGTTCTCTGTGTCACTTCAGTAAGTTCTCAGTGTCACTTTACTACGTTCTCAGTGTCACTTTACTAAGTTCTCTGTGTCACTTCACTAAGTTCTCAGTGTCACTTTACTAAGTTCTCAGTGTCACTTCACTAAGTTCTGAGTGTCATTTCACTAAGTTCTCAGTGTCACTTCACTAAGTTCTCAGTGTCACTTTACTAAGTTCTCAGTGTCACTTCACTAAGTTCTCAGTGTCACTTTACTACGTTCTCAGTGTCACTTTACTAAGTTCTCTGTGCCACTTCACTAAGTTCTCAGTGTCACTTTACTAAGTTCTCAGTGTCACTTTACTAAGTTCTCAGTGTCACTTCACTAAGTTCTCAGTGTCATTTCACTAATTTCGGAGTGTCGATTCACTAAGTTCTCAGTGTGACTTCACTAAGTTCTCAGTGTCGCTCCACTAAGTTATCTGTGTCACTTTACTAAGTTCTCAGTGTCGCTTCACTAAGTTATCTGTGTCACTTTACTAAGTTCTCAGTGTCACTTCACTAAGTTCTCACTGTCATTTCACTAAGTTCCCAGTGACACTTCACTATTTCTCATTGTCGCTTCACTAAGTTCTCGGTAACACTTCACTAAGTGCTCATTGTCATTTCACTAAGTTCCCAGTGACACTTCACTAAGTTCTCACTGTCATTTCACTAAGTTCCCAGTGACACTTCACTAAGTTCTCACTGTCATTTCACTAAGTTCCCAGTGACACTTCACTAAGTTCTCACTGTCATTTCACTAAGTTCCCAGTAACACTTCACTAAGTTCTCACTGTCATTTCACTAAGTTCCCAGTGACACTTCACTAATTTCTCACTGTCGCTTCACTAAGTTCTCGGTAACACTTCACTAAGTGCTCATTGTCATTTCACTAAGTTCTCAGTGACAATTCACTAAGATCTCACTGTCACTTCACTAAGTTCTGTGACACTTTAGTCAGTTCTCACTGTCACTTTACTAAGTTCTGTGACACTTTACTAAGTTCTCACTGTCACTTCACTAGGTTCTCAGTGTCGCTTCACTAAGTTCTCTGTGTCACTTCAGTAAGTTCTCAGTGTCACTTTACTACGTTCTCAGTGTCACTTTACTAAGTTCTCTGTGTCACTTCACTAAGTTCTCAGTGTCACTTTACTAAGTTCTCAGTGTCACTTCACTAAGTTCTGAGTGTCATTTCACTAAGTTCTCAGTGTCACTTCACTAAGTTCTCAGTATCACTTTACTAAGTTCTCAGTGTCACTTCACTAAGTTCTCAGTGTCACTTTACTACGTTCTCAGTGTCACTTTACTAAGTTC
This sequence comes from Deroplatys truncata, assembly GCA_030765065.1. Lineage (NCBI taxonomy): Eukaryota > Metazoa > Arthropoda > Insecta > Mantodea > Mantidae > Deroplatys > Deroplatys truncata. Next base: position 18,741,363 of record CM060985.1, on the reverse strand, counting down.
TCTGTGCCACTTCACTAAGTTCTCAGTGTCACTTTACTAAGTTCTCAGTGTCACTTTACTAAGTTCTCAGTGTCACTTCACTAAGTTCTCAGTGTCATTTCACTAATTTCGGAGTGTCGATTCACTAAGTTCTCAGTGTGACTTCACTAAGTTCTCAGTGTCGCTCCACTAAGTTATCTGTGTCACTTTACTAAGTTCTCAGTGTCGCTTCACTAAGTTATCTGTGTCACTTTACTAAGTTCTCAGTATCACTTCACTTAGCTCTCAGTGTCGCTTCACTAAGTTCTCTGTGTCACTTCACCAAGTTCTCAGTGTCGCTTTACTAAGTTCTCTGTGTCACTTTACTAAGTTCTCACGCACTTCACAAAGTTCTCAGTGTCGCTTCACTAAGTTCTCAGTATCACTTTACTAAGTTCTCACTGTCACTTCACTAAGTTCTCGCTGTCACCGTCACTAAGTTCTCACTGTCACTTCACTATGTTATCAATGACACTTTACTAAGTTATCAATGACACTTCACTAAGTTCTCACTGTCACTTTACTAAGTTCTCACTGTCACCTTCACTAAGTTTTCACTGCCACTTCACTAAGGTCTCGCTGTCACCTTCACTAAGTTATCATTGTCACTTCACTAAGTTCTCACTGTCACCTTCACTAGGTGCTCACTGTCACTTCACTAAGTTCTCAGTGTCACTTCACTAAGTTCTCAATGTCACTTTACTAAGTGCTCAGTGTCACTTCACTAAGTTCTCAGTGTCACTTCACTAAGTTCTCAGTGTCGCTTCACTAAGTTCTGTGTGTCACTTCACTAAGTTCTCAGCGTCACTTTACTACGTTCTCGGTGTCACTTTACTAAGTTCTCTGTGTCAGTTGACTAAGTTCTCAGTGTCACTTTACTAAGTTCTCAGTGTTACTTCACTAAGTTCTCAGTGTCACTTTACTAAGTTCTCAGTGTTACATCACTAAGTTCTCAGTGTCACTTAACTAAGTTCTCACTGTTACATCACTAAGTTCTCTCAGTTACACTTCACTAATTTCTTACTGTTACTTCACTAAGTTCTCAGAGACACTTCCTAAGTTCTCACTGTCACTTCATTAACTTCTCACTGTTACTTCACTAAGTTCTCACGGTTACTTCACTAATTTTTCACTGTCACTTCACTAAGTTCTCAGTGTCACTTCACTAAGTTCTCTGTGCCACTTCACTAAGTTCTCAGTGTCACTTGACTAAGTTCTCTGTGTCACTTCACTAAGGTCTGTCACTTCACTAATTTCTCACTGTCACTTCGCTAAAGTTCTGTGACACTTCAATAATTTTTCACTGTCAGTTCACTAAGTTCTCAGTGTCATTTCACTAAGTTCTCACTGTTACTTCACTAAGTTCTCAGTGATACTTCACTAATTTCTCACTGTTACTTCACTAAGTTCTCAGAGACACTTCCTAAGTTCTCACTGTCACTTCACTAACTTCTCACTGTTACTTCACTAAGTTCTCACTGTTACTTCACTAATTTTTCACTGTTACTTCACTAAGTTCTCAGTGTCACTACACTAAGTTCTCTGTATCACTTCACTAAGTTCTCACTGTCACTTCACTAAGTTCTCAGTGTTACTTCACTAAGTTCTCACTGTCATTTCACTGAGTTCCCAGTGACACTTCACTATTTCTCATTGTCGCTGCACTAAGTTCTCAGTGACACTTCACTAATTTCTAACTGTCGCTTCACTAAGTTCTCAGTAACACTTAACTAAGTTCTCATTGTCATTTCACTAAGTTGTCAGTGACACTTCACTAAGATCTCACTGTCACTTCACTAAGTTCTAAGCGACACTTCACCTAGTCTTCACTGTCACTTCACTAAGTTCTGTGACACTTTATTAAGTTCTCACTGTCAGTTCATTAAGTTCTCAGTGTCGCTTCACTAAGTTCTCAGTGTCACTTTACTACGCTCTCAGTGTCACTCTACTAAGTTCTCTGTCTCACTTCACTAAGTTCTCAGTGTCACTTCACTAATTTCTCTGTGTCACTTCACTAAGTTCTCAGTGTCGCTTCACTAAGTTCTCAGTGTCACTTTACTAAGTTCTCAGTATCACTTTACTAAGTTCTCACGCACTTTACTAAGTTCTCAGTGACGCTTCACTAAGTTCTCACTGTCACCTTCACTAAGTTCTCACAGTCACTTCACTAAGTTCTCATTGTCACTTTACTAAGTTCTCACTACCACTTCACTAAGTTATCACTGTCACTTCACTAAGTTCTCCTTGTCACTTTACTAAGTGCTCAATGTCACTTCACTAAGTTCTCAGTGTCACTTCACTAAGTTCTCAGTTTCGCTTCACTAAGTTCTCAGTGTCACTTTACTAAGTTCTCAGTATCACTTCAGTTAGTTCTCAGTGTCGCTTCACTAAGTTCTCTGTGTCACTTCACTAAGTTCTTAGTGCACTTCACTTAGTTCTCAGTGTTGCTTTACTAAGTTCTCTGTGTTACTTTACTGAGTTCTCACGCACTTTACTAAGTTCTCAGTGTCGCTTCACTAAGTTCTCAGTGTCACTTTACTAAGTTCTCAGTGTAACTTTACTAAGTTCTCACTGTTACTTCACTAAGTTCTCATTTTCATTTCACTAAGTTCTCATTGTCACTTCACTAATTTCTCACTGTCACTTCACTAAGTTGTCATTGTCACTTCACTAAGTTCTCACTGTCACTTCACTAAGTTCTCAGTGTCACTTCACTATGTTCTCATTGTCACTTTATTAAGTTATCAGTGTCACTTCACTAAGTTCTCACTGTCACTTCACTAAGTTCTCAGTGTCACTTCACTATGTTCTCATTGTCACTTTATTAAGTTATCAGTGACACTTCACTAAGTTCTCACTGTCACTTCACTAAGTTCTCACTGTCACTTCAGTAAGTTCTCACTGTCAATTCACTAAGTTATCGCTGTCACCTTTACTAAGTTCTCAGTTTCATTTCACTAAGTTCTCATTGTCACTTTACTAAGTTCTCAGTGTCACTTCACTAAGTTCTCAGTGTCATTTCACTAATTTCGCAGTGTCGATTCACTAAGTTCTCACAGTCACTTCACTAAGTTCTCACTGTCGCTCCATTAAGTTATCTGTGTCACTTCACTAAGTTCTCAGTGTCGCTTCACTAAGTTCTCAGTGTCACTTTACTAAGTTCTCAGTATCACTTCACTTAGCTCTCAGTGTCGCTTCACTAAGTTCTCTGTGTCACTTCACCAAGTTCTCAGTGTCGCTTTACTAAGTTCTCTGTGTCACTTTACTAAGTTCTCACGCACTTTACAAAGTTCTCAGTGTCGCTTCACTAAGTTCTCAGTGTCACTTTACTAAATTCTCAGTGTCACTTTACTAAGTTCTCACTGTTACTTCACTAAGTTCTCAGTGTCACTTTACTAAGTTCTCACTGTCACTTCACTAACTTCTCACTGTTACTTCACTAAGTTCTCACTGTTACTTCACTAATTTCTCACTGTCGCTTCACTAAGTTCTCAGTAACACTTCACTAAGTTCTCATTGTCATTTCACTAAACTCTCAGTGACACTTCACTAAGATCTCACTGTCACTTCACTAAGTTCTGTGACACTTTACTAAGTTCTCACTGTCACTTCACTAAGTTCTCAGTGTCGCTTCACTAAGCTCTGTGTGTCACTTCACTAAGTTCTCAGTGTCACTTTACTACGTTCTCAGCGTCACTTTACTAAGTTCTCAGTGTTACATCACTAAGTTCTCAGTGTCACTTCACTAAGTTCTCACTGTTACTTCACTAAGTTCTCAGTGACACTTCACTAATATCTCACTGTTACTTCACTAAGTTCTCAGAGATACTTCCTAAGTTCTCACTGTCACTTCACTAACTTCTCACTGCTACTTCACTAAGTTCTCACTGTTACTTCACTAATTTTTCACTGTCACTTCACTAAGTTCTCAGTGTCACTTCACTAAGTTCTCTGTGTCACTTCACTAAGTTCTCAGTGTCACTTTACTAGGGTCTCTGTGTCACTTCACTAGGTTCTCAGTGACACTTCACTAAGTTCTCTGTGCCACTTCAATAAGTTCCCAGTGTCACTTGACTAAGTTCTCTGTGTCACTTCACTAAGTTCTCTGTGTCACTTCACTAATTTCTCACTGTCACTTCACTAAAGTTCTGTGACACTTCAATAATTTTTCACTGCCTGTTCACTAAGTTCTCAGTGTTATTTCACTAAGTTCTCACTGTCACTTCACTAAGTTCTCAGTGTCACTTCACTAAGTTCTCTGTGTCACTTCACTAAGTTCTCACTGTCACTTCACTAAGTTCTCAGTGTCAGTTCACTAAGTTCTCACTGTCATTTCACTAAGTTCCCAGTGACACTTCACTATTTCTCATTGTCGCTTCACTAAGTTCTCGGTAACACTTCACTAAGTGCTCATTGTCATTTCACTAAGTTCCCAGTGACACTTCACTAAGTTCTCACTGTCATTACACTAAGTTCCCAGTGACACTTCACTAAGTTCTCACTGTCATTTCACTAAGTTCCCAGTGACACTTCACTAAGTTCTCACTGTCATTTCACTAAGTTCCCAGTAACACTTCACTAAGTTCTCACTGTCATTTCACTAAGTTCCCAGTGACACTTCACTAATTTCTCACTGTCGCTTCACTAAGTTCTCGGTAACACTTCACTAAGTGCTCATTGTCATTTCACTAAGTTCTCAGTGACACTTCACTAAGATCTCACTGTCACTTCACTAAGTTCTGTGACACTTTAGTCAGTTCTCACTGTCACTTTACTAAGTTCTGTGACACTTTACTAAGTTCTCACTGTCACTTCACTAGGTTCTCAGTGTCGCTTCACTAAGTTCTCTGTGTCACTTCAGTAAGTTCTCAGTGTCACTTTACTACGTTCTCAGTGTCACTTTACTAAGTTCTCTGTGTCACTTCACTAAGTTCTCAGTGTCACTTTACTAAGTTCTCAGTGTCACTTCACTAAGTTCTCATTGTCACTTTACTAAGTTATCAGTGACACTTCACTAAGTTCTCACTGTCACTTCACTAAGTTCTCAGTGTCACTTCACTAAGTTCTCAGTGTCACTTCACTATGTTCTCATTGTCACTTTATTATGTTATCAGTGACACTGCACTAAGTTCTCACTGTCACTTCACTAAGTTCTCACTGTCACTTCAGTAAGTTCTCACTGTCAATTCACTAAGTTATCGCTGTCACCTTTACTAAGTTCTCAGTGTCACTTTACTAGGGTCTCTATGTCACTTCACTATGTTCTCATTGTCACTTTATTAAGTTATCAGTGACACTTCACTAAGTTCTCACTGTCACTTCAGTAAGTTCTCACTGTCAATTCACTAAGTTATCGCTGTCACCTTTACTAAGTTATCAGTGACACTTCACTAAGTTCTCACTGTCACTTCACTATGTTCTCATTGTCACTTTATTAAGTTATCAGTGACACTTCACTAAGTTCTCACTGTCACTTCACTAAGTTCTCACTGTCACTTCAGTAAGTTCTCACTGTCACTTCACTAAGTTCTCAGTGTCACTTCACTATGTTCTCATTGTCACTTTATTAAGTTATCAGTGACACTTCACTAAGTTCTCACTGTCACTTCACTAAGTTCTCAGTGTCACTTCACTATGTTCTCATTGTCACTTTATTAAGTTATCAGTGACACTTCACTAAGTTCTCACTGTCACTTCACTAAGTTCTCAGTGTCACTTCACTATGTTCTCATTGTCACTTTATTAAGTTATCAGTGTCACTTCACTAAGTTCTCACTGTCACTTCACTAAGTTCTCAGTGTCACTTAGCTATGTTCTCATTGTCACTTTATTAAGTTATCAGTGACACTTCACTAAGTTCTCACTGTCACTTCACTAAGTTCTCACTGTCACTTCAGTAAGTTCTCACTGTCAATTCACTAAGTTATCGCTGTCACCTTTACTAAGTTCTCAGTTTCATTTCACTAAGTTCTCATTGTCACTTTACTAAGTTCTCAGTGTCACTTCACTAAGTTCTCAGTGTCATTTCACTAATTTCGCAGTGTCGATTCACTAAGTTCTCACAGTCACTTCACTAAGTTCTCACTGTCGCTCCATTAAGTTATCCGTGTCACTTCACTAAGTTCTCAGTGTCGCTTCACTAAGTTCTCAGTGTCACTTTACTAAGTTCTCAGTATCACTTCACTTAGCTCTCAGTGTCGCTTCACTAAGTTCTCTGTGTCACTTCACCAAGTTCTCAGTGTCGCTTTACTAAGTTCTCTGTGTCACTTTACTAAGTTCTCACGCACTTTACAAAGTTCTCAGTGTCGCTTCACTAAGTTCTCAGTGTCACTTTACTAAATTCTCAGTGTCACTTTACTAAGTTCTCACTGTTACTTCACTAAGTTCTCAGTGTCACTTTACTAAGTTCTCAATGTCACTTCACTAACTTCTCACTGTTACTTCACTAAGTTCTCACTGTTACTTCACTAATTTCTCACTGTCGCTTCACTAAGTTCTCAGTAACACTTTACTAAGTTCTCATTGTCATTTCACTAAACTCTCAGTGACACTTCACTAAGATCTCACTGTCACTTCACTAAGTTCTGTGACACTTTACTAAGTTCTCACTGTCACTTCACTAAGTTCTCAGTGTCGCTTCACTAAGCTCTGTGTGTCACTTCACTAAGTTCTCAGTATCACTTTACTACGTTCTCAGCGTCACTTTACTAAGTTCTCAGTGTTACATCACTAAGTTCTCAGTGTCACTTCACTAAGTTCTCACTGTTACTTCACTAAGTTCTCAGTGACACTTCACTAATATCTCACTGTTACTTCACTAAGTTCTCAGAGATACTTCCTAAGTTCTCACTGTCACTTCACTAACTTCTCACTGCTACTTCACTAAGTTCTCACTGTTACTTACTAATTTTTCACTGTCACTTCACTAAGTTCTCAGTGTCACTTCACTAAGTTCTCTGTGTCACTTCACTAAGTTCTCAGTGTCACTTTACTAGGGTCTCTGTGTCACTTCACTAGGTTCTCAGTGACACTTCACTAAGTTCTCTGTGCCACTTCAATAAGTTCCCAGTGTCACTTGACTAAGTTTTCTGTGTCACTTCACTAAGTTCTCTGTGTCACTTCACTAATTTCTCACTGTCACTTCACTAAAGTTCTGTGACACTTCAATAATTTTTCACTGCCTGTTCACTAAGTTCTCAGTGTTATTTCACTAAGTTCTCACTGTCACTTCACTAAGTTCTCAGTGTCACTTCACTAAGTTCTCTGTGTCACTTCACTAAGTTCTCACTGTCACTTCACTAAGTTCTCAGTGTCACTTCACTAAGTTCTCACTGTCATTTCACTAAGTTCCCAGTGACACTTCACTATTTCTCATTGTCGCTTCACTAAGTTCTCGGTAACACTTCACTAAGTGCTCATTGTCATTTCACTAAGTTCCCAGTGACACTTCACTAAGTTCTCACTGTCATTTCACTAAGTTCCCAGTGACACTTCACTAAGTTCTCACTGTCATTTCACTAAGTTCCCAGTGACACTTCACTAAGTTCTCACTGTCATTAAACTAAGTTCCCAGTAACACTTCACTAAGTTCTCACTGTCATTTCACTAAGTTCCCAGTGACACTTCACTAATTTCTCACTGTCGCTTCACTAAGTTCTCGGTAACACTTCACTAAGTGCTCATTGTCATTTCACTAAGTTCTCAGTGACACTTCACTAAGATCTCACTGTCACTTCACTAAGTTCTGTGACACTTTAGTCAGTTCTCACTGTCACTTTACTAAGTTCTGTGACACTTTACTAAGTTCTCACTGTCACTTCACTAGGTTCTCAGTGTCGCTTCACTAAGTTCTCTGTGTCACTTCAGTAAGTTCTGTGTCACTTTACTACGTTCTCAGTGTCACTTTACTAAGTTCTCTGTGTCACTTCACTAAGTTCTCAGTGTCACTTTACTAAGTTCTCAGTGTCACTTCACTAAGTTCTGAGTGTCATTTCACTAAGTTCTCAGTGTCACTTCACTAAGTTCTCAGTGTCACTTTACTAAGTTCTCAGTGTCACTTCACTAAGTTCTCAGTGTCACTTTACTACGTTCTCAGTGTCACTTTACTAAGTTCTCTGTGCCACTTCACTAAGTTCTCAGTGTCACTTTACTAAGTTCTCAGTGTCACTTTACTAAGTTCTCAGTGTCACTTCACTAAGTTCTCAGTGTCATTTCACTAATTTTGGAGTGTCGATTCACTAAGTTCTCAGTGTGACTTCACTAAGTTCTCAGTGTCGCTCCACTAAGTTATCTGTGTCACTTTACTAAGTTCTCAGTGTCGCTTCACTAAGTTATCTGTGTCACTTTACTAAGTTCTCAGTGTCACTTCACTAAGTTCTCACTGTCATTTCACTAAGTTCCCAGTGACACTTCACTATTTCTCATTGTCGCTTCACTAAGTTCTCGGTAACACTTCACTAAGTGCTCATTGTCATTTCACTAAGTTCCCAGTGACACTTCACTAAGTTCTCACTGTCATTTCACTAAGTTCCCAGTGACACTTCACTAAGTTCTCACTGTCATTTCACTAAGTTCCCAGTGACACTTCACTAAGTTCTCATTGTCATTTCACTAAGTTCCCAGTAACACTTCACTAATTTCTCACTGTCATTTCACTAAGTTCCCAGTGACACTTCACTAATTTCTCACTGTCGCTTCACTAAGTTCTCGGTAACACTTCACTAAGTGCTCATTGTCATTTCACTAAGTTCTCAGTGACAATTCACTAAGATCTCACTGTCACTTCACTAAGTTCTGTGACACTTTAGTCAGTTTTCACCGTCACTTTACTAAGTTCTGTGACACTTTACTAAGTTCTCACTGTCACTTCACTAGGTTCTCAGTGTCGCTTCACTAAGTTCTCTGTGTCACTTCAGTAAGTTCTCAGTGTCACTTTACTACGTTCTCAGTGTCACTTTACTAAGTTCTCTGTGTCACTTCACTAAGTTCTCAGTGTCACTTTACTAAGTTCTCAGTGTCACTTCACTAAGTTCTGAGTGTCATTTCACTAAGTTCTCAGTGTCACTTCACTAAGTTCTCAGTATCACTTTACTAAGTTCTCAGTGTCACTTCACTAAGTTCTCAGTGTCACTTTACTACGTTCTCAGTGTCACTTTACTAAGTTCTCTGTGCCACTTCACTAAGTTCTCAGTGTCACTTTACTAAGTTCTCAGTGTCACTTTACTAAGTTCTCAGTGTCACTTCACTAAGTTCTCAGTGTCATTTCACTAATTTCGGAGTGTCGATTCACTAAGTTCTCAGTGTGACTTCACTAAGTTCTCAGTGTCGCTCCACTAAGTTATCTGTGTCACTTTACTAAGTTCTCAGTGTCGCTTCACTAAGTTATCTGTGTCACTTTACTAAGTTCTCAGTATCACTTCACTTAGCTCTCAGTGTCGCTTCACTAAGTTCTCTGTGTCACTTCACCAAGTTCTCAGTGTCGCTTTACTAAGTTCTCTGTGTCACTTTACTAAGTTCTCACGCACTTCACAAAGTTCTCAGTGTCGCTTCACTAAGTTCTCAGTGTCACTTTACTAAATTCTCAGTGTCACTTTACTAAGTTCTCACTGTTACTTCACTAAGTTCTCAGTGTCACTTTACTAAGTTCTCACTGTCACTTCACTAAGTTCTCGCTGTCACCGTCACTAAGTTCTCACTGTCACTTCACTATGTTATCATTGTCACTTTACTAAGTTATCAATTACACTTCACTAAGTTCTCACTGTCACTTTACTAAGTTCTCACTGTCACCTTCACTAAGTTTTCACTGCCACTTCACTAAGTTCTCGCTGTCACCTTCACTAAGTTATCATTGTCACTTCACTAAGTTCTCACTGTCACCTTCACTAGGTGCTCACTGTCACTTCACTAAGTTCTCAGTGTCACTTCACTAAGTTCTCAATGTCACTTTACTAAGTGCTCAGTGTCACTTCTCTAAGTTCTCAGTGTCACTTCACTAAGTTCTCAGTGTCGCTTCACTAAGTTCTGTGTGTCACTTCACTAAGTTCTCAGCGTCACTTTACTACGTTCTCGGTGTCACTTTACTAAGTTCTCTGTGTCAGTTGACTAAGTTCTCAGTGTCACTTTACTAAGTTCTCAGTGTTACTTCACTAAGTTCTCAGTGTCACTTTACTAAGTTCTCAGTGTTACATCACTAAGTTCTCAGTGTCACTTAACTAAGTTCTCACTGTTACATCACTAAGTTCTCTCAGTTACACTTCACTAATTTCTTACTGTTACTTCACTAAGTTCTCAGAGACACTTCCTAAGTTCTCACTGTCACTTCATTAACTTCTCACTGTTACTTCACTAAGTTCTCACGGTTACTTCACTAATTTTTCACTGTCACTTCACTAAGTTCTCAGTGTCACTTCACTAAGTTCTCTGTGTCACTTCACTAAGTTCTCTGTGCCACTTCACTAAGTTCTCAGTGTCACTTGACTAAGTTCTCTGTGTCACTTCACTAAGGTCTGTCACTTCACTAATTTCTCACTGTCACTTCGCTAAAGTTCTGTGACACTTCAATAATTTTTCACTGTCAGTTCACTAAGTTCTCAGTGTTATTTCACTAAGTTCTCACTGTTACTTCACTAAGTTCTCAGTGATACTTCACTAATTTCTCACTGTTACTTCACTAAGTTCTCAGAGACACTTCCTAAGTTCTCACTGTCACTTCACTAACTTCTCACTGTTACTTCACTAAGTTCTCACTGTTACTTCACTAATTTTTCACTGTTACTTCACTAAGTTCTCAGTGTCACTTCACTAAGTTCTCTGTATCACTTCACTAAGTTCTCACTGTCACTTCACTAAGTTCTCAGTGTTACTTCACTAAGTTCTCACTGTCATTTCACTGAGTTCCTAACGACACTTCACTATTTCTCATTGTCGCTGCACTAAGTTCTCAGTGACACTTCACTAATTTCTAACTGTCGCTTCACTAAGTTCTCAGTAACACTTAACTAAGTTCTCATTGTCATTTCACTAAGTTGTCAGTGACACTTCACTAAGATCTCACTGTCACTTCACTAAGTTCTAAGCGACACTTCACCTAGTCTTCACTGTCACTTCACTAAGTTCTGTGACACTTTATTAAGTTCTCACTGTCAGTTCATTAAGTTCTCAGTGTCGCTTCACTAAGTTCTCAGTGTCACTTTACTACGCTCTCAGTGTCACTCTACTAAGTTCTCTGTCTCACTTCACTAAGTTCTCAGTGTCACTTCACTAATTTCTCTGTGTCACTTCACTAAGTTCTCAGTGTCGCTTCACTAAGTTCTCAGTGTCACTTTACTAAGTTCTCAGTATCACTTTACTAAGTTCTCACGCACTTTACTAAGTTCTCAGTGACGCTTCACTAAGTTCTCACTGTCACCTTCACTAAGTTCTCACAGTCACTTCACTAAGTTCTCATTGTCACTTTACTAAGTTCTCACTACCACTTCACTAAGTTATCACTGTCACTTCACTAAGTTCTCCTTGTCACTTTACTAAGTGCTCAATGTCACTTCACTAAGTTCTCAGTGTCACTTCACTAAGTTCTCAGTTTCGCTTCACTAAGTTCTCAGTGTCACTTTACTAAGTTCTCAGTATCACTTCAGTTAGTTCTCAGTGTCGCTTCACTAAGTTCTCTGTGTCACTTCACTAAGTTCTTAGTGCACTTCACTTAGTTCTCAGTGTTGCTTTACTAAGTTCTCTGTGTTACTTTACTGAGTTCTCACGCACTTTACTAAGTTCTCAGTGTCGCTTCACTAAGTTCTCAGTGTCACTTTACTAAGTTCTCAGTGTAACTTTACTAAGTTCTCACTGTTACTTCACTAAGTTCTCATTTTCATTTCACTAAGTTCTCATTGTCACTTCACTAATTTCTCACTGTCACTTCACTAAGTTGTCATTGTCACTTCACTAAGTTCTCACTGTCACTTCACTAAGTTCTCAGTGTCACTTCACTATGTTCTCATTGTCACTTTATTAAGTTATCAGTGTCACTTCACTAAGTTCTCACTGTCACTTCACTAAGTTCTCAGTGTCACTTCACTATGTTCTCATTGTCACTTTATTAAGTTATCAGTGACACTTCACTAAGTTCTCACTGTCACTTCACTAAGTTCTCACTGTCACTTCAGTAAGTTCTCACTGTCAATTCACTAAGTTATCGCTGTCACCTTTACTAAGTTCTCAGTTTCATTTCACTAAGTTCTCATTGTCACTTTACTAAGTTCTCAGTGTCACTTCACTAAGTTCTCAGTGTCATTTCACTAATTTCGCAGTGTCGATTCACTAAGTTCTCACAGTCACTTCACTAAGTTCTCACTGTCGCTCCATTAAGTTATCTGTGTCACTTCACTAAGTTCTCAGTGTCGCTTCACTAAGTTCTCAGTGTCACTTTACTAAGTTCTCAGTATCACTTCACTTAGCTCTCAGTGTCGCTTCACTAAGTTCTCTGTGTCACTTCACCAAGTTCTCAGTGTCGCTTTACTAAGTTCTCTGTGTCACTTTACTAAGTTCTCACGCACTTTACAAAGTTCTCAGTGTCGCTTCACTAAGTTCTCAGTGTCACTTTACTAAATTCTCAGTGTCACTTTACTAAGTTCTCACTGTTACTTCACTAAGTTCTCAGTGTCACTTTACTAAGTTCTCACTGTCACTTCACTAACTTCTCACTGTTACTTCACTAAGTTCTCACTGTTACTTCACTAATTTCTCACTGTCGCTTCACTAAGTTCTCAGTAACACTTCACTAAGTTCTCATTGTCATTTCACTAAACTCTCAGTGACACTTCACTAAGATCTCACTGTCACTTCACTAAGTTCTGTGACACTTTACTAAGTTCTCACTGTCACTTCACTAAGTTCTCAGTGTCGCTTCACTAAGCTCTGTGTGTCACTTCACTAAGTTCTCAGTGTCACTTTACTACGTTCTCAGCGTCACTTTACTAAGTTCTCAGTGTTACATCACTAAGTTCTCAGTGTCACTTCACTAAGTTCTCACTGTTACTTCACTAAGTTCTCAGTGACACTTCACTAATATCTCACTGTTACTTCACTAAGTTCTCAGAGATACTTCCTAAGTTCTCACTGTCACTTCACTAACTTCTCACTGCTACTTCACTAAGTTCTCACTGTTACTTCACTAATTTTTCACTGTCACTTCACTAAGTTCTCAGTGTCACTTCACTAAGTTCTCTGTGTCACTTCACTAAGTTCTCAGTGTCACTTTACTAGGGTCTCTGTGTCACTTCACTAGGTTCTCAGTGACACTTCACTAAGTTCTCTGTGCCACTTCAATAAGTTCCCAGTGTCACTTGACTAAGTTCTCTGTGTCACTTCACTAAGTTCTCTGTGTCACTTCACTAATTTCTCACTGTCACTTCACTAAAGTTCTGTGACACTTCAATAATTTTTCACTGCCTGTTCACTAAGTTCTCAGTGTTATTTCACTAAGTTCTCACTGTCACTTCACTAAGTTCTCAGTGTCACTTCACTAAGTTCTCTGTGTCACTTCACTAAGTTCTCACTGTCACTTCACTAAGTTCTCAGTGTCAGTTCACTAAGTTCTCACTGTCATTTCACTAAGTTCCCAGTGACACTTCACTATTTCTCATTGTCGCTTCACTAAGTTCTCGGTAACACTTCACTAAGTGCTCATTGTCATTTCACTAAGTTCCCAGTGACACTTCACTAAGTTCTCACTGTCATTTCAATAAGTTCCCAGTGACACTTCACTAAGTTCTCACTGTCATTTCACTAAGTTCCCAGTGACACTTCACTAAGTTCTCACTGTCATTTCACTAAGTTCCCAGTAACACTTCACTAAGTTCTCACTGTCATTTCACTAAGTTCCCAGTGACACTTCACTAATTTCTCACTGTCGCTTCACTAAGTTCTCGGTAACACTTCACTAAGTGCTCATTGTCATTTCACTAAGTTCTCAGTGACACTTCACTAAGATCTCACTGTCACTTCACTAAGTTCTGTGACACTTTAGTCAGTTCTCACTGTCACTTTACTAAGTTCTGTGACACTTTACTAAGTTCTCACTGTCACTTCACTAGGTTCTCAGTGTCGCTTCACTAAGTTCTCTGTGTCACTTCAGTAAGTTCTCAGTGTCACTTTACTACGTTCTCAGTGTCACTTTACTAAGTTCTCTGTGTCACTTCACTAAGTTCTCAGTGTCACTTTACTAAGTTCTCAGTGTCACTTCACTAAGTTCTCATTGTCACTTTACTAAGTTATCAGTGACACTTCACTAAGTTCTCACTGTCACTTCACTAAGTTCTCAGTGTCACTTCACTAAGTTCTCAGTGTCACTTCACTATGTTCCCATTGTCACTTTATTATGTTATCAGTGACACTGCACTAAGTTCTCACTGTCACTTCACTAAGTTCTCACTGTCACTTCAGTAAGTTCTCACTGTCAATTCACTAAGTTATCGCTGTCACCTTTACTAAGTTCTCAGTGTCACTTTACTAGGGTCTCTATGTCACTTCACTATGTTCTCATTGTCACTTTATTAAGTTATCAGTGACACTTCACTAAGTTCTCACTGTCACTTCAGTAAGTTCTCACTGTCAATTCACTAAGTTATCGCTGTCACCTTTACTAAGTTATCAGTGACACTTCACTAAGTTCTCACTGTCACTTCACTATGTTCTCATTGTCACTTTATTAAGTTATCAGTGACACTTCACTAAGTTCTCACTTTCACTTCACTAAGTTCTCACTGTCACTTCAGTAAGTTCTCACTGTCACTTCACTAAGTTCTCAGTGTCACTTCACTATGTTCTCATTGTCACTTTATTAAGTTATCAGTGACACTTCACTAAGTTCTCACTGTCACTTCACTAAGTTCTCAGTGTCACTTCACTATGTTCTCATTGTCACTTTATTAAGTTATCAGTGACACTTCACTAAGTTCTCACTGTCACTTCACTAAGTTCTCAGTGTCACTTCACTATGTTCTCATTGTCACTTTATTAAGTTATCAGTGTCACTTCACTAAGTTCTCACTGTCACTTCACTAAGTTCTCAGTGTCACTTAGCTATTTTCTCATTGTCACTTTATTAAGTTATCAGTGACACTTCACTAAGTTCTCACTGTCACTTCACTAAGTTCTCACTGTCACTTCAGTAAGTTCTCACTGTCAATTCACTAAGTTATCGCTGTCACCTTTACTAAGTTCTCAGTTTCATTTCACTAAGTTCTCATTGTCACTTTACTAAGTTCTCAGTGTCACTTCACTAAGTTCTCAGTGTCATTTCACTAATTTCGCAGTGTCGATTCACTAAGTTCTCACAGTCACTTCACTAAGTTCTCACTGTCGCTCCATTAAGTTATCTGTGTCACTTCACTAAGTTCTCAGTGTCGCTTCACTAAGTTCTCAGTGTCACTTTACTAAGTTCTCAGTATCACTTCACTTAGCTCTCAGTGTCGCTTCACTAAGTTCTCTGTGTCACTTCACCAAGTTCTCAGTGTCGCTTTACTAAGTTCTCTGTGTCACTTTACTAAGTTCTCACGCACTTTACAAAGTTCTCAGTGTCGCTTCACTAAGTTCTCAGTGTCACTTTACTAAATTCTCAGTGTCACTTTACTAAGTTCTCACTGTTACTTCACTAAGTTCTCAGTGTCACTTTACTAAGTTCTCACTGTCACTTCACTAACTTCTCACTGTTACTTCACTAAGTTCTCACTGTTACTTCACTAATTTCTCACTGTCGCTTCACTAAGTTCTCAGTAACACTTCACTAAGTTCTCATTGTCATTTCACTAAACTCTCAGTGACACTTCACTAAGATCTCACTGTCACTTCACTAAGTTCTGTGACACTTTACTAAGTTCTCACTGTCACTTCACTAAGTTCTCAGTGTCGCTTCACTAAGCTCTGTGTGTCACTTCACTAAGTTCTCAGTATCACTTTACTACGTTCTCAGCGTCACTTTACTAAGTTCTCAGTGTTACATCACTAAGTTCTCAGTGTCACTTCACTAAGTTCTCACTGTTACTTCACTAAGTTCTCAGTGACACTTCACTAATATCTCACTGTTACTTTACTAAGTTCTCAGAGATACTTCCTAAGTTCTCACTGTCACTTCACTAACTTCTCACTGCTACTTCACTAAGTTCTCACTGTTACTTACTAATTTTTCACTGTCACTTCACTAAGTTCTCAGTGTCACTTCACTAAGTTCTCTGTGTCACTTCACTAAGTTCTCAGTGTCACTTTACTAGGGTCTCTGTGTCACTTCACTAGGTTCTCAGTGACACTTCACTAAGTTCTCTGTGCCACTTCAATAAGTTCCCAGTGTCACTTGACTAAGTTTTCTGTGTCACTTCACTAAGTTCTCTGTGTCACTTCACTAATTTCTCACTGTCACTTCACTAAAGTTCTGTGACACTTCAATAATTTTTCACTGCCTGTTCACTAAGTTCTCAGTGTTATTTCACTAAGTTCTCACTGTCACTTCACTAAGTTCTCAGTGTCACTTCACTAAGTTCTCTGTGTCACTTCACTAAGTTCTCACTGTCACTTCACTAAGTTCTCAGTGTCACTTCACTAAGTTCTCACTGTCATTTCACTAAGTTCCCAGTGACACTTCACTATTTCTCATTGTCGCTTCACTAAGTTCTCGGTAACACTTCACTAAGTGCTCATTGTCATTTCACTAAGTTCCCAGTGACACTTCACTAAGTTCTCACTGTCATTTCACTAAGTTCCCAGTGACACTTCACTAAGTTCTCACTGTCATTTCACTAAGTTCCCAGTGACACTTCACTAAGTTCTCACTGTCATTAAACTAAGTTCCCAGTAACACTTCACTAAGTTCTCACTGTCATTTCACTAAGTTCCCAGTGACACTTCACTAATTTCTCACTGTCGCTTCACTAGGTTCTCGGTAACACTTCACTAAGTGCTCATTGTCATTTCACTAAGTTCTCAGTGACACTTCACTAAGATCTCACTGTCACTTCACTAAGTTCTGTGACACTTTAGTCAGTTCTCACTGTCACTTTACTAAGTTCTGTGACACTTTACTAAGTTCTCACTGTCACTTCACTAGGTTCTCAGTGTCGCTTCACTAAGTTCTCTGTGTCACTTCAGTAAGTTCTGTGTCACTTTACTACGTTCTCAGTGTCACTTTACTAAGTTCTCTGTGTCACTTCACTAAGTTCTCAGTGTCACTTTACTAAGTTCTCAGTGTCACTTCACTAAGTTCTGAGTGTCATTTCACTAAGTTCTCAGTGTCACTTCACTAAGTTCTCAGTGTCACTTTACTAAGTTCTCAGTGTCACTTCACTAAGTTCTCAGTGTCACTTTACTACGTTCTCAGTGTCACTTTACTAAGTTCTCTGTGCCACTTCACTAAGTTCTCAGTGTCACTTTACTAAGTTCTCAGTGTCACTTTACTAAGTTCTCAGTGTCACTTCACTAAGTTCTCAGTGTCATTTCACTAATTTTGGAGTGTCGATTCACTAAGTTCTCAGTGTGACTTCACTAAGTTCTCAGTGTCGCTCCACTAAGTTATCTGTGTCACTTTACTAAGTTCTCAGTGTCGCTTCACTAAGTTATCTGTGTCACTTTACTAAGTTCTCAGTGTCACTTCACTAAGTTCTCACTGTCATTTCACTAAGTTCCCAGTGACACTTCACTATTTCTCATTGTCGCTTCACTAAGTTCTCGGTAACACTTCACTAAGTGCTCATTGTCATTTCACTAATTTCGGAGTGTCGATTCACTAAGTTCTCAGTGTGACTTCACTAAGTTCTCAGTGTCGCTCCACTAAGTTATCTGTGTCACTTTACTAAGTTCTCAGTGTCGCTTCACTAAGTTATCTGTGTCACTTTACTAAGTTCTCAGTATCACTTCACTTAGCTCTCAGTGTCGCTTCACTAAGTTCTCTGTGTCACTTCACCAAGTTCTCAGTGTCGCTTTACTAAGTTCTCTGTGTCACTTTACTAAGTTCTCACGCACTTCACAAAGTTCTCAGTGTCGCTTCACTAAGTTCTCAGTGTCACTTTACTAAATTCTCAGTGTCACTTTACTAAGTTCTCACTGTTACTTCACTAAGTTCTCAGTGTCACTTTACTAAGTTCTCACTGTCACTTCACTAAGTTCTCGCTGTCACCGTCACTAAGTTCTCACTGTCACTTCACTATGTTATCATTGTCACTTTACTAAGTTATCAATGACACTTCACTAAGTTCTCACTGTCACTTTACTAAGTTCTCACTGTCACCTTCACTAAGTTTTCACTGCCACTTCACTAAGTTCTCGCTGTCACCTTCACTAAGTTATCATTGTCACTTCACTAAGTTCTCACTGTCACCTTCACTAGGTGCTCACTGTCACTTCACTAAGTTCTCAGTGTCACTTCACTAAGTTCTCAATGTCACTTTACTAAGTGCTCAGTGTCACTTCTCTAAGTTCTCAGTGTCACTTCACTAAGTTCTCAGTGTCGCTTCACTAAGTTCTGTGTGTCACTTCACTAAGTTCTTAGCGTCACTTTACTACGTTCTCGGTGTCACTTTACTAAGTTCTCTGTGTCAGTTGACTAAGTTCTCAGTGTCACTTTACTAAGTTCTCAGTGTTACTTCACTAAGTTCTCAGTGTCACTTTACTAAGTTCTCAGTGTTACATCACTAAGTTCTCAGTGTCACTTAACTAAGTTCTCACTGTTACATCACTAAGTTCTCTCAGTTACACTTCACTAATTTCTTACTGTTACTTCACTAAGTTCTCAGAGACACTTCCTAAGTTCTCACTGTCACTTCATTAACTTCTCACTGTTACTTCACTAAGTTCTCACGGTTACTTCACTAATTTTTCACTGTCACTTCACTAAGTTCTCAGTGTCACTCCACTAAGTTCTCTGTGTCACTTCACTAAGTTCTCTGTGCCACTTCACTAAGTTCTCAGTGTCACTTGACTAAGTTCTCTGTGTCACTTCACTAAGGTCTGTCACTTCACTAATTTCTCACTGTCACTTCGCTAAAGTTCTGTGACACTTCAATAATTTTTCACTGTCAGTTCACTAAGTTCTCAGTGTTATTTCACTAAGTTCTCACTGTTACTTCACTAAGTTCTCAGTGATACTTCACTAATTTCTCACTGTTACTTCACTAAGTTCTCAGAGACACTTCCTAAGTTCTCACTGTCACTTCACTAACTTCTCACTGTTACTTCACTAAGTTCTCACTGTTACTTCACTAATTTTTCACTGTTACTTCACTAAGTTCTCAGTGTCACTTCACTAAGTTCTCTGTATCACTTCACTAAGTTCTCACTGTCACTTCACTAAGTTCTCAGTGTTACTTCACTAAGTTCTCACTGTCATTTCACTGAGTTCCCAGTGACACTTCACTATTTCTCATTGTCGCTGCACTAAGTTCTCAGTGACACTTCACTAATTTCTAACTGTCGCTTCACTAAGTTCTCAGTAACACTTAACTAAGTTCTCATTGTCATTTCACTAAGTTGTCAGTGACACTTCACTAAGATCTCACTGTCACTTCACTAAGTTCTAAGCGACACTTCACCTAGTCTTCACTGTCACTTCACTAAGTTCTGTGACACTTTATTAAGTTCTCACTGTCAGTTCATTAAGTTCTCAGTGTCGCTTCACTAAGTTCTCAGTGTCACTTTACTACGCTCTCAGTGTCACTCTACTAAGTTCTCTGTCTCACTTCACTAAGTTCTCAGTGTCACTTCACTAATTTCTCTGTGTCACTTCACTAAGTTCTCAGTGTCGCTTCACTAAGTTCTCAGTGTCACTTTACTAAGTTCTCAGTATCACTTTACTAAGTTCTCACGCACTTTACTAAGTTCTCAGTGACGCTTCACTAAGTTCTCACTGTCACCTTCACTAAGTTCTCACAGTCACTTCACTAAGTTCTCATTGTCACTTTACTAAGTTCTCACTACCACTTCACTAAGTTATCACTGTCACTTCACTAAGTTCTCCTTGTCACTTTACTAAGTGCTCAATGTCACTTCACTAAGTTCTCAGTGTCACTTCACTAAGTTCTCAGTTTCGCTTCACTAAGTTCTCAGTGTCACTTTACTAAGTTCTCAGTATCACTTCAGTTAGTTCTCAGTGTCGCTTCACTAAGTTCTCTGTGTCACTTCACTAAGTTCTTAGTGCACTTCACTTAGTTCTCAGTGTTGCTTTACTAAGTTCTCTGTGTTACTTTACTGAGTTCTCACGCACTTTACTAAGTTCTCAGTGTCGCTTCACTAAGTTCTCAGTGTCACTTTACTAAGTTCTCAGTGTAACTTTACTAAGTTCTCACTGTTACTTCACTAAGTTCTCATTTTCATTTTACTAAGTTCTCATTGTCACTTCACTAATTTCTCACTTTCACTTCACTAAGTTGTCATTGTCACTTCACTAAGTTCTCACTGTCACTTCACTAAGTTCTCAGTGTCACTTCACTATGTTCTCATTGTCACTTTATTAAGTTATCAGTGTCACTTCACTAAGTTCTCACTGTCACTTCACTAAGTTCTCAGTGTCACTTAGCTATGTTCTCATTGTCACTTTATTAAGTTATCAGTGACACTTCACTAAGTTCTCACTGTCACTTCACTAAGTTCTCACTGTCACGTCAGTAAGTTCTCACTGTCAATTCACTAACTTATCGCTGTCACCTTTACTAAGTTCTCAGTTTCATTTCACTAAGTTCTCATTGTCACTTTACTAAGTTCTCAGTGTCACTTCACTAAGTTCTCAGTGTCATTTCACTAATTTCGCAGTGTCGATTCACTAAGTTCTCACAGTCACTTCACTAAGTTCTCACTGTCGCTCCATTAAGTTATCTGTGTCACTTCACTAAGTTCTCAGTGTCGCTTCACTAAGTTCTCAGTGTCACTTTACTAAGTTCTCAGTATCACTTCACTTAGCTCTCAGTGTCGCTTCACTAAGTTCTCTGTGTCACTTCACCAAGTTCTCAGTGTCGCTTTACTAAGTTCTCTGTGTCACTTTACTAAGTTCTCACGCACTTTACAAAGTTCTCAGTGTCGCTTCACTAAGTTCTCAGTGTCACTTTACTAAATTCTCAGTGTCACTTTACTAAGTTCTCACTGTTACTTCACTAAGTTCTCAGTGTCACTTTACTAAGTTCTCACTGTCACTTCACTAACTTCTCACTGTTACTTCACTAAGTTCTCACTGTTACTTCACTAATTTCTCACTGTCGCTTCACTAAGTTCTCAGTAACACTTCACTAAGTTCTCATTGTCATTTCACTAAACTCTCAGTGACACTTAACTAAGAAGTCACTGTCACTTCACTAAGTTCTGTGACACTTTACTAAGTTCTCACTGTCACTTCACTAAGTTCTCAGTGTCGCTTCACTAAGCTCTGTGTGTCACTTCACTAAGTTCTCAGTATCACTTTACTACGTTCTCAGCGTCACTTTACTAAGTTCTCAGAGTTACATCACTAAGTTCTCAGTGTCACTTCACTAAGTTCTCACTGTTACTTCACTAAGTTCTCAGTGACACTTCACTAATATCTCACTGTTACTTCACTAAGTTCTCAGAGATACTTCCTAAGTTCTCACTGTCACTTCACTAACTTCTCACTGCTACTTCACTAAGTTCTCACTGTTACTTCACTAATTTTTCACTGTCACTTCACTAAGTTCTCAGTGTCACTTCACTAAGTTCTCTGTGTCACTTCACTAAGTTCTCAGTGTCACTTTACTAGGGTCTCTGTGTCACTTCACTAGGTTCTCAGTGACACTTCACTAAGTTCTCTGTGCCACTTCAATAAGTTCCCAGTGTCACTTGACTAACTTCTCTGTGTCACTTCACTAAGTTCTCTGTGTCACTTCACTAATTTCTCACTGTCACTTCACTAAAGTTCTGTGACACTTCAATAATTTTTCACTGCCTGTTCACTAAGTTCTCAGTGTTATTTCACTAAGTTCTCACTGTCACTTCACTAAGTTCTCAGTGTCACTTCACTAAGTTCTCTGTGTCACTTCACTAAGTTCTCACTGTCACTTCACTAAGTTCTCAGTGTCACTTCACTAAGTTCTCACTGTCATTTCACTAAGTTCCCAGTGACACTTCACTATTTCTCATTGTCGCTTCACTAAGTTCTCGGTAACACTTCACTAAGTGCTCATTGTCATTTCACTAAGTTCCCAGTGACACTTCACTAAGTTCTCACTGTGATTTCACTAAGTTCCCAGTAACACTTCACTAAGTTCTCACTGTCATTTCACTAAGTTCCCAGTGACACTTCACTAATTTCTCACTGTCGCTTCACTAAGTTCTCGGTAACACTTCACTAAGTGCTCATTGTCATTTCACTAAGTTCTCAGTGACACTTCACTAAGATCTCACTGTGACTTCACTAAGTTCTGTGACACTTTAGTCAGTTCTCACTGTCACTTTACTAAGTTCTGTGACACTTTACTAAGTTCTCACTGTCACTTCACTAGGTTCTCAGTGTCGCTTCACTAAGTTCTCTGTGTCACTTCAGTAAGTTCTCAGTGTCACTTTACTACGTTCTCAGTGTCACTTTACTAAGTTCTCTGTGTCACTTCACTAAGTTCTCAGTGTCACTTTACTAAGTTCTCAGTGTCACTTCACTAAGTTCTGAGTGTCATTTCACTAAGTTCTCAGTGTCACTTCACTAAGTTCTCAGTGTCACTTTACTAAGTTCTCAGTGTCACTTCACTAAGTTCTCAGTGTCACTTTACTACGTTCTCAGTGTCACTTTACTAAGTTCTCAGTGTCACTTTACTAAGTTCTCAGTGTCACTTCACTAAGTTCTCAGTGTCATTTCACTAATTTCGGACTGTCGATTCACTAAGTTCTCAATGTGACTTCACTAAGTTCTCAGTGTCGCTCCACTAAGTTATCTGTGTCACTTTACTAAGTTCTCAGTGTCGCTTCACTAAGTTATCTGTGTCACTTTACTAAGTTCTCAGTATCACTTCACTTAGCTCTCAGTGTCGCTTCACTAAGTTCTCTGTGTCACTTCACCAAGTTCTCAGTGTCGCTTTACTAAGTTCTCTGTGTCACTTTACTAAGTTCTCACGCACTTTACAAAGTTCTCAGTGTCGCTTCACTAAGTTCTCAGTGTCACTTTACTAAATTCTCAGTGTCACTTTACTAAGTTCTCACTGTTACTTCACTAAGTTCTCAGTGTCACTTTACTAAGTTCTCACTGTCACTTCACTAAGTTCTCGCTGTCACCGTCACTAAGTTCTCACTGTCACTTCACTATGTTATCATTGTCACTTTACTAAGTTATCAATGACACTTCACTAAGTTCTCACTGTCACTTTACTAAGTTCTCACTGTCACCTTCACTAAGTTTTCACTGCCACTTCACTAAGTTCTCGCTGTCACCTTCACTAAGTTATCATTGTCACTTCACTAAGTTCTCACTGTCACCTTCACTAGGTGCTCACTGTCACTTCACTAAGTTCTCAGTGTCACTTCACTAAGTTCTCAATGTCACTTTACTAAGTGCTCAGTGTCACTTCACTAAGTTCTCAGTGTCACTTCACTAAGTTCTCAGTGTCGCTTCACTAAGTTCTGTGTGTCACTTCACTAAGTTCTCAGCGTCACTTTACTACGTTCTCGGTGTCACTTTACTAAGTTCTCTGTGTCAGTTGACTAAGTTCTCAGTGTCACTTTACTAAGTTCTCAGTGTTACTTCACTAAGTTCTCAGTGTCACTTTACTAAGTTCTCAGTGTTACATCACTAAGTTCTCAGTGTCACTTAACTAAGTTCTCACTGTTACATCACTAAGTTCTCTCAGTGACACTTCACTAATTTCTTACTGTTACTTCACTAAGTTCTCAGAGACACTTCCTAAGTTCTCACTGTCACTTCATTAACTTCTCACTGTTACTTCACTAAGTTCTCACGGTTACTTCACTAATTTTTCACTGTCACTTCACTAAGTTCTCAGTGTCACTTCACTAAGTTCTCTGTGTCACTTCACTAAGTTCTCTGTGCCACTTCACTAAGTTCTCAGTGTCACTTGACTAAGTTCTCTGTGTCACTTCACTAAGGTCTGTCACTTCACTAATTTCTCACTGTCACTTCGCTAAAGTTCTGTGACACTTCAATAATTTTTCACTGTCAGTTCACTAAGTTCTCAGTGTCATTTCACTAAGTTCTCACTGTTACTTCACTAAGTTCTCAGTGATACTTCACTAATTTCTCACTGTTACTTCACTAAGTTCTCAGAGACACTTCCTAAGTTCTCACTGTCACTTCACTAACTTCTCACTGTTACTTCACTAAGTTCTCACTGTTACTTCACTAATTTTTCACTGTTACTTCACGAAGTTCTCAGTGTCACTTCACTAAGTTCTCTGTATCACTTCACTAAGTTCTCACTGTCACTTCACTAAGTTCTCAGTGTTACTTCACTAAGTTCTCACTGTCATTTCACTGAGTTCCCAGTGACACTTCACTATTTCTCATTGTCGCTGTACTAAGTTCTCAGTGACACTTCACTAATTTCTAACTGTCGCTTCACTAAGTTCTCAGTAACACTTAACTAAGTTCTCATTGTCATTTCACTAAGTTGTCAGTGACACTTCACTAAGATCTCACTGTCACTTCACTAAGTTCTAAGCGACACTTCACCTAGTCTTCACTGTCACTTCACTAAGCTCTGTGACACTTTATTAAGTTCTCACTGTCAGTTCATTAAGTTCTCAGTGTCGCTTCACTAAGTTCTCAGTGTCACTTTACTACGCTCTCAGTGTCACTCTACTAAGTTCTCTGTCTCACTTCACTAAGTTCTCAGTGTCACTTCACTAATTTCTCTGTGTCACTTCACTAAGTTCTCAGTGTCGCTTCACTAAGTTCTCAGTGTCACTTTACTAAGTTCTCAGTATCACTTTACTAAGTTCTCACGCACTTTACTAAGTTCTCAGTGACGCTTCACTAAGTTCTCACTGTCACCTTCACTAAGTTCTCACAGTCACTTCACTAAGTTCTCATTGTCACTTTACTAAGTTCTCACTACCACTTCACTAAGTTATCACTGTCACTTCACTAAGTTCTCCTTGTCACTTTACTAAGTGCTCAATGTCACTTCACTAAGTTCTCAGTGTCACTTCACTAAGTTCTCAGTTTCGCTTCACTAAGTTCTCAGTGTCACTTTACTAAGTTCTCAGTATCACTTCAGTTAGTTCTCAGTGTCGCTTCACTAAGTTCTCTGTGTCACTTCACTAAGTTCTTAGTGCACTTCACTTAGTTCTCAGTGTTGCTTTACTAAGTTCTCTGTGTTACTTTACTGAGTTCTCACGCACTTTACTAAGTTCTCAGTGTCGCTTCACTAAGTTCTCAGTGTCACTTTACTAAGTTCTCAGTGTAACTTTACTAAGTTCTCACTGTTACTTCACTAAGTTCTCATTTTCATTTCACTAAGTTCTCATTGTCACTTCACTAATTTCTCACTGTCACTTCACTAAGTTGTCATTGTCACTTCACTAAGTTCTCACTGTCACTTCACTAAGTTATAGCTGTCACCTTTACTAAGTTCTCATTTTCATTTCACTAAGTTCTCATTGTCACTTCACTAATTTATCGCTGTCACCTTTACTAAGTTCTCACTGTCACTTCACTAGGTTCTCATTGTCACCTTTACTAATTTCTCATTGTCACTTCACTAAGTTCTCATTGTCACTTGACTAAGTTATCGCTGTCACCTTCACTAAGTTCTCACTGTCACTTCACTAAGTTGTCATTGTCACTTCACTAAGTTGTCATTGTCACTTCACTAAGTTATCGCTGTCACCTTCACTAAGTTCTCACTGTCACTTCACTAAGTTGTCATTGTCACTTCACTAAGTTGTCACTGTCACTTCACTAAGTTGTCATTGTCACTTCACTAAGTTGTCATTGTCACTTCACTAAGTTCTCACTGTTACTTCACTAAGTTCTCATTTTCATTTCACTAAGTTCTCATTGTCACTTCACTAATTTCTCACTGTCACTTCACTAAGTTGTCATTGTCACTTCACTAAGTTCTCACTGTCACTTCACTAAGTTATAGCTGTCACCTTTACTAAGTTCTCATTTTCATTTCACTAAGTACTCATTGTCACTTCACTAATTTATCGCTGTCACCTTTACTAAGTTCTCACTGTCACTTCACTAAGTTATCAGTGTCACTTCACTAAGTTGTCATTGTCACTTCACTAAGTTCTCACTGTCACCTCACTAAGTTATAGCTGTCACCTTTACTAAGTTCTCATTTTCATTTCACTAAGTTCTCATTGTCACTTCACTAATTTATCGCTGTCACCTTTACTAAGTTCTCACTGTCACTTCACTAGGTTCTCATTGTCACCTTCACTAATTTCTCATTGTCACTTCACTAAGTTCTCATTGTCACTTGACTAAGTTATCGCTGTCACCTTCACTAAGTTCTCACTGTCACTTCACTAAGTTGTCATTGTCACTTCACTAAGTTCTCACTGTCACTTCACTAAGTTATCGCTGTCACCTTTACTAAGTTCTCATTGTCACTTCACTAAGTTCTCATTGTCACTTGACTAAGTTATCGCTGTCACCTTCACTAAGTTCTCACTGTCAGTTCACTAAGTTGTCATTGTCACTTCACTAAGTTCTCACTGTCACTTCACTAAGTTATCGCTGTCACCGTTACTAAGTTCTCATTTTCATTTCACTATGTTCTCATTGTCACTTCACTAATTTATCGCTGTCACCTTTACTAAGTTCTCACTGTCACTTCACTAGGTTCTCATTGTCACCTTCACTATGTTCTCATTGTCACTTCACTAAGTTCTCATTGTCACTTCACTAAGTTATCGCTGTCACCTTCACTAAGTTCTCACTGTCACTTCACTATGTTCTCATTCTCACTTTACTAAGTTATCAGTGACACTTCACTAAGTTCTCACTGTCACTTTACTAAGTTCTCACATGTCACTTCACTATGTTCTCATTGTCACTTTACTAAGTTATCAGTGACACTTCACCAAAGTCTCGCTATCACCTTCACCAAGTTCTCACTGTCACTTCACTATGTTCTCATTGTCACTTTACTAAGTTATCAGTGACACTTCACTAAGTTCTCAATGTCACTTCACTAAGTTCTCACTGTCACTTCACTAAGTTCTCAGTGTCACTTCACTATGTTCTCATTGTCACTTTATTAAGTTATCAGTGACACTTCACTAAGTTCTCACTGTCACTTCACTAAGTTCTCACTGTCACTTCAGTAAGTTCTCACTGTCACTTCACTAAGTTATCGCTGTCACCTTTACTAAGTTCTCAGTTTCTTTTCACTAAGTTCTCATTGTCACTTCACTAATTTATCGCTGTCACCTTTACTAAGTTCTCACTGTCACTTCAGTAGGTTCTCATTGTCACCTTCACTAAGTTCTCATTGTCACTTCACTAAGTTCTCAGTGTCACTTCACTAAGTTCTCAGTGTCGCTTCACTAAGTTCTGTGTGTCACTTCACTAAGTTCTCAGCGTCACTTTATTACGTTCTCGGTGTCACTTTACTAAGTTCTCTGTGTCAGTTGACTAAGTTCTCAGTGTCACTTTACTAAGTTCTCAGTGTTACTACACTAAGTTCTCAGTGTCACTTTACTAAGTTCTCAGTGTTACATCACTAAGTTCTCAGTGTCACTTAACTAAGTTCTCACTGTTACATCACTAAGTTCTCTCAGTGACACTTCACTAATTTCTTACTGTTACTTCACTAAGTTCTCAGAGACACTTCCTAAGTTCTCACTGTCACTTCACTAACTTCTCACTGTTACTTCACTAAGTTCTCACTGTTACTTCACTAATTTTTCACTGTCACTTCACTAAGTTCTCAGTGTCACTTCACTAAGTTCTCTGTGTCACTTCACTAAGTTCTCTGTGCCACTTCACTAAGTTCTCAGTGTCATTTGACTAAGTTCTCTGTGTCACTTCACTAAGTTCTGTCACTTCACTAATTTCTCACTGTCACTTCGCTAAAGTTCTGTGACACTTCAATAATTTTTCACTGTCAGTTCACTAAGTTCTCAGTGTCATTTCACTAAGTTCTCACTGTTACTTCACTAAGTTCTCTGTGATACTTCACTAATTTCTCACTGTTACTTCACTAAGTTCTCAGAGACACTTCCTAAGTTCTCACTGTCACTTCACTAACTTCTCAGTGTTACTTCACTAAGTTGTCACTGTTACTTCACTAATTTTTCACTGTCACTTCACTAAGTTCTCAGTGTCACTTCACTAAGTTCTCTGTATCACTTCACTAAGTTCTCACTGTCACTTCACTAAGTTCTCAGTGTTACTTCACTAAGTTCTCACTGTCATTTCACTAAGTTCCCAGTGACACTTCACTATTTCTCATTGTCGCTGCACTAAGTTCTCAGTGACACTTCACCAATTTCTAACTGTCGCTTCACTAAGTTCTCAGTAACACTTAACTAAGTTCTCATTGTCATTTCACTAAGTTGTCAGTGACACTTCACTAAGATCTCACTGTCACTTCACTAAGTTCTAAGCGACACTTCACCTAGTCTTCACTGTCACTTCACTAAGTTCTGTGACACTTTATTAAGTTCTCACTGTCAGTTCATTAAGTTCTCAGTGTCGCTTCACTAAGTTCTCAGTGTCACTTTAGTACGCTCTCAGTGTCACTTTACTAAGTTCTCTGTCTCACTTCACTAAGTTCTCAGTGTCACTTTACTAAGTTCTCAGTGTCACTTCACTAATTTCTCTGTGTCACTTCACTAAGTTCTCAGTGTCGCCTCACTAAGTTCTCAGTGTCACTTTACTAAGTTCTCAGTATCACTTCAGTTAGTTCTCAGTGTCACTTTACTAAGTTCTCAGTATCACTTCACTAAGTTCTCACGCACTTTACTAAGTTCTCAGTGACGCTTCACTAAGTTCTCAGTGTCACTTTACTAAGTTCCCACGCACTTTACTAAGTTCTCAGTGACGCTTCACTAAGTTCTCAGTGTCACCTTCACTAAGTTCTCACAGTCACTTCACTAAGTTCTCATTGTCACTTTACTAAGTTCTCACTACCACTTCACTAAGTTATCACTGTCACTTCACTAAGTTCTCCTTGTCACTTCACTAAGTTCTCAGTGTCACTTCACTAAGTTCTCAGTGTCGCTTCACTAAGTTCTCAGTGTCACTTTACTAAGTTCTCAGTATCACTTCAGTTAATTCTCAGTGTCGCTTCACTAAGTTCTCTGTGTCACTTCACTAAGTTCTTAGTGCACTTCACTAAGTTCTCAGTGTTGCTTTACTAAGTTCTCTGTGTTACTTTACTGAGTTCTCACGCACTTTACTAAGTTCTCATTGTCGCTTCACTAAGTTCTCAGTGTCACTTTACTAAGTTCTCAGTGTAACTTTACTAAGTTCTCACTGTTACTTCACTAAGTTCTCATTTTCATTTCACTAAGTTCTCATTGTCACTTCACTAATTTCTCACTGTCACTTCACTAAGTTGTCATTGTCACTTCACTAAGTTCTCACTGTCACTTCACTAAGTTATCGCTGTCACCTTTACTAAGTTCTCACTGTCACTTCACTAGGTTCTCATTGTCACCTTCACTAAGTTCTCATTGTCACTTCACTAAGTTCTCATTGTCACTTCACTAAGTTATCGCTGTCACGTTCACTAAGTTCTCACTGTCACTTCACTAAGTTGTCATTGTCACTTCACTAAGTTCTCACTGTCACTTCACTAAGTTATCGCTGTCACCTTTACTAAGTTCTCATTTTCATTTCACTAAGTTCTCATTGTCACTTCACTAATTTATCGCTGTCACCTTTACTAAGTTCTCACTGTCACTTCACTAGGTTCTCATTGTCACCTTCACTATGTTCTCATTGTCACTTCACTAGGTTCTCATTGTCACTTCACTAAGTTATCGCTGTCACCTTCACTAAGTTCTCACTGTCACTTCACTATGTTCTCATTGTCACTTCACTAAGTTATCAGTGACACTTCACTAAGTTCTCACTGTCACTTCACTAAGTTATCAGTGACACTTCACTAAGTTATCAGTGACACTTCACTAAGTTATCAGTGACACTTCACTAAGTTCTCACTGTCACTTCACTAAGTTATCAGTGACACTTCACTAAGTTCTCACTGTCACTTCACTAAGTTATCAGTGACACTTCACTAAGTTATCAGTGACACTTCACTAAGTTCTCACTGTCACTTCACTATGTTCTCACTGTCACTTCACTATGTTCTCATTGTCACTTTACTAAGTTATCAGTGACACTTCACTAAGTTCTCATTGTCACTTTACTAAGTTCTCACTGTCACTTCACTAGGTTCTCATTGTCACCTTCACTATGTTCTCATTGTCACTTCACTAAGTTCTCATTGTCACTTTACTAAGTTATCGGTGTCACCTTCACTAAGTTCTCACTGTCACTTCACTAGGTTCTCATTGTCACCTTCACTATGTTCTCATTGTCACTTCACTAAGTTCTCATTGTCACTTTACTAAGTTATCGCTGTCACCTTCACTAAGTTCTCACTGTCACTTCACTAGGTTCTCATTGTCATCTTCACTATGTTCTCATTGTCACTTCACTAAGTTCTCATTGTCACTTCACTAAGTTATCGCTGTCACCTTCACTAAGTTCTCACTGTCACTTCACTATGTTCTCATTGTCACTTTACTAAGTTATCAGTGACACTTCACTAAGTTCTCACTGTCACTTTACTAAGTTCTCACTGTCACTTCACTATGTTCTCATTGTCACTTTACTAAGTTATCAGTGACACTTCACTAAAGTCTCGTATCGCCTTCACCAAGTTCTCACTGTCACTTCACTATGTTCTCATTGTCACTTTACTAAGTTATCAGTGACACTTCACTAAGTTCTCACTGTCACTTCACTAAGTTCTCACTGTCACTTCACTAAGTTCTCAGTGTCACTTCACTATGTTCTCATTGTCACTTTATTAACTTATCAGTGACACTTCACTAAGTTCTCACTGTCACTTCACTAAGTTCTCAGTGTCACTTCACTATGTTCTCATTGTCACTTTATTAAGTTATCAGTGACACTTCACTAAGTTCTCACTGTCACTTCACTAAGTTCTCACTGTCACTTCAGTAAGTTCTCACTGTCACTTCACTAAGTTATCGCTGTCACCTTTACTAAGTTCTCAGTTTCATTTCACTAAGTTCTCATTGTCACTTCACTAATTTATCGCTGTCACCTTTACTAAGTTCTCACTGTCACTTCAGTAGGTTCTCATTGTCACCTTCACTAAGTTCTCATTGTCACTTCACTAAGTTCTCATTGTCACTTCACTAAGTTATCGCTGTCACCTTCACTAAGTTCTCACTGTCACTTCACTATGTTCTCATTGTCACTTTACTAAGTTATCAGTGACACTTCACTAAGTTCTCACTGTCACTTTACTAAGTTCTCACTGTCACTTCACTATGTTCTCATTGTCACTTTACTAAGTTATCAGTGACACTTCACTAAGTTCTCGCTATCACCTTCACCAAGTTCTCACTGTCACTTCACTATGTTCTCATTGTCACTTTACTAAGTTATCAGTGACACTTCACTAAGTTCTCACTGTCACTTCACTAAGTTCTCACTGTCACTTCACTAAGTTCTCAGTGTCACTTCACTAAGTTATCAGTGACACTTCACTATGTTCTCATTGTCACTTCACTAAGTTCTCACTGTCACTTCACTAAGTTCTCACTGTCACTTCACTAAGTTATCAGTGACACTTCACTAAGTTATCAGTGACACTTCACTAAGTTCTCACTGTCACTTCACTAAGTTCTCACTGTCACTTCACTAAGTTCTCACTGTCACTTCACTAAGTTCTCACTGTCACTTCACTATGTTCTCATTTTCACTTTACTAAGTTATCAGTGACACTTTACTAAGTTATCAGTGACACTTCACTAAGTTCTCACTGTCACTTCACTAAGTTCTCACTGTCACTTCAGTAAGTTCTCGCTGTCACTTCACTAAGTTTTCACTAACACTTCAATAGGTTCTCACTGCCACTTCACAAGTTATCACTGTCTCTTCACTAAGTTATCAGTGTCACTTCACTAAATTCTCACTGTCACTTCACTAAGTTCTCGCTGTCACTTTAGTAAGTTCTCGGTGCCACTTCACTAAGTTCTCAGTGTCACTTTACTAAGTTCTTAGTGTCACTTCACTAATATCTCAGTGTCGCTTCACTAAGTTCTCAGTGTCACTTCACTAAGTTCTCGCTGTCACCTTCACTAAGTTTTCACTAACACTTCAATAGGTTCTCACTGCCACTTCACAAGTTCTGAGTGCCAGTTCACTAAGTTTTCACTAACACTTCAATAGGTTCTCACTGCCACTTCACAAGTTCTCAGTGTCACTTCACTAAGTTTTCACTAAGACTTCAATAGGTTCTCACTGCCACTTCACAAGTTATCACTGTCTCTTCACTAAGTTCTCAGTGTCACTTTAGTAAGTTCTCAGTGTCACTTCACTAATATCTCAGTGTCGCTTCACTAAGTTGTCAGTGTCACTTCACTAAGTTCTCGCTGTCACTTTCACTAAGTTTTCACTAACACTTCAATAGGTTCTCACTGCCACTTCACAAGTTCTGAGTACCAGTTCACTAGTGATCTGTTTCAATTTTGCCTGTCACTTCAGTAAACTTCGCGACGTAATAAAATATGCCGAAGCAGCCTCGTCTTCGGATGGCTTACTCGCTGGGGAGCTGATCACAGGACTTTTCTAATATCTCGCAGTAGGAGTCCTCGTACGTCACAAATGTCTTCAAAAGCTCACTTGTAGGACCGTCCTTGATGTCGCATCAGAAACTAACTCACTGACTTGTGAGAGCACTCGCTTATATAGCCGCTGGAATTTTCAAGAGAGTTCTAGAATGTTTGGGATGCTGGGAGAGGGGAAATTTACAGAAGAAGTCTCGATTCCGCCGCTTTTATTTACCCCGGACGAGAGCGCTATCCCGGCCAGTCTGTTGGTCGGGGGGCCGACGTCTTCCCGACAAGCTCGGGCCATAGCCGTTGGTAAAGCCTTAAGAGTAAAACCGAAATCGTCACAGATGAAATGAAAACAACTCCGTATGGTGGTATACCGTTATAGGTGCACTCACACTATATTCCCTAAAGCTTGTCTCAAACTTTAAAGACAGTATGGTGGCAAATAGGGTATCTCTGTCTTTGTTAACGCATACGTTGCCATTAGCTTCGTCCTTGTCTATTCTCTCGCTGTCGCCAAGTTACTAATAAGTAATAACATGGTGTAAGTATTCAGTTGTTATACATTTCAGCTTTTAACACATTATCCTTGCAGACTATTTTTCTTTATCAGATTATGTCATTTTTAGAGCCTTTATAGATTTCTGTGGGCTGAAGTTTCTAAAGAAAACAAGTTTTTCAGTAAAAGTCCGTTATTTGCTTGTTCTATGCTTATTACGCAGCAACTAATAAACTAAAGGGTGGAATACAACAATTTTTTTCTTAGAGTAAACTAAAGTACCTAGTTTGAATTCTCCACCTTTAATAAAACGAGTGTTATGATTTTTTAAATTGAACAGTTGCCGAAAGTTCTAAGCAACAGAAAGGTCAGCCAATGAAAAATGTCTTGGGTTTACAACGGAGATCAAGCGAGAGAAAGTGTTGGAGATAGCTTTTAAAAGAAACCGGAATGCTGTAACTTGTTGCATTCATTGTGTAGAGCTGCCCGTTTATTCAGCTAACAGGCCATAGGCAGGCAGAAGGTAGTATATGTAGGCTAAAATTAGCTGTGAGTGTCTGCGTTTATAGCGGAGGAAACACTGTGAAG
The DNA here is from genome assembly GCA_030765065.1 of Deroplatys truncata. Classification (NCBI taxonomy): domain Eukaryota; kingdom Metazoa; phylum Arthropoda; class Insecta; order Mantodea; family Mantidae; genus Deroplatys; species Deroplatys truncata. The sequence continues at coordinate 18,707,495 of CM060985.1, read as the reverse complement.
TGTTATCTACGTGATACATTTAACATTTTACGTACATATAGTCGGAGAAGCTAGGAAGAGACGAAATGCTGGTACACTAAGAAAAAACGCAAAAAAGAAATGAATGTGTTAGATTATTTTTCAAGTAAAATGAGCGTTAATAGGGCAGTAAAAGAAACAGCTAAGGCTACCTAAGTTCAGGAACAGTAGTGTGTAGGTTAAAAAAGGAACGAATGAAAAAACCTCTAAAATCTCATAAAAGAGGATTAACAAAAATAACTCTAGGTTAACACAATGTAATGAAATAGAGCAAAGTGTTCATTATTTGCTGTTTGAAAACATTCCACCACGTTGAGTCTGATTTTTTCAAGGGTAAACAGCGATGATACACAAAATTATAGTTTTTATCATGTTAAATCTCCATATTTCTTCATAATATATAATATTTGCCTGTAAATCGTAACTAGAAGTACTAAAACAAAACAGGAACATAAAGCGCAGGTGAAAATTAAATTTCTTACCACAGCCTAAAATAGCACTGCCGATATTTTACTATTTGGAGATGTATCATTCACAAGATGATAAAATGGTATACCAATCGTAGCTGGGCACCAGAGTTGAGAGCGAACACAGAGTACATGTGGCAACAGTGCACCCCGCTTAACCTATACACCTGAAAACACAATAGCGCTTTGAGAACTATATAACTCTCCCATCATGCTGTACAGTGTGGGGATGCACGGGAACCAATAGAGCTCTGAGAACTATATAACTCTCCCAACATGCTGTACAGTGTGCGGATGCACGAGAAGCCAATAGCGCTTTGAGAACTATATAACTCTCCCATCATGCTGTACACTGTGCGGATGTACGGGAAGCCAATAGCGCTTTGAGAACTATATAACTCTCCCATCATGCTGTACAGTGTGCGGATGCACGGGAAGCCAATAGAGCTCTGAGAACTATATAACTCTCCCATCATGCTGTACAGTGTGCGGATACACGGGAAGCCAATAGAGCTCTGAGAACTATATAACTCTCCCATCATGCTGTACAGTGTGCGGATGCACGGGAAGCCAATAGAGCTCTGAGAACTATATAACTCTCCCATCATGCTGTACAGTGTGCGGATGCACGGGAAGCCAATAGAGCTCTGAGAACTATATAACTCTCCCATCATGCTGTACAGTGTGCGGATGCACGGGAAGCCAATAGAGCTTTGAGAACTATATAACTCTCCCATCATGCTGTACAGTGTGCGGATGCACGGGAAGCCAATAGCGCTTTGAGAACTATATAACTCTCCCATCATGCTGTACAGTGTGCGGATGCACGGGAAGCCAATAGCGCTTTGAGAACTATATAACTCTCCCATCATGCTGTACAGTGTGCGGATGCACGGGAAGCCAATAGCGCTTTGAGAACTATATAACTCTCCCATCATGCTGTACAGTGTGCGGATGCACGGGAAGCCAATAGCGCTTTGAGAACTATATAACTCTCACATCATGCTATACAGTGTGCGCATACACGGGAAGCCAATAGAGCTTTGAGAACTATATAACTCTCCCATCATGCTGTACAGTGTGCGGATACACGGGAAGCCAATAGAGCTTTGAGAACTATATAACTCTCCCATCATGCTGTACAGTGTGCGGATACACGGGAAGCCAATAGAGCTTTGAGAACTATATAACTCTCCCATCATGCTATACAGTGTGCGCATACACGGGAAGCCAATAGAGCTCTGAGAACTATATAACTCTCACATCATGCTATACAGTGTGCGCATACACGGGAAGCCAATAGAGCTTTGAGAACTATATAACTCTCACATCATGCTATACAGTGTGCGCATACACGGGAAGCCAATAGAGCTCTGAGAACTATATAACTCTCACATCATGCTATACAGTGTGCGGATACACGGGAAGCCAATAGAGCTTTGAGAACTATATAACTCTCACATCATGCTATACAGTGTGCGCATACACGGGAAGCCAATAGAGCTTTGAGAACTATATAACTCTCACATCATGCTATACAGTGTGCGCATACACGGGAAGCCAATAGAGCTCTGAGAACTATATAACTCTCACATCATGCTGTACAGTGTGCGGATACACGGGAAGCCAATAGAGCTTTGAGAACTATATAACTCTCCCATCATGCTGTACAGTGTGCGGATACACGGGAAGCCAATAGAGCTTTGAGAACTATATAACTCTCCCATCATGCTATACAGTGTGCGCATACACGGGAAGCCTAATAGAGCTCTGAGAACTATATAACTCTCACATCATGCTATACAGTGTGCGCATACACGGGAAGCCTAATAGAGCTCTGAGAACTATATAACTCTCACATCATGCTATACAGTGTGCGCATACACGGGAAGCCTAATAGAGCTCTGAGAACTATATAACTCTCCCATCATGCTATACAGTGTGCGCATACACGGGAAGCCTAATAGAGCTCTGAGAACTATATAACTCTCACATCATGCTGTACAGTGTGCGGATGCACGGGAACCAATAGCGCTCTGAGAACTATATAACTCTCCCATCATGCTATACAGTGTGCGCATACACGGGAAGCCTAATAGAGCTCTGAGAACTATATAACTCTCACATCATGCTATACAGTGTGCGCATACACGGGAAGCCTAATAGAGCTCTGAGAACTATATAACTCTCACATCATGCTATACAGTGTGCGCATACACGGGAAGCCTAATAGAGCTCTGAGAACTATATAACTCTCACATCATGCTGTACAGTGTGCGGATGCACGGGAACCAATAGCGCTCTGAGAACTATATAACTCTCCCATCATGCTATACAGTGTGCGCATACACGGGAAGCCTAATAGAGCTCTGAGAACTATATAACTCTCCCATCATGCTGTACAGTGTGCGCATACACGGGAAGCCTAATAGAGCTCTGAGAACTACATAACTCTCCCATCATGCTGTACAGTGTGCGCATACACGGGAAGCCTAATAGAGCTCTGAGAACTATATAACTCTCACATCATGCTGTACAGTGTGCGCATACACGGGAAGCCTAATAGAGCTCTGAGAACTATATAACTCTCCCATCATGCTATACAGTGTGCGCATACACGGGAAGCCAATAGAGCTCTGAGAACTATATAACTCTCCCATCATGCTGTACAGTGTGCGCATACACGGGAAGCCTAATAGAGCTCTGAGAACTATATAACTCTCCCATCATGCTGTACAGTGTGCGCATACACGGGAAGCCTAATAGAGCTCTGAGAACTACATAACTCTCCCATCATGCTGTACAGTGTGCGCATACACGGGAAGCCTAATAGAGCTCTGAGAACTATATAACTCTCCCATCATGCTATACAGTGTGCGCATACACGGGAAGCCTAATAGAGCTCTGAGAACTACATAACTCTCACATCGTGTTGTACAGTGTGCGGATGCACGGGAACCAATAGAGCTCTGAGAACTATATAACTCTCCCATCATGCTATACAGTGTGCGCATACACGGGAAGCCTAATAGAGCTCTGAGAACTATATAACTCTCACATCGTGTTGTACAGTGTGCGGATGCACGGGAACCAATAGAGCTCTGAGAACTATATAACTCTCCCATCATGCTGTACTGTGTGCGCATACACGGGAAGCCTAATAGAGCTCTGAGAACTATATAACTCTCACATCGTGTTGTACAGTGTGCGGATGCACGGGAACCAATAGAGCTCTGAGAACTATATAACTCTCCCATCATGCTGTACAGTGTGCGCATACACGGGAAGCCTAATAGAGCTCTGAGAACTATATAACTCTCCCATCATGCTATACAGTGTGCGCATACACGGGAAGACTAATAGAGCTCTGAGAACTACATAACTCTCCCATCATGCTGTACAGTGTGCGCATACACGGGAAGCCTAATAGAGCTCTGAGAACTATATAACTCTCACATCGTGTTGTACAGTGTGCGGATGCACGGGAACCAATAGAGCTCTGAGAACTATATAACCCTCCCATCATGCTGTACAGTGTGCGGATACACGGGAAGCCAATAGAGCTCTGAGAACTATATATCTCTCACATCATGCTGTACAGTGTGCGGATAAAAGGGAAGCCAATAGAGCTCTGAGAACTATATAACTCTCACATCATGCTGTACAGTGTGCGGATACACGGGAAGCCAATAGAGCTCTGAGAACTATATAACTCTCCCAACATGCTGTACAGTGTGCGGATACACGGGAAGCCAATAGAGCTCTGAGAACTATATAACTCTCACATCATGCTGTACAGTGTGCGGATACACGGGAAGCCAATAGAGCTCTGAGAACTATATAACTCTCCCAACATGCTGTACAGTGTGCGGATACACGGGAAGCCAATAGAGCTCTGAGAACTATATAACTCTCCCATCATGCTGTACAGTGTGCGGATACACGGGAAGCCTAATAGAGCTCTGAGAACTATATAACTCTCACATCATGCTGTACAGTGTGCGGATACACGGGAAGCCAATAGAGCTCTGAGAACTATATAACTCTCACATCATGCTGTACAGTGTGCGGATGCACGGGAAGCCAATAGAGCTCTGAGAACTACAAAACTATCGCATCATGCTGTACTGTGTAACTATCGCAAAATGCTGTACTGTGTGCGGGTACACGGAAAGCCAATATCACTCTGAGAACTACAAAACTATCGCATCATGCTGTACTGTGTAATTATCACAACATGCTGTACTGTGTGCGGGTACACGGAAAGCCAATAGCACACTCAGAACTATATAACTATCGCATCATGCTGTACTGTGTGCGGGTACACGGAAAGCCAATACCACTCTGAGCACTATATAACTATCACATCATGCTGTACTGTGTGCGGATACACGGAAAGCCAATAGAACTCTGAGAACTATATAACTATCACATCATGCTGTACTGTGTGCATGTACACGGAAAGCCAATAGCACTATGAGAACTATATAACTATCACATCATGCTGTACTGTGTGCATGTACACGGAAGGCCAATAGAACTCTGAGAACTATATAACTATCACATCATGCTGTACTGTGCGGGTACACGGAAAGCCAATAGTACTCTGAGAACTGTATAACAATAGCATCATGCTGTACTGTGTGCCGGTACACGGAAAGCCAATAGCACTCTAACAACTGTATAACTATAGCATCATGCTGTGCTGTGTGCCGGTACACGGAAAGCCAATAGGACTCTGACAACTGTATAACTATAGCATCATGGTGTACTGTGTGCGGGTACACAGAAAGCCAATAGCACTCTGAGAACTGTATAACTATAGCATCATGCTGTACTGTGTGCGGGTACACAGAAAGCCAATAGCACTCTGAGAACTGTATAACTATAGCATCATGCTGTACTGTGTGCGGGTACACAGAAAGCCAATAGCACTCTGAGAACTGTATAACTATAGCATCATGCTGTACTGTGTGCGGGTACACAGAAAGCCAATAGCACTCTGATAACTGTATAACTATAGCATCATGCTGTACTGTGCGGGTACACGGAAAACCAATAGCACTCTGAGAACTGTATAACTATAGCATCATGCTGTACTGTGTGCGGGTACACGGAAAGCCAATAGCACTCTGAGAACTGTATAACTATAGCATCATGCTGTACTGTGTGCGGGTACACGGAAAACGAATAGCACTCTGAGAACTGTATAACTATAGCATCATGCTGTACTGTGTGCGGGTACACGGAAAACCAATAGTACTCTGACAACTGTATAACTATAGCATCATGCTGTACTGTGTGCGGGTACACGGAAAGCCAATAGCACTCTGAGAACTGAATAACTATAGCATCATGCTGTACTGTATGCGGGTACACGAAAAACGAATAGCACTCTGAGAACTGTAGAACTATAGCATCATGCTGTACTGTGTGCGGGTACACGGAAAGCCAATAGCACTCTGAGAACTGTATAACTATAGCATCATGCTGTACTGTGTGCGGGTACACGGAAAACCAATAGTACTCTGAGAACTATATAACTATAGCATCATGCTGTACTGTGTGCAGGTACACTGAAAGCCAATAGCACTCTGAGAACTGTATAACTATAGCATCATGCTGTACTGTGTGCGGGTACACGAAAAACCAATAGCACTCTGAGAACTGTATAAGTATAGCATCATGCTGTACTGTATGCGGGTACACGAAAAACCAATAGCACTCTGAGAACTGTATAACTATAGCATCATGCTGTACTGTGTGCGGGTACACGGAAAGCCAATAGCACTCTGAGAACTATATAACTATAGCATCATGCTGTACTGTGCGGGTACACGGAAAGCCAATAGCACTCTGAGAACTGTAAAACTATAGCATCATGCTGTACTGTGTGCCGGTACACGGAAAGCCAATAGCACTCTGACAACTGTATAACTATAGCATCATGCTGTACTGTGTGCGGGTACACGGAAAACCAATAGCACTCTGAGAACTGTATAACTATAGCATCATGCTGTACTGTGTACTATCGCAACATGCTGTACTGTGTGCGGGTACACGGAAAACCAATAGCACTCTGAGAACTGCATAACAATAGCATCATGCTGTACTGTGTGCGGGTACACGGAAAACCAATAGCACTCTGACAACTGTATAACTATAGCATCATGCTGTACTGTGTGCTGGTACACGGAAAGCCAATAGCACTCTGACAACTGTATAACTATAGCATCATGCTGTACTGTGTGCGGGTACACGGAAAACCAATAGTACTCTGACAACTGTATAACTATAGCATCATGCTGTACTGTGTGCGGGTACACGGAAAGCCAATAGCACTCTGAGAACTGTATAACTATAGCATCATGCTGTACTGTGTGCGGGTACACGGAAAACCAATAGTACTCTGACAACTGTATAACTATAGCATCATGCTGTACTGTGTGCGGGTACACGGAAAACCAATAGTACTCTGACAACTGTATAACTATAGCATCATGCTGTACTGTGTGCGGGTACACGGAAAGCCAATAGCACTCTGAGAACTGTATAACTATAGCATCATGCTGTACTGTGTGCCGGTACACGGAAAGCCAATAGCACTCTGAGAACTGTATAACTATAGCATCATGCTGTACTGTGTGCCGGTACACGGAAAGCCAATAGCACTCTGAGAACTATATAACTATAGCATCATGCTGTACTGTGTGCCGGTACACGGAAAGCCAATAGCACTCTGAGAACTGTATAACTATAGCATCATGCTGTACTGTGCGGTTACACGGAAAGCCAATAGCACTCTGAGAACTGTATAACTATAGCATCATGCTGTACTGTGCGGGTACACGGAAAACCAATAGCACTCTGACAACTGTATAACTATAGCATCATGCTGTACTGTGTGCGGGTACACGGAAAGCCAATAGCACTCTGAGAACTGTATAACTATAGCATCATGCTGTACTGTGTGCGGGTACACGGAAAACCAATAGTACTCTGACAACTGTATAACTATAGCATCATGCTGTACTGTGTGCCGGTACACGGAAAGCCAATAGCACTCTGAGAACTGTATAACTATAGCATCATGGTGTACTGTGTGCCGGTACACGGAAAGCCAATAGCACTCTGAGAACTATATAACTATAGCATCATGCTGTACTGTGTGCCGGTACACGGAAAGCCAATAGCACTCTGAGAACTGTATAACTATAGCATCATGCTGTACTGTGCGGTTACACGGAAAGCCAATAGCACTCTGAGAACTGTATAACTATAGCATCATGCTGTACTGTGCGGGTACACGGAAAACCAATAGCACTCTGACAACTGTATAACTATAGCATCATGCTGTACTGTGTGCCGGTACACGGAAAGCCAATAGGACTCTGAGAACTGTATAACTATAGCATCATGCTGTACTGTGCGGTTACACGGAAAGCCAATAGCACTCTGAGAACTGTATAACTATAGCATCATGCTGTACTGTATGCGGGTACACGAAAAACGAATAGCACTCTGAGAACTATATAACTATAGCATCATGCTGTACTGTATGCCGGTACACGAAAAACGAATAGCACTCTGAGAACTGTATAACTATAGCATAATGCTGTACTGTATGCCGGTACACGAAAAACGAATAGCACTCTGAGAACTGTATAACTATAGCATCATGTTGTACTGTGTGCTGGTACACGGAAAGCCAATAGCACTCTGAGAACTGTATAACTATAGCATCATGCTGTACTGTGTGCCGGTACACGGAAAACCAATAGCACCCTGAGAACTGTATAACTATAGCATCATGCTGTACTGTGTGCTGGTACACGGAAAGCCAATAGCACTCTGAGAACTGCATTGCTATGACATCATGCCTTACCGTGTGAGCATACAAAACCAATAGCACTCTGAGAACTGCATAGCTATCACATCATGCTGTACCGTGTGAGGATACAAAACCAATAGCACTCTGAGGACTGCTTAGCTATGACATCATGCTGTACCGTGTGAGGATACAAAACCAATAGCACTCTGAGAACTGCATAGCTATAACATCATGCTGTACCGTGTGAGGAAACAAAACCAATAGCACTCTGAGAACTATATAACTATCACATCATGCTGTACCGTGTGAGGATACAAAACCAATAGCACTCTGAGAAGTATATAACTTCACATGATGCTGTACCGTGTGAGGTTATAAAGCTAATAGCACTCTGAGAACTATATAACTATCACATCATGCTGTACCGTGTGAGGATACAAAACCAATAGCACTCTCAGAACTATATAACTATCACAACATGCTGTACCGTGTGAGGATACAAAGCCAATACCCATCTGAGAACTATATAACTATCACATCATGCTGTATCCTGTGAAGATACGAAACCAATAGCACTCTGAGAACTGCATAGCTATCACATCATTCTGTGTCGTGTGAGGATACAAAACCCATAGCCCTCTGAAAACTGCATAGCTATCACATCATTCTGTACCGTGTGAGGATACAAAACCAAAAGCACTCTGAGAACTATATAACTATCACATCATGCTCTACCGTGTTAGGATACAAAACCATTAGAACTGTGAGGACTGCATAGCTATGACGTCATGCTGTACCGTGTGAGCATACAAAACCAATAGCACTCTGAGGCGTGCATAGCCATGACATCATGCTGTACCGTGTGAAGATACAAAACCAATAGCACTCTGAGAACTATATAACTATCACATCATGCTGTACCGTGTGAGGATACAAAACCAATAGCACTCTGAGCACTGCACAGCTATGACATCATGCTGTACCGTGTGAGGATACAAAACCAATAGCACTCTGACAACTGTATAACTATAGCATCATGCTGTACTGTGTGTGGATACACGGAAAGCCAATAGCACCCTCAGAACTATATAACTATCGCATCATGCTGTACTGTGTGCGGGTACACGGAAAGCCAATACCACTCTGAGAACTATATAACTATCACATCATGCTGTACTGTGTGCGGGTACACGGAAAGCCAATAGCACTCCGAGAACTATATAACTATCACATCATGCTGTACTGTGTGCGGGTACACGGAAAGCCAATAGCACTCCGAGAACTATATAACTATCACATCATGCTGTACTGTGTGCGTGTACACGGAAAGCCAATAGCACTCTGAGAACTATATAACTATCACATCATGCTGTACTGTGTGCGGGTACACGGAAAGCCAATAGCACTCTGAGAACTGTATAACTATAGCATCATTTTGTACTGTGTGCGTGTACACGGAAACCAATAGTACTCTGACAACTGTATAACTATAGCATCATGCTGTACTGTGTGCGGGTACACGGAAAGCCAATATCACTCTGACAACTGTATAACTATAGCATCATGCTGTACTGTGTGCGGGTACACGGAAAGCCAATATCACTCTGACAACTGTATAACTATAGCATCATGCTGTACTGTGTGCGGGTACAGGGAAAGCCAATAGCACTCTGAGAACTGTATAACTATAGCATCATGCTGTACTGTGTGCGGGTACACGGAAAGCCAATAGTACTCTGACAACTGTATAACTATAGCATCATGCTGTACTGTGTGCGGGTACACGAAAAGCCAATATCACTCTGACAACTGTGTAACTATAGCATCATGCTGTACTGTGTGCGGGTACACGGAAAGCCAATATCACTCTGACAACTGTATAACTATAGCATCATGCTGTACTGTGTGCAGGTACACGGAAAGCCAATAGCACTCTCAGAACTGTATAACTATAGCATCATGCTGTACTGTGTGCGGGTACACGGAAAGCCAATAGCACTCTGAGAACTATATAGCTATCACATGATGCTGTACCGTGTGAGGATACAAAACCAATAATACATTGAGAACTATATAGCTATCACATCATGCTGTACCGTGTGAGGATACAAAACCAATGGCACCCTGATAACTGCATAGCTATCACATCATGCTGTACATGAAATGACAGTCTAACGGATAGTAACGTTTGCTCTAATTTCCGTTTTCTTGTTGTGTTACGATCTGTTTTAGGTTATACAGCATTCATTTCTCGTGAAAGTAAGTACTAAGAACCTGTAGGTATATTAATGTCTAAGTACACGTTTTAAGAGACTAAATGTTAACCAAAGCCTGTTAGTGTGTTCGATTTTACATATTTGATGATTTATGTGGGATATACGCCGTGCAATGTGCAGCTGTGGCACAAGATCCGCTCCTTGCACGGCCTGAGTTATTGCACAGTGGCATGTACCTTTAATTACAACATGCTCTAGAAACAATGACCACCGCCTGCTACTATGTCTTTTGAAAGAGTTCCTCGAGAGTGGTGTTCCTTGTAATGCTGTCCCTATTTTCATACACTGTGTCTTTCAGGGTTTCCCAAAAATCAAAATCACAAGGATTCAGATCAGGGGATCTAAGAAGGAACACATTCTTACCTACAATTCGATCTGAAATAATGAACGAGTGTCATCCGTAGAAGCACCCACAGAATGTACACTGTCATCATCTTGCATTACGTTCGTCTTCTGTCAGTTCAACAAAACAATGGGGTCAATATTAGTCTTGTGTATTATGTTGAGTTGACGGCTTTGAAAAAATGAAGAAATAAATCTGATGTGATACATTCACATGACTTTCTTTACCCTGTGTCGTTTATTAGTAGGTATACAACCTATTCTTATTAAACTTTATTTTTGTATCTACTTCATTTTAATCTAAATAAACCTTTGCAGAAATAGCTAATTACACATTTCGTTATAGATACAAAGAGAACAGCGATAGTCAAATGTTTAAGACCTGGACGCTGTATGCTGGCCTTAAAATTCATACTGTTTTTCGTAAAATGTTTTATGTAAAGGGTAGTTGGGGTGAGGGGATTTTCTTGAAAAACTTCGTGTCGTATCCTTCGAAGATACTGAACTTAAATACCAAGTTTGGTATCATCCGACTTTTCGTTTTGGAATTAAGCTGTTCACAGACAGAGTGACACACACATAGACCTTTTTCTAAAATGTCCTTTTTTGGATTCAGGGGGCCATAAAACATATGTTTGCGATGAAAGCTCGACATGGAATACAATACTTATTATACGTAACAAAGAAAGCAAAAGGTTATGTCGATAATTCCATGTACTTTGTTAGCACACCAGAGTGCAATTCTTTTAGTAACAGGAGAGAATTGGAATTTTCGACACTCCAGTAACGAAGTTCTAACCAGCGAGGTGGCTTTGTGGTAGCGTGCGAGATCGCATTCCGGAGCTCCAGGATTCGATTCCTTGGGTTGGGACTCTGACCATGGGTTTTTCGTGGTGTTTCCTGGATGACAAGGTGAATGCTGGAGCGGTTTCTCTTCTACCATGAGTTTGTTTACACATTTCATATTTCAAGTCGGACAGATGGCGCAGATGCTTGCTCTTGCAAAGTTCTTCTCGGCCTTGCCAGATGGCGGCCTTCTCTGAGTCGAATTCTCCCGGTTCCACCAGAGGGAGGCCTATCTGAGCAGATCGTCTACGTGACCGAATCATGGTTAGTGATTTCAATGCGTCTCAGTCGGCCGGCCTATAGTCTCCGGCAGTTCCTTTAACTGATCCGTGCCTCTTGGGAGCGGTAAGTACAGCAGATCCACGAGATACTCCCTGGTCTTAGGTCAATGACTGTTGTAGATGTTAACCATTACACCAGGATCGAGTTGTCAACCAGCACACTTCCTGGGGGCGGTAAGTACAGCAGATCCACGAGATACTCCCTGGTCATAGGTCAATGACTGTTGTAGATGTTAACCATTACACCAGGATCGAGTTGTCAACCAGCACACTTCCTGGGGGCGGTAAGTACAGCAGATCCACGAGATACTCCCTGGTCATAGGTCAATGACTGTTGTAGATGTTAACCATTACACCAGGATCGAGTGGTCCACACTTCCTGGGAGTGGTAAGTACAGCAGATCCACGAGATACTCCCTGGTCTTAGGTCAATGACTGTTGTAGATGTTAACCATTACACCAGGATCGAGTGGTCCACACTTCCTGGGAGTGGTAAGTACAGCAGATCCACGAGATACTCCCTGGTCTTAGGTCAATGACTGTTGTAGATGTTAACCATTACACCAGGATCGAGTTGTCAACCAGCACACTTCCTGGGAGTGGTAAGTACAGCAGATCCACGAGATACTCCCTGGTCTTAGGTCAATGACTGTTGTAGATGTTAACCATTACACCAGGATCGAGTTGTCAACCAGCACACTTCCTGGGGGCGGTAAGTACAGCAGATCCACGAGATACTCCCTGGTCATAGGTCAATGACTGTTGTAGATGTTAAGCATTACACCAGGATCGAGTGGTCCACACTTCCTGGGGGCGGTAAGTACAGCAGATCCACGAGATACTCCCTGGTCATAGGTCAATGACTGTTGTAGATGTTAACCATTACACCAGGATCGAGTGGTCCACACTTCCTGGGAGTGGTAAGTACAGCAGATCCACGAGATACTTCCTGGTCTTAGGTCAATGACTGTTGTAGATGTTAACCATTACACCAGGATCGAGTGGTCCACACTTCCTGGGGGCGGTAAGTACAGCAGATCCACGAGATACTCCCTGGTCATAGGTCAATGACTGTTGTAGATGTTAACCATTACACCAGGATCGAGTTGTCAACCAGCACACTTCCTGGGGGCGGTAAGTACAGCAGATCCACGAGATACTCCCTGGTCATAGGTCAATGACTGTTGTAGATGTTAACCATTACACCAGGATCGAGTGGTCCACACTTCCTGGGGGCGGTAAGTACAGCAGATCCACGAGATACTCCCTGGTCATAGGTCAATGACTGTTGTAGATGTTAACCATTACACCAGGATCGAGTGGTCCACACTTCCTGGGAGTGGTAAGTACAGCAGATCCACGAGATACTTCCTGGTCATAGGTCAATGACTGTTGTAGATGTTAACCATTACACCAGGATCGAGTGGTCCACACTTCCTGGGAGTGGTAAGTACAGCAGATCCACGAGATACTCCCTGGTCTTAGGTCAATGACTGTTGTAGATGTTAACCATTACACCAGGATCGAGTTGTCAACCAGCACACTTCCTGGGAGTGGTAAGTACAGCAGATCCACGAGATACTTCCTCGTCTTAGGTCAATGACTGTTGTAGATGTTAACCATTACACCAGGATCGAGTTGTCAACCAGCACACTTCCTGGGAGTGGTAAGTACAGCAGATCCACGAGATACTTCCTGGTCTTAGGTCAATGACTGTTGTAGATGTTAACCATTACACCAGGATCGAGTGGTCCACACTTCCTGGGAGTGGTAAGCAGAGCAGATCCACGAGATACTCCCTGGTCATAGGTCAACGACTGTTGTAGATGTTAACCATTACACCAGGATCGAGTGGTCCACACTTCCTGGGGGCGGTAAGTACAGCAGATCCACGAGATACTCCCTGGTCTTAGGTCAATGACTGTTGTAGATGTTAACCATTACACCAGGATCGAGTGGTCCACACTTCCTGGGGGCGGTAAGTACAGCAGATCCACGAGATACTTCCTGGTCTTAGGTCAATGACTGTTGTAGATGTTAACCATTACACCAGGATCGAGTGGTCCACACTTCCTGGGGGCGGTAAGTACAGCAGATCCACGAGATACTTCCTGGTCTTAGGTCAATGACTGTTGTAGATGTTAACCATTACACCAGGATCGAGTTGTCAACCAGCACACTTCCTGGGGGCGGTAAGTACAGCAGATCCACGAGATACTTCCTGGTCATAGGTCAATGACTGTTGTAGATGTTAACCATTACACCAGGATCGAGTTGTCAACCAGCACACTTCCTGGGAGTGGTAAGTACAGCAGATCCACGAGATACTTCGTGGTCTTAGGTCAATGACTGTTGTAGATGTTAACCATTACACCAGGATCGAGTGGTCCACACTTCCTGGGAGTGGTAAGTACAGCAGATCCACGAGATACTCCCTGGTCTTAGGTCAATGACTGTTGTAGATGTTAACCATTACACCAGGATCGAGTTGTCAACCAGCACACTTCCTGGGGGCGGTAAGTACAGCAGATCCGCGAGATACTCCCTGGTCTTAGGTCAATGACTGTTGTAGATGTTAACCATTACACCAGGATCGAGTTGTCAACCAGCGCACTTCCTGGGGGCGGTAAGTACAGCAGATCCACGAGATACTTCCTGGTCTTAGGTCAATGACTGTTGTAGATGTTAACCATTACACCAGGATCGAGTTGTCAACCAACACACTTCCTGGGAGTGGTAAGTACAGCAGATCCGCGAGATACTCCCTGGCCATAGGTCAATGACTGTTGTAGATGTTAACCATTACACCAGGATCGAGTGGTCCACACTTCCTGGGGGCGGTAAGTACAGCAGATCCACGAGATGCTCCCTGATCATAGGTCAATGACTGTTGTAGATGTTAACCATTACACCAGGATCGAGTGGTCCACACTTCCTGGGGGCGGTAAGTACAGCAGATCCACGAGATACTCCCTGGTCATAGGTCAATGACTGTTGTAGATGTTAACCATTACACCAGGATCGAGTTGTCAACCAGCACACTTCCTGGGGGCGGTAAGTACAGCAGATCCACGAGATACTCCCTGGTCATAGGTCAATGACTGTTGTAGATGTTAACCATTACACCAGGATCGAGTTGTCAACCAACACTCAGCTATTTGCAGTTTTGCATGTTTTGTGAAGGGAAGGGTGATCACCAGTTTCTTTACCTACACTTTAATACGTATTTGCACGTTTCTACTTTAGCATTGAGTAGGTAGTGGAATTGTTGTGTTCGAACCAAAAAGTGCTATATCCAGATTACACTGGAAATACATGTTTGGAGGTTTCCTGAAGAAAAACTGTTTTAGAACTAAGTTTGTGTGTTTGTTTGTGAACAGCATAACTCAGAAACGAAAACTTAGACAAATACCAAACTTGGCACCCGAAATTGCACTTTGCATGAAAAATGTTTCGTTGTTTCAATTTGCTCTAAAGTTGTTTTCAATTTTATTAAAGTAGCTTAAGTTTAAGATATTTGTATGACAAATAAAATGCATATCTTGCATTTTGCGCGAATATTAAAGTCCTGTTTATTTATATGAATTCTGAATAGCGCTTTTGTATGTGTGGTTAGCCTTAAGGGACAAACAAAACACATCCTTTTTGTGGCATCTATTTCCGAGATATTCGTTGTTATTGTTTTGTATTTTTCAATGCGTTTACGTTATTTGAAGTTCAAAGTCACCATTCCTTTGGTTTTTGCGATGCCATACAAAGTGCATGTAATTTCAAAGCAAGCATATCGCGACTAGCTTCTTAAAGATCTGAGTATGCCTTCAGTCTCCTGTATCACTTGTATCTGCAACGAATGTATTTCTGTAAGCTCTATTTGCATGAAGTAGATAGAGAAAAATAAGCTTATGTAGTAGTTTATCGAAGAATGGGTGGAGTAAAGCACAGGAATGTGACACATCAGATTCTTAATAGTATGAATAATACGCTGTAACAGCAAGCCTTCTCCCCTCTCTCTCTCTCACACACACAACTACCTACTTCATAGTACAGTTTGTGTAAAACGTCGTGACAGCCCCCCACTCCTGAAGCATAGATGTCAATAGCACTTACCAGTCAGAGAGGTGGGGGTCCACTTGCTGCGAGCTCAAATGCAAGCTAACCTTACACATTTTTACAAGCGTTGTGTATGTGACTGCTCCGAGTTCTGATATCACTTGCTCCTCTCTTGCGCATATGGAGTGTCACGACATTTTACGCAAGCTGTATGCTTTGCACGATTGTATGTTTTATTATTCTGAATGAACTGTTAATAAACAGCAATTCCTAATGAAAATACCCATCGTTACTTGGCAATTTCGGTAACAAATGCTACCAATTCAACAGCTCTATACTAACTAATACGATAGTTTAGTAAGATACCACGATTAAGAGGCTTCGAGTTAATTGTTTGATGGTGGTGCAGTGACTCAGAGAGCATTGTTTGAGAATAATAACATGGACGATAATAGACATTCAGTATTTCAAGAAGAATTTGAAGTCGAAGACATGAATAATGAAGATGCATTAATGGCTCGTGAGTATACATTTTGGTTGTTCACAAAATTTTAGTCAAATAGCCCTGAAAATGAGAAACAGCATCTGCTGCATAACAGTTGTGATTATGAACAAACTGGTACAACGCAGCCGCTTCCAATAATAATAATAATAATAATAATAATAATAATAATAATAATAATAATACATAACTTATCCGGCGAAAGAAGATGATGTTTCTGTGGATGTTTGTTGATGTGGACATAATTAAGCACAGTGTTTTAACACAACAACGAAGTAATGTGTAAATTGAATTGTAGTTGAGAGTATGGAAGGTATATCGAAACCGGGAGAAGTTTCCGCGCTTGTGCACGTTACCTACTTATGGCGTAGTGAGCTACCATCTGCTGGCATTACCATGAAATTGTATTGATAGTACGGAAATGGAGAGGAGAGAAGTTTGGCGCGCTAGTGCACGCCTTCAAGTGTGCAAGATCCATATGTATTTGACCCATGAGGTAATTAGGTTATATCAGTTGCGCATGCGCAAACTGTTTAAAACGTGCCCAAGTCAAGATGTGCCAAGTTTCATCGAGTTTAGAGGAGTAGCGCGGTATATTTAAACGCCATAGATTTTGAATTACTGAATGTATGTTGCATTTAATAGCATTCAAAGGAAAATAAATCTGGTGTGTTGCACTCACATGATTTTCTCTACCCTTGTACAAACTACTTTTTACAAACGCTTATTCTCCATCTACTTCATGTTAATCTAATTCTAATTTTCTTGTAGGTGTAAGGGGAATATGGTAGACTTTAAGCGATAGTCAAATCTTTTAAGAGTACGGTTTACCAGTTATGCAAAAGCCATTCACAAAGAAGAGGACTTTTGGGGGACATTCCCAGAAAATTCAAGATATATATTTCATTCGTCATGGAAATATCCTAAACATATGGTATTTTAATCAAAATCGTTAGACCCATTTTTTAGAAAATCAACATTTTCGAAAAATGTACCACGTAAATGGTAGTCCGGGGTGGGGGATTTTCTTCACAATCTTCGTGTCGCATGTTTGAAAGATACTGAAGCTAAATAACAAGTTTGGCATTTATCCGACTTTTCGCTTTTGAGTTATGTTATTCACAGACACACAAACACACACGGATCTTTTTCTATAAATGCTTTTTTTATTCAGGGGGCCTCAAAACATGTATTTCCGGTGAAATCTAGATTTAAAATTTTTGGGTTGAATGCAATACTTCCCCTACTTGCTATACGTAGTAGAGAAAATAATAGTCAATAAATGCACATGATATCAAAGGTTAGTGTTCACGTGTTCTTATACAACAGCGCCACTGGACAACTGTGTTGTATTTTACTTTCTGCCCTGGTATGTATTGTATGTTGCTACAGCCACCAAATAGATCTCCTTGGAAACCAATTCATGTGTTGCAATTGTAAATTTCCGTCTGTGTAAATATCGGGAAGACGTAGAAAACACACAATCGTGCAAAAACAATATATAACAATCCATTACTGGAGCTAGAGCCCACATTACCATTTTAACGCTATTACTCATACCGTTTGTGAACTTTAACAACCATGAAAGCGCCAATAAACGTTACGTACCGTTAGAATGGAGGTTCTTCCCGAGAAGTGAAGTATCATAGTTCAATATCCGTTATTTCTATGTCAAAGTAATATTCCAAGAACTCGTTTTCACTTTCCAGATGAACTCCGCCTGCTATAACCTTTAACATTCGTTAATACGCCCAATGTGAAGGGCAAGATTATCATGTTGGCGCTGGTTTCAAACTGGACGTGTGCTCGTGGACGGCAGTTGTTAAAAGTCGTTTTTTTAATAGTTGCCCTTTTAGTATACGAGAAAAAGTATACAAACAATATGGAACACATACAGCAATTTATTGCATCGTTTCTAGTTTGTTTAGTTGATTGTATGTTACTTTTTATTTGAATGTTTAACTTCTCCTTAGCACGATTATCGTATAGTCTTAGCGGCTCATTATCGAGTTCATTTCACTAATTACTCTCCTGATACGGCTACTCTAGTCTACTGCTGATAAACATTAAGAACGGAATGGAAGAAAACGAATATAAAAACACTGGTCAACAAAGTATCATCAGAAATAAAATGGTAGATCTTACTTAAGTCGACGTGCTGATTTCAAATATGCAGTTACTTTACCTGTATCAGGTATAGTTTTGGAGATGAACCGTGCTTTATATGTAATCGTTGCAAACAAAAATTGATTAAAATGCTGGGTAAACTGTCTTTCAGTTTTCTAAGTTAAACATTATCTTTTAAAGTTATGAAAGCTGTTGAATTCTCATGTGTAGGTGGATGCAATTCCCTCGCCTCGCACCACTGCCAGACCTTAGACACATGACGGAGGTGAGAATTTGCAGTGAATTTCAGTTGTTGAGCTTGAGAACCAGTGAGGTCACATTCCGTATACAGGTTTGTCTTACTGAGCTTTTTACGCCCGAAAAAAATCCATCGTCCTCCGCCGTGTTTGAACCCGCGACCTCGGGAACCAGAGGCTAGCATGATAGCCCTACTATGGTTCAGGCGGTTACGTCTGTGGTCCCGGGATCGATCCCCGGCGACCGCCCACTCGCTCATTGGCTTTTCGTGGTTTCCCCGAGTCGCCAGGCGATTGCTGGGTAGTTTATCTTCTACCACGATTCTCCTTCCTCTCATTTCCTGTACCCATCATTTTCCTTGTCATCTGTTTAAGGTTGTAGGACCGGGCGGTGGCTTGCGCTTCGTAAAGGTTTATATCCTGGCGTCGCTGCGGTATCACTCAGGTCTCTCCTCAGCGTGACCCTGGAGGTGGGCAGGGACCATGCGGCGTCGGATGTGTTATATCTGAAAACGTTAGGGACCCCGTCGGCATCCGAGTGTCTCCCCTCCTCCCTCCCAGGGGTCAGGTTGGAAGCACAATGGGTCGACTAGCCCTCGTGCGGTGCTCTGCCCCTCCGTGATATGTACCTTTACCTTTCACAGTTTTGTCTTAACGTTTATCAGTTAGTGTTCCGTCTAATAATGTTCTATTAATGAATCTATAGAGGGTAAGTTTTAACCTCGTAATTTTATTCTACTCGATATTCAGTGCTTTAGAACCTTTTTGTGGAATTGCAGTTGAGGTCTCAACATATTTATTTTGTTAACGAGAGAAAATCAATTACATTTTCTATTTCGGGTTAATTTGAGAGTTTTGCAATTTAAAACATTTTGTCCCTGACTTCTAGTGAGGTCAAAAATTGTAATTTTTATGCATTTCAAAACCTAGTTTTAATAACATAATCTTCTGCATTCAAATATATAATAATTGTGGCTTAAAAGTTTTTCGAACAAACACACATAAATGTAGGTGAAAAATTAGAATATTCAGTACGGCATATACACTACCTACCAAAGAGGTTCCTTTACACCAAAATATCATCGCAGAACAATCACATCAGACGTGCAGAAGATGTACAAGTTGTATTACATTGTCCACTTGGAGAACAGGACGTGATTGGTTAAACAAAAGAAAACTAACGGTGCCGTTTGCCATCTCCATGATTTGGCGAGAGGCAAAGAATCATCATGATGATTGTTACTGGTTTTACATCAGATACTGTATCCCAGTCTCAATCCGCTCAGTTGTTAAACCACCATAGACAGGAATGTTATTAATAGAGCAAATAGAATTTGGAGACCTAACATCAGTCGAAAGCCAGCAATTCTCTGGCACTGAGTACGCGCCAGATGCTAATACCTCAACACCACAAACATTTAATCAGGAGGAACCAGTCTCTTTCTAAAGAAAAACAAGTTACTTGCCTCTAGACTAAAAGAGAGCATCTACTGGAGAGGTATGTTAATGTCTTTCTATCGAGCAAGAAATTATGTGTTAAGAGAGCTGATGGTCCTATGGTATTTTGCAATTATGTTAACGATCTCTTTAAGGAGTTGAAACAGGAACATATTGCCACTAACTGATGACTTTCCATTCATTTTTTCAGCGCGAAGTTTGAAAGCAATACTGCTGCACAATGGGAATACAAAACCCTCTATTCCAATAAGCCACTCCGTCCACTTGAAGGATACATATGATGACATCAAAATACTCTTGGATGCCATACAATATAAGCTTCACCAATGGTGTATTTGTGGGGGTTTGAAAATCATCGGTATCCTCGTGGGCATACAACGAGGCTTCCTATGTCTCTGGGACGGCGGTACATTATGAGAAACGAGGTTGAGATCTAAGGAACGAGTATAAACCAGGAAGACTAGTGTTGAAAACATGGCTTTAGCGAATCGGGGGGAAATATTTCTCCCTCCACTCCATATTAAATAGGACTTAATTAAAGTTCTTGTTAAAGCTATGGGCAAAATAAATTCTAGGGGATGTAAGTATCTGTATGAAAAATTTCCTAAGATTTCATCAGCAAAATTAAAAGAAGGGATTCTTGTGGATCGACAAATACGAGCGAACTTCAAAGATGTGCTTTTGTGGAAACTCTAAATGATGAAGAAAAGGCTGCTTAGAAGAGCTTTGTGCGTGTTTGTAATAATTTGTTGGGCAAACACAAATCCTCAGCTTACAAAGAAATCGTGGAAAAACTTTTGAGTTGTTACAAAGTGATTGGATGTCGGGTGTCACCAAAGCTAAATTTCTAATTCCCACTTGGACTTTTTCCACATAATCTTGGTGAAATCGGTGATAGCAAGGAGAAAGATATCAGGGATTTTGAAATGACTTTATGAGGCAGACTTTGGTGGATGCTGTATCAAGAAAATCCAAACCAGAAACACCGCAGAAAAGAAAAATCATCTCAATTTCAACATGTGAAATACAGTGATGAACTGTAACTATTTATCATTAGGCTGAGAACAACGTTGTTAATTATTTCTTGCAAGAAATTTCCAGTGCAAACCATTGACTAAGTCTTCAACTTTTGTTATATACTGTAGTGAAAGAACTATACCAAATGCAGCGAAACTAAGAAGATTTTTAAAATTAGTGTACATAAATTGTTTAGAAACGTTTGTTTTCACCTCCGATGATTAACTTTTTTCTGTAGACCAGTAAAATCGAGCGAGGCTGACGTTCGCTAAAAATTTAAATTAAAATTCGTATTCCGACCAACATAACAAGTGGTTTTTGCCTTACCGTATAACGTCATGGGTTTGTAGCAGAGAAAGGAAACAATAAATCCACGGCATTACTATACGAATCCGTCCGTGCAGTACGTAGCGGGGGACTCACCCGCTATTTCTGCTTTGCCGCAAAATTTTCGGGATCTCCGGTGGAAAAATAAAAAAAAAAAAAAAGGAAAAATAAAACCAAGGTGAACAATACACCAGATTTCTCATAAATGTTCCGCAGCTCCCACGGACTGCTATACAATCTATTCCTAGAATAGTGGCGGAACGGACCGACCCACTGCTTAATGCTAACGATACGAAACAATATCAATAAGTTAGGTTAGCTTTCGTTACAAAAGGTGTTCGAAATGTTGCCCCACAAGCTTGGCACCTGTTGAAGACATTATTGAACACTTACAGCCAAATATTGGAAAGGGCATAACGGATACTGTATTGTAGTTCATCGAGCATATGGGGATTTGATAATAAACGTCATCTTTAAGCATTTCACACAGATAATAATCACGTGAATTTAGATGTGGAGAGTGAGACAATTATTCTATCATCAAAAAAACACATGGGTGTCTTCCACGACAGCCTAATCCTAGCCTCGTCTAATTTCTCCTTGGTTAGAACTGTTGTTGGCTGTCTGTGTTTTTTTGTGTCTAACAAGCTACATTTGTTAGGAACGGTAACATCAAGCTGATAGTCCACATATGACTCCATTCGAGAAAAACTTAATACAATAATAAACACGCTGATCTGTAATATGCACCAAGATGACTACTTGCAGGTTCACATAACGTTTGGTCGTCCTCCGTGGACTAGTGGTACCGTGCTAACCTCTAGTTCCTAAGGTCGCGGGTTCGAACCCGGCGGAGGGCGTAAAAATTCTTAGCATGGCTTCCTTCGGAAGGGATTACTTCCGGTGGTCTCGTGTCGTAGATTTACGGCACGTAAAAGAACCTCAAACCTGATAAAGAGGTCTCTGAGCAAAATTACCTGTCTTTCACGCTCAATATAGAATGGGACGCTAAGAACCAGAGTAGTTATAGAGCTCCATAAATAAAAAACTTAATTTAATTTTTTTTCACATAACGTTATCCATCATGCCATTGAGCTAAATTACCGCAGAGCAACGTCATTCAAGATAAATATGGTAATAAGAAACTCACAAATAATACTTTTAGTGGAATTAGAAGGAAGAGTGTTGACGCCCTAGCTCTGTTGAAGATATATTTTTGTTGGAAGAAAGCAGAGGATCGGAGGACAAAATAGAAAGAAGTTAGTTACCTTGACAACGAGGGTTCAGTCTCATTTCTTACACCAAGTGAGGAACATAAGCAATTAACTACTTAATTGAAGTCTTTCGTCACAATGACAAGACGTTTATAACCAGCAATACTTCAGTACTGGTAGGGAATTCTAGGACAGCAAACTGCTACAGCTCCACATTAAAAAGGAAAAAAAGATGAAGTTTTTTAATGTCTTACATTCATATAATTTTTCTACCCACACTTCTAAAAGCAATTCCTACAAAGGTATATTACTTTCTCTACCACGTACATAGGTAGAAAAGTACTGGATTCTACCCAAAAATTCGGTAGGAAAATTTCACTGGATATACGTGTTTCGAGGCCCCCGAATAAAAAAAAAAGCATTTTAGAAAAAGGTCTCTGTGTGTGTGGGGGGGGGGGTGTGAACAGCATAACGCAAAAACAAAATGTCGGTCAAATAGCAATCAAACCTGGTTTTTAAGTTTAGCATCTCCCAAGTATGCAACATAAAGATTTTCAACAAAATGCCTCCACCCGCACTACGCTTTGTCCAGAAAATTTAGATTTTCTCAAAAATGACTAACGACTCTGATTAAAATAACATATGTTTAAGGTATTTTTATGACAAATTAAATGCATATCTTCAATTTCATTGGAATAGATTCTGAAGTCCTCTTCATTCTGAATGGCTTTTACATAACTGGTAAACCGCAGGAGATAAACGAAATCATTAATTAAATTGAAGATTTAGAAGCTAGTAACAGTGATGTGTCATAATTTAAAATAAAGAGTTGAAGGTTGTTACAATACATCGCTTAAAGGTTCTTACTTTGAACGTTTCGGGAGAATGGTTTGCTCCCATCGTCAGCATGTTTTCAACTGATTTTGTCTGGGGAATGTGTGTGGCTAGTGGTGTTCTCTGGTGCTGGGTTGATGAACCTCCAAAGGATGCTGGGTGGTGGTAGTTCAAAATTCATTAGGTGATTCCTGTGTTTGATGATATGTATTTTTTCGCAAATGTCCAATTCATTACTGCTGTTGATCGGTTTTAAGAGTTCTATGTTCGGAGCGATATCATGGTTTGAAGACCAGAAATGATGTGCTACTGCTGATTTATCTTGCTGCTTTTGGTAAATGCACCTCATATGCTCGTTAAATCTTATTTCAAGATTTCTTTTGGTTCTTCCTCTGTATACCAGGTTACAGTCATTACAAACAATTTGATATATACCAGCTGATTTATCGTTGGGGATAGGGTCTTTTGTTCTGTTGCATAGTAGTTTCTGTATATTGTGGTTATTCTGTGGAGACAGGTGATTAAAGTAGTCGTTTGTTGGATGTATTTCTGTCTTTTAAACTTCTTACTTTCTCTACTACGTATGTAAGTAGGGGAAGTATTGTATTCCACCCAAAAATTCGATACCGAGATTTCACCGGAAATACATGTTTTGAAACCCCCTGAATCCAAAAAAAGTATTTTTGGAAACATGTCCGTGTGTGTGTCTGTATGTCTGTCTAGAGATGCGACACGAAGGTTTTCAAGAAAATCCCCCCACCCCAGATTACCCTTTACATGGAACATTTTTCGAAAATTTTAATTTTCTCAAAAATGGCTCCAACGATTTTGATTAAAGTATCATATGTTTAAGATATTTTTATGACAAATAAAATGTATATCTTGAATTTTCTGGGAATGTCTCCAAAAGTATTCTTCATTGTGAACGACTTTTGCATAACTGGTAAACCATAAGAGATAGACAAACTTTTGCTGCACAAAAAATGTAGATCACGTTAAAATACACAATTTATGTCATATACATTTTTTTGTTGAGTAAACCATTTTCGAGATATTGCTTGTTATTCCCTTAAATTTTCCAATACTTATACTTTTTCTCAAATTCGTTATTCATTTTTACTTTCTCTACTACGTATAGTAAGTAGGGGAAGTATTGAATTCCACCCAAAAATTCGATACCGAGATTTCACCGGAAATACATGTTTTGAGACCTCCTGAATCCAAAAAAAAGCATTTTTGGAAACATGTCCCTGTGTGTCTGTCTGTGTGTCTGTGAACAGCATAACTCAAAAACGAACAGTCGGATAAGCACTAAACTTGGTATTTCGGTTCAGTATCTTCCAGAGATGCGACACGAAGGTTTTCAAGAAAATCCCCCCACCCCAGACTACCCTTTACATGGAAGATTTTTCGAAAATTTTAATTTTCTCAAAAATGGCTCTAACGATTTTGATGAAAATATCATATGTTTAAGATAATGTCATGAGAAATGAAATGTATATCTCGAATTTTCTGGGAATGTCTCCAAACGTATTCTTCATTGTGAACGACTTTTGCATAACTGGTAAACCATAACAGATAGACAAAATTTTACTACACAAAAAATAGAGATCGCGTTAAAATACACAACTTATGTCATATACATTTTTTTGTTGAGTAAACCATTTTCGAGATATTGCTTGTTATTCCCTTAAATTTTCCAATACTTATACTTTTTCTCAAATTCGTTATTCATTTTTACTTTCTCTACTACGTATAGTAAGTAGGGGAAGTATTGAATTCCACCCAAAAATTCGATACCGAGATTTCACCGGAAATACATGTTTTGAGACCTCCTGAATCCAAAAAAAGCATTTTTGGAAACATGTCCGTGTGTGTCTGTCTGTGTGTCTGTGTGTCTGTGAACAGCATAACTCAAAAACGAACAGTCGGATAAGCACTAAACTTGGTATTTCGGTTCAGTATCTTCCAGAGATGCGACACGAAGGTTTTCAAGAAAATCCCCCCACCCCAGACTACCCTTTACATGGAAGATTTTTCGAAAATTTTAATTTTCTCAAAAATGGCTCTAACGATTTTGATGAAAATATCATATGTTTAAAATAATGTCATGAGAAATGAAATGTATATCTCGAATTTTCTGGGAATGTCTCCAAACGTATTCTTCATTGTGAACGACTTTTGCATAACTGGTAAACCATAACAGATAGACAAAATTTTACTACACAAAAAATGTAGATCGCGTTAAAATACACAACTTTTGTCATATACATTTCTTTTGTTGAGTGAACCGTTTTCGAGATATTGCTTGTTATTTCCTTAAATTTTCCAATACTTATACTTTTTCTCAAATTCGTTATTCATTTTTACTTTCTCTACTGCGTATAGTAAGTAGGGGAAGTATTGCATTCCACCCAAAAATTCGATACCGAGATTTCACCGGAAATACATGTTTTGAGACCTCCTGAATCCAAAAAAAGCATTTTTGGAAACATGTCCGTGTGTGTGTCTGTGTGTGTGTGTGTGTGTGTGTGTGTCTGTGTGTGTGTGTCTGTGTGTGTGTGTGTGTGTGTGTCTGTGAACAGCATAACTCAAAAACGAACAGTCGGATAAGCACCAAACTTGGTATTTAGGTTCAGTATCTTCCAGAGATGCGACACGAAGGTTTTCAAGAAAATCCCCCCACCCCAGACTACCCTTTACATGGAAGATTTTTCGAAAATTTTAATTTTCTCAAAAATGGCTCTAACGATTTTGATGAAAATATCATGTGTTTAAGATAATGTCATGAGAAATGAAATGTATATCTCGAATTTTCTGGGAATGTCTCCAAAAGTATTCTTCATTGTGAACGACTTTTGCATAACGGGTAAACCATAAGAGATAGACAAAATTTTACTACACAAAAAATGTAGATCGCGTTAAAATACACAACTTATGTCATATACATTTCTTTTGTTGAGTGAACCGTTTTCGAGATATTGCTTGTTATTTCCTTAAATTTTACAATACTTATACTTTTTCTCACATTCGTTATTCATTTTTTTTATGTCCTGGACATGCAAAGAGAATGGAATGCGCCACATAGCAACCAGCGTTAAAATATTTGACTATCGCTTAAAAGCTACCATATTTCCCTTGCATCTACAAGAAAATTACCAATAAGATTGACATCTCGATATCTCGATTAACATTAAGCATATGGAGAATAGGCGTTTGTAAAATTAGATTGTACAAGAGTAGAGAAAGTCATGTGAGTGTAACACATCAGATTTTTACTTTCTGTACTACGTATAGTAAGTAGGGGAAGTATTGAATTCCACCCAAAAATTCGATACCGAGATTTCACCGGAAATACATGTTTTGAGACCTCCTGAATCAAAAAAAATCTGATGTGTTACACTCACATGACTTTCTCTACTCTTGTACAATCTATTTTTACAAACGCCTATTCTCCATATGCTTTATGTTAATCGAGATATCGAGATGTCAATCTTATTGCTAATTTTCTTGTAGATGCAAGGGGAATATGGTAGCTTTTAAGCGATGGTCAAATATTTTAACGCTGGTTGCTATGTGTCGAATTCCATTCTCTTTGCAAGTCCAGGACATAAAAAAATGAATAACGAATTTGAGAAAAAGTATAAGTATTGGAAAATTTAAGGGAATAATAAGCAATATCTCGAAAACGGTTCACTCAACAAAAGAAATGTATATAACATAAGTTGTGTATTTTAACGAGATCAACATTTTTTGTGTAGTAAAATTTTGTCTATCTCTTATGGTTTACCAGTTATGCAAAAGTCGTTCACAATGAAGAATACTTTTGGAGACATTCCCAGAAAATTCGAGATATACATTTCATTTCTCATGGCATTATCTTAAACATATGATATTTTAAACAAAATCGTTAGAGCCATTTTTGAGAAAATTAAAATTTTCGAAAAATGTTCCATGTAAAGGGTAGTCTGGGGTGGGGGGATTTTCTTGAAAACCTTCGTGTCGCATCTCTGGAAGATACTGAACCTATATACCAAGTTTGGTGTTTATCCGACTGTTCGTTTTTGAGTTATGCTGTTCACACACACACAGACACACACACAGACACACACACACACAGACACACAGACACACACACGGACATGTTTCCAAAAATGCTTTTTTTGGATTCAGGAGGTCTCAAAACATGTATTTCCGGTGAAATCTCGGTATCGAATTTTTGGGTGGAATGCAATACTTCCCCTACTTACTATACGTAGTAGAGAAAGTAAAAAGCATTTTTGGAAACATGTCCGTGTGTGTCTGTCTGTGTGTCTGTGTGTCTGTGAACAGCATAACTCAAAAACGAACAGTCGGATAAGCACTAAACTTGGTATTTCGGTTCAGTATCTTCCAGAGATGCGACACGAAGGTTTTCAAGAAAATCCCCCCACCCCAGACTACCCTTTACATGGAAGATTTTTCGAAAATTTTAATTTTCTCAAAAATGGCTCTAACGATTTTGATGAAAATATCATATGTTTAAGATAATGTCATGAGAAATGAAATGTATATCTCGAATTTTCTGGGAATGTCTCCAAACGTATTCTTCACTGTGAACGACTTTTGCATAACTGGTAAACCATAACAGATAGACAAAATTTTACTACACAAAAAATGTAGGTCGTGTTAAAATACACAACTTTTGTCATATACATTTCTTTTGTTGAGTGAACCGTTTTCGAGATATTGCTTGTTATTTCCTTAAATTTTCCAATACTTATACTTTTTCTCAAATTCGTTATTCATTTTTACTTTCTCTACTGCGTATAGTAAGTAGGGGAAGTATTGCATTCCATTCAAAAATTCGATACCGAGATTTCACCGGAAATACATGTTTTGAGACCTCCTGAATCCAAAAAAAGCATTTTTGGAAACATGTCCGTGTGTGTGTCTGTGTGTGTGTGTGTGTGTGTGTGTGTGTGTATTTGTGTGTGTGTGTCTGTGTGTGTGTGTGTCTGTGAACAGCATAACTCAAAAACGAACAGTCGGATAAGCACCAAACTTGGTATTTAGGTTCAGTATCTTCCAGAGATGCGACACGAAGGTTTTCAAGAAAATCCCCCCAACCCAGACTACCCTTTACATGGAAGATTTTTCGAAAATTTTAATTTTCTCAAAAATGGCTCTAACGATTTTGATGAAAATATCATGTGTTTAAGATAATGTCATGAGAAATGAAATGTATATCTCGAATTTTCTGGGAATGTCTCCAAAAGTATTCTTCATTGTGAACGACTTTTGCATAACGGGTAAACCATAAGAGATAGACAAAATTTTACTACACAAAAAATGTAGATCGCGTTAAAATACACAACTTATGTCATATACATTTCTTTTGTTGAGTGAACCGTTTTCGAGATATTGCTTGTTATTTCCTTAAATTTTACAATACTTATACTTTTTCTCACATTCGTTATTCATTTTTTTTATGTCCTGGACATGCAAAGAGAATGGAATGCGCCACATAGCAACCAGCGTTAAAATATTTGACTATCGCTTAAAAGCTACCATATTTCCCTTGCATCTACAAGAAAATTACCAATAAGATTGACATCTCGATATCTCGATTAACATGAAGCATATGGAGAATAGGCGTTTGTAAAATTAGATTGTACAAGAGTAGAGAAAGTCATGTGAGTGTAACACATCAGATTTTTACTTTCTGTACTACGTATAGTAAGTAGGGGAAGTATTGAATTCCACCCAAAAATTCGATACCGAGATTTCACCGGAAATACATGTTTTGAGACCTCCTGAATCCAAAAAAAGCATTTTTGGAAACATGTCCGTGTGTGTCTGTCTGTGTGTCTGTGTGTCTGTGAACAGCATAACTCAAAAACGAACAGTTGGATAAGCACTAAACTTGGTATTTCGGTTCAGTATCTTCCAGAGATGCGACACGAAGGTTTTCAAGAAAATCCCCCCACCCCAGACTACCCTTTACATGGAAGATTTTTCGAAAATTTTAATTTTCTCAAAAATGGCTCTAACGATTTTGATGAAAATATCATATGTTTAAGATAATGTCATGAGAAATGAAATGTATATCTCGAATTTTCTGGGAATGTCTCCAAACGTATTCTTCATTGTGAACGACTTTTGCATAACTGGTAAACCATAACAGATAGACAAAATTTTACTACACAAAAAATGTAGATCGCGTTAAAATACACAACTTATGTCATATACATTTTTTTGTTGAGTAAACCATTTTCGAGATATTGCTTGTTATTCCCTTAAATTTTCCAATACTTATACTTTTTCTCAAATTCGTTATTCATTTTTACTTTCTCTACTACGTATAGTAAGTAGGGGAAGTATTGAATTCCACCCAAAAATTCGATACCGAGATTTCACCGGAAATACATGTTTTGAGACCTCCTGAATCCAAAAAAAGCATTTTGGGAAACATGTCCGTGTGTGTCTTTCTGTGTGTCTGTGTGTCTGTGAACAGCATAACTCAAAAACGAACAGTCGGATAAGCACTAAACTTGGTATTTCGGTTCAGTATCTTCCAGAGATGCGACACGAAGGTTTTCAAGAAAATCCCCCCACCCCAGACTACCCTTTACATGGAAGATTTTTCGAACATTTTAATTTTCTCAAAAATGGCTCTAGCGATTTTGATGAAAATATCATATGTTTAAGATAATGTCATGAAAAATGAAATGTATATCTCGAACTTTCTGGGAATGTCTCCAAACGTATTCTTCATTGTGAACGACTTTTGCATAACTGGTGAACCATAACAGATAGACAAAATTTTACTGCACAAAAAATGTAGATCGCGTTAAAATACACAACTTATGTCATATACATTTTTTTGTTGAGTAAACCATTTTCGAGATATTGCTTGTTATTCCCTTAAATTTTCCAATACTTATACTTTTTCTCAAATTCGTTATTCATTTTTTTTATGTCTTGGACATGCAAAGAGAATGGAATGCGCCACATAGCAACCAGCGTTAAAATATTTGACTATCGCTTAAAAGCTACCATATTTCCCTTGCATCTACAAGAAAATTACCAATAAGATTGACATCTCGATATCTCGATTAACATGAAGCATATGGAGAATAGGCGTTTGTAAAATTAGATTGTACAAGAGTAGAGAAAGTCATGTGAGTGTAACACATCAGATTTTTTTATGTCCTGGACATGCAAAGAGAATGGAATGCGCCACATAGCAACCAGCGATAAAATATTTGACTATCGCTTAAAAGCTACCATATTTCCCTTGCATCTACAAGAAAATTACAAATAAGATTGACATCTCGATATCTCGATTAACATGAAGCATATGGAGAATAGGCGTTTGTAATAATAGTGTGTACAAGAGTAGAGAAAGTCATGTGAGTGTAACACATCAGATTTTTTTTGTCCTGGACATGCAAAGAGAATGGAATACTCCACATAGCAACCAGCTCTTAAAATATTTGACTATCGCTTAAAGCCTACCATATTCCCCTTGCACCTACAAGAAAATTAGCAATAAGATTAACATCTCGATTAACATGAAGCATATGGAGAATAAGCGTTTGTAAAAAATAGTTTGTACAAGAGTAGAGAAAGTCATGTGAGTGTAACACATCAGATTTATTTCTGGTATCCATTCATGGTATGGATAATGTGTTGGTATTCTTTCTGGTATTCCTCTTTCTCCAATGGTATATGTACTAACCTGTTTGTAATGCTATTTAAAAATGCATGTTTTTGGATTGTAGTATTGTAACTATTGTTTTTAATATAATTTTCTGTGTGAGTTGGTTTCCTTAAATGCCGAACGTTAGTTTGTTGTGTGCATTATTTCTGATGATCCTGATGTCCAGGTAAGGTAATTGGCCATTTTCTTCTCTTTCCATTGTGGAAATTTTATTACGAGGGTAATCCAGAAAGTCCCAGACGTTTTGAAACAAACAATTAACAAAATGCAAATATCAACGTTTATTATCTACATTTGAAAGGTACACTCTTAAGCTATTTTTCTACATAATCGTCATTAATATTGAGGCATTTATCATACCGTGGCACAAGGTTTTCAATACCCTCTCTGTAGAAATCTGCCGCCTGCGACTTCAACCACTGGTTTACACCGGCATGCAGTTCAGCGTCAGTATCAAAGAGTTGTGTACCGAGCCATTTCTTCATCGCTGGGAAGAGGTGGTAGTCGCTCGGTGCCAAATCCGGGCAGTATGGTGGATGGTCAAACACCTCCCATCCAAAACCATCCAAGAGTGTTCGGGTACGATTGGCCATGTGTGGGCGTGCATTGTCGTGAAGAAACAACACCTTGGTGCCAAGTTTTCTCCGACGCTTATTTTGTATGGCACGCCTTAACTTTCTTGGTGTTTCACCATACCTCTCTGAGGTTATTGTTGTTCCACGTTCCAGAAACTCAACGAGAAGCACTCCTTTAGAGTCCCAAAACACAGTAGCCATGACCTTTCTTGCTGACAGCGTTTGCAAACACTTTCTTGGTTTCTTGGGAGAATGTGTGTGTCCCCATTCCATCGAGTGCTGTTTCGTTTCACAATTGACATGCTTCACCCAAGTCTCTCCCCGGTTACGATACGCTCGAGTAAAGCGTTACCATATTTGTTGAAATCTTGGAGGAAGGTCAGTGCTGCAGCCAGTCTCTGTTTTTTATGGTCTTCCGTTAGGATTTTCGGAACCCACCTAGCACAAAAGTTGCGGTAACCAAGCTTCTCCACCACAATTTGGTGCACCAAACTCCGTGAAATTTGGGGAAAATGTTCCAAATTTCAGTAATCGTGAAGCGACGATTTTCACGAATTTTGTCATTGATTTGCATTGACAATTCATCAGTCATACCACTGCGATCCTCGTCGTGAACATTGGTACGGCCATTTTTAAAATCAATGCACCATTGCCTGACTCGACTTTCACTCATTATTCCCTGCCCGTAAACATCACAAAGTTGACGATAAATTTCAATGGGTTTGTTCTTTTTAGCCAACAAAAACCTTATCACAGGCCGCACTTCACAAGTGGCGGGATTTTCTATTGCAGCACACACTTTAACAACTCACAGAGAGCACAGTAAGGAAGGCACGGTCCTCACGCTACCACAGCTGGATGCGTACTGAATGTAGGAACGTCCTGACACCAAGATGGCGGCTACTCATCGCCACGATAGGCCAAAACGTCTGGGAGTTTCTGGACTGCCCTCGTATAAAAAATGTAGATCTCGTTAAAGCACACAATTTTTGTCAAATAAATTTCTTGTGGCGATAGTAATTTCCAAGATACGTTATCGTTTGAAATTTCAATATTTTATACTTTTCTCAAGAAGAAATCGCTCTTCTTTTTCGTATTGATGCAAAGAGAACAGAATTTCAAAGCTGTGAAGCGCTTTGAAAACATTTGACTATCGCTTTAGTTTACTGTATTCTTTTTATACTTACAAACGAAATGCGTAAATGAGTTAATGAAGATTTCTCTCTGTTAACAAGAACTAGATACAATAATAGTTTCTACAAGAGTGAGTAGAGAAAGTCATTTGAATGCAACACATCAGAAGTTTATTTTTATTTACTTGGTGTTAATGGAGATTAAACGTTTGCAGAAATACTTTCATTACAGTTTGATTTTAGGTACAAGAGAGATTCAGGCGACTGAAATCTTTAAAAAGGTAGTTGCTATATGCTGGCTTAAACCCCCATGCGCTTTGCACAACATCACAAATTGCATCAAAAAGGTGTGACGTATTTGCAAATACAAATCATTATGTGCGAATATCTCAGAAATAATTCATACAAAACATTTTATTTTATATAAACTCTTTCAGCATGTTTTTTTGGGGGGAGGGGTATAATAAGCTTTTGTCTGTCTTCTACGGTTTACAAATTATAAAAATTCATTTAGAATGCAGACAACTTCGCAGGATGTTTGCAGAAAATTCAAGATACCTAACATTTTGTTTGTCATGCAAATATCTTAAACATATGACATTTTCATTCAAAATGAGACATTTTTGAGAAAATTAAAAATAACGAAAAATGTTGCATATGAAGTGCAGATTTTCTTTTCCCTTTTTTAATCTTCATGTCGCGTCCTTGGAAAATGCTGAACTTGAATAGCTTGTTTCATATTTATACATTTTGTTTTTGAGTTAATGTGTTCGCGAACACTTGGGCGCTTCTTTTGAACTTAGGACCTGAAAAAAAGTCTCAGTTTAAATCTCTCATAATTACTTTCTTTACTATGTGTTTATAGCTAGTAGGGGAAGTATTGTATTCCACTAAACAATTCCACGTCGAGATTGCATCGAGAATACATGTTTTGAGGCCCCTGAACACAAAAGAGTGTCTGTGAACAGCATAACTCAAAAAATGAAAAGTCCGATAAATACCAAACTTGGTATTTAAGTTGAGTATCTTGCAAAGATGCAACACAACATTTTCAAGAGAATCTTCCACCCTCAACTACCGTTTATATGCAACATTTCTCACTTCTTACTTTTTTTAAATGGCTGTAACGATTTTCATTAAAACTCTGTATATTAAGCATATTCACATTACAAATAAAATGCTGGAAATAGCGTGTAAATTCCTCTTCATTGTCAATCACTTTTGTGCAACTGGCTATGATATGAGATAGACAAAAACTTACTACACAAGAAATGTAGATCTCGTTAAAGCGTAGAATTTATCTCAAATGTATTTTCGTGGCATTAATCATTTCCGAGAAATTCTTTGTTATTGTTTTAATTTACAAATACGTATACTTTTTTCTCGTGGTTATGCAAGGAGCATGATATTTGAAAGCCTGAAACACCGATCCGCTTTTAAAACATCTGACATCGCTTTAGTTTACTGTATCGTTCTACCACAAAACGTGCAAATGTGTTCTGAAAGTTCATCTTTGTTAGCAAGAAGTGGATAGGTTTGCGTCACATTCAAACGGCCCCGAGTTTAAATCTCGGTTAGGAAGGGTTACCTGGATAGGGATTTTTCCGGGGTTTTCCCTTATCCTGAGAAGACGGATGTCGGGTAAGTTTAAGCTCTAGGCACTCCGGACTCACTTGAGTATCATTTCACCCATTTCATTCATTTATCTTGATATGACCTACTCGGTTAAGGGATGATAAATTAAAAAGAAAAAGTAAATAGAAGAATAAGAGTGAGCAGAAAAACGCATGTGAATGCAAATATTAGATTTTTTTTGGGTAGATTGCAATGTTTCCTCTACTCACTACAGGTAAGGTCGTAGACAAAGAGAAATACATATTAAATGAATTATATTTTACATAATGCAGCATGTCAGTGAAATAATATTACACTTAGAACATAAGAGGGAACGACAAAAAGAGAGAGACAGAGAGATAACGAAATCGCAAATGTTGTTTCTACTAGTAGATATATAAATATTACCCAGATTTCATCTGGCGCATTGGTCATTTTATTGTATATGTTACAGGTTCGTGCTGAAGAAATTAACAGGGAAGAACAGGACGATGATGACGAAGATGATGATGATGACGAAGATGAGGACGCAGATGTCGAGTACTATGATGAATACACGGATAAATTACATGACACAGAAGACAAAGAAACAATACATGCATGGCGGCGAAGACTTGAAGCAAACAACAGGAATGCAACCAAGGATTCTGGCAAGTAAACCCCATTCCATTGTAATCCTACTTACTTGAATGTGGTTAGCCAAAAAGTAACAGTTCAAAAACTCTCACAATATTTACGCATAAATAACTCTAACAGTAAATACTCTTCGTGCAGACTGACTCGGGTCCTTTCGTAATAATTCTTCGTCCCGCTATCAAAAGCGATGCTCCCCTCCCTTTGGCCACGCACGCAGGAATTCGTAACATACTGTTAACAGCTCACTTAACCACTTAATACCGAGTAGCCAACCGTCTTGTACCAGTATCCACCATGCTAATGATTATACATTCCAAAACGGCATCTCGGGTAATTGCCCTTCCTATGTGTATAGCAAGAGGTCTACACCATAATTTAATGTGATTGGCCGGGGCGTTGCTCTCTACCGAATCTTGAAAGCAAGTTCTCACATCATGTATTGTAAGACAGCGCAGAGTGTAAATTTTGGAATTGGTCATAAAAATACTCGCGTTAATGCAGAGTTGGAAGACTGTTGCTTTGGAACCTTTTTCTCACACCTACCTACAATACGTAAAGTATTGTTACATCCAAAAATTCGATACATACCCACACTTCAATAGAAATACCTGCTTTAGAGATTCAATGAATACAAAATAGCATTTTTAGAAAAAGGCCTGCGCGCGAGTCTGTCTGTGAAAAGCATGACTCAAGTCCAATAAGACACGACTCGAAGTTTCGCATAAAAGTTCCCTCACCCCAAATTGTATGGAAAATTGTCTTATTAGTGGCTATACATATTATACTTAGAAATTTATTTCTCTATCTACTTCATTTTAATTGAGATAAACCTTTACAGAAACAGCTACATTACACATTTCGTTATAGACACAAAGAGAACAGCGATAGTCAAATGTTTAACAACTAGACGTTATATACTGGCCTTAAAATTCCATACTGTTTCCATGACATCGCGAGAAACAACTGAAAATCGACGGGACTTAAAAACAATGACAATATATTGAACAAATTGAACCATTAATAACAGATATCTGAAATTACTGATGCCACATAAAAAGTTATTTGCAATAAATTGTGTGTTTTATAAAATATCTACATTTTTGTAGATATCTTCACAAATAAAAACAGTACTAAAGTTACCAATAAAAGTAAACAAAAGCTTGCGGAATCTCAAATTTACAAAACATCCTATCACACAAAGTAACGGCAAGAAGACAAGATGCTGAGTAAACAATGCTAACAAATGCTACACGAGTATTAATAATTGGTTTAAAGGAATAGCAATTTAAAGAGTAGTTCGTACGGAAGTGTGCTACTATGTTTGGAATTGTTTCCTAAAATGTGTTTAAACATCACACTACAAGACCAACCATATCCCAGACATGTTCGATGGGCGACATGTCAGGCGAACGTGCAGGCCAGGGAAGCAATGGTACCCGTCGCTCTTCGAAGAAGGCTTGTACATTCCTCGCAATATGTGGCGGGCATTGTCCTGTTGAAATGTGGCCTGTGGAGATGCCTGAAGCAGGGGGAGTACCTCAGGCTCTACAACCATCGTTAGGTTCCGGTTGCTGTTCAAAGTGCCCTCAATTCGTAGGAGGCGAGATCGGTTGTTGTAACCAACTACGTCCCAAACCATCACACCTGGTGTTTGTCCGCTATGCCGCTCAACAATGCAGCCCTCCAGGTTGCGCTCACCACGGTACCGCCAAACACGTATGCGGCCATAACTGTATGACATATTGAGGCGGGACTCGTCCGAAAAGACTACATTTTGCCACTCAGCACCCCAGTGACGGTGTTCACGTGCCCATTGCAGTCGGAGGAACTTGTGGTTTCTGGACAATGGAAGCCGACGTAATGGCATGCATGCAACCAGTCCAACCCGCAGCAGACGGCGACGAACCGTTGATGCAGACATGTTCACACCCGTTGCAGTGCTCCAGCGTCGAGTCAACACTGTGAATGAAGCTGTACGGTCCGTTATGGCCATGCGGACAATATGGCGGTCATCCCGTGCTGTGATCATGTTCCGTGGTCCAGTACCCGCTCTTCGCTGCGTACGACCTTCATCTATCCACTACTTCCACAGACGCATCACTGTCGTAGCAGCGTATCCTATATGAGCCGAAATGTCACGGTATGACAAACCCGCTTCCCGGAGACCGATCATTCTGCCCCGTTCAAACTCACTCACATGCCGATGTGGCTCCCTTTGACGTCGACGAGGCATACTGGCACTCAGTTTATTGTTTCCACCTTGTTTGACAGTTCTACACTGACTACACTGGGCGCAACACTGACGTTGTCGGATCGACACGAGAGGGCTCTGCTCGGCCTACGTGTACCCCATCTCACTTATTGCTTGCATACTCTTCTACACTTCCACCAAGTTTGGAGTTATTCGGGAAATTCTTTCTTGGTGTTGCAATTTTCATAAACGGCAGTGTATAAAGTGCACAATGTTTCAGACTATGGTGCCAAAAATATACAGTAAATATTACATTTTCACTACTTTGAAATCTAGCATGTTAGGTACTCAGTATAAAATGCACTTCGCTTAGCCTTTACAGCTTGTGTCACGGTGACCTTGCAGTGTTCTCTGTAAACAAATACGATGTACAGTGTGAAGGCAGTACATCCTACTTCTATATCAGGTAGACCATTAAGTAGTATTAGAAGAAAGAAAATAACAATGTATGTTTGGCTATTGCAATAAAGTTATCTCATGATTTAATTAAGACATTAATATACAGAAATCTCACTCACAATGTCTTTTCTTTTACGCCGAAAGCTGTAAGTCTTTTAAAACAATATCCGCTCTTATTAGCATATGCCACAAATCGTTGAAAAATTCTGATCCATAGTTTGGAGCTGAGAAGGTTGAAAGTCCACTTTCCTATTGTTCCTTTCTAATAATGTTACATGTTCCTTGTGTCTCATTGAATTAAAGGTTGTTTAATAAGATGTTCTTATGTTATATCTGATGGTTTTGACATTTGTGCTGATGTGTTCGAAACCAAATTCCGCTACAAACGATGCTTACTGTGTTGCTTTTTATGTATAGATTCTTCTTTACTTTAGACATATTGCCACAGTTCTCAACTGTTCTATATACACTGGTGTGCAAAACCTAAGGACGAGATGGGTAAAGTAACATAACAGATGAACTACTTGGTGGAAGTAGATGAAGGTGCGGGAGCATGTTGCCAGAGGTCTCTCACACGTACACAGTGCTACATCACATGGCGTGAGTGTAGCGAGCCTATAGCACCAAATGGGTCTGATCCCGCAACACGGGGCAGTTGACGAAACAGGACAACACGGTGTGTGGCAATTAGCGAGCTGTTACGGTGCACTGTAGTGGTGTTCTTCATTGCAGCATGGCCCGTAAACACCATTTGGATGACTTCACATGGGGAAGAATCATCGGGAAACTGGAAGAAGGGCGAAGTGTGACGAGTGTTGCTCAGGAGTTTGGAATTGCTCACAGCATTGTTTCACGTGCATGGGGAACCTTCCAAACCACAGGCACTGCTGTCCCAAGGAGAGGTGGTAGTCGACCACGCTCAACTACAGATGACCGCTACATTGTGCAACAGGCAAGAAGAGATCCACGCCAAACAGCGGGTGCAATTGCAACCACATTTAACAGGACAGCTAGGCACGCAGTGGCACGGCGACTACACGGAGGTGGTCTCTTTGCCCGGCGGCCAGTACGTTGAGTTCCACTGACATCCGCACATCGGCGGCACCGTTTGCGATAGTCCCAAGAGCATCAAAATTGGACCAACGAGGAATGGGGTCGCGTGCTCTTCTCGGATGAGAGCAGATTCGGTCTAAGTAGTGATTCTCGACGTACCCTCATCGGGCGAGAGAGGTGGGAACACGCAATGAACCCAGGAACATCCTTGAACATGATCATTTTGGTGGTCCGAGTGTTATGGTTTGGGGAGGCATAATGTTGCATGGGCGCACCGACCTCCAAATCTTTGAACACGGTACGCTCACTGGTCAACGTTATTGTGATACTGTATTCCTTCCCCATGCGCGTCGTTTCAGGGGTGCAGTTGGCCCTGACTTCATTTTTATGCATGACAATGCGCGACCGCATCGAACAGCGCAGGTGGAGGATCTCTTGGAACGAGAGGTTATTCGGCGAATGGACTGGTCTGCCCATTTCCCCGATTTAAATCCCATCGAACACGTGTGGGATGCTTTGGGGAGACGCATTGCAGCACATCCACATGCACCAACGATCATCCAACAGTTGTCAATAGCGCTGGTGGAGGAATGGAACGCCCTACCACAAGCACTGCTTACCAACCTTGTGGTCAGCATGGGAGCACGATGCAGAGCGTGCATTGCTGTCCGTGGTGATCATACACCCTTTTAAGCACCATGTATCTGTTTCAGTAAATCTAGAGAGCCATCATATGTCGTATTGACTTTAGTGTAGCTTATGGTCTATGAATAAAAGTGGCATTTCTGTTCGCCTCATTGCATATTTCGTTTAGTTGCCTACTGTAGCAGTTCCCTCTATGTATGATTCAAGTTTCATCGAGCTATGTGTCACAGCATGCGAAGATTACTTTCGTCCTTAGGTTTTGCACACCAGTGTATATGCATCGAATAAATGGTACAGTCGCAACGGAACCGCCAGTTAAGTTGGGGAGGAGAGTGTCGTCACAATACCTAACTTTACCTATACTACTTGCAATAGCACGATTGCTCTGTTTACTTACTAAAATTCCTCTGCCTGGATATTACTCGTTGAGCTGAAGGTTTCCTTAGCGTTGATTTTTTTACTACTATTAAACACACTAACTCTCTGTGGGGGATAGAAAATTGTTCTGGTTAAAGAAAACTTCCCCATACCAGCCGGGAATTGAACCCGGGCCTTCTGAGTTGAGAAGCCAGAGTTTTGTTTTCTTTGTAGAATTATCGTGAAGTGAAAACGTGTATGTCTGTTACAGTACGAGAAAAACGCGAGATAGGCAGCGGAGTCCCAGTGCCTGTGATTGACCAGAGTTATGGCAGAGAACTCCAACCCCACAACCAGAGTGAAGGTTTGAGACTTTACGAGTCCCTAGTGACCACAGGGGGCAAGGACCCTAAGGACCCAACTCTCGACTGGAGCAGCACTGAAAATCCCATCAAGGATTATCACAGGTTAGTGATGATTTCCTTACGTGTAAGAAACGATGCTGGCTTTAGAGTAACTGGAGAAATGGAAGAGACTACTGCTTAGATAGCCAATCAAAGTGAACGGAACAGTTCATACGACTTCCCTTACTTTCTCTACCACGTAGTACATAGTAGGTAGAGAAGCTATTGCAT
Organism: Deroplatys truncata; assembly: GCA_030765065.1. Taxonomy (NCBI): domain Eukaryota; kingdom Metazoa; phylum Arthropoda; class Insecta; order Mantodea; family Mantidae; genus Deroplatys; species Deroplatys truncata. Next base: position 18,666,666 of record CM060985.1, on the reverse strand, counting down.
TCCACCCAAAAATTCGATATCAGATTCCCCTGCCTGCTGAGATGGAAAAGAAAGTAAACATTTCCAACCATTCCGATAATTATTTCACTTCTAAAACACGCTTAGAGGCACACAACATTTTCAGAACTTGGAAGACTGTTGGAGGGGGGAGCGGAGGTTTGGATTTGATTGATTGAAATACAGGATGATTTATGAAGAAATGATACATTTCTTTCTTTAATTATTTTATTCTAAATTCATTCAATTCCCCAATTTTAGCACCAAATTAAGCAGAAAGTTCTGGAGTTTTGATGGTCTGTCACTAGATGCGCAGATCTTCATGTTTTATTCGTAATTGTTAGTCTTATTGTCGGCAACTGTTTTTGAGATTTTGTTCTAGTCAACGTGAAAATGGAGTAGACATTAAATGAGCGACACTTCCTTGTAAAGCAATACTGGATTACGAATTCAATTACAGCTACTCAAAGGGCACACCAGAGAGAATTTCATGTTCGGAATCCTCCCCAAAAAACACAATGCTGGGACTGGTAAACAATTTGGAAACAACTGGAGCTCTGGTGAGTGAGAAAGGCAAAACTCGTTCATCTAGGCTTCCCATGGTTGTTGTTGACATAAGAGCACGACTGGATCAGTCATCCAAAACATCATTAAGACGTTTGTCGCAGGAGACAGCTACTCAATGTGTCAGAGAGCTGTGAAAAGTGCAGGCCTAAAGCCGTATAGGATTACGGTTGTCCACCAGTTACGGGAACCAGATAAGGATAGACGACTGAATTACTGTCGTTGATTTCAGGCGTTCATTGTGCAAAATCCTGCCATATTGTCCATCACATGTTTCACAGATGAAGCATGGTTCCATTTATCTGGCTATGTGAACTCAAATAACTCACGTTATTGGGCCAGCGAAAATCCACATGTTATTCATGAAGCACCTATGCACCCGATTAAAATCGGAGTTTGGTGCGCAATATCCGCATAGAGAATAGTGGGACCAATTTTTTTAAACAGTGTGAACACTGCAGAGTATCAACGGATTTTCATGGATTTTGCTGAGCAACTAGACGATGTAGAGCTGAGTCAAGGATATTTTCAGCAGGATGACGCTACATGCCATACATCAAATGAATCCATGGCACTAATTGCAAGTTTCTTTGACGACCGGATAATTTCCAAGAACCTGTGACCACCGAGATCTCCAGATTTGACATCGCCAGACTTCTTTCTATGTGTCACTTAAAAGACAGGGTTTATGCCACACGTCCCCAGACATTGGACGCTCTGAAGCACAACATTACACAGGAGATTCAAGTTATTGACAAGAGAGTCCTCCAACGAGTGGCCAGTAACATGGAACGACATGTTGAGTTGTGTCTTATGCAGAATGGAGAGCATTTTCAACATCTGCTACAGAGGTAAGTAATCTTCCAAAATTCCTCTACATTTCAGGTATAATAAGTTGTCGCTAGCATAACTCGTTTTGAAACAATTAAAGAAATAAATGTGTCAGTTCTTCATAAATCACCCTGTACAACATTTGTAATAATTTCATACCATTTCCGTGAATATAGTGGGATTTGTTGCCCCCTTATTCGGAATATTACGGGGGCATTGCGAGATTGCGTTGTAAGGGGTAAAGGAATTGACTCTCGTAATAAATCTTCTAGACGGTTGTACGGTAATTCCATAAAGAATACGGGGAAGGACATGGAATTAATTAAATTGTCATTCGAGGTTTATGAAGCCATCGTAGCAACACGTCAGGCATTACTTGACACTCGTTTAAACAAGGCGCTGGACATACGTAAGTATACAGGATGTATCTTTATTGGTGTCATATATTTGGGAAACGCGTTTCTGACATCAAAACAAGAAAAACAGTTCATATAAACATGGATCTGAAAATCATTTATTTCACAGTTACAACACAAAATCGAAAGTTAAAAAAATTGCTCGAAGTGGCTTCCTCTTGCTTTGAAGCATGCAGTAAGCCTGCGTTCCATGCTCTGGCGTACTCTGTTGAAAATTCCTGGTGTGTTTCGTATTTGGTCAAATCCAGTTTGGATACGTTCTCTCAAAATGTCAACATCAGGTGCAGGATTCGCATAAACCAAGGACTTCAAATATCCCCAGACGAAGAAATCCATTCGATTCAAATAGGCGATCGAGCAGGACATGAAATGGGTCCCTCTCGACTAATCCATGTTTGCGGAAATCGATCATTCAAAACCTTACGAACTATCATATTGAAATGATCTGGAGCACCATCGTGTAAAAACCACATGCGCTGGATGATGTCCAGAGGTACATTAACAGTTAAGTGATGCAACTCATTTCTGAGAAACTGGAGATAGATTTGTCCATTCAGACGCGGAGGGAAGAAGTAGGGACCAATAAGTAGATCATGAATGATTCCACCCCAAACGTTGAGAGAGAACCTCTGTTGATGGTTGTCCTGTCCTACTTCATTAGGATTTTCAAATGCCCAGTTATGCGTGTTATGAAAATTGAAGATGCCGTCGCGAGTAAAACCAGCCTCATCCGTGAATAAGATACAGGCTAGGAAATTTATGAACACAGCGCAGTGCTGTAACATGCGTTTACAGAAACGTCTTCTTGGCTCAAAGTTCGCCTCATTTAATCCTTGCAGACGTTGAAGTTGATACGGGTACAGCAGACTTTCATGCAGAATTCTCCAGATAGCCATATGACCAACACTTTCCGTTACAGCTATACGTTTTGTGCTTTGTGATGGGTCTGCATCCACAGCACGAAGAACTTGTTCTTCAAGCTCAATGTCTCGTACCGCTCTTGGTCTCCCAACATCCCTAGTACTCCTCTCAAATGCGACCTTTTTGCATAAAGTTCACGTGCTCGTGCTGCATTGCCGTCTGCACGGCCAAACGTGTAGTGCATATCCGTCTGTTCACTCATGAAATACATCTTCTTTGACCTATAAAAACGAAACGCTTGTTTTTCAGACCCATGTACATATTAACTTTGTTTTATTGTTTTGATGTCAGGAACACGTTCCCCAAATATATGACACCAATAAAGATACACGCTGTATTGCTAAGGCTCTATTTTCGTAAGTTGGGTCCTGACAGGTTAGCGGCCAAACGCCGAACTACAGCGGTTTGTTGCCAATGTGAGCAACACGTGTTCACCTGACATGTGCATATATCAGGATGTGATTATTATGAAACAACCCACACAGAGACAGCAGATATGACTAAGTTTTAATCGTATGTATGAAAACAATGAATAGTTAACACAATTGGTTTAAGGAATGTTGAAGATAGCTAAAATAATGTAATGAAGAAGAAAAAAAGACGTCGAGTATTTGGAGCCGGTCTTGCATGAGCTGAGCAGCGCCGAAAAATGTTCAGATTAAGGCAGGAAAGCTGATCATAGGAATTCATAATTATGCTTCACCTTTAATTTTTCGTCTTAATCACAAACTAAATAATAAAGTAAACAAATTACTGGGTAAGAGAAATATACAGAAACCAAATCATTTAGGCCTACACTTCTGCTACACGTCGCCATACTGTTTTGTGTCTTTACGGAAATGGAGAGCTAGGCAACATAACGTCCTCATTATTTACTGGCTGTAAAACATTTTGAGCATATTAATTACAACTCTGATGGAGGAATGAATCTATTGGCAACACTTTTTCCTGGCTAGTAAGTAAAGTACATGAATTACTTCGAATACGAGAAGATTTTTAATCCCCGACGCTTAGACTATTGTTGGCACCATATCTTATTGCGCAAAATGGCGTGTGGTCTCATAATTGCACCTATGCGGTTGAATGATGCGTGCATGAAGGATAAAAGTCGTTTACCAATACAAGACTAGAGCTGAGCAATTAACATTTAACATACACGATTAAGAAATATCCTGAACTAGCCGGCGAGATTCACGTGCAGGATGTAGCCTTAGTGACCTCTTGGAGGAGTAATTCTCACAGGTAGCGCAACGGACAAGAAACTGTATTATAACAATTAACCAGACACAAACACAAGAGCAGCAACTGCAAGGTGACGCTAAGAACGTCAATGAACGACCACGTGGTAATTTTGGCAACAACGCGGATGTTTTACATAGCACTCACTTTTTACGACTGCAGCGCTTATGCCAGAATCCAACGGGTATACTTGCATGTTCCTGACTGGGGTGTTTTGTTTTCAGGGTGAGCCCACTGTGGTCATCAAAGCATGGAGCTCACCACAAGAAGTACGTCGGAGTAGGTCTGCAGATTGGCAGTCCTCCCAGGACAGTGTCACAGACAACACAGCCTCCAGCACCAATCATCTCCAGAGTTTCTCGGGTGATGCAGACAGACAGCAACACTGACACATTGTTGCCACCACACCCGCCAGCACCTCCAGCTAAAAAACCGTCACCTTTGACTCTGCGTCAGCTGCACAGCGGGCGTCCTGATGGAGAAGTGGTTGTCAGAGTCTTCCAGGTAACAATTATATTCCATTAATAATGCAGGCTTAAACATTCATTAAACATTTCACATAAAAATGCAGCGCACTATCTCTCACTAGTTGAACAGGTAGCTTTTTCAACTTAAATGATGATTTAATTAATTTCATTTACCCCCCCCCGTTCTTTATGAAATTATAGTGAAATGTTCCACAACATTTTTATGGTGAATCCTTCCCTTTACCTTTATAACTGCAATTTCCTACACCTCCGGCCATTCCTAATAATGGATGAAAAATCCTCTGGTGTTTACGAAAAAGAATGTGAAACATCGGCGGAACGTCTGACTTCCTTAAGCTCCCACTTCCCCCTGACTCTTCCAAGTTTTGGAAATGCTGCTCAGACTATAAGTACCCTTTGGTGGTGGAGCACTCATTACTGAGAATGGCAGAATAAGTATTTACATAATCATAGCACGTGAAATTAATTTAAAACTTTGTACCGTCTCTTTAGTTCCGTGGTTATTTAATAGCATAAAAACTACGTAGTCTTCACGTAATACAAAAACCCTCAATGTATAGAACGAAAAATAAATGGAGCTTCTGAATGTGAATATTACCCACTCCCAGGCCACCAAGTTAACCACTGTTTGGAAAAGATACATAGTCTGCGACCTGAGAAATATAACCGTAATAAATAACTGTTAATTTTAAAATATTGGTTAGTAGGTTATTTAGAAGAGAGCTAGGCCACTTTTTTGGGGCATATATGGGAAAGGATAGGGAAAACGAGGCTGGATGGGGCGGTTCATGGAGGAAAATGGGTTTATATGGGAGAGATAGGGAATACGACGACCGATACTATGCTAGACAGGGTTGAAGGAGGATAGTGCGTTTATATGGAAGAGATAGTTGAGATATGTTAGACTAGACAGAGGCTGAGAGTAGAGAATGCGTTTATATGTATGAGAGGTAGGGAACAGGAGGAGAGGTGTTAGGCTAGACAGAGGTTGAGTAGAGTATGGTTTATATGAGTGGTATAGGAAAACGAGGAGAGGTGTTAGACTAGACAGGGCTTGAAACATAGTGTATGGTTTATATGAGAGATATAGGAAAACGAGGAGAGGTATTAGGCTAGGAGAGTTTGAGTATGTGTTTATAAGGAGAGACGAGAAAACGGAGAGAGTTCCTATGTTACGACAGACAGGTGTTAAAGGTAGAATGTGCTTTATATAGATTAGCTAGGAAACCAAGGAGAGATACTCAGCTAGACAGGGGCGGGAGAGGAATACGCTTTATGAGAGGTAGCGGATACGGGGAGAGATGCTATACTACACAGAGGTTGAGAGTAGAGTATGCGTTTATATGTATGAGAAGTATAGGAACAGGAGGAGGGGTGTTAGGCTAGACAGAGGTTTAGGAGTAGAGTATGGTTTATATGAGAAATATAGGAAAACGAGGAGAGGTGTTAGGCTAGACAGAGGTCGAGGAGTAGAGTATGGTTTATATGAGAGGTATAGGAAAACGAGGAGAGGTATTAGCTTAGGAGAATTTGAGTATGTGTTTATTAGGAGAGAAGAGAAAACGGAGAGATCCTATGCTACGATAAACAGGTGTTAAATGTAGAATGTGTTTTATATATGTTAGATAGGAAACCAAAGAGATACTCAGCTAGACAGGGGGCAGGAGGGGGAATACGCTTTATGAGAGGCAGGGGATACGGGGAGAGGTGCTAGACTAGACAGTGGTTGAGAGTAGAGTATGGTTTATATGAGAGGTATAGGAAAACGAGGAGAGTCGGTAGGCTAGACAGATAGTGTAGCAGTAGGAATATGGACTTATATACAGGAGAGATATGGAATAGGAGGGAGGTACTAGACCTTGAAAGCGACTTTAAGCGAGAACTTCATGAAAATATGTTTCATGTCAATGTTAGAACGCTAATTCTAGACATGCCATCACGTAACCTGTTCAGGGAAAAGGTGACTCGCTCAGGGAAAAAGGTGACCTGCTCAGGGAAAAAGGTGACCCACAAAGGGAAAAAGGTGACCCACACAGGGAAAAAGGTGACCCACTCAGGGAGAAAAGGTGACCAAGCAAAGGGAAAAAGGTGACCCACAAAGGGAAAAAGGTGACCCACACAGGGAAAAAGGTGACCCACAAAGGGAAAAAGGTGACCCACTCAAGCAAAAAAGGTGACCCACAAAGGGAAAAAGATGACCCACAAAGGGAAAAGGGTGACCCACTCAAGCAAAAACAGATGACCCACAAAGGGAAAAAGGTGACCCACTCAAGCAAAATAGGTGACCCACAAAGGGGAAAAAGGTGACCCACAAAGGGAAAAAGGTAGGGAAAAGGTGACCCTCTTACGGGAAAAGGTGACCCGCACACACTAACAGGCAAGTAATTCAGTTAGTATCTCAGGGTAGGACAGATCCCGGGAAGTGGATATAGCATAGTTCCGCATGATGTTACAGGTAATTCAGTTAGTATCGTGGGTACTTAGGATAATTCAAGTATCATAGGTATTTAGAGTCACTCAGCTAGTATCACAGGAGGCTAGATTCCAGAGACAGGGCGTATCATAGCTGTATATGATTTCACAGGCAATTCAGCTAGTATCGTGGGCATTCAAGCTAATTCAGCTAGTATCACAGGAGGCTAGATTCCAGAGGCTAACTGCATCATAGCTGTGCATGATTTCACAGGTAATTCAGTTAGTATCGTAGGTATTTAGGCTAATTCAGCTAGTATCACAGGAGGTTAGAATCCAGGGTTGGGTATAGCATAGTTTCGTATTTCACAGGTAATTCAGAGGCTATCGTAGGTATTTAGGATAATTCAAGTAACATAGGTGTTTAGAGTAATTAAGCTAGCATTACAGGAGGGTAGGTTCCAGGGGTCGGTTATAACGTAGTTTCGTATTTTACAGATAGTTCAGGTAATATCGTAAGTATTTGGGTAATCAGCATAGTTTCACAGATACTCGTGATAATTTCGATCAGAGATTTGTATCACAGCTATTTAAGGTAAATGCAGGTGATTCAGGTTGTATCAATGGTATTTGAGTCATTTTAACAGGTAATTTATCTAGTATCATTGGTATTTAGGGCAAACCAGATAGTATCACAGGTGCTCGTGCTAATTTAGAGCAGGAATTCGTATCAGAGCTAGTTAAGGTAGTTTCACATGATTCGGGTAGTATCACAGGTATTTAAGTAATTTTAACAGGCAATTCAACTAGTATCACAGGTACTCATGGTAATATAGAGAGTAATTAGATTATAAACATTTCTCATCCAACGTTACAACAATTTATATACTTTTTTTCTAAATCTTACAAACTTATTATATGTTAAACAGTTATTGTATGATGCGGAGAGGGATAAACTGCACATTGGTTCACAAATTGAAAAGCTTTGCGTCAACATACCTTTATTTTAGTTCGTTGTAGGTGTCTCTCCCCTTTTATCTAGGCTTGAGACTAGAACTAGGATTGCTCCTAATGGCAGGGTTACCACCTTCCCTTCCATCTTCTTCTTTCTTCATCAGGCGTCTGCTAGTTGCATACACAGCACACGGATAAACTTCATTTTTAAGAATGTAGACTCACGAGAAAATCTTCATCTTCGACTTACATTCTCTTAAGCACTGTTTGTAATACTGTAATGTCCATACGCATAGGTAGTTATTCCATTCTCAGCAATAATTCTTTTATCATCAAAGGGATTCAATGTAATTTTATTCACTTGCACTGCGGTAACAGCATGCTTTCGTGATAGGATTAGATTCATGGGCGTTCTGATGATTTCACAGGTTTTAAGACAGTCTGTACAGCTGTCAAACGAAATGTACTGCTTAATAGCGCTACATTTTATACCTTTAATCTTTTTTATCATTGAGCCTTGAATATCTAAGGCATACATCTTAGGACGTAGTCCAACAAAGCGTAGGATGATTTTCTATTAGCCTCATCTTTAAATTTTCCCAATACCTTCTTGTTCTGAGTAGAATAACATATATGGTTGGCAGGGTAATCAGCTGTATCGAGATGCTCAAGAAAACGTAGCTTGTTTTGGTACACATCTTCAGTTGTAACACGATGAATGAACGAATCAGTGTCCATATACATAAGCTTCAGGTTTTCAGCTCCATAATAAGGCAACAACACGTGGTAATGATAGTTATACATTAATGTCTTGGAGATGTCCAACACACTCATACCAATGTATATAGACTTGTTGAATACAATCTGACGAGAGGCCATGTGTACAGCAGCTAGATTAGCAGCATATATCGTCCTGTCGATAAACGTAGGCTTGGCGATCAGCTTCTCTAGAGTTTTTTCATTGGTCACCAGTCGTATATCCATACGGTTACGCAGGTTCTCCATAGTTTTTCCAAACATGGCGTTGTTAAAGAGCTTGTAGAGATCCTTCTCGAAATCATTTGCAGCTTGTTGTCGTAGCCTGTTGTTAAATTCCACATAAGGTTTCAACCACCGAGACTGTCGGAATTGTAGCACACGATGGATTTTTGTTAGTCGAAGTCCATGACTAAGAGCTTACTTCAAAGCCATGTAATGCACTACATACTTCTTTCGAGGTCCAAGATGGGATATCAGTTTCTTTGTAGATGCTTCCAATGGTTTCATACACTCAGGCAGGAAAGATAGATCGTTATGTAGATCTTGAAGTTCAGCAGGATACTCGATGTCGACTTCTAATATGCACCCATGAGGATCATCTTCTTGTAGTGTTTCTAAGTTGATTTCTTCAGGTGACACCCACTGAAATCCACCAAAAGGAAGGGCGTGACACATTGCCCACCCATATTGGTTATTAGCGTCCTCGTATGTGATAAATTGGGTTGGTCTCGACGGATCAAACTTATCCATATAAGTGTTATTAGCCTCAGCATACCGATGGGAAACTTGGCATAAACCTCCTCTTATACCTGATTCCACCATGAGTAGTTGATCATAATCTTGTAACATCTCTAACTTAATTCCAGTATACAGTAACATGGCGTCCCATGTAAGTCATGGAGAGGTAAAATAATGGGCAGGGTCAACTTTGTGTGTTTTAAGGGTTTGCTCTCTGAACGTCTCAAAGACATCAGCTAGGAGAAGTACATCCGAAGTTAAGTAGAGATCGCTGTACTCTCCCAGTTTCTCACATTAAACAGCTCCCATACATTTCTAGCATGATCGTAGTCAGTATCAGTAATTTCTTCATTTAATCTATTGTAGGAGTCCTTAGGAGGCAAGCAGGTCTCGTTCAGGGCATCCCATAACGTAACAAAATCGTATGGAAATACACCCTTACGGGTCATCAACTTCAATTTGTCTTCTCCAAAGTACTTTAGTGTTTCAGGATACGAGGTTAGATTTTTTACCAACTTATCCAAGCTTGTACTGAGGAATCGGAAGCTGTCCACAAATCGAAGCTTTATATCTCCTACATACTTGGTGAATGAGATATAGCTTTCTTCAGAGTTAGGAATTACCTCCACACGTTCACTTGTACAACCCAGCTCCTTAACAATGAAATGAGAGTCATATCCGCTAAGGTTATGCATGAAGACTGGTATATATTTAGGTGTTTTACAGGCTAAATTACATTCATTATGAAGACTTCCACGATATTCACCGCTGATGTGATCATGGTCGCGTACTTTATAGTTCTCTTCTGTAAAGGGTTTTCCACACAAGTAACATGTCGTAGAAGACTCAAAATCCTTTTGCTGTTGATCCGTAAGTTTCAGAGGCTTAGCAGGTTTGTATATGTCATCAATCATTTTTGCAAGAGATGTCAGGTACAGCATAAACTTCTGAGCAGCATCAGCACCACGATACACACAGGGTTGCTTAGGAAGACCAGTTTCGAGATGTTCAACACTGGATGTAGGCTTCACGTAAACACAGAAGCTCATTGGTGTGTGCTCTTGATAAGGGGTTGTATAGGAAGTTTCAGGATTGGGTATACACGTATGGCATGGAGTGAGAATACTCTCAAAATCAGCATAGATGACATAAGGTACTTTCAGCATCCTCTCAACATTTTTAAACTGTACACTTGCTTTCTCCTTGGTAGGCATAACTACCCTTGCAACACCATATTGAATACAGACGGCTGCATGTTCTTGTAGTTTTTCCTGTCCACTTCGTCCATATCGATCATCAAAATGTGTAAAGCAGCGCTTACAAGTATAAACCCGTCCATTACATTTAGTTTTCTGGCGTCGAATGAGTTTCTCAAAATTCTTTATATATACGTAGTGATGTTTTCCACTACTATCATTCAATAGTAGCAGGTCGCAGTGTTCAGGTAGTTCAATATCAGCAACCTTTATCGGATACACTTCATGCTTCTCATCTAGCTCGAAAACGTTAATAGATATCTTGTTAAACTTCTCAAATTTAGGTATTTGAGAAAGTGGTCTAGGATAGGAAACACAGCTGAAGTCGTACTTATCTTGAAGCTGCTTGTATTTGCTGACGCGTTGAGGCTTGGTGCTCACGAATTTAGCTAATACGGAGTACATGAAACATTTCTCGTCGCTAAAGTTCTGAATGTTTATACATGCTTTCCTTGCTTCAACTGCTGACGGTAGTGGTATGTAGCTACTTCCTCGCAACGGATTGTACTTGTTGATACGAAGTCGAAGTCCTTCCACTGCAAGCAAAGCCCAGTTGCTACCCTTAAGCTGAGACTCCTCCATTTCAGTCACCAATTTCTTGAATTTCGCTCCCAGTGTTGAGTCCAGATCTGTTTCTAGGAAAACAGGATGATTCCTTGTTTTAAATGTTTTGGCACAGGTTTCTCCAATACTGTTAACAAATCGACACTCAGCCAGCAGATTAATTTTAACACTCTTATGAATGCTAAGCTCTTTATGCACAGCCTGGATTATCCGTTGTTTTGCCTCTTGCAGATACATATTCAGGTCCTTAGGTGATTCGCATCGTATAAAATACGATTTTAATCGTCCTTCGAATGAAGTTTCGCATTCTTTCATATCACAGTCCTCCATTGTTGATATTAGCTGATGTTTAGTTGGCTCCAATCTTCTTTTCTTCTGAGGGATGCTCATTTCACATATATCTTCGTGTCGCTGCCCCTTATAACCATCATTGAAGGGCAAGATACAATGTTTATATTTGAAGAGCTTCTTACAAGTCATCTCGTGTCTTCTCTTGTGATAACCTCGGAGGAACTTCTTCCCACATTTTCCGCATGCATATCCAGTAGCGCTTAGAATAATATCCTTATACGCTGAGTTATTCATCTTTATTCCTGATGTAATAACGTATTAATCCTTCTTCAAGGGAAATGTAGACCTCTTCACCTTGATATCACTTAGAAAGCTGATTATTCTTGGAGAGAACACAATGTTAACACCTCAAGACTAATTAGCACAATGAAGTCCAATGCCCTAGATCACCATATTTATAGAGGGAGCACGAACCTTTTAGATCAATCATAAACTCGCTCCATAACTAGTTGTATATGATTGCTCTACGCGTATTAACCCCAGCCATATAACCTCACGCCCAGAAGCAGGATGTTTATGACGTCACACCTAGAGACAGGATGTCTGACAGTATCAAACACGTTTAAACTCGTCTCGTAACTAACTATATATGCTGTCACACCAACAAGAGAAGTATTCCCACACGCTCATTCAGACAGACAAGCACAGGACCCGACCAGGTACAACACTGGCTTGGAAAAACTTATGTCACGTCCCCAAAAATACTTGGAAAAACATGTTGATTATGTAGAAAAGTAACAGTAGGATTGTACAATATAAATAAAATTAATTCAACATGATCAGTTGTGTGTAATGTTTTTTATAAAATAGGAAAACTTACTTATTGGACGCCCCTCATATATCATGCATGAGAAACATATGAACTATATTTATTGCTTCAAAGAGATAAAAAGTATTTGAAAATTCAAATTAATAAAACCAAATGTTTCAGAAATGTTTAATGACACAAATGATTTCATTGATATAAACTGTGTGTTTTAGTGACAAATACATTTTTATTTAGTTAGTTTTTGTCAATCTCTCATGGTTTACCAGTTATAGAGAATTGTATGAAATTTTTTCAGAATAAAGAGGACTTCACAATTATTAGCACAAAATTCAAGATTTATCAGGCAAATAACTTAAACATATGGCTTTTAATAAAAATTGTTAGAGTAATTTTTGAGAAACTCAAAAGTAAGAAAAAGTTATCCATACAAATGTTAGTTGGTGGTGGAGAAATTTTCTGAAAATCTTCGAGTCACATCCTTGAAAGATTGTGAACTTTATTACAACGTTTGTATTCATTGGAGCTTTTCCTAAAAATGGTTTAAATGGAATCAGAAAACCTCAGAACATGCATTTTTAGTGATATCTTATGAAATTTTTGGGTGGAATATATTACTTTTTCTACTCACTATAGGTGAGTGGTACAGAAGGTAAATATAGTTTTTATTTTCTAGCATGACTTTAAATGGCTATCTAAAACTTTTGTTATGTGTGTAAAGTTTGGTATTCTCTCAACTTGCTCATGTTAACAAAACATTATAGGAACAACGAGGTTCTGTTGGAACAACAGTGTTGAGTCCAGGAGATACTCCAGCAGTGACCAAACCTCGCAGGAAGAAACTGCGTCGCAAACAACTGGAGAGAAGCGAGTTCCCTCAAGCAAAACCTACTAGACCAATTGCTCACTACCACGGTGACACATCCCACTATTCAACACAGCATGAGCATTACGATGGTAAGATAAGTGCTACATCCCTGCTCTTTCCATATATCCAGTAAAGCAATTCTTTTTAGTCTTATCAAAAGCATTTGACTCCAAGTCTCATGATCTCTTACTGTCAAAACTGGAATAAGAGGTAAAATCCAGGATCTATTTTCCTTATATCTGTAAAATCGCAAGCAATGCACAGAAATATACTGGGAAAATGGAAATTTCATGTATAATTTAATTAAACATATAATAAGGTTCTTTTTATATAAACATTTATTTTTGATTGATCAGAAAATATACTATAGCAGCCACTGATGACAATAAACTTATGTAACAACAAAATAATGTATATGGTTGGTCAAATTGACTCCACTATCAATATGTTTGCAACATAAACATGTGTGAATAGGACAAGAAATAAGATGAATGTATGAAGTTACAACTAAGAATATAATACAATGCTTTACAAGTCGTCTTCTGCAGTGTCAGTTAGTAGAATGTCCTGTGATAATTTCCTCTTAATCTTGTTCTTCGACGTGTTCTTATTCCATGACTGTACACTTGCACTCTTGGGATGTTAGTTAGACTGGAGTAGAAGGGTTTAGATAAAGTTCTGATGTACTGCTTAACTGTAGGAATGCTAAGTTCTTAGTGCAGTTGGCAGTTCCTTACAAACCAAGGAGCTCTTGTTGCCGTTCTGAAATACTTGAACTCTATGAATGTGTATGTGTTGCTTGCTGCTCCCCATATAGGGGCTGCATATGTTAGAAGAGATATGATTAGAGATTCATAAAGAAGAACAGAGCATTCCAAAGCTACTTTGCAACATTATTTTATTAGGCGGTATAATTTAGCGACTTGGGAAACTACAAGAGTTGAGATATATTCAATGTGAGTTTTCCAAGTTAGTTTGGTGTCAAGGAGCACTAAAAGGTATTTAACTCGTTTGTTACACAATAACCATTCTAATTGTTCACTGAAGAGGTATAATGGAGAGAGGTTATAAAAATGACTTAGTGAAAATATTTCAGCTTTTGTTTTACTAATATTGAGAGAGTTACACCATGTTGCAAACCCTTTGCTGAGTAGAGATAGAGATTTTTGAACAGAGCTGATGCTGACATCTAAATTGGAGTTTGAATGAAACAGGAGTTTTGCAAGGTTTGGCCATAGTTCCTCTCCTTTTCTTAATCTACAGGGTGATCTGTTTGAGATGTCAGAAAAGTAAAACGTTATATATATATATGGTGGTCATGCCACAATAGCATGTTCAGTGTGTCATAAGGTATGCAAACTTTTCAAATGTAACCAGACCCAGCAAGCTTTCAGATATCATATGCCCTATTGAAGGACTGATAGACGGTACCTTAAGATGTTTTCATACTATATTCAGCAAAAGCAAGCTTTGATGCAGCTCATCTCAAGTTTGCAGTTATGATGTGTGAGAGGCAGAAAGCAGATGATCTGTGGTTAAATCAATGGATGTTCATGGACAAAGCCACATTTCACGTGAGTCAACAAGCATAACTGCATTATTTGGAGAGCTGAGAACCCTCACATGACACATTTCACATACCATATGACACACTGAGCACGTTGTTGTGGCATGACCACCATTTTGTCTCCTATTCATGATAGCACTGCCATGCCACAAAGATGAAGTCTGAAACATCATTCATTGTTAACTTCCATCCTTTCCACTTATATTGCAGTAAACATCTCAGAGATGTGTGTATGTATAACGCTTTACTTTTCTGACAACTCAAACAGATCACCCTATATATAAATTATATGCCACAGTCTCCAGAATATAAGCTTATAATCTATGCAACTGACATTATAGTTTATTTGTTGGGAATTAAAGCCTCATTATCATTATATAAACTGTAAAGCTTCTCAACTCAAACTTAATTCTGATAAAACTATATGCATGCTATTTCAACTTAGGCAACAAGAAAAACATGTAAAATAATATGTAATGGTTTTGTTATTGAGCAAATAAATAAAACTAAATTTGTTCTAGGAGTTCAGCTGAATAAAAGCCTGACCTTAGTGAACATAGATATTCTTTGCATAAAATTAAGATTCCCTTATATTTGTTACAGAAATTAGCAAATCATCAGGAAAAGGACGTACTAAAACTAGTGTACTATGGTAGGTATACCTAATATATTCAGTTATTGAGCATAGGATCAAGATTTGGGGTGCAACAGGGTACTGATGATTCAGAACAAATGCCTGAGGTGTATACATAATCTAAAATGTTGCCACTCTAAAAACTAATGCATGTTAACACATGTGGAAATATCAGCACGTTAAACTAAGAGGTATGTTATTCATATAACACTAGAGGTATTAGTGTTTCTACCACAAGAGCTAATGAGCTACTGCAACACACAAAACCTGCACAAGACAACTGATTAAAATTATGCTGAACTATTTGCTGGATAAATGTTTATATAGAATTTATGAACTATAGAACTTGCATATCTAAGGCAGATTTTTTATTAAATGTGGCACTGTAAATATGTAAGTAATATTGTAGGATATACCTTAGATATGGATTTGTAGATTTTGAAACTACCTCAGTAATTTTCTTTTTAATAAGAAATATAACTTTAACCATGAAGAACCTCAATGTTGAAAGGGAATCAAATTGAAATTGTAAACATGTAGCTTCATTGAGATAAAGCCTGAGACATTGTATATCATGTCAATGGCTGAATAAATCATCACTGTTAAGATCTAACATGCAACAAATGCTGTTCTAGGCAATGGACGTCTTCGACACCCAGATGGAGTATTTGTTGACTGGTCACCCAGTCCCTGGATGCAGCAACTTGGCATGAATCGTTATTTTACAATGGACAAAGGAGTGGTAACTGTCAAGGATGATGGAATCTACATGGTTTATGCACAGGTATTTTATTTCTTTATTTTTAATGTTTTGCATTCTTATGAAGTAATACAAAAAGTTTGATATGTTATGCACACATGAGTTTCTCTACCCATTATCATTTATTTTTATATCTCTTCTACAAAATATTTTTGTTTTTCTATCTGCTTCATATTAATTCAGATAAATGATTGCAGAATTCACATTTTGTTGGAGTTACAAGAGGGATACAGAGACTAAGTGAATACTGTAAATATATGATACATTCACATGACTTTTTCTACCCTCTATTGTTTATTAGTGGGTATACAAACTAGTCTTACTAAAGCTTATTTTTATATGTACTTCATTTTAATCCAAATAAACTTTTGCATAGATAGCTAAATTCCATATTTCATTGTAGATACAAATGGAATAGTGATAATCAAATGTTTAACAACTGGATGCTTTATGCTGGCCTTAAAATTCCATACTGTTTCAATGGAATCATGAGAAACAACTGAATGTTGACAGGACTTTAAAACAATGGCTAAGTATTGAATAATTCGAACCACTACTAATGGATATCTTGGAAATGGTTGATGCCACAAAAAATTAGTTGAAATAAATTGTGTGTTTTAAAGAGATCTACATTTCTTGTGTACTATTTTTTTGTCTATCACTTGACATTTACCAGTTATACAAGATTATACAAAATTCATTCCAAATGAAAGGGACTTTAAAGGCTATTCCCAGAAAATCCAAAATATACATTTTATTTGTCATGTAAATATCTTTAACATACGGTATTTTAATCAAAATTGTTAAAGCCATTTTTATAAAACCAAAATTTTCGAAAAATGTTCCATACAAAGGGTAGTAGGGATGGGAGGATTTTCCTGAAAATCATTGTATCACATCTTTGGAGGTTACTAAACTTAGACACCAAGTTTGGTAGTGATCAGAGCTTTTGCTGCGCTCCTCTCTCTCTCACACACATACACAGACCTTTTTCTAAAAATGCTTTTTTTTTATTTAGGGGACCTCAAAATATGTATTTCTGATGAAATGTTGGTATCAAATTTTTGAGTGGAATGCAATACCTTCTCTACCTACTATGTATGTGGTAGAGAAGAATAAAAAGCAGATCACGGTATGCTGGCATTTAAATTCTTCACTCTTAGCACATCACGAGAAACAAAACAATGGCAACTTAGCAATTTGGAAAATTAAACTGATAGCAACAAAACTTGGAAATGGTTAATTCCACAAAAAATTATTTGATGTAAATTCTTTGTTTTAATGAGATCTATATACTTGTGTAGTATAATTCCTTTATGGTTTACCAGGTATACGAAATTCATTCAGAATAAAGAAGACTTCACAGAAAATATAAGATAAACTTTTTATTAGTTATACAAGCATCTTTAGCATATTATGATTTAATCAAGATTGTTGGGGCCATTTTTCAGAAAATTAAACATAATGAAACATTTTTCATACAAAGAGATTTTCTTGAAAATCTTTGTGACACACACGCACTCCCACTCCCCCACCCCCACCTGCACACGCACACGCACACACACACACACACAAATCTTATCCCAAGTGGACATCAAAACAACACTTATAACTTATGATGATAAAAATTTTTTTTGGGTGGAATGGTTCCTTTACTATAGTGGTGAAGAAATGAACAAATTATCACATCCCAGTCTTTGAACCATTATTATGTTAGTAGAATAAAAATGTGAATCTCCTGGAAGTAAAACATTTACTTCCAAAATAAGCTAATTAAATGATTGGCTCCTGAAGCTGTTATTTTGTTTTAAATTTGTACCATTGGAAACAAATGACAGTAAGTGAATTAAAATGCGTTGTTTATACATGGAGGAGGATTTATTTCACTTTATAACTGTCCAATCAAACTTACATCCATGCCGTTCTTAAAATTGCGAATTTCAATTTTATACTAATATTAAGATATAAAAGCCTAGTGTTAGCAAATAAAACACTTAGCAATGGACATGTTAAGCACAGCCATTGAGTGGAAATACTACAAGTCTGTAATCAAGGATTTTCACTCAAGGCATAGCAATCTCTGACTTGGCAACAGTACCAAACTAAATTTACAATGTTGTTGTGTGACTCGAAAACTCAGGCCAATGTTACTAACAGATGGTGACCGTATATATGTACAAGCTATTCTTACAAAAACTTATTATTTTCTCTAAACTTAACATTGTTGTATTCCACCCAAGAATTTGATATCAACTTTTCATAGGAAATGGGATCCCTGAATAAATAAATTAAAAACAAAAAGCATTTTTTGGAGAGTGTGACAGCATTTTTGTAGAGTGAGTATGTGTGTTTTATAACTGAAAAACAAAAAGTTGAATAAATACCAATGTGTGTTTGAATTTAGCATATTATAAGGATGTGACATGATTTTGTAGAAAATCCTCCACCCCAAACTATCTTTATATGGTAACATTTCAAATTATTTTTTGTCATCTTAAAAATGAGTAACAATTTTGAAAAAAAAAAAACAACAACATACGTTTAAGATATTTACATGACTAATAAAAGGTACAGCTTGAATTTCTGTGAATAGCCTGTGAAGTTCTCTTTATATGGAATGAATTTTGTCTAATTTTGTGTTACTGGTAAATCATAAGAGCTAGACAAAGCCTTAATACAAGAAAAATGCTGATCTCCTTAAAATACAACTTATGTTTGTTTATTTTTTTTGGAGGCATTAATTTTTTCTGAGATATTCAATGTTTTTGCTTTGAAATTTTCAATACTTTATCATTTTTAGTTTATCTACTGCTCTCCTCTATAGTAAGTAGGAACTGAATTCCAGCCAAAAATTTGATTCTGAGATTTCTTGGAAATATGTACATGTTTTAGGAATACAATAAAAAAAAAGAAGCATTTTTAGAGGGATATGCATGTTTGTATATGTGTGTGTGTGTGTGTGTGTGTGTGTGTGTGTGTGTGTGTGTGTGTGTGCGCGCGCGCGAGAGAGAGAGAACTGCATAACTCAAAAATGAAAAGCTGATTAAATATCAAACTTGATGGTTAATTTCGGCATCTTCCAAGGATGTGACATGATTTTTAAGAAAATGTCCCCTACCAAAAGCTATCCCTTATATGGAACATTTTTAATTATTTTTGATTTTCTAGAAAATGGCTATAACCATGTTGATTAAAAATACCACATATTTAAGATATTTGTATGACAATAAAATGTATATCTTGAATTTTCCGGGCATAGCCTATTAAGTCCTCTTCATTCTGAGTTTATTTTGTATAATTTGTAAACTCTAATAAATATAGTCCTTGTTAAAGTACACAATTTATGCGAAATGAAATCTTTTGTGGCATTAACCATTTCCGAGACATTCTTTTAAAAGGCTTATACTTTTCTACACTGGGAAGTGTCTATTCGTTTTTTCTTGTGGTCATGCAAAGACCTAGATGCTGTAAAACAAAGCAGGAATACTAATTCTGATCCAAAAAGCTGAATAGCCAATGTACTATGTTTACAGTGGAGGATGGTAAACTAAAGGAAGCCAAAGAGAACAATGATTTAATAGCCATCAAACACCATGGGGGCAATCCTTGTGTAAATACGTTTAATATGTTTTATCAAAATGTGCAATGTATTAACAATAAGCTCATAGACATGGAAATTCTCATTAATCATTTAAATGCCACAGAAGTAGTTTGTCTAACTGAACCTTGGGTAAAAGACAGACTTGATCAAGGTAAATAATCATGGAGGCTGAATAATTGCTGTACATAAAAGTTTAAAATTCAAATGGCACAGCAATACTTTACATCTTAACAAAGAAAAAAATATTTGAACACACTGTTATCGAAATAACCATGCTTAAATTAATTATCACTCCCCATGTGGAGATTTCGACAGATTTATAGATAAATTTGAATCAATGTTGCAGGCTTATTGTAAAGAAAATAGGAAAGAAGTAGTAGTAGTAGTAGTATGTAGAGATTTAAATGCAGATTCTTTAAAAACTTAAACATAACAACAGAGGGTAACAAATGTTCTAATATCTTTCAATATGGTGAACTAAATCAGTAGCCCATGAGAATAGTAGAAACACAAAAACAGCTATCGATTATATAATAATGAACAGTACTATAGGCAAATACAAATTATCAAACTTTGATCACAATGGTCTCTCATTACAACTAAATTTAGAAATATCCAAATGTGGAAGGATCAATTTACCTCACTTTATGCACAAAAGATGCTATTGTGACTCTAACAATAATTATTTTATGTCATTAACTAGTAAAGAGTCATGGGAAAAGGTATATAACTCATCCACAGTAGATTCAAAATGTGATGCTTTTATGAACATCTTTAACTATTATTTCAACATAGTATTTCCTTACAAAAAAGTAAAGCTACATAAAAAACAAAATACAAAGAAAATGTGGATCAGCAAAGGTATTCAAACCTCATATAGGAAACTGCAATATCTTTCGAGAATAAATAAAACTACTAAAAATATTTTAGTTAAAAATTATTTTAAAATATATAGAAAAACATATAATAAAACTGCTAAAACAAAATATATAGAGAACCATATACTTAGTTCTGAAAACAAAGCAAAAACTGGTAATTCAATAGCCAGTACAATGACAGCATTACAAAATAATACCAGTAATAAAGAAATCAAGATAAATAAACTGTAATAGTATCCACCTAAATCCAACTACTGAGAAAGAGATAATAAAAATAATTAAAACAAAAAAGAAAAGCTTATCCACAGGTATAGATGAAATACCAGAATATTTAATTAGATTATGCAGTAAATATATATAAAACCTTTGACAGAGATTTGTAACCTATCAGTGATAACAGGCGCCTTTCCTGATCTATTTAAAGGTGCAAAATTAATTACCTCATTCAAAGATAATGATAGACAGGATGTAAATAATTATAGACCAATCTATATTTTACCTGGTTTCTCTAAAATATTGGAAACAGTTATGTATAATCAAATTGATCCATTTCTCGAGAAATATGTATTATCAAACACTCAAAATGAGTTTAGGAAAAGTAAGTTAACTACACATGCATTCTATAAATTCATACAAAATACCATTAAAGGAATAGAAAAAAAGGAATAGACAATTGCAATATTTGTTGATCTCAGTAAGGCATTCGACTTAGTCGACAATAATATACTTTTAACAAAGCTAAATTGCTGCGGAATAAGAGGAATGTGTCATGAATGATTTAAGTGCTACCTCTCTGACAGAAAACAAATGGTTGTAGTAAATAATACTTAATCAACTATCAAAACTGTAAATTGTGGAATTCCTCAAGCATCGAATCTTGGTTCCTTGCTATTTTAGCATATATTAATGGTTTGGCATTAAACCTTCCAAATAACAAAATTATTTTGATTGTGATGATACAAATTTGATATTTAGAGGAAAAGATTTTCATGAATTACAAATTCAGATTAATAATTCACTTGAAACACTTATGGTGTGGTTAACAAATAATAAACTAGTACTGAACACTGAAAAATCAGTGAGAATGTACTTCAATACTTGCAATAATGACAATAGTAAACAATAATGTTATTAAGTATAATGAACAAACTAAGTTTTTAGGAATAATGATAGATAGCACTCTAAACTGGAAATCATACATCACCAACACGAAAAATAGAATGTACAAAGCTCTGTATGCAATTAGAATATAAAGAAAAATATGCAATATAAAAACTTTACTAGTTGTATATTTATTTATTGTACTAAGAGATTTACAATTTGATTGTCTACTGAACTTTGACCCCGGCCACTCATTCTGTAGACAATCACTACATTTTATCTATATTTTACAATTTCCCATCAATAAATTATCTTGCTTCAGTTTTTCATGTTCCATTTCCACTTGTCACTTATTGATTACTTAACCATCACACATTCACCATAGTTTTCTATTCACAGTAGGATACACTACCTCTTACTTTTCTCTATCCACTGTCCAAAGCCACTTTTGATCTTACACAAAAACTGTCCAATGCGCCTAGCGTCCTCCCACATCATTTCGATTATAAGTATATTTCTATCCCCCTTCAACCACTTCTTATTAAAAAATTCTCTTCTCCAATTTTCTGTTCCTTGGCACTTAAATACTATGTGTTCAATGTCTTCATTACCACCACATATCGGACATTGGTTTTGAGGAATACCCTGTCTTAACCCTCTTGGCCTCCATGCTCTGGTTCTTACCCATGCAATAGATTCTCTCTCTTCTTTATTTACTATGCCTATATATTTTTTCCCTACCCCATGTATTTTTCATTGGCCTATAACAAACCAATGAGCTCTTTTCAGCGATCTCACTGAACGTGTTTTGTATTTCTATATCTTCCAGTCTTTTCCTTGCCTTTTTCCAAAAATTTTTCACGTTATTTTCTCTCCTTCTCCACATGTCTCCTAACACATTTTTCTACAAAATGTTCCATAAATTACTTACCCATCCATCATTCATTAAACTGTTCTCTTGGTATTCTATACATTATCTTAACGCATTACTTTTTCCTAGATTTAAAGTTCTGAACCAAAATTTCAAAGCTCTTACAATTGCCTTCGGTAGCCCTGGTATTTCTCCACAAAACATCCTGTGCACCTCATCTATACTTTCCCATCTAATCCCCATATTTCTATACCATACATCATCTTTGCCTCCACAACCATCTCATAAACTTTTTTCTAAATCTTTAATAATAATGTATGGTATTATTTTATGGGGTTGTAGTGCAGAATTAATAGAAATATTTCTCATATAGAAACAAATAATGTGAACTATAGCGAATATAAGTAAGGTCACACATTCTAATCATTACTTCATTGACTTTGAAGTGCTGACAGTGCCATGTATTTATATCTTAGTTTTATACATAAAAATATTCACCTGTTTAATTTTAACGGTGAAATTCATACTCATTTTACTTGTAATTATAATCAGATTCATGTAGAAAATAATAGAGAAAATTTCTAAGAAGTAGCAGTCAATTTTTGACATAGGAATTCGACTATACAACACAATAACAAAAAAATACAAACAACTCAAGCATGTAGTAAAGAAATTCTTAACATCACACTCCTTCTACAGCACAAAGGAGTTCCATGAACACCCCAACAACTCCAGCAATAATTTTCAAAAGTGCAGGCCATGTATTTGTATATTATGCTCTGTGCAATGTAAATAATAGTATGTTTTTCTTATGCATCCAAGCTATGTAAATATATGTATTCCACATTGTAATCAATACTACTTCAAGAAACCTAATTCTGTAAAAGAATATTATGGTGAATAAAGATGACTATGACTGACTAAAGATCAAGCACTTTCAAATACATAACATTCTGTTTTTTCTTTTTTAAATCTGACTATGGCTTTAGACAATATCCATTTATTCTTCTATAAATACCAGAATAATAAATACCGTGTATCCTTCTTATATCTACAATAAAATGAAGATTTATCTCAATCATCAAGAAGTAGATGGAAAAGTAAGCTTTTATAAAACTAGTTTGTAAAAATTGAGTAGGGAAAGTTGTGATTGCCACACAACCGACTTTTTAAGTGCTGTCTCATTCAGTTGTTTCTTGTGATGTCATGTGAATGGTATGGAATTTCAAAACCAGCATTTAGCAACTGCTTTTCAAACATCTATCATTTCAGCTTCTTGTATCTTGCTTATGCCTACAATGAAATTACTTTTGCAAATGTTTTTATAGAAAAGTAAGCTACTGCAAAAATATTTTTTATACAAGCTTATAAAAGTAAATCATTGTGGATAGAGAGAGTCATGTGAACACAAAACAAGATTTTTTGGTGTTACTGGCAACTATACTCTTACATAGGGTTTTTTCTGTAATTCTTTATAGAGTGTCTATTGCTGATCACACCCAAGGTTACAATCTTTAACAATCATTAGCGTTGGGTTTCCTTTACATTAACAGTTCTTATCATTGTCCACTTTATCATTTTGCTATTTACCATATTGTTGAATATATTCATTAACTATAATTCAGATTCTGTCTATAACTCTCCTATTCCTTTATACTAGCATTCTTGCTAGGTTATGTCCAATTTGCAACATTCCATTACTTCAGACCACAGTTTTGTCCGAATTATTTATAAATTTCCTTATTCTTTCCTTGCAATACCTACCACCATCATGGCACTTACTCATTTACTCCCCTTTGTGAGCTGCTTCTAGCGCTGCTCAACTCTCAAATAGCTATGTAAGTATGGATCTCTCATGAGATGTTGATGATTTGTTACCATCTACCACTGGTATACTTCCCTGTGGGGAACTTAACATATTGGCTTCCTGCAATGCGTACACTTCCCATGTTTCATACAGCTGGTTCCCCCTTCCTTCAGCCAACATTGATTTGTTCGCATCTTTTGATGTCCTAACTCTGCCTTGAAATATCACTCCTCTGGTTTCATTTGTCAGCATCTATCCTGGGTGGCATCGCATGTTGCTGGCTGGACTCCCCTCCCCTCCATTCCCTTCACATGTGGAGATGTCTGCTCCCTCCTTGATTCTTGCAAGGTTATAGTTAGTCCCACCTTCTTTGTCGTAGTCATGTTTCCTCTTGTCTGTGTTTTATTTTGTGGATTCATTTCCCCATATCTTCTACTGATGTCCATTAAGCCACTTTCAGTATTGTAACCAGTCTCCTGCCTATCCACAGCTTCAGGTTTTGTCCCTCCAATCTCACTTTTTTCATCCCCACGCATTCACTAATTTCTGTCCCACTGGCAATTCTTTATTGATGTATACTCTTGTTCCTTTCAGTTTCATAGCTGTTTTCAATACTTCATCAATGATTTGTAATACTGTAAATCTCACTAAGATGATCCATCTTCCGTCTTTTTTTTTCTTACATGATAGGTGTCTTGATTTCCATCCATTAAACTCCATTTCCAATCTTCTTTCCAAAATCTCCCACACTTCCTGGATGGGCCACATGTATCTTCGTTCCTCGACTCCTGATATTCCAACTTAAACTTCTTACATAGAAGTAAAGTAGTGATATACCTATAACCCTTCAGTTGCAATGATGTTACTTTGTTTGCAGATCTACTATGTGGACGAGCACGACATAAATGGCTACAGAGTGTATCTGAACTCAGAACCAATGCTCCACTGCACAACAATGACAGTACACAGCCACGGAGACCAGCGAAGAGCAAAAGCCAACACTTGCTATACCAGTGGCACGGTTTATATCAATGCACAAGACACCATCTCTGTGCGAGATGTCAATGGACTGAGATATTCTCTCTTTGAACCAGCGAAAAGTTTCTTTGGTCTCGTCAAACTAAGTGATGCCAAAATCAAATAGACATTCACAACCTGAGTAGAAATAACATGCATTTACCTGAAATTTCATTATTTATTCTACAACTTAAGCAAACAAAATGAGTATGGTTATAGTGATAACCCAGTGATAATAGTTTTAACTCACAATTAACTCTGTTATTACGATATTTAAAATAATTATATTTTATAATGCTGATCTCCTAAATGTGTGTAGCTGTTGATATAGATTTTCTGATGTTATGAGTAGTATTTTGTGTGTTTGTATATACAAGAGGTATTTTCATACTGCTTACAATTTTATACACAGTTTAAAATAAAAAAGGTACTGGAGAGAGACATTACAATGTAACTTTTAGTGAAATACAAAAATTACTTTGTTATTAACTACTTATTGCATCAAGGGTACGGTTGTTTCATAAGCTATAAGGTTTGCATCATACTATAAGCATAAAGATTATCTACCTTGCCATTTCTTCTCATGGCTCAATAAGTGAGACGGCAACTGTTAAGACAGGTTAACAGACAGCTGCCAAAGGTATGCACCTGACTTTGTCAAGAAATCTGATATGTTACATTCACATGACCTTCTCAAACTACTGTCCTTTATTTTATATAGCTTCCACAAAGTATTCTTACAGAGGTTTATTTTTCTATCTACTACACGTTAATCGAGATAAACCTTTGCAGAAATAAGTCTCATCACACATTTTGTTGAAGCTACAAAGGGGATACAGGAAACAGAATTGATACTCAGATGTTTCAAAGCTGGTTCACTGTATACTGCCCTAGAAATTCCATGATGTTGTGAAAAACAACTGAACAAGGACAGCACTTTAAATAAATGACAAGGTAATGAAAACTCAAACCAGTAACAATGGTTATCTACCGCAGAAAAACTTATTTCAAATAAATTGTGTGTTTTAAGAGACATACATTTTCTGTGCTGTAAGTTTTTGTCTATCTCTTATGGTTTACAGATAAAATTATGAAAAATTTCTTCTAAATGAGGAGAGCTTCATAGGCTGTTCCCAGAAAATTTGGCTATATATTTTATTTGTTATGTCAATATCTTAAACATGTAGTTTAATCAAAATTGTTGTCATTTTTGAGAAAATCCAAAATTTTGAAAAATCTTCCATGTAAAGTGATGTTTAGAATGGAAGGATTTTCTTGAAAATCTTTGTGTCACATCTTTTGAAGATATTGAACCTTGATTTTACTGGACATTTCATTTTTACTTTCTCTACTATGTATAGTAAGTAGGGGAAGTATTGTATTCCACCCAAAAATTCTATGTCAAAATTTCGCTGGAAATATACGTTTTAAGGCCCCTGAAGCCCCCAAAAAAGCATTTTTTGAAAAAAAAAAAGGTCCATAAATGTGTGTGTGTGTGTGTCTGTGATGATGATGATGATGATGATGATGATGATGAAATGGGTTTAAGGGCGCTAAACATCGATGGTCATCAGTGCCCTTACAACGTATGAAATTTAAAATACAAAAACCAAAAAACGGAACACAAATCCGCTTAGTCGAAAACACTAAAAAACATGGCAACAAATTCTAAAACTACCACACTAAAAACATGGCAAATAAAACAATAAAACGACGTGCCAGGAACTGTAGAAGTCAAGGGACCAGAGCGCCATATCTCCCCAGGGGAGAAGACCCCCCATTAAAACAGGCAATATAAAATCACAAAACTAAAAGACGTTCAGCGCATCAAATTCACTTACTAAAACCAATGGCACTGATAAAACCTAAAGACATTCTACAGCATGCGCGTCGTCTGCCAAAACGTTGGCCATGCCAACAGGCGAGACACACGAACGCGCAATGGAACTAAAACCTGACACTCTGCTAAGATGTGACGCACCGTTAAGGGCGCATCATACTGCTCACAGAGCGGTGCGGGGTCACCACTGAGCAGGTGCTTATGGCTAAAAAGGCAATGACCGATACGTAAACGAGCTAAAATTACCTCTTCCGGACGAGAAGAGGTACCCCAGACTAACGGGAGAGGTTTAACCTCCCGCAACTAGTTCCCCCGGAGGGCCGTCGTCCACTCATCGCGACAAAGCGAGAAGATACGGTGACGTAAAATAAAAATCTGTGGAGGGAACAACAGAGGTAAAACATCTGGGTGATAAAATTGCCGATTTGGCAGCGGCGTCGGCAGACTCGTTACCTGAGATGCCCACATGACCTGGAATCCACACGAAGGAGACGCTGATGCCATAAGCACCCAGCGAGTGGAGGAGATCATGTATACGCTGTACGAGGGGGTGGTAATTATACAGCGCGTTAATACCCTGAAGGGCACCCAGAGAGTCCGCACAAACAACACAGTGCCGCAAGTCGTGCCGCTGGATGTATAAAAGAGACTGATAAACACTAAAAGATTCGGAGGTAAAAATCGAGCATTTCCACGGTAAACGAAAGGTAAAAATATGTCGACCGAAAATAAAGGCACACCCTACTCCAACATCAGTCTTAGATCTAGCAGTATATATAAAATGACATTCCCCGAATTACGCCTGAAGTTTTAAAACGGCGGATCTAAGGTCTCATTCTTCGGCATCGACGTTAACCCAAGGTGACAGTGGGCCTCAGTGCGCAACCAAGGTGGAAACCGCGTTTCCCCCCTGGGAGGGGTCGGCGCTGGCGTAACGTCCAAAATGCCGCGAAATCGAACCCCTGGAGGGAGTAATGCAGAGGATCTAACTAAATATTGCCGATCAAGCGAATCCTCAAAAGATAACACGAAGGACGGGTGGTCATGCAAGCTTGAGAGTCGACATGCATAGCTGCACAAAACCATCTCACGCCTGGAGGACAGCGGAGGCTCTGCAGCTTCAGCGTACAGCCTGGGTACAGGGCTAGTTGGAAAACGCCCCTGTAGCGACTCTTATGCTACGATGGTGAATGGCATTCAGGCGACGTAACACAGATGGATGCGCCGATGAATAGACAATGCACCCGTAATCAAGCTTGGATCGGACCAAGGAACGATAAAGACACAGAAGGACGGTCCGATCAGCTCCCCAGGATATGCCACTTAAAACACGTAAAATATTAAGAAAACGGTAACACTTTACTCTTAAAAACGAAATGTGCGAAGTGTAGCTCAGCTTTCATCAAAGATCAACACCCAAAAATTTTGCCTCGTCTACAAATGGAAGACTATCCGGCCCAAGATGGAGAGAGGGCGAAGGGAAAGCCTTCCGGCGGCAGAAATTCCCACAGACGGATTTCTCGCCGGAGAAAGTAAAGCCGTTGGCGTTACTCCAGGCGTAGAGACGGTCGATACAGCTCTGGAGACGGTGTTCGAGCAGACAGCTCCGCCGTGAACTGCAATAAATGGCAAAATCGTCAACGAAAAGGGACGTTGAAATGCCAGGGGGAACACAATCAACAATAGGGTTAATAGCAATCGCAAAAAGTGTGACACTGAGTACAGAGCCTTGCGGTACACCGTTCTCTTGAATAAAACGACTAGATAGGACCGAGTCCACACGTACACGAAAGACACGATCCGTCATAATCTCCCGAAGAAGTACGGGAAGACGACCGCGTAAATTCCATGCGTACGTAAAATGCTGCCCCTCCAACAAGTCTCATAAGCTTTCTCCAGGTTAAAAACAGCCACTGTTTGACACATTCTTAGAAAACCATTCATAATATGCGTCGACAGAGACACCAGATGGATGACGGTAGAGCCATGGCAACGAAATCCGCACTGAGCGTTCGCTAGAAATTTCTGAGACTCAAGCCACCATCATGCGCTCCATTACCTTGCAAATGCAACTGGTGAGGAGATGGGGCGGTAGCTGGAAGGTAGTTGGCGATCCTTCCCAGGCTTAAGTATAGGGACAATGGTGGCTTCGCGCCAAACGGAAGGAAAAAAGCCGTCTTGCCAAATACGGTTATAGACCTGTAAGAGAAAGAGTTTACTGTCGGCTGAAAGGTTCTTTAACATCAGGACATGAATGCCGTCCAGCCCAGGAGCGGAGTGCCTAGATAAAAGGAGGGCGTGCTCCAGCTCCCTCATTGTGAAAAGCTCATTATAACACTCCTGATTAGGAGATCGAAAACTATAGGTCACGGAATCCAGTAGGTCTTTGAGAGTGCGAAAGCCGACGGAATAATGGTCAGAAGTGGAAACCGCCTCAAAGGCAGCACCCAGAGTGTTAACAATGACAGCCGGATCCACTATGGAGGCATTGGAAACCTGAAGGCCAGACACAATACAATGCAACATCTTACCGGAGAAGCGACGAAGTTTATCCCAAACAACAGACGAAGGCGTGAAGCGATTAAAAGACTCGACAAAACGAGTCCAGGAAGTCTTCTTGCTATCCTGAATAATGCGACGAGCCCTGGCGCGCGATTGTTTAAAAGTAACCAAATTATCAAGTGTAGAGTGTCGCCGAAACACCCTAAGCGCAGTTCTACGGCCTCGAATGGCGTCCCGACAGTCCTCGGTCCACCACGGAACAGGAATACGCCGAGTGTGGGAGTACGAAGCTTGGTCTCCTACAAACACACAACCATAGGTGAATGGGAGCGCAATAAAAGTTGCAGTTCCGCCCTATGCGATCGTAAACCACGTAAATTCCAGGTCAGGATAGCCATGAATAAAAGGGATAAACTGTCTACTTAGAAGGGCAGCTCAAAATAACCTTCTGCTTAACCTTTGGGCTCGGGCTTTTGGTATGGAGTTGGTTAGACTCCATAGGCTCCTCTAAGGGAGGGCCCAGGCGCTCAGTACCAGAAACCGATTCAAGCACCGAGAATCGGTTCTGGGTGGCAATGGGTGAAGGTTGCCGCTGAGCGCGGCTTGTCCCAGGACCATCCTGGGACTGCGACCTCCGAGGAGGAGAAGGTGAACTTTTCGCGCGCACGCGGAGGGTCTTTCAGAAAATCTTCCTTACGAAGTTTCTGCTTGGATTTGTTATCAGTGCCTTGTGACTTCAGTACCTTAGGACCAGCTTTAGATGGTTTGATAACTGTGCCAGAGATGGACGGGCGGATGGTAGTTGCGGTCAAAGCAGTCATGGTCCAGGTCTGAGTTTCGGCATCCTTCCGGGGTACTGGCGAGGCAACGACAGAGCTGAATGTACCTGATCGCAAGTTGGCGCGTATGGTAACGCCTCCGGGCTTCAGCGGAGGATAGTTTTTCCTTTACCTGGATCTCATGGATCGCCTTCTCGTCCAAGTACCGCGGACAGTCGGCAAATGGCGCAGAATGAGACTCTTTGCAATTAACGCAGACGGGGGCTGATGAAAAGGTACCATCATGTGAGGGCTGACTACAAGAGGCACAGATGGAAACAAGACACTTGCGTATTCCCAAAACGTTGGCATTTAAAACAACGCAGAGCTCTAGGAATATAGGGCCTCACAGCAATACGTTCGTACCCTGCTGGAATACTCGTGGGTAGATCGACGCCATCGAAAGTTATAAATACGGTACGAGTGGGTACCAACACTCCGTCGCGTTTAGCCTGCACTCGATAAACCACTGTCACCTTTTGTTCTGAAAGATATTCGACCAGGTCATCGTCCGATATACCATCGAGGCTATGCGTGGTGACGACGCCTCGACAGGAATTCAAGGTGCGATGATTCTCAACACGGATGGGTAACCGTGGAGAAGCGTAGCGCGCAACAAGGTCTTACTTTGTTGATCGGACTTACTTTGTACTAATAATGAACCGTTTCGAAGTCGAGTGCAGGAATGCCCTTCTGTATTATAAAAGGGTTCATCTTCTCAAACGATTGCCCTTCCTCTGTTCGCGCAATGACTAAGTAACAACCAGATGTCGTTGGTGCTACTTTTGTTACCAAAACTTTCCGACGCTTGTTCGAAATAATGGAGAAAGCGGGCTGCATAGCGAAAGAAATCCTCCACCATTGCTACCGTCTCCGACCTCGGGTTCTGACTTCCCGGGCGTTATCCTGGCCTGGGTGTGTGGCCTATCTATACCAGTCTCAACCCAGGGTCACACCTCCCAGAACTTAGACAGAGGGACCCAATGGCCGTGGGAAGTCAGCAGCTCATGCAATGCCCTCCCCCGCGGGACTGCAGTTGAACAGCGGATACGAACATACACTCTACATGACGACCCTGGATGGTGAGGATGACGCCATTACCCACTCACCCAGCTGCGCAACTCAGTGCGCGGGTATCCGTCAGGCTGTGTCCACGGAGGATTAAAAGAAAGAAAATGGCAAAATAAACCAAAAAGTGTGTGGGCATTTCGCACGCAAGTTAGGCCGGCGAGGAAGGAAAAGAGATGTAGATGTGTGAATGGCTGTGGTGCGAAATGTTCGGAAAGAGACTAGACAAGAAAGAAACGATGGCGAGGGGCAGCATGGAACGAAATGCAAACAACGCACGAGAGGCTACCTTGTGTCCCCGGTCACGAGGACGAGCCACCTCGACCGGACGAGGGTGGAGGGATGACGATGGAGATGGGTGGCTCGGGACCCCGGGTGCGCCAAACCCGTACTCACATAAAGTGAGCCCCTGAGGGGCTGTGTGTCTTTGCACAGATTAACTAAAAACTGAAAAGTCAGATAAATACCAAACTTGGTATTTAGGTTTAGTATCTTACAAGGATGCAACACGAAGATTTTTAAGAAAATCTCTCCACCTCCAACTACAGGGTAAGCCAAAATACTACGAACCGGCTGCGCAGTGTTTTTCCTGTCCACGTCCTTGGAGCTCGCTGTCATGGATAGTTTCCTAAAGAGGTGCCAAAAATTGTATGGACAATGACGGTGGCAACTTTCATTAAGTTGGTATGTAAAGCCTTTAAAAGTAGTTTTAAAAATGTTGTATAGTTTCATCCGCGCCTTACTATGATAGCGGCAGCCGTCAACGAGCGTCGAGGACGTGGGCACGAAAAACACCGCGCAGGCGGTTCGTAGTGTTTTGGCTCTCCCTGTACTATACTTTACATGGAACATTTTATGAAATTTTTTATTTTCTAAAAAATGGCTCTAACAATTGTGATTAAAATACCATATGTTAAAGATATAGGGTAGTTAAATTATATTCGAACCCACTCGCGGCCTCTCTCTACTGCGCGAGACAACCGGTAGTCGCCGGGGAAGTTACGCCGGCAGAGGCGGACTAGAATCCTTACCTTATAATATTCATTCATTATCTGTTTACCCTCCTCTTATGTAGGACTTACACCCCCCCAGGACTTACAAGCAGGTGCCTGGGGTCAGAGGCCCGTCGAGGAGCAGACACTCATGGATCAGACAGAGCATCCAGGATGGGTGATCAGCCCGATGCCTGGTATGAGATGACGGAAGTAGATGAAACGAAATGTTGGTGAAATGGATGAAAGGAAAGGTGATGATGGAGCAGTTGGTGGACTGAATGGCGGGGGAAACCGGAGAACCCGGAGAAAACCCGCCCAGACGCCGCTTCGTCCACCACAAATCCCACATGCAGGTCCCTGGGATTGAACCCGGGCCGCCTCGGTGGGAGGCGAGCGGTCTAACCACTCGGCCACGGCGCCACCCCCCTTACCCTATAATAGATGCTGGAAATGTTGACCTTATGCTCTCAAACAGGCAGCATATCTCATGTAAATATTCTCGCTCACTCTCCGAAGCTCAGCAGCAGGAATTCTTGTGATTTCTTGCACAAAGTTCCTGTAGTGTGCGAGGATTGGAACGTTACACTTTGTCTTTTAAAGAACCCCATAAATAAAAATCACAATTTGTTAGGTCAGGAGAACGAGGGGGTCACAAATCAACACTAATTATTCTGTCATCATACACCTCTCTTGTTGCATGTAATGATTCGGCAGCCGTAAGTGCTGTTGCAGAATCTTGGTGGAACTAACCATACAATTTCTTTTCTTCTGTCAAGTGATTGCAAAAGGCCTCAAAATTAACCTCTGATATCGCTCTGCATTTATTGTTTCATCAAAGAATATGGGCCCTATTATTCTTCTAGCACTTATTGCACACCACATTCCAATTTTCTGATCATAATGAGGCATTTCATCACAAGAATTCCTGCTGCTGAGCTTCGGAGAGCGAGTGAGAATATTTACACAACATATGCTGCCTGTTTGAGAGCAGAAGGTTAACATTTCCAGCAACTATTATAAGGTAAGGGTTTTAGTCCGCCTCTATTTGCGTAATTTCCCCGGTGACTGCTGGCTGTCTCACGCACTAGAGAGAGGCTGCCAGTGGGTTCGAATATAATTTAACTACCCTATATTTACATGGCAAATAAAATGTATGTCTTGAATTTTCTGGGAATAGCCATTGAAGTACTCTTCATTTGGAAGGAATTCTATATAATCTTGTAAAACCAGTAAGCATTAAACGATAGACAAAAACATACCACACAATAAATGTAGATCTCATTAAAACACACAATTTATTTTAAATAAACTTGGCTAACCCATTTGTGAGGTGTCCATTATTAAAGGTTCCAATTGCTCATATCTTGGTCATTCTGTTGAAGTCCTATCAACATTCAGTTGTTTCCCGCAATTGCATGGAAAGATGGAATTTTAAGGCCAGCATATAATATCCAGCTGTTAAACATTTGACTATCGCTGTTCCCTCTGTATGTATAATGAAATGTAGCTATTCCTGCAAAGGTTTATTTGGATTAAAATTTAGTAGATAGAAAGACAAACTTGATTAATACTAGTTTGTATACCCACTAATAAATGATAGAGGGAAGAGAAAGTCATGTGAATGTATAACATCACATTTTTTAGTTTTGCTGTTCACACACACAGACCTTCAGACCACCTTTTTCTAAAAATGCTTTTTTTGGGGGGGCCCTCAAAACATTTATTTGTGCTGAAATCTAAGCATTAATTTTTGCAATATCTTTTCTACCTAATTTGTACATGATAGAGAAAGTAAACATTAAAAAATCTGATAAGATACAGATCAAACACTCTCCATGTGGTCTACGGTCTGAGAGAATCGTATTTCACCAAGGGATGACTGGATGTATGAGGGCAGGTCTCTTGTAGGATAACAAGGGGACTTACAGCTTTTACCATACTTCACATTAACTATCAGAGGTGAGTGAAGGTTTGGATAGGATGCACTTAAAATCAACAACCTTCGTATGAGAGCCATGAATGACATCACATAAATTGAATATAAACTGGAATTAACTAATGATAAGCTGGCAACAAAGAAACAAACACTACATGAATGCAATCTTTATGCATTACCAACTGTAATGGTTCACTTGTCTTTTTAAAACTCAAATGGCAATTTAATTGTTTTCATTTACCTCCATCTCCTTCACTTTATGCCGCACATTTGTAATTTTGTAAAGATTCCACAATCCTCCTAATAATGGATGAAAAATTTCTTGATATTCATGGAAATATCAGTGGATGTTATATTTCTGATTTTCCTTAAACTCCTTCCAAATTCTCTAAAGGTTGCAGAGCCTGTAAATATCTTTGGTGGTGAAACAATTATTGGAAGAGTCAGCAACTTTGATAATCACAATAGATGACGTTTTTTGAACCTTTGCACCTTCTCTTTGGACTTATAATTGTTTAATAAGATAACTATACAATTCTCAATTAATACAGAGACTCCTAACATTAATATGCAGCCAAATGGCACCAAAATGCTGAGTATTGCGACTTGATCCAGTTTTAACTGTCATTCCACTAATGTGATCTAATTTCATTTTTCTTCTCACTTCACTTTCCTTCATGACATAGCTGTATTAAGTCATGTACGCCTTATTCCAATGGTTCACTTACTCAGAAGTCGAACACAAGACCTCTCTAATCCCATGCAGTAGCAGCACTCTCTATAGTCACACAGTTATTCGTAGAATAGCAACTTTAGTCACATCAGAAACACAGTTACTAATTCACTCACAAGAGCACTCTATAACCATTGGAAATTTCCACAGAATATTCTAGAGTGCTCTGGAAGTAGGGAAACTTCCAGAAGATTCTGG
Organism: Deroplatys truncata; assembly: GCA_030765065.1. Lineage (NCBI taxonomy): Eukaryota > Metazoa > Arthropoda > Insecta > Mantodea > Mantidae > Deroplatys > Deroplatys truncata. The sequence continues at coordinate 18,631,216 of CM060985.1, read as the reverse complement.
TTAGCTGATGATAGTGCTTTTGGTATTTGCACAGGGTGAGAGTGCTATTTCTCTCTCCAACTGCCCCCCCCAAAGCTTGGGCCATAGTTGCTGTAACAGAATATGAATATTTGCCACTTTCAGGCCACCAAGTTAAATATTATGGAAATGGCACACAGTCTGCAACGATTGAGAAAAACAACCTTCTCAGTTGTTAATTACAAATATCAGTTCATTTGGTACAGGGGCACATGCAGAGAGTGCATTTAGTTTGGGGGGGGGCGGCTCAACTTTGAATAACAGAAGTATACAAAGTCAATCATACCTTCATTATGTGGTCACTTTTATACATTTTTCCAGGTGAAAGGTATATCAGCTGGATCACAGAACAGGGTATGTTGACTAAATAAAGGATTTGACAGGTCAACAAAGCAAACAGAAGTACATAGAAATTAAACTACCCGGCAGTTCATATAAAGTGAGGTGTGTTAACCATTAGACTGTGGGGAGAACCACTCAGAAATACCACATTCACTTTGCTACAGCTACAGGAAGTGCACTGTAACCATCTCATATGAAGTACCTGTGACCAATGGTGGCCGGTGAGTACATATTTTGAGGGCTGCCTGTATTAATGATGATCACTTACACTGAATTCCCATAATCGAGAATGTAAAAATAAGTAAAATGCTAAATAGTTTTTTAATTAACTGTGAGATTTCATTTAAAGACATAAACTCACCCATTTGAAGAATAAATCTATTTGGCTATCCTTTCTGGCAATCAGGTTATTTCAATCAAATAATGAGATCTCGTTCCACTGAAAGCATGGCAATGGCAGAGAGCTGTTCTGGGTCATTGTGTTGTGCTGATATGTTTTTATTCTCATCGGAGTAGAGAAACTGTGTTCTACTTCAGATGTGGCCATAGGATAGTAAGCACAACTTTAAGTAGTTTCACACATTCACTGAAAGTTTCATTTAAATTATTTTCAGTAATGAAGTGATGATGAGATGGGGCTTAAGGGCGTTCAACTGCTAAGGTTATTAGCGCCCTTACTATGTGTAAAATATAAAATGTAAAAGTAAAAAAATTAAAAACCACACACAAACCGCTTGGTCAAAAACACTAAAAAACACAACAGACCAAATACTAAGATCTACACACTAAAATCATGGTCAACAAGAGAATAAAACAACGTGTCAAGAACTGTAGAATGCGAGGGACACGAGAGCCAGATGTCCACTGGGGAGGAGTGCCCCCATTAAAAGATAATGTAAAATCAAACAGCTAACAGGTGCTCAACGCATCAAATGCAACGGCTAAAACCAATGTCAGTGATAAAACGTAAAAGACATTCTACAGCATGCGTGTCGTCTGCCAAAACGTTGGCTAGGCCAACAGGCAGACCAACACGAAAGCGCAACGGAGCTAAAACTTGACACTCTGCTAAAATGTGACGCACCGTTAAGGGCGCATCACACTGCTCACAGAGTGGTGCGGGGTCACCACTGAGCAGGTATCTATGGCTAAAAAGACAATGTCCGATTCGTAAGCGAGCTAAAAGTACCTCTTCCCGACGACACCAACGTGAAGAGGTACCCCAGACTAACGGGAGAGGCTTAACCTCCCGTAACTCGTTCCCCCGAAGGGCCTTCCACTCATCCCTCCAAAGCGAGAGGATGCGGCTACGTAAAATAACAAACAAATCCGACGAGGGAACAACAGCAGTAAAAAATCTGGGTAATAAAATCGCCGATTTGGCAGCGACGTCGGCAGACTCGTTCCCTGAGATGCCCACATGACCTGGAATTCACAGGAAGGAGACGCTGATGCCAGAGGCACCAAGCGAGCGGAGCAGGTCATCTATGCGCTGTACGAGAGGGTGGTAACTGTACAGCGCGTTAATACTCTGAAGGGCACTCAGAGAATCTGTACAAACAACACACTGCCGCAAGTCGCGCAGCTGAACGTATAAAACAGATTGATAAATACTAAAACGTTCGGCGATAAAAATCGAAGTGACCCGGTAAACGAAAAGTAAAACTATGATGATCAGAAATAAAGGCACACCCTACTCCATCACCAGTCTTAGATCCATCAGTAAATATAAAAGGCAAGTCCCCGAATTGCGCCTGCAGTTCTAAAAATGCTGATCTAAAGACTGAAGAAGGGGTCTCATTCTTCGGCAGCGACGATAACCCAAGGTGACAGTGGGCTTCAGCGCGCAACCATGGGAAAACGCGTTTTCCCCCTTGGAAGGGCCGGCGCTGGCGTAACGTCCAAATGCCGAAGAAGTTGACGAAATCGAACCCCTGGAGGGAAAAATGCAGAGGAGCTAACTAAATATTGCCGATCAAGTGAATCGTCGTAAAATATCGCGAAGGACGGGTGATGAGGCAAGCTTGAGAGTCGACAGGCATAGCCGCACAAAAGCATCTCACGCCTGAAGGACAGCGGAGGCTCTGCAGCTTCAGCATATAGGCTAGGCACAGGGCTGGTTGGAAAGGCCCCTGTAGCGACTCTTATGCCACGATGGTGAATGGCATTCAATCGACGTAATACAGATGGACGCGCCGACGAATAGACAATGCACCCGTAATCAAGCTTGGATCGGACCAAAGAGCGATAAAGGCGAAGAAGGACGGTCCGATCAGCTCCCTAGGATGTGCCACTTAAAACACGTAAAAGATTAAGAGAACGGTCACACTTTGCCTTTAAAAACGAAATGTGCGAAATCCAGCTCAGCTTCCTATCAAAGATCAACCCAAAAAATTTCGCCTCGACTGCAAACGGAAGTATCCCTGGCCCAAGATGGAGAGAGGACGGAGGAAAAGCCTTCCGGCGCCAGAAATTGATACAGACGGATTTTTCGGCGGAGAAATTAAAGCCGTTGGCGTTACTCCAGGCGTAGAGACGGTCGATACAACTCTGGAGACGGCGTTCGAGAAGACAGGTCCGCCGCGAACTGCAATAAATGGCAAAATCGTCAACAAAAAGGAACGATGAAATGCCAGGTGGAATACAATCAACAATGGGGTAGATAACAATTGCAAAAAGTGTGACACTGAGTACAGAGCCCTGCGGTACTCCGTTCTCTTGAATAAAACGACAAGATAAAACCGAGCCCACACGTACACGAAAGACGCGGTCCGTCATAAACTCCCGAAGAAGTTTGGGAAGACGACCGCGGAAATTCCATGCATGGAGTGTACGTAAAATGCCGCCCCTCCAACAAGTGTCATAAGCTTTCTCCAGGTCAAAAAATACAGCCACTGTTTGACACTTTCTCAGAAATCCGTTCATAATATGCGTCGACAGAGACACCAGATGGTCGACGGTAGAGCGATGGCGACGAAATCCGCACTGAGCGTTCGCCAGAAGTTTCTGAGACTCAAGCCACCATGTCAACCACCCGTTGATCATGCGCTCCATCACCTTGCAAACGCAACTGGTGAGGGAGATAGGGCGGTAGCTGGAAGGTAGTTGGCGATCCTTACCAGGCTTAAGTATAGGGACAATGGTGGCTTCACGCCAAACGGAAGGAAAAAGGCCGTCTTGCCAAATACGATTATAGATCCGTAAGAGAAAGAGCTTACTGTCGGCTGAAAGGTTCTTTAACAGCAGAACATGAATGCCGTCCGGCCCAGGAGCGGAGTGCCTAGAACAATGAAGAGCGTGTTCCAGCTTCCTCATTGTAAAAAGGGTATTATAACATTCCGTATTAGCAGACCGAAAATTATAGGTTGCGGAATCCAGCCGGTCTTTGATAGAGCGAAAGCCGGTGGAATAATGGTCTGAAATGGAAACCGCCTCAAAGGCAGCACCCAGAGTGTTAGCGATGGCAGACGGATCCACTATGGTGGCATTGGAAACCTGAAGGCCAGAAACAGTATAATGCGACACTTTACCTGGGAAGCGACGAAGTTTATCCCAAACAACAGATGAAGACGTAAAGCGATTAAAAGCCTCGACAAAACGAGTCCACGACGCCTTCTTGCTATCCTGAATAATGCGACGAGCCCTGGCGCGCGACTGTTTAAAAGTTACCAAATTATCAAGTGTAGGGTGTCGCCGAAACACCCTAAGTGCAGTTCTACGGGCACGAACGGCGTCCCTACAATCCTCGTTCCACCACGGAACAGGCATTCGCCGAGGTTGAGAGGATGAGCGGGGAATGGCGCGTTCGGCGGCAGAGAAAATCGTAGACGTAAGGTGCTGCACTAGTTGGTTAATGTCGGTGAAGGGCTGGTCGTCAAAATGCACGAGGCTGGAATACAAGCTCCAGTCGGCTTCCGTGAATATCCAGGTAGGTACTCTGGAATGCTGTACGTGGTGTGACAGAAGATAAACGATGCAGGGGTAATGGTCGCTGGAGTAGGTGTCAGCGACGACGTTCCACTGCAGACTACTAGCAAGCTGGAGTGAGCAAACGGCAAGGTCCAAGTGAGAAAATGTACCGGAAGAATCAGAAAGAAACGTAGGCTCACCTGTTTTGAGAATAGAGATTGAACTGATCAAAAATGTCAGAAAGAAGAGTTCCCCTCACACAGGCCCTTGGCGAACCCCACAGGGGGTGATGGGCATTAAAATCTCCCAACAGAAGAAATGATGATGGGAGAGCGGACAGGAGAGCTCGAATGTCCGCGGGAGCAAGGGGAGAAGATGGAGGTGAATACACAGAGGAAACAGAAAAGAAAACCGGGTAACTGCAGTCTAATGGCAACAGCTTGCAAGTCGGACGTAAGAGTGAGACGTTGAAAATGAACGTCGTTACGCACTAACATGACACCTCCATGAGCAGGAGTACCCTCCTCCGGTTCAAGGTCGTAGCGAACCGGAGTATATCCTCGGAGATCAAAAGGATCATGAGGGCGAAGCTTAGTCTCCTGCTTACACACGACCATAGGCGAATGGGAACGCAATAAAAGTTGCAGGTCCGCCATATGCGATCGTACACCACGTACATTCCAGGTCAGGATAGCCATTAAGAAAAAGGGATAAACTGTCTACTTAGAAGGGCGGCTTAAAATTACCTTTTGTTTAACCTTTGGGCTCGGGCTTTTGGTATGGAGTTGGTCAGCCTCCATAGCCTCCTCGAAGGGAGGGCCCACGCGCTCAGAGCCAGAAACCGATTCAAACGCCGAGAATCGGTTCTGGGTGGCGATGGGTGAGGGGTGCCGCTGAGCGCGGCTTGTCCCAGGAGCGTCCTGGGACTGCGACCTCCGAGGAGGGGAAGGTGAACTTTTCTTATCGCGCGCACGCGGAGGGTCGTTCAGAAAATCTTCCCTACGAAGTTTCTGCTTTGGTTTCTTTTCAGCGGCTTGCGACTTCATTGACTTGGGACCAGGTTTATAGGCCTTGGTAACTGTAGCTTTAATGGACGACCGGATGGTAGTGGCGGTTAATGCAGTCATGGTCCAGGTCTGAGTTTCGGCATCTACTCGTGGTACTGGCGAGGCAACAACAGAACTAAATGTACCAGATCGCAGGAGAGAAGGTTGGCGCGCATGGTAACGCCTCCGGGCTTCGGCAAAGGAGAGTTTCTCTTTTACCCGGATCTCCTGGATCGCCTTCTCGTCCAAGTACCGTGGACAGTCCGCAAACGACGCAGAATGAGACCCTTTGCAGTTAACGCAGACAGGGGCTGTGGAACAGGTACTTTCGTGTGACGGCTGGCTACATGAGGCACAGATGGTAACGGCACTCTTACAGGAGACTTGCGTATGCCCAAAACGTTGGCATTTAAAACAACGCAGAGGTCTAGGAATATATGGCCGCATCGCAATGCGTTCGTACCCTGCTGAAATGCTCGTGGGCAGATCGACGCCATAAAATGTTATAAACAGGGTACGAGTGGGTACCAACACTCCGTCGCGTTTGGCCTGCACTCGATGCACTGCTGCTACCTTTCGGTCTGAAAGATAGTCTACGAGTTCATCGTCCGACATACCATCGAGGCTATGGGTGGTAATGACGCCTCGACAGGAATTCAATATGCGGTGCTTCTCCACACGGGCGGGATAACCGTGGAGAAGCGTAGCGCGCAACAAGGTCTTACTTTGCTGATCGGACTTCGTTTGTGCTAATAAGGAACTATTCCGTAGACGAGTGCAGTGTAAATGAATGGGCGTGGGGCGAAATGTGCTTAAATAGAAGAGAAGAAAGAAACGATGGCGAGGGGCGACATGGAATGAAATGCACAGAACGCTCGAGAGTCTACCTTGAGTCCCCCGGTCACGAGAACGAACCCACCTCGACTGGATGGGGATGAAGTGATGAAGATGGCGATGAGTGGCTCGGGAACCCCCGGGTACGCCAACACCCGTACTCACATAAGGTGAGCCCCTGGGGGGTCAGTAATGAAGTCAAACATAGATGGAGCATCTATAATGTTCCTAAATTCTTGTCTTTTACACATTGCAGTTCAGTTCTATTTGTAGTTTTCTCACATCTATAAAATAGTAGTTCTTGTAAACTGTCTGTGTAAACTTTAGGAAAAGAATCACAATACTCTGAAAATTTGTAAGGTAAGAATAACATAGTTGCTGAAAGATGGCCTTTGAATTCAATGCGAGCTCTGCCTTGTATTATGTCAGATTTCTCTAGTCTCGTGTTTCCAAGCTGTTCTTTTTCTTTTGGCCTCACTCTCCTGTGCACTAGAAACATCCCTATTTCCTCTAATGTTCGAAATAAATGCTCAAATGCTTGTATCTGTTTATGGACATATGATGGCTCACAAGATGTTCTTAGAAAGAATGTCAATGTGAGGCATTATTTGGTGGAAAAATCAAAACATAGACAGACTTGTGTGATGGTAGCTGAATGTGTTACACCAGTTTCAATTTGAATTGCTCTCATACAACATTCAGTTCACTTCCATACTTATACACTGTGTTGACACCCCACGACTGAAAATTCTATCTGGCTGGGACTGATTTTGGAAGTCGTTTTTTAACCACTTCATTCAAAAGTAATGTTCTCTGTGGTGACGTGGAGAAAAATGAACAGGTACCCTGAAGATAAAACACACTCACATTCCTATCAGCTGATGCTGAATCTTAAACGGTCAGACTGAGCTGGTGTGTGTAACAGTGAACATATTGCGCATCCTTGTAAGGTTCCTTTTCTAGTGCTTGAACCCCATGTGATGATCCACTCATAACTGATGCACCATTGTATGTCCAAGTAATGAGTTTTCAGGGCAGGTTTTTAAATGACGATGAAGTTCATCTGTAATACATTTTGCCAGATTTGGAGCATTGTCACCAGGAGGAACAATGAAGCCCCACAATCTTTCAACACGTATATTGTTATGAATGTATCTGTATATTACAACCAATTGGAATTTGTTAGATACAGTACTTGTTTTGTCTGCAATAACAGCTATGAAATCTGCTGCTTTTATCCAGTTTTGTGATTTCATTGTGAAATACTTCTAACATAACTTCCAGAAGCTCGTTTTGATGGTTTTGGATGTTCCTTTGAAAACTGTGGGGTTTTCAAGATGTCTTCATAGTCTTGTCCACTTCTGCACTGAAATTGATTAGGACATGAAAAATATATGGATTTGAGGACAAATCTATTTTGTAATGACCTCACAGTGCTAATTCAAAAGCCCCACAGAATCTGGTGTAATAATAATAATAATAATAATAATAATAATAATAATAATAATAATAATAATAATAATAATAATAATAATAATAATAATAATAATAATAATAATAATAATGACGACACATTTATTGTGGCAAGTTTCTAGTTATGTAGTTCAATATTTCTTCTATAGAGTGAGCCAAAAGACTCTGAACCGGCTGCACAGTGTTTTTCCTGTCCGCATCCTTGGCGTTCGTTGCCGTCTGCCATTATCATAGAAAGGCGCGGATGAAACCATACAACATTTTGAAAGCTACTTTTAAAGGCTATACTTACCAACTTTATGAAAGGAGATGCTGAAACTGGCCACCGTTATTGTCCATACATTTTTGGGACCTCTTTAGGAAACTATACATCGCTCGCCGTAATTCACCTTGAGGAATTTCCTGGCAGATATTTTGTTTTAATTCTTCCAGGGTGTGTGGGTTTGTCTTATACACTTTATGTTTTAAGTTACCCTGGAGGAGTATTTTATGAGCAATATTGCGCTGCGCAGTGTTTTTCCACCGGGCATGTGGAAATATGATAAAAACATAAGGCACTGCTGCTATAAACAAAGTCACGCTGTTGTGGTTTTGCTCTGCAGTGTGAGGTGCAGTTTTGAGTTGATGGTGATGTGATGTAGTTCAGTTATTACGAGTTATTTATTATTTTGTCCTGTACTTAGAAAGTATATTATGGCTCAGTATATTTTTCTACTGCACAGTGTATATTTATTTATGATTCATATGCGTTAACTCAGTCAGCTTGCCAAGTGAAAGTATGATTTGCAGAAAGATTTTCAGCTGTAAAAGTTCTAGGCTGTACAACAATCCATGAACTTTACAGTAAATTTCAGTTCACGAAATCTAAAAGATGGCGTTCAGTTCTTACAGAAGAAACATTAAACGACATCGATCATCATTTGCAAAATTCCCTCCAAAAATTCCATGATGGATAGTTTCCTAAAGAGGTGCCAAAAATGTATGGACAATGACGGTGGCCAGTTTCAGCATTTCCTTTCATACAGTTGGTAAGTAAAACCTTTAAAAGTATTTTTAAAAATATTGTACGCTTTCATCCGCGCCTTTCTATAATAGCAGCAGATGGCAATGAGCGTCGAGGATGCGGATAGGAAAAACATCATGCAGGTGGTCTTTTGGCTCACCCTGTATATGCGCCATCTAGTTGAGTAGCAATGTTTCAAGTTCCCATAAGGGTCAAAGTAAGTACATTTTTCATGGGCTGATGATACTTCATGCTTTTTTAACTCTTTTGTTTAAGTGATGAGCATCAGCCATATCTGTCCAGGTCTACACTTCTTGTCCACCAAGTAGTACATAGGGAAGACATAACAGATCATGTTTCTCAAACATACTAGTGTTGAAAATTCTATTGAAAGTGCTACCTTTCGATGAAATTGTTTGTGTAAGCTTGATGGCAGGTGTTGGTGGTCCAAGACTTTTTATATTCAATTTTATCCTCTAACGACCTAGAGGAAAATGCTTATGACTGAAAATTACTTATAGAATTAATTTCACTCACAATAAGTTGTTGCTATTATGCTATTGGTACTGTATACACAATGATACACTAAAATCTCATGTTGCACGTGGCTGTTCCAACTGAGATTCTTCCAACAACATATTAAATGTCTTGGGTGGAGCTACTTATTTCCACTAGGTGTATACATGTTATTTAGCTTTGTGTTAATGAAGTCACACCCCCAAATTTACCCCTCTGCACCTGCTCCTCAAGGTTCCCAATTCCAGTAGCAGAGGACTTTGATAACATGACCTGTAGATAACAGTCTTTTTAAGAGTTCTGGAGAATCTTTATAAACAAATATTATTGTTTATTGAAAGGATCACTTGTTGCAACATTTCTGGGAGTAGCACTAACTTATTACTCCCTTTTAAGCCACCCCTGCCTGCAACTAAATGTGTACAGATAGTAAAATAAGCGGAGTGAGCTGTTTAATCTGTATTGCCAACATACAGTGTTACCAGTGTATGGAATAATGATTTTTCCAACAGTACAGATAAATTTCCTGTCACCCCCAATATTTACCACTGTTTTAATGTATATAGTGTTTTTCTTTACCTGTTTATTAGTAGGTACAATGTGGTATACTATAGCTGTAAGTAAAAAGGATTACAGAAAACAAAAATGACACTGTAGTGCTTCCATATCATGGTTTATGTGCATATGGAGGGGGGGGGAGGGCATGAGGTCCGCTCAGCTGGAACAAACTTGATTACAACATATAGAGGAAATACAACAAAACTTTAAGATTGTATTCAATCATGGCAGCACCAGCAACACAAAATGGAAGATAAGTATGCAGTATCAAGGAGAATGATATAAGCAGCTGAAATTAGGTGAAGGACTGCACAAGGGAAGAACATCTCCTTATGTTATAAACCAGATTCAGCTGTCTTGGTTTGCTGTGCCTTCTGCTCTCACAGATTTTCTATGAAGTAACAATTTCCTACTCCATATTACTCCATTCCCAATGAAAAGTCAAAGACTTCTTTGTAAAATTCTCTTTTATTACTCCAACATATTTGTATTTTAATATTTAGATGTTGCAAAGGTTTTAAGCCTTTTAGATGTTAAAATTAGAAACTGTCTTATAGCCTACGTCCATCAGGAAGAACAGGACTTTTCAGTGGTGAAAGAATTGACAGTTTATTGGTTTTAAGATTATCTAACCACCCCCACAAACTTTGTCTTATCACATTAGTATATACTAATGAAGGAGATATTCTGCAGTTTATCATCAGCAGCCTTTACTGGTATTTACTTCCTATATTTAGGAAATTGACTGACTACAATATTAGTACCATATACTGAAAATAAGACAAAATTCAAACAATCAACTGGAAATATTTAAAAATTCATTACATATTATATAATTTTTATAATAATGCCTTTCTCCAATTCATTAATTTCACAGGTGCATCTTTTTAATTTAATAATTGAATTGCTACAGAGAATTTACGTTAAGAACAGTTAACTATGCAACACATGTTGGATCTTTTGGATTATGACAGAGATAATTATTGAATGTTCTAATGAAAAGTTAGTGCGATAACCATGAGTATTCTTGGGATCAGTTACCAGTTAATGCTAATAGCATTAGTTATGAACACTAATAGGAAATCTAAGTCATAACATTCTAAGAAGAGCATTATGAAAAGTGGAAGGGAGAGAGGGTGGTGCGCGACTGTATTTATTTAGGAGTAAAAGTAGATGGAGGTAATAAATGGGAGAAACAAAAGAAGTTTGCATTGGCAAAAGGTAAAGGAGCAATGGCAGCAATTAGAAGCTGCAAATATAGAGCACCTAATATAAATATTAAATGGCTGGAAAAAGTTTATGAGATGGTTGTGGAGGCAAAAATGATGTATGGTATAGAAATATGGGGATTAGATAGAGGATGGGAAAGTATAGATGAGGTGCACAGGATGTTTTGTACAGAAATACTAGGGTTACTGAAGGCAATTGTAAGACAGGTAGTGCAATTAGAGATGGGCATGGTGGCAACTAAGGGGAAGATAATGGAAAGAGCTTTGAAATTTTGGTTCAGAACTTTAAATCTAGGAAAAAGTAATGTGTTAAGATAATGTATAGAATACCAAGAGAACAGTTTAATGAATGATGGATGGGTAAGTAATTTACGGAACATTTTGGAGAAAAATGGGTTAGGAGACATGTGGAGAAGGAGAGAAAATAACGTGAAAAATTTTTGGAAAAAGGCAAAGAAAAGACTGGAAGATATAGAAATACAAAACACGTTCAGTGAGATCGCTGAAAAGAGCTCATTGGTTTGTTATAGGCCAATGAAAAATACATGGGTTAGGGAAAAAATATATAGGCATAGTAAATAAAGAAGAGAGAGAATCTATTGCATCGGTAAGAACCGGAGCATGGAGGCTAAAAGGGCTAAGACAGGGTATTCCTCAGAACCAATGTCCGATATGTGGTGGTAATTAAGACATTGAACACATAGTAGGAACAGAAAATTGGAGAAGAGAATTTATTAAAAAGAAGTGGTTGAAGGGGGATAGAAATATACTTATAATCAAAATGATGTGCGAGGATGCTAGGCGCATTGGACAGTTTTTGTGTAAGATCAAAAGTGGCTTTGGACAGTGGATAGAGAGAAGTAAGACGTAGTGTATCTTACTGTGAATGGAAAACTATGGTGAATGTGTGATGGTTAAGTAATCAATAAGTGACAAGTGAAAAACAGGTGAAAATGGAACATGAAAAACTGAAGCAAGATAATTTATTGATGGGAAATTGTAAAATATAGATAAAATCTAGTGATTGTCTACAGAATGAGTGGCCGGGGTCAAAGTTCAGTAGACAATCAAATTGTAAATCTCTTAGCACAATAAATAAAACAAACAAACAAGAAGAGTATTGTAATTAATACTCCACTTTTAACTCCATTCACAATCTTCCTGTGTTTTCTTGGTTTTCATGTTATTATAACTCACAAAAATGAACATCACACAACCACTGCCTTCATGATCCTTGTAGTAGTGGCAGGCAGATTGCTTGCTCTACAACCTCTTGACTTGCTCACTGCACAGTGATATTTGTGTAGTGAGAAGAACATGGGAAGGAAGACCTGTAAGCTTCTACCACACAGTGACGACACAGTGCTATAAATTAACCGAGTACACATTATTTTTCTTCTGAGATACTATAATCACTATCAAAGGAAGGGTTTGATCTCCAGAGCCAGCTGGTTACTCTGTGTTTCAGACTGCCAGATTAACTGAAGTTTCCAATTCCATGGTCAGGAAACTGTACAATTATCTCAGCAAGAGCAATTTAATGTTCCTATATCCACGGCCAAGAAGTGTGTACAATTATCCAGGAAGGGATTGTTCACAAGGAGCAGGTAGTTACTTAATGTTTAAGGCTGCAGGATTACTAGAAGTCCTTATAGCTGCTTCCACGATGTGGGTAGATTATCCAGGTGAGAAATTAATCATCAGAAAAGACTGGTTATCGAGGCTGAAAGTTCAGCTGGTGCCCATATCTGTGGCCAAGAGGTGGATGCTATTATCCAGGAAGGAAGTGTTTACTCTTTGTCAGGCTGCAATGTCTCTTGAATTGCCCATATATATGGCCACAAAGTTGCATGGTTATACAGGCAGGGATTCTTCACTTGGAACAACAGGTTTCAATTTGTCTCAAGATGGAAGATCACTTGAAGTCGCAATACTTAGGGCCTTAAGATTCGAGATTATCTATGGAAGGGAACGTTTATCAGGAGCAGCTGGTTATACTGTTTTAGATTGCAATATCACTTGAAGTGTCCATATCTACTGCCACAAGATTGTTAGTTATGCAGGGAAGGGATGTTCAACAAGGGTAGCTGAATGCTCTTGTCTCAGGCTGAAGCAGTCATATCTGTTAGAAGATATGTGTAATTGCTCCAGGAATGGGTTCTTTACAAGGAACAGATGGTTACTCTGTTTTAAAATGCACGATCAACTCAAGTCCTCACATCCATGGCCACGAGGTTGGTGCAGTTATACAGTGAAAGGACTGCTCACTCACAACAGCTTGTTATATCTGGTCTCAGGATCCCGTGTCATGATTTCCATAGCCACAAGTTATGTGCAGTTATCCAGAGAAGGCACTGTTCATTATGTTCAGCTGGTTACTCCATTTTAGGTTGCAAGATAACTTTAAGTCTCAATTTCTACAGTCGCAAGTTTGATTCAGAAATCCGAGGAAGAGATCAATTTAATGTAGAGGTTGGCTTCTCTGTTTAAGGCTACAACATTATCTTAAGTCCCCACATCTACGGCCACAGTTCTGCAGAGAATCAATTGCTAACCAGGAATAGAACTATGTGTCTCAGGCTGCAACATCACAGTCCACATAACAGCTACAAGGTGGGTAAATATCCCAGGATAGCATTGTTCTCTTAGGTAAGTGGTTGCTCTACATCTCAGGCTGGAAGATCGAGTCACCTTACCTGCTGCCACGATGTGGTACAATTATCCAAGGAAGACATTGTTATCCGGAGCGGCTGGTTACTCTACTATCAGAACTCCAGGATTACTTTCTCATATCCACATCATGAGGTTTGTACAGTTATCCTGGGGAAGGAATGTTCACAAAGAGTGGCCAATTTCTCTGATTAGGGCTGCAGGTTTGCTTGAAGTTGTCATATCTATAGCTATGAGGTGCGTAGAGTTATCCAAGTAAGGGTTTGTTCACAAGCTGCAGCTGGTGATTCTGTAAGATACCTGGAGGTCCTCATATCTGCCACCACCACGTCGGTGCAATCATCCAGGGAAGGAATTATTAACAATGGACAGCTAGTTACTCCATGTCACATGCTGAAAGATCAATTTAAATAACCCATATCTTCGACCACTGGAGTGTGCAAATATTCTGGAAGGCTTGTTCACCAGGAGCATAGGTTTCAATTGAAGATCCATATCTACCACCACGAGATGCATACAGTTATTCTGGGAAGAGACTGTTCACCAGGAGCGATGGACACATGGTCTAAGGGTGAAAAAACACTTGAGGTCCCCATATCTAGTCATGTGGAGGTATAGTTATCTAGGGGTGGGATTGTTTACCAAAAGCAGATATTTACTGTGTCTCAGGGTGCAAGATCACTTCAAATCCCTCTATCCACAGCCACGAGGTATGTAGTTATCAAGGTAGGGGAGGTTCACCAGGAGAGCTAGTTACCCTGTTTCAGGTTGAAGATGAAGTCCTCATATACACAGATGAGGTGGAAATATATACAGAGAAAGGACTGTTAAATGGGAAGGATGGTTATGCTGTTTAAACCTGCAAGATCATATAAACTCCTTATATTCACACCACGAAGTGTGTGTGTGTGCAGTTATCCACGGAAGGCAATGTTCTCCAGGAGCACCTGTCTCTCAGACTTCAGGTTTACTTGAACTCCAATGAGACATGTGCGTATTTATTCAGTGGATGGACTATTCACCAGAAGTGGGTGCTTACTCTGTTTCTAAAGCTTCAAGAACACTTCAAGTCATAACTATGCCAAGTGGTGGATGTGGTTAACTAGTGGGTGCTGTTCAAAAGGAGCAGTTGGTTACCCTGCCTCAGGTTGTAAGATAATCTGAAATACCTATATCTGAGGTCACGAGGTGGGTAGAGTTATCCAGGAAGGAATTGTTCACCAAGAGCAGCTAGTTACTCATTTTTAGACAAGAAGGCAATTTAAGTGCTCACATACACACAGACGCGATTCGTGCAGTTATGGCCTGGGATACAGACCACACAGCAATTCCTGGTGATTAACTCATCTGGTTAATGAACCAACCTCATGGAAGCAACTGATCCTGCAGCCTGAGGGTATACAACTGCAGTGGTTGGTTACTCTGTCTCTCAGGCTGCAGGATCACGAAGTCCCCATATCAATACCAAGAGGTGGGCACAGTGTACCAAAGAAGGGATTGTTCTTCAGAAGCAGCTGATTACTCTGTATCCCAGGATTCAAGTTCACATAACCATGGCCACTAGTGGTTACAGTTATCCAGAAAAGGAATTTTTCACCAGCAACAGCTAGTTACTCCATAGCCCAGACTGCTGAATCATTTGATCACCACATATCCATGGCCACGAGTTGGGTGCACTTATCCAGGGCAGAAATGTTCACAAGCAGTGGTTTCTCTGTTTATCAGGCTGTAGGATCACCTGAAGTCCCCTATCTACAGCCATGAGTTTGGTAAACTTACGCAGGAAAGGAGTTGTTCGCCAGAAGCAGTTGTATACCCTGCATCTCGGCTACAGGATGACTTGAAGTGCCTACATTTGCTTCCACGAGGTTGATTCATTAACAAGGTGAAGAGTTGATCAATTTCAAGGTCTCAGGCTTCAAGGTCACTTGAAGTCCTCATATCTGCAGCCACGAGGTGAGTACAGTTATCAAGTGAAAGGATTGTTCACCAGGAGCAGATAATTACTCTGTCTCAGGCTACAAAATCACGAAGTTCCCATATCGACAGCAACAAGGTGGGTGCAGTTGGTTATACAGGGAAGGCATTGTTTACCACAAGCAGCTAAGTGTCTCAGGCTGCAAGATCATTTTTAGTGTTCCTAACTACCACAAGGTGGGTACAGATATTCAGGGATGGTATTGTCTACTAGGGCAGTTAGTCACACCGTTTTAGAGTGCAAGATCAATTGAAGTCCCCATATCTATGACAAAAAGTTGCCCACAGTTATCCAGCAAAGGAGTTGTTCACAAGGAGCGGCTGTTACTGTGCATTTCATGGTGCAAAGTCATCAATGGTGCCATAATCCATGGACAAAATAGTTTAGTTAGCCATGAAAAGGATTGTCCACCAGGAGCAGCTCGATACTTTGTCTGAGGGTGAAATATCACTTATGGTTCCCAATCCTAGGTCACGAGGCAGGTGCAGTTATCCAGGCAAGGGATTGTTTACCAGGAGAGCTGGTTACTGTCTCAAGCTGCAATATAACCAAGTCCTCATATTCACCCCCACGAGTTTGGTGCAGTTTTCCTGCAATGGTATTATTCACCTGGTAGGCTCCAACATCAATTGAAGTCCCAATATTTGTAACCACGAAGTGGTTATAGTTATCCATGTAAGAGATTCTTCTTCTTTACTCTGTGCCTCAGGCTACAAGCTCAATTAAGTCCTCATATCTACAACCACAAGGTGGTTACAGTTATCCAGATAAATCACTGTGTAGTAGGCTCAGTTGGTTCTCTGTTTCAGAATGCTTGAACTTGACATATCTAGTCACAAGGTAGTTATACTGGGAAGGGTTCGTTCACTAATAGAAGCCAGTTCTCTGTTCCTCTGGTCAACATTTCTTTTAGTTTTCCATGCTTACAGCCAAGAGGCGAGTACATAATCCACGAAAGGATTATTCTCCAGGAACAACTGGTTAATTTTAGTCTCAGGCTACAAATAACCATTACTACATTCACGAGGCGAGTACAGTTATCTAGAGAAGGCATTTTCCACTAAGTGCAGCTGGTTGGTCTACTACGCAAGATCACACAAGGTCCATGTATCCACAGACAAGAGGTTGAAGTTGTACAGTGAAAACATTGTTCCTTAGTATGGTTGGATACTTTGGTCACAAAATGTAAGTTCATTTGATCTCACTATTTCTATGGCTATAAGGTGGCTGCAGTTGTCCAAGAAAGCTATTTTTTACCAGTAGCAGCTGCTTAATCTGTTTGGGATCCAATATTAGTTGAAAACTATCTACAGTTACAAGGTGGTACGGTCATTTTAGATAAGGGATTTTTTCACCTGGAGCTTACGGTTACTCTGTGTCCGAGGCAGCAAGATAACACAGTCTTCATATGAACAACCATGAAGTGGGATGGTTATCAGGGGAAAGGGTTTTTCTCCTGCAGCAGCTGGTTACTCTGTGTCTAAGGCTGCAAGGTCAAATGGAGTTCTCACATCTATGGCCATGAGTTAGTATAATTATAAAGGGAAGGATTTGTTTGCCAGGAGCAGCTGGGTTGCAAAATCACTTGTAGCTCCCATATCCACCGCTGGGGAGTGGGTACGGTTAACCAGGATATAGACTGTTTGCTCTGTGCAAGCTGCAATGTCACTAGAAGTAGCTGTATCTGCTTCTACGAGGTGGGCAATTTATCCAAGTAAGGAATCAATCATCAGGGATGGTTTTTCAGCATGTGTCTTAAGATGAAAGATCATCTGATCTCTCCATATACACCACTACTCTGTGTAGCTATTCAGGGAAGTGATTGTTCACCAGAAGCAGCTATGGGTCTCAGGTTCTAAGATAACTTGAAGTCCCCATATCTATGACCACGAGGCATGTGCAGCTACCCAGGGAAGAGGCTGATTAATGTATCAGGCCGCAAAAGTCCCAATGTCTGCAACCACAAGATTTATGCAGTTATCCGGGGAAGGAATTATTCACCAGCAGTAACTTGTCTCTCACCAAGAAATATTACTTAGAACCCTCAATCCACGGCCACTATGTTGATTCAAATATGCAGGGAAGAGTTCAAAAGCTTCATATTCACTGCCAGGATGTTGGTACACACATGCAGGGAAGAGTTAAGGAGCGATTGTTTAGTCTGTGTCTCAGACTGCAATATCACTTGAAATCCTCCTACCAATAGTCATGAGGTGGGTAGTTTCTCAGGAAGGGGATTATTCAGTAGGGATGCATGTTTATTCTGTGTCTAGGGCTGAAAGATCACTTTAAATACCCATGTCTATGGCCGGAATCTGAGAGATGGAGCTCGAATCGGGTACTTCTGCGAGTGCTCTTAACACGCAGGATTAGTTCACATGTATACTCTTGTAGAGTTATAATGGGAAACAATGATAATCACAAAAGTCTTCCAAGAAAATAATTCATATACGAAATTTCAGGCAAGTAGATGTTTCAACACTGAATATTTGTAACCAAAACACACTACTTATTTATGGTTCTCAAGTGGAGTATAACTAAAGCTTGTTACAATGTACTGCAACACTCTTAGCTCAGTGGCAGAGAGTTAACTTACTGTTCCTGAGGTTACAAGTTCAGATCTCCATGGAGCTAGTCAACTTTCTTCCCCTTTCATTTTAAGGGGACAAAGTCTGAAGACATGGAAATTACACCTTAAGTGTGTTAAATTACTACTGCTCTTAAAGGTCTCAATAGTTTTTACTAACGTTTTTGTGCATTATTCTATAAATCAGGACAATTATTTCAAGTGGTTGTTTGCATTGATAGCTTATGTAATAGAGTCCATAAAAATTATCTTATTCAGCAGAAAAATAATAAAATTTACTCTCAAAACACGTGAATTCATGTACATTTTTCTCTGATACTACTCGCAATACAGAGTCTCAGTTTTGCATGCTTGTTATTAGTATAATCATCTATCTTCTGAACCTCAATTATTTAGTTGTGTGTATCAGTTCAAAATTGAAAAAAAATTATTTGCAAAGTCAAAAAAGCAAAAACATGGAAAATTTGCAATGTTGTTGCTTTCTTAATATCACTAATATACATCATAAAATTATGAATGTGGTTCAGAAAGTAACTGTTGTATACATGAATTGAAAATTTCAGCTCTCTACCTTTCATACTTTGAGAAAAAGGTACATAAATATCCAAAAGTGTTAGTTTTGAGAAAACAATTTCAAGTTTCAACATTAAAATTCTGACACCTTCAGTACATTCCAGGGTCATAATCATCTGCACCTGAATTGTTTCAACTTTTCTGATTGCCTTCTCTTGGTCCTGGTCTCTTAATTGCTGAATTGCTCGCTGGGCACAATATAGTCATTCATTGTTGAATGATACAAAAATGTTCTAAAAGAGAGCATTACATGACAGCTTTAAAGGAATGCAGACTAGATTTAAATGGTATACAAATGCCTTAAAAGCCTCATAACCCCCAAAAAGTAGTATTTCCAGTTTCAGAAAATGGAAAGTGTTTATTAGTGCCTAAAACAAAAAAATGTGAGTTTTGACCATTTCAGGGTACCTTGTCCCCTTAAATACAAGAGTAAAAATTCAAGTTTTCGTCGTTTATTATGTATAGTATAGTATTTATTGTGCTAAGAGTTTTACAAATTAGATTGTCTACTGCATTTTGACCCTGGTCACTTATTCAGTAGACAATCACTACAGTTTATTTACATTTTACAATCTGTCACTAAATTAACACATTCACTATAGTTTTCCATTCAAAGTAAGATGCACTACCTCTTACTTTTCTCTTTCCACTGTCCAAATCCATTTATTTTTTACTTTACACAAAAACTGCCCACTGCTTCTAGCATCCTTTTATATCATTTCAGTTATAAGTGTATTTCTATCCCCCTTCAACCACTTCTTATTAAAAAATTCTTTTCTCCAATTTTCTGTTCCTTGGCACTTAAATACTATGTGTTCAATGTCTTCATTACCACCACATATCAGACATTGGTTCTGAGGAATACCCTGTCTTAGCCCTTTTAGCCTCCATGCTCTGGTTCTTAACCATGCAGTAGATTCTCTCTCTTCTTTATTTACTATGTCTATATTTTTCCCTACCCCATGTATTTTTCATTGGCCTATAATAAACTAATGAGCTCTTTTCGGCAATCTCACTGAAAATGATTTGTATTTCTATATCTTCCAGTCTTTTCCTTGCCTTTTTCCAAAAATGTTTTACGTTATTTTCTCTCCTTCTCCATATATCTCCTAACCCATTTTTCTCCAAAATATTCCTTAATTTACTTACCCATCCATCATTCATTAAGCACTTCGCTTGGTATTCAATACATTGTCTTACATTACTTTTTCCTAGATTTAAACTTCTGAACCAAAATTTCACAGCTCTTTCTATTATCTTCCCCTTAGTTGGCACCCTGCCCATTTCTAATTGTGCTACCTGTCTTACAATTGACTTTGGTAGCCCTAGTATTTCTCTACAAAACGTCCTGTGCACCACATCTATACATTCCCATCCTCTATCTAATCCCCATATTTCTATACCATACATCATTTTTGCCTCCACAACCATCTCAAACTTTTTCCAGCCATTTAACATTTATATTAGGTACTTTATATTTGCTGCCATCGCCCCTTTACCTTTTGCCAATGCAAACTTCTTTTGTTTCTCCCATTTATTACCTCCATCTATTTTTACTCCTAAATAGATAGTCACGCACTACCCTGTAATCGTTATTCTCTCCCTTCCACTTTTCATATTTGCCTAATTTTCCCCCCTTTTTGAAAACCACAATCTGTGTTTTCTCTTGATTCACTTTTAACCTCCATTCTTTACAATATACATCAATTGCTTGTAATGATTGTTTTAAACCACTTACTGTAATAGATCCTACCACTAGGTCATCTGCTAAAAGAAGTCCTGGAATTTGGATGTTGTTAATTACTGGTATGAGGCATTTATTCAGCAGTCAATCATAGATGGCAACCATTGCATTAATTTATCGGTCTGGAGGTTTTATACTCAATTTAATTTGATAACCACAAATTTCACCATTCTGTATTATATTCTGTATGGGGTAGTTAAAATTATATTCAAAACCACTCGCGGCCACTCTACTGTGCGTGACAGCCAGCTGTAGCCAGGGAAATTACGCCAGCAGAGGCTGACTAAAATCCTTACTCTATAACAGATGCTGGAAAAGTTGACCACCTGCTCTCAGACAGACAGCATATCTCGTGTAAATATTCTCGCTCCTCTACGAAGCTCAGCAGCAGGAATTCTTGCGATTTCTTGCACAACAGTTTTCTGCAAGTTCCTGTAGTGTGTGATGATTGGAATGATACACTGTCTTTTAAAGAACCCCATAAATAAAAATCGCAACTCTTTAGGTCAGGAGAAGGGGGGCACTAATTATTCTGTCACCAAACATCTCTCTTATTGCATGTAATGATTCGGCAGCCATATGTGCTGCTGTTGCAGAATCTTGCTGGAATCAACCATACGATTTCTTTGTCAAGCGATTGCAAAATGGCCTTAGAATTAACCTCTGGTATCGCTCCTGCTAAACGTGTGAATTATTGTAACTGGTTTTTCCAATCCCTAGAAAGGGTTTTCATTGACCCATAGATTGTTTTTCGCTGATGAATCTTGGTTTCATCTAAGTGGAATGTGAATACTCGCAACAGTCGATACTGGGCTTCAGAAAAACCTGCACTATTGTATGAAATGCCTCATGATCAGAAAATTAGAGTGTGGCATGAGATAAGTGCTAGAAGAATAATAAGGCCCATATCTTTCAATGAAACAATAAATGCAGAGCCCTTTACATCTTTTACATTATGCATTTTGTATTTTTACTTCAAGAGTTCTTGTGTTTCTGCATGGCAAAACTGCAATCTTTCTCAGATTACTAAAATATGTTACATACACAATACTATTTAGTAAAATGTAAAAGCAATGTAAATACGAACCAGTGTCAGAGTGTGACAGTATTAACTACAGTCCATTACTATTTCCATTAGTAAATATCAGTAATGCAAATATTCGAAACAGTTTTGAATATGTAGCCTTAAATTTGATTTTGAGGCAGTATTTTAGTATCTAAATAATTTAAATTGTATTTTATAATAAGTAAATTCAATAACAGCGTACCTTGAAACAATATGTATGTAATAATTATTTAAATTATATGTAACACTCATTGGAAATTCTTATTTTTATTGTAAACATGTTTTATTAATGTTATGTGAATACGTTACATACTTTAATAATGCAAGAGCTGTGAGAATAATAAGTTTTAAGTTGCCAACAATGAGGTAATGAGTTAACCTTGTAGCAATAATGAGTTTAAAAGTTTGAAAGTTACTAGTCATGATTATAGCAACAATAATATAAATTCTTTGGGTTTAAAATTAGCCAATCAACAGCAAAGAAAAGCTTTAAGTAAAATGCAGATATTCTATTGGACTAGAATTAGCCAATCAGACTTGAAATACCGAAGCTTACCGGTTTAACGGTAGAAATAATGTTCAGTTGCTGGCAAACCTTGGTAGTTACCAAATGGAAGATGTGTTCTCTACAGAAATATTACGTGTGAATCGTAAAATATGTCTACGCGTTAGCTAAGTGAAAGTATTAAAGAATCTCACAGTTCTTTAAGTGTAGTGCTTTATAAAAATGTGCAAGGATTAATAAAAGAAGTGAATTTAAAAACTTAAATTCTGTGATGTGTACAATTATTGTCATACCACACCCTGCCTAAGATACATGACTCTACAAACATTACTGATGCAGCCGAGGCAAATTCAAACATAAATAATATATAGAAGCAGTTTTAATAACAAAGTTAAATATTACAGTGTAAAACGTTGAGTGTAATAACAAAAACACATTTTGAAATCAGCTTCTCATACCTAGTAGCATATTGTGTAATAACAGTAACTATTACATAATCAACAAATTCAAACCGATGCCCTAAACATGTTAAACTCCTTAAAGCAACTAATATTTACATAAATAAATCATATAACAAAAAACTTTCAATTTATAATTCACCTTGAAGCTTAAGAAAATTTTACATGTAGCATACCATGTTCATTTTGACAGCAAATTGTCTTTAATGTCCACGAATGTAATATATATATCTATCAAGACCTACTCAATAGGAAAAAGCATTTCATTTTTACTACCTCCCAATACAAGGCACTACAGCAGATTCTCAAATTTTACAGATACCCGGAAACAGATGTTAAATAAAAGGTAGGAGTAGGAAAGACCTGAATTATTGAATTGTACATAGGCATCAGTAAGTAACTATAAAAGAATTTATCATCCCTTAAAGACAAATTAAGAATTTAGTATAAGGAATGATAAATTATCAACATTTATTAGAAAAAACTTATAGTGAAGCATTCAGATTCAGATTTTATTCACCATTTGCAAAGTTTACAAGGCTTCATCAGAACAAAATATAAAAACTGTTCATGTATACATTTTCAGTGCATTAATACAAATTGTTACATATATATCGACTAGTTACTACTGACATTTGCTACTTTAGGTGTATACATTTTACATGCATTAATACTTAGTTATATATATACATAAACAGCAAGATTATGAAAAAAAATGTCAGCATCTGACAAATATTGTTTAATTTCCATCAGAGCAGAACTAAACTAAAAAAAGGTTCACAAACAAGAAAAATTTTCTCTTTTCTTAATTACTTGGGCTAACAATTTCCAACACAATTTTAACATCCTAAAATAAGGGTTTGGCAAAACCCTCAGTGCTAAGGATGAGAGGGGGAGGGGGGAAGACTTCAGTAGTAGTTCTGTTATTGTCATTTGGCAGACAGTTTGACCTGTCCTCTATTTCAGATGAAATGTGAACAGATGAATACTATAACTTGTTAATGTAATTTTTTCTTGACATGTCATCTGTTTACTGAGCTTTTGCTCATTTTGTAAATGTTATAGTTATGTTACTGTTTTTATGTCCAAAAATGTCCTACACCTAACTATTATTCTCTCAAATATTGGCTAGTTAACATAAAAATCCTATTCTACTCCATGTTAATTGGGATAAACATTCATAGAAATGGATTTACTATGTATTTACTTAAAGGTACAATAGGAATAGGGGAATATGGTAGCCCTAGTGATAGTGAAACCTTTTAAGAGCTGGTTGCTATGCGACTGCTTTGAAACTTCATTCTCTTTGCACGACCAGGTAAGGAGAGAGGACATATTTCCATTTGAAAAAAGTAAGTATTTGAAAATGCATACCAATAACAAGAACATCTTGCAAATGGTTAACTCCACAAAAACAATTTCACAAATTGGTTTAACAATATCTGCATTTTTGTGCAGCAAGTCTCTCTCCCTCTCCCCCTCCCTCTCCCTCTCTCTTTCTCTCTCTCTCTCTCTCTCCCTGTGTTTATCATTATGCAAAAGTCCTTCATAATGGAGACTTCAGAGACTATTCCCTAAAATAGCTTGAACATCTCTTATTTTAATCAAAATCACTAGAGGCATTTTTGAGAATATAAAAACATCTGTGAAAATGTGCTTTGGTGTGGAGGGATTTTTTTAAAAACTTTGTGTTCCAACCTTTGAAGATGCCAATCTTGTATACAAAGTTTGATATTGACTTTATATTTGAGTTATTCTCCCTCTTTAAAAAATGCACTTTTTTGATTCAGGAAGTCTCGAAACATGCATTTCCCAGTGAAATCTTGGTATCAAAGTTTTGGATGGAATACAGTTCTTCCTCTACTTACTATAGTTAAACAGCAGAGAAAGTAAAAATATAAAAGTTCTAAAAATTAAGACATGGAGTCAGCAAAACCTGCTGACAATTTTGATTAAGCAAATCAAGGAACCAACATTTACATGAACATACATAAATTTATCTATATATGCATATTTATTATATATACATACACGTACATGAAGTTACATTTTGCACTTATGTTTAACAGGAATAAACTTATTCATAAAAATAAGTTCCTTTTAAAAACTGTCAATACCATCTGTGGATGAACTAATTCTGAACATGGGATCTCTCAAAATACGTGTTACATAGTTTGTGTCTACTGTGCTTTAATCATAAGTTAAATGATTCTGCTTCTGACACTGTTTTACTGTAGCTCACTGTCTCAATTCACATTTGAGAATGTAGACAATGATGGAATAACATATATTTATCAAAGTAATTTTATGAAAATTTTGTAATTAATGCTGTAGTCAATAGAACATTAGGCCCAGAACAGCACCATCTGAGTTTAGCATTGCACAGCGATATTATAGAACCGAAGTCAAATTGTGACGACATACTTTAAGGCTCTTTTGATGCAGCTTTTTCCAACTTTACAGGTTGAAGAAATTTTTTGAAAAGATCAGCACAGTAACTGATGCCAGGATGACCAGTCTAAGTTGTAAACCTGGAGAATTTGAATGAGTAGGAATGCTATTGAATGAGAATCCCACCAGTCAACATGCAGCAGCAGCAGCAGCACAGGATGTTGTGATGGTCTCCTCTTTGGTAAATGAGATTGAGCCAGGTTTCAAGCATTGCTTCTGGTTTAGCGATGAGATGCACTTCCATCACCAAGAGTACCCCACTGGGGTATTGTGAATCCACATGTTCAAGTTGCTGCGTCACTCCATCTACAAAAAGTTTGTTGCACATTGTTGGTACTTGTGACAGACCTTGTAACTAGCTGCACTAATGGTTCGTGGGATGGGGTGCATCCATATAGTACTGCAGAAGTCTCCAATTCCCTTGAGCCATGCTCAAGACATCTGGATCATTGTCCTGGACTCCTTAGCAGCCACTGCACTTCGTGTGAAATGCCCCCCCCCTTTAGCTCCCATTATGATTACTTCTTATGGGGGTTATGTAATAGTCTTCAGAGATGCACTGGCAACACTCCAGGGTCTCAGTAATGGTACTTCTAGAGGAATTCTTGCAGTTGGCAATGCTGTTTTGCCAAGTGTCGCCACAAAATTGTGTTCAAGGTTCTATACACTGTTTGCAGCAGGTGGAAAGCACTTCAAAAATGTTGTACATTAAATTTTGGAATGTCTTGTGCAATAAATACAAGGCCAAGAATCTGACCATATATTGGCTCAGTAGACAAAAACTTTGTAACACTTACTTTGCTCTATCCATTATAATTTATCCTAAAACAATTCCTTTGACATACAAAAATATTAGTAAACCTATTAGCTGCTGGAATTACAATAAATAAAAAGTAACAAATATTACAAACTATTAAAAGCTCATAAGGTTGCAATTCTTCTTAATATTAATGAATAACTTATAAAAAAAACCCACACTCTTTTGTATATGATAAATAATCTAGGTTTGTTTGGCAATAGCAACAACACACATCTCCTTTTGTCCGTTGCAAGTAACAGCAACAATACTTTACTACCTATTTATCTGGAAAACATTACAATATAGGTAGAATCAGATGACAAAAATTCAATGCCAAATGCAACCCTGTCCAACACATTGCTTGTGTGAAAGAACAGTTTCATTACAATATACATTAACAGCCTATAGCAGCGATAAATCACTTTTGTTTTGAACAGAGGTGTGTGTAGCCAAATTGGAAATTCACCAAACTAATAAAATAACATACCAGTCCCAGCAGGGAACTGAACATTGCTACTTGGCTTGATAAAATACTTTGTTTTAGGTCACTGACAGAAGTAATCTGCAGTAATTTAACATTTACTATTAAGGAGTTTTTAAATTTTGTTTTAAACTTTTTGTTTGGCAATTTATTGTACACTATTAAACCATGAATGACATTTTCTTCTAATAAATCCAGGAACATTTTGAATAGCCAAGAATGACAAAAACATTCTATAAACACTGGTGTATGTATTGCATATGAAGTTTGCACCATTTAAAATCACATTAGATTTCTCTAGTTCTGGCCAGTTTTGAAACAGCAGGAAAGATTTTCCTATAGCACTTGAGAATAGTACAAAGTATGTGGTTTTGAGTAATTCTGTAGGCCAAATTGGAAACTAAAATCAAAGATGCAATATGATACACACACTTTTGTCTCCCTGAGAGTTGCAAAATGTCAAATCTGATAATGCACTACAGTGTTTAGCCAAGTTTATTCCATTCAAGTTGAGGGTCTCCGAGTCATCAGGAACCCATCCACCTCTTAAATTTTAAGCTTTATAATTATACCACAAAATGTTTGTAAATACTGAATGAAACAATACCGGTTATTCAGATACAGACAATACTGTTGAAAGCTCCATAGTAACGTGATCCATGAATTTCAGATATGGTGTTTAATATTCAGTTTCAGGAAAGAAACAAACACACACTTAAAATCATCATTATAGATATGTAGATAATATTTTGATACTTCATGAAGAGAATTCTGCAGAGAATTTAGTAATTATTACTTGTCAATGCAGGATTACACCAAATGTTGCACGAAATAAAAACGAGAATACACAAGCAGTAATAGATGAAAGTTAAAATTTTATCAGGCGATATACAAGTTCAGTATAATCCAAAAAGGATTCCATGTCACTTGTTATATGGGCACTGGTGTGCAGCCTCAATTTTAACACACTCTTATATTAAGCCTACCTAAATTCATTATGCAGCATTTTGCACACTCAATTTAGCCTACTGCAGTTTGTATAGCATTGTAGCAGGTCATCACTGACTTGCTGGTGCCTACTGCTCGAAATAAGGTTGGTACTCCTATGGTTTTCACCATTCCACTCTGACCGAATGTTATGGTTTCCAGCATATTATTGCAAGTAATTGCCAGCAGATGAGTTGTTGTGCTGCAAGTACTCTATAGAGGAAAGTGTTTCTAGTGGAAAGCTTTTTCCTGAACATGAAAATTACACTGAGAAAGTATAAACTAAATTTTGTTGCAAAGTTTCCTAGCTCGAAACTACCGCAATGAGATACTATGCGCAATTTAATTAATGAATTTCAGGAGACAGGTACTGTGCAGGATGCTGCAAGGAGTGGTAGATCGAGTATCTTAAGAGGAAAAACTGGCAGATGTATCAGATGATGTGCTTAAGAGTCCACAGAAATCAATTTAACAGATTGTTCAACTATTTGAAATTTATGGTTCTGTATATAAAGCAGTCAAAAAAAGAACTGTCTGTATCCATATAAAGTGACCATCCACTAATTAAAACCCACAACCTTGGGACAAGAGAGTATTTGAATAGTTTCAGAGGTTTATTGTATGCCTTGGAATTGACATATTAGATAGGACACTTGTTTTACTGATGAAGATTGGCTTCATTAAAGCGAGTGCATCTTTGTCTTCAAACATTTTCAACATCTTTGAACAGTGAAGTTTCAATTCATTTATCCACATTGCCTTTCATGAATGACATGTGAACCTAACAGTTCTTAACTAGCAGGACATTATAATCATCTGTTCACGGGAGCCAGTGCTGCCATCAGAACTCCCATCTTTAGGGGAATTTGTTACAAGAGATGCAGAGCGACTTCTTAATACCCATATTGCAATAGTAGTTTTATTCCAATGAAGTCATGCTTACCGTAGTGAAGATCTCATCTAGTAGAAAACAAACTAAGTTTTGTAAATTTTTCAATATTGTTTTGTTTTCTACTACACATCTTCACTAAAATGTCCTATGAATTAATACATTCTTCCAGATCCAGTTTTCAGTTATCTTATGCACGGGATTTGCATTATAAACAAAGAACCAACAGTAATAATGGATGTATGTACTAGTTGAAACTATGTGCAGAGGTAGTTATCACTGTAGGTTACCCACCAAGAGTTGTTAAACACTTGGAACATAATCGTGCGTCTAATCCTGATAAAATACAAGCGTAACAGATAGTGAATGACAAAGCTATGGAGGATCCAGAAGAACCACCAGCTAGAATTCTAAGGAAAAACTTATCACAGGTATATTGCCACATTTACCAGAATGAAACATTGGCTCTTACAATGAATACAGTGTCTGCTCTTCCACCAAACCCAAAATGAATGTGTTGTCTGTTTTTAGTTGACACTTTCCAAGTAACACCCAATATTTCTTTGTTCAACTTTTCACAATCCATGGTTTCTACAGGGAGTGTAACAGTATCACAAGAATAGCAGCAGCAACATAGCAAAGCAACAGCATTTAAGGAATAATAGCTCAGCAGCAGAAAAATAGTAGAGCAACAGTATTACAAGAACAATGGCAGCAGCAAAATAGTAGAGCAACAGTATTACAAGAACAATGGCAGCAGCAAAATAGTAGAGCAACAGTAATACAAGAATGCCAGCAGCAGCATCATCAAAAAGCATCAGAAACACAACAGCAGTACAAAAAGTAGTAAACCACCACCACAGTGGTGAACAGCAGCAGCAAACAGAAGATTTATTTTATTTAGCATCTTCTATGAGGTCCATATTGCATTTTATTTTTAGTCTTCGGAGTATGCCTGTGTTGATAATTATACACGAATCTGGTTTAGGAAATGAGCAAGATTAAAGAACCTGTAAAGTTGGCGGTGGCACGATGTAAATTGTGGACTTACCGTGAGGCTATTATTTGAAGGACCAACTTATGTGTCATTTGACTGTGAAACCCCTTATCAAGCATCTGTACATCCAGACCAGCTTTAATAATGAAAGCTGTATCATTCACTTGAGTTATGATGATAGCAGAGATGATTCTTTAGCAAGATACTCTATCTGGCGATTCTGTGCTATATTTTAAGAGAGATGGGTGTTCCAATTGAGCTTGGAGTTTAACATAAGTATCTGACTGTCTCAGTTTGCAGTATTTAATTTCTAAGTGTGGTGATATATTCTTCAGTTTAGTCATGTGAATCTTGCTGGTTTTGATCTTTGGGGTTCACGTGAATCTTCCATTTTATGCACAGTTTGTGTACGTATCAGCCAACTGTTGTATGTAGTCTGCTGCAGTGTTTTCTGGCCTTTGCAATTTCATCTGCAAACTACACTATAGTGATGCTATGTTCTGATAAGTTGGAAGCGTAAACTTTGAGAGCTATTACATTTCCTTGTGTCGCTATTTGATGCCTTTGAAATTCTGTTCTCTTTGCACAACAATGAGAAAAATCTAAGATTTTGAAGTTGGGGAAAAAAGTATGGAGCCTTTGATAATACAGACCAACAAAGATCAACAAATTGGTCCATTTAAGAACAATTTCCATATAAACTGTGTTTAAATGAGATCTAGGCTTTTTGAATGGCAAGTAGTGTCCGTTACAGTTAACTAATTATACAGAAACCATTAAAAATAAAGAGCATTTCAAAGGCTATTATCAGAAAGTTTAAGACCTGCATTTTGTTTGTGATACATAAGCATCTTAAACACAACATTTTCTTAAAAATTGTTAAGCCATTTTCAGGACACAGTAACTGATTTTCATAAAAGGGTAGTTTAGGTTGGGAGGATGTTTTTAAAACCTTGTGGCACCCTTGAAAAATGCCAAACTACAATACCAAATTTGATATTTCACAGACTTTTGTTTGGAGTTATGCTATACAAATGCACACATGGACTTTCTTTATAAATAATAAATCTGTTGCATTAAAGTGGGAATCAAGTGTATAAGCATTAAAAATCCTAGTTCATATAGCAACTCGTTTTCTAAATAGTAGGAACTTGTGAAATGTCCATACCTAAGTTTTGACTGGAATACATTGCATCTACCTACCATATATAAGCAGTAGAAGATATATACTGAAATTTATTTTTATTTTGTTAAGACATATCCAGCTACAATAGATTTCTAACTTCAATTAGTCCTCGTTTGTTGTAGGTGTTCTTACTCACAATTAAGTGTATCAGAAATTTAGACTCATCTCGTAAAACATGATTATGTAGGCTAACAATGAACTTTAGATTAAATGAATAGTTAACTCGCAAAAGGTTTCATAAATCTGTGATAAAACCAGGCCTATGTTACTTTATATTTCTTCAACAATGTTTAATAAATATGATTTATATTGGTGCCATATTTTTGCTGAATTTATTGATGTATCTTCTGCTGCTAGACTTGCAGCTGCATCCGTTAGATTTTCTGCTATTTTACCTTCTGCTTTTGTGCGTTTGCTGCTCTGTTTGTGTATGTACGAGCACAAGCGCAACTGCATAGACATATGTTACCGTCATTTGACACGTAATCTGAAAGATGTCGGTTTTTGCAGAGGGTTGTGACAGGTGATGAAACGTGGGTTCACCATTATCAACTCTAAAGCAAGAGTGGAAGCTTCCGGCATCTCCTGCTCCCAAGAAATTCAGGACTTAACCATCAACAGGCAACCCAATGATAGTCTTCTGGGATTCTCGAGGCTTACCAGAACGGGGAGCAACTGTCCCAAGTGCATAGGTACTATTCTCACATGCTTACGATGGAATTGTAACCTACAATGTGGTCTAAAAGAGGGAGACACTCTGTTGGTATCTGGTCACATATGCGGCACACACGTTACAAACAATAAGGCAACTGAGGTTGGGAAATCGTGCATCATCCAGATTTGGCATCATCAGATTTTCATCTTTTTGGACCACTTAAGGAGGCTCTACAAGGTAAAAGCGTTTTAAGTGACAAGACAAAGTAGTAACATCAGCTGCTACGCATGCAATCAACTTTTTATTTTGTTGGGATAAAGAAGTTGGTAGGACGCTGGGAGTATTGTATTGCAAAGGAGGGCGATTATGTGGAAAAACATTGTGGTTTGTGCACGCAAAGAAGAAGAGTAGTATACAACTGTGCAAACTTTACAAAGATCCATCGTAGTATGTACATGGAGGAGGATGACAGGAGCAGTGGGGGGGGGGGGAAGAAAAGGAAAACAACAAAACTGCATGTCATAGCGTAACTTTCAATTTGAGGGAAGCAATTCATAAACATCTTAGAAGTCAAATAAACAGGACAAAACATTTTTATACGAATGATAAACTTCACTTATGTTTCCTTAAGTAAACGCCTGCTGCGTTAAAACTTTTGCCTTATTGTTTGTAGTTCAGCTCAATTCTTGAATTTTTCTTTGCAAATAGGTCAATAACATCTCTGAAAGCTCGATGTGGACTGCAGTTTGTCTATCAAGGACTTTACAATATTCCATCAGTGCAAGGTATGATAATCTAGTCCAGCTCTGGCTGTATCTCAAGATTTTTTAATTTATTCATAAGCAGAAAATCACCACCGTTTTTGTTGCATTATTGTTAGTGTGTTAATGTTAACCATACCAAGTTTTTATGTTCATCGGAAAACAGATGTCTGCTTTATTTTTGCATGCACTGATACCGTTTTCAAATCCATAATATCAATGAAATCTTCTTGCAGACATGAATGTGCTCCTTCTGAATGTTATTTTATGATAAGGTCGAAATTATTCATTTCTTGGTCATGCTGTTAGTCCTGTTTCTCGCCATTGCATGGAAACTGCAATTTTAAACCTAGCATATACCATCCAGTTCTTAACGTTTGACTATAGCTCTTTCCTTTGTAATAAAACATAATGTAGCTGTTTCTGCAAATATATATGTGGATTAAAATGTAGCACATAGAAAATTAATCTTTATTAAATATAGCTTGTGTAACCTCCACCGTTTATTGGTGGATAGAGTACATAGTGAGTGTATGACATCAGATTCTTATTTCAAGGCTCATTTATTTGGAAACAGCTTACAATAACTTGTATTTCGAAATGAACTTGGCGACTCAAAATTATTACACAATTGCATGCTAACACTTAGATCAACACATTGTTATTGTCTCTTAAGAGAGGCTTGTAGCCTGTCAACTCTCAGTTGTTTCTCGAGATGTCCTGGAAACAGTATGGAATTTTAAGACTAGCATATAGCGCCCAGTTGTTAAACATTTGACTATCGCTGTTCCCGCTGTATCCGTAACGAAATGTGTAATGCAGCTGTTTCTGCAAAGGTTTATTTGGACTCGAATGAAGTAGATAGAAACATAAGTTTGAGGAAGAATAAGTTGTATATTTACCAACAAGATGGAGAATAGAGAAAGGAATGTAAATGTATCACTTTGGACTTTTTATTATTGTTGCAAAACAACTTAAGCCCTTTAAGACAAATAATAGGATTAGCAGCTTTCCTATGTCATTTGCCCTCTTTATAAATGTTTTATATGATTGATGTTCCATTACTATTAAAAACATATCTTTTGGGGGGGGGGGAATTGTGGACAAGGCCAACGGAGTTTTTCACATGGGCACAAACAAGTTCACCTTAAAGCGCATGTTTTTGTTTGTGGGATAAGATAAGTCTTTGGGGGGCCCACACACTATTTGTAGAAATTTTTCAATGACAATGATTACACAATGAGGCCATAGGAGGCCTTATCACAACACATGAGGCATTATCACAACAGTAGGAAACTAATGAACTACTTGTTAGGTAATTGTTCACTACTTAAAAAAACGTGTTTCCTACTATCACCGAATGAAGACAAGGAGCCCTTATCAGTTCCTATCACATCCCTTGGAGAAAAGTTCATTCCCTGAAGGTTTCTAAGGTTGACCCAAGAAGCCGCTCTGTGTTTACATACTTTGCAGTAGCATTTGCGTAACGGAAACTACTTCCATCTGTCTCTTTCCTAACAACCACAGTAGTGAGTAATAGGAAAGTTGGAGTCCAACATTTCAGACAACGCGCACGTTCAAACCCTGTGCCAGATGTTGTACACATGCGAAATATGAAGAATACGTTTATCTCCTTGCATTAATTTGGCACCTAAATGTGCCATAATATATATAATTTAAGAATAAAAGGGGGAAGAAATGCTTGCCCACATCCATTGCCACTGTGCCCCTGACAAAAAGCAAATTAATTATAAATAGTAAATCACACTTTACATGGCACTAAATGTAGACAAAGCTGTGCGCACGCAAATTAAAGGACAAAGGCGTTCAAGCAGGAACTATATACTTTTGATTAATCCTGCAGACCAAACTATAAATGAGAATAGATAAAATGTTGCAATGAGAACAAATCCAGCTTCCTAGCTGCTCAAAACCTGACATTGAAAAAATACCTATGCATTAAAGGTTAATCGCACAAAGAGTTATATTAGAATTGCAGGTTTCTCAAGTAATTTGTGTCCTGCCTACACCTTTTATTGTATATAAGAAAACGTTTCTAAATACTGCAGGTTATTGAGAAACAAAAAAACTTTCCAAGGTGAAAGAGTAAGGTGCTTGATAAATTTCAGACAATACACAGTGTACTATATTTAGTGACAATGTCGCAAGAAAAATGTGTTCTCAATTTCATGTTACAGTTCACGAACAGCAAATACGGGAGCAGCAACAAGTCATCCAGCACCTCCAGCAGCAGGTATTTCACCTGCTGCTGGGGCATATGGTGCTGGAGGGTCAGCTGCAGCAGCAACAACCACAGCAGCACCCACCACCACAGCAGCAACAACCGCAGCAGCAGCACCCACCACCACCACAGCAGCAGCAGCAGCACCAGCAACAACCACAGCAGCACCCACCACCACCACCACCACCACCGCCGCCGCCGCCGCCGCCGCCGCAGCAGCAGCAGCAACAACAACAACCGCAGCAGCAGCAACAACCACAGCAGCACCCACCACCACCACCACCACCACCAGAGCAGCAGCAACAACCTCAGCAGCAGCAGCAACAACCACAGCAGCAACAACAACCACAGCAGCAGCACCCACCACAGCAGCAGCACCCACCACCACCACCGGAGCAGCAGCAACAACCTCAGCAGCAGCAGCACCCACCACCACAGCAGCAACAACAACCACAGCAGCAGCAGCAACAACCACAGCAGCAGCAGCAGCAGCAGCAACAACCACAGCAGCAGCAGCAACAACCACAGCAGCAGCACCCACCACAGCAGCAGCACCCACCACCACCACCGGAGCAGCAGCAACAACCTCAGCAGCAGCAGCAGCACCCACCACCACCGGAGCAGCAGCAACAACCTCAGCAGCAGCAGCACCCACCACCACCACCGGAGCAGCAGCAACAACCTCAGCAGCAGCACCCACCACCACCACCGGAGCAGCAGCAACAACCTCAGCAGCAGCAGCACCCACCACCACCACCGGAGCAGCAGCAACAACCTCAGCAGCAGCAGCACCCACCACCACCACCGGAGCAGCAGCAACAACCTCAGCAGCAGCAGCAGCACCCACCACCACCACCGGAGCAGCAGCAACAACCTCAGCAGCAGCAGCAGCACCCACCACCACCACCGGAGCAGCAGCAACAACCTCAGCAGCAGCAGCAGCAGCACCCACCACCACCACCGGAGCAGCAGCAACAACCTCAGCAGCAGCAGCAGCACCCACCACCACAGCAGCAGCAGCAGCAGCACCCACCACAGCAGCAACAACAACCACAGCAGCAACAACCTCAGCAGCAGCAGCACCCACCACCACCACCGGAGCAGCAGCAACAACCTCAGCAGCAGCAGCACCCACCACCACAGCAGCAGCAGCACCCACCACAGCAGCAGCAGCAACCACAGCAGCAGCAACAACCACAGCAGCAGCAACAACAACAACCACAGCAGCAGCAGCAACAACAACCACAGCAGCAGCAGCACCCACCACAGCAGCAGCAGCACCCACCACAGCAGCAGCAGCACCCACCACAGCAGCAGCAGCACCCACCACAGCAGCAGCACCCACCACCACCGCAGCAGCAGCAGCACCAGCAACAACCACAGCAGCACCCACCACCACCACCACCACCGCCGCAGCAGCAGCAGCAGCAGCAGCAACAACAACTGCAGCAGCACCAGCAACAACCACAGCAGCACCCACCACCACCACCACCACCGCAGCAGCAGCAACAACAACAACTGCAGCACCCACCACCACCACCACCGGAGCAGCAGCAACAACCTCAGCAGCAGCAGCAGCAGCAACAACAACCACAGCAGCACCCACCACCACCACCGGAGCAGCAGCAACAACCTCAGCAGCAGCAGCAACAACCACAGCAGCAACAACAACCACAGCAGCAGCACCCACCACCACCACCACCACCACCACCACCACAGCATCAGCAGCAGCAACAACCACCACCACCACCACCACCACCACCACCACAGCATCAGCAGCAGCAACAACCACAGCAGCAGCAGCACCCACCACAACAGCAGCAGCTGCAAGGTAGAGATGAAAAAGCTTCGCATAATTTTAATATTATGCAACATCATGGTAAAGGTCATGTTGGGAGTTGGGGTAACGTGCTTTATATAATGTAAAATACTCTCAAACAGTAAGCACATATAATGAAAGATGTAGGATTAAGGTGCTTTATATGAATTTGAAATACTGACAAACAGTATGCACCAGATCATAAATTGTTTTGGTTTTGTTTAAGGGTTCTCAACTTCTAGGTCATTAGCATCCTTTAAAACAGATCATAGCAAAGACCAGAGATAACGTTCAGTAGAAAATTTGATGGCAAATGCCAGAGAGTAATACATAAAAGAAATCGAAGCAAAAGCCAGAGATAAGTATCGATATAGAAATATAGCACAAGTCATACACAAATATAAATATAGAAAAAATAAACCGATCTGTATAAAACACTTAAGATGACAAAATCCGTATTTGGAAATTTACTTTCGAAACAAAATTAAAAATCCTATCAACCTCTTGTTTATCACCAGCTCAAACCTCTGCAGGACTGTCCGGAAAGTGTGCTAGAGCAATACACTCTAGCAACACGTGACGGACCGAAAGACCTTCGACACAAAGCGGACAAATAGGAGCAGGGTCACCCTTAAAAAGGTAACTGTGCGTAAAATTGCAGTGACGAATGCGCAACCGAGCAAAAATCACCTTCTCACGACCAAACACACGAGAGGAAGTTAAACAGTTTATTGGAATGTCCCTCACTGCTCTAAGCTTGCTTCCGCGGAGAGCTAACCACTCCTCGCGCCAGCACGACAGAACCGCTCTCCGCACAACAAGCCTAAAGTCTTCCGACGTGTTGTAACACTGGGTTCTGTGGTTGCCGCCTTAGCTGCCAAATCCTCAGGTTCATTCCCCGGCAAGCCAACGTGACCAGGTATCCAAGCATACTCCACATTAACGCAAGAAGTGTGTAAAACATAGAGGTCATCCTGGATTAGCTGAACAATGGGGTGGTAGCTGTACAGCTCATGAAGGCTCGGAAGTGCACTTAGGGAATCACTCAAAATGAGTTTGCCAATTTTAGACGGTGCACAAGCTAAATGGCTCGGTATATGGCATACAGCTCTGCACTATAAATGGATGTACTATCATGAAAACCGAATGTATAGGGCACGGTTTCATGAACATGAGCACATCCAATACCGTTGGCGCTCTTAGATCCATCCATGTATATCATAATTTGGCCACTGCAACCAGACAAATTCTAAAAACCAAGTGCGGATACTAAACGTAGGCATCGTAGACTTGCGTTATACCGTCATCTCAAGATCTACGTGAGATGTAGCACATAACCAAAGGGGGGGGGACACCCTCTCCCCCTTTGCAAACATGTTAGGCAGTTCAATGTCGTGCTTTCTTAGAAGCTCCCGGAAACGAACACCTGCAGGCCCTGGATTAATGTAGCTATTATTATAACGTTTGTCCAGCGCAGTAAGAGAAAAAGAAGCGAACGTTGGATGCTGAGGCATACATTTAAGCACACAGCCATAATTTCCCAAGAGGATTTCATACAAATAACGCATAGGAGGTTCTGCAGATTCAACGTAAAGACTCATAACTGGGCTAGTGGGAAAAGTAACAATAGCCACTCGACTGCCCCGGTTATGGACTGCGTCTAATCTCCTTAACACAGATGGTCATGCTGAGGAATAAATGATACACCCATAGTCTATTTTTGATCGGACCAGTGCGACACAGTCGCAGCAAAATAGTCCGATCCGCTCCCCAAGATTTATCGAGTCATATAGGCAAGATATTCAGAGAACGGTCACATCGCGCTTTCAACTGTGCTATGTGCGACGACCAGATAAGTTTCCTATCGAACGTCAACCCCAGGAATCTCGTCGAATCGGCGAATGGTAGTAAATCTGGACCGAATCGGAACGAAGGTGGTAATCGTCTCCTACTGCGCCAGAAGTTCACGCAGATTAGCTTCTCATTCAAGAAAGGAAGGAAGGCCGGTTTTAGAACTCCAATCTTGGAGATTATCTAAGCATTGCTGCATACGGCGTTCCAAAAACGGCGTACGCAGAGAAGTAGAATAAACGGCAAAGTCGCATACGAATAAGCCTACCCTGAAGAAACACATTCCCAGATAGAATTAATTGCTATATGAAACAGTGTAATGCTTAGTACCGATCCCTGAGGTACTCAGTTTTGCTGAACAAAAAGGTTCGAAAAAACCGAGCCGACGTTTACTCGGATAACGCGGTCCTTCATTAACTCCTGAATGAACAGTGGTAAGCGTCGACGTATATTTCAGGTGTAGGGAACGCAGTATCCCTGCTCGCCAACGCGCATCATAAGCCTCCCTGAGGCCATAAAATACCGCAACGGTTTGACAATTCTTTAGAATCCGTTCATGATCTGTGTCGACAATGACAGAAGGTGGTAAATTGCTGAACGGCTCCTCCGAAAACCGCACTGGGTGTTGGTCAAAACGTTGCGAGTTTTCAATCGCTATATCAACCGTCCATTGATTATGCGTTCCATAACCTTGCAAACGCAACTGGTGAGGGAAATAGGACGGTAGCGGGACGAGTGATGACGGCCTGCTTTCAAAATGGGTATGTCAAAGGCATTCCGCCACTTTTCTGGAAAAGTGGCATCAACCCAAACACGATTGTAGACCTCGAGTAGTAAAGCCTTACCTTCAGGAGAGTTGTTGGAATATTTATACGTGGATACGATCAGGCCCTGGTGCTGATAGTCGCGAAGATGAACGCGTGTTCTAACTCCATGGTAAAGAGGCGATTGTAATCTTAACGATTTCCTGAACGAAAAAGGAAACCTTGAGATTCAACCTGAGTTAACAGAAAGGAACTCCGGCGAATAGTTATGAGCTAGACACTTTAGCGAAAGCACAACCAAATGTGTTAGCCACGCCAAATGCATCAACAACAGCTCCTGCAGCTGTTTTAAAACCGGCAATATGTGGGTCGATTTTCCGGCCACACGCCTTAACGTATCCCAAACGACAGAGGAAGGGTATGTCGATTAAATGAAGCTACAAACTTGCTCCACGATGTCTTTTTGCTATTCTTTATAATATATCTAGACTTGGCAAGCATTTCCTTGTATTCAATTAGGTTATACAGTGTAGGGCGACGCTAGAAAACCCTAAGAACACGCCTACGAGCACGAATGGCATCTCGCCAATCTTCTGTCCACCAAGGGACTGGAATCGACGAGGATTGGCAGTCGACCGTAGAATAGCTTGCTCAGCAACAGAAAGAAGCTTCTCCGAGATGTTGGACCAAAACATCCACAGTCGTGCTCATTGTAATTAAACGCAGCCAACTAGGAGTAAAGATACCAATTGGCTTGATCTAAGCGCCATCTAGGTGGGTGTGTGGAACATATATCCTGTGTTAAGAGACTAATAAGACATGGTAAGTGGTCACCAGTATAAATCAGGGGGACATTCCATTTCAAGGAAGCTGCTGTGGTGAACAAACTGCAATATCAAGCTGTGAAAAGGTGTTGTAGGAGTCCGAGAGAAATGTAGGCTCTACGGTGTTCAGAACAGCTAGGTTATTATTGTCCAAAAAAATCAGCAATTAATTTACCTCTCACACAAGCCCGAGGTGAGCCTCAAAGTGGGTGATGGGCATTAACGTCTCCCACCAACAGAATAGGCATTGATAACAGATACTAGATCTTCTAAATCCATGAGCGAGAGGTCGTCGGATGGAGGCAGATAAACGTTACAGATGGTAAATCTGATGGGTGGCAGTTTAATCTTTACAACCACTGACTGGATTTCAGATTGTATGGACACAGATTCAACAAATAAATCATCTCTGATGAGCATCATAGTGGCCCCGTGCGCAGGAATACCCTCTTCCGTTGCGAGATTACATCGCGCTAGGGTATATCGTCCAAGCCGCAAATTGTCTTCCGGACGGAGTTTAGTCTCTTGTAAGCACACGTCCAAAGGCTCATTCTTGTTGAGCAAAAGTTGAAGCTCTGGTCGATGTTTTCTAATTCCACGGATGTTCCACTGTAGGATAGCCAGTAGAATTATAACGGGATAAGTTCCTAATCGTAGAAGCTTAATACTGGAAAGCGGTGATCGAATCAATTTTCCCCGTTTCTTTGGTGTCTGACTAACGCCTTTAACGGAGGATTTATCCTGCCTCTTTCACCGTGCGGATAGAAGGCTCCTGCTCCATCACCTTAACGGGGGAGGACCCCTTTACAATAGAAAATCTGTTCGAGAATCTCGAACCGACTGAAAGTTGAGATCGGCGAAGATGATCGCCGATCTGAGTCCTTCCCGGAAGTTTAAGAGGAGGATCTCCGAGATGATGCTCGTGGAGCTTTTTTACCCTTAGGTGTACTGGGTGCAGAATTATCGCTTTCCTTTAGGAAGTAAGTTCTCGCATAACTGGTCCTGAATGCTACTGGTGATGCATTATACACTACAGGCTTGCCGGTCTTATTATTTTAGGTCGACAGTGTTGCTGTTGATTTGACTGGTGTGATCTTTCCAGTAACGGACATGGCAGATGTTGATGTTGTCGTCGGTGTTGATTTTGAAGGCTTTGGCTGTGTTCTGGCAACGAGAATGACCCCGTTTATATCGCTGGTCTGGGTTGCGATTTTCCGACTCGGTACCGGTTTAGCTGCAACTGAGCTGTAGGCACCGGACCTCGGGACAGAGGGCTGGCGAATGCGCAAGAGTTTCAGAGCTTCCGAGGAGGACACCTTCTCCCTATCACGGATATCTTGGATCGTTCATTCCTCTGTAAAGAGGGGGCAATCTCTGGAACTTGATGGATGTTCTCCGCTGCAGTTAACGCACGTTGGAGCTGATGTGCATGCTCCATCGTGAGACGTTTCCACAGTTAACGCAGGTAAATTCATTGCTGCAGAAATCACTGGTGTGCCCAACACGCTGACACCTATAACATCTCGGCGGATTTGGGATGTATGGCCTCGCTTCGATGACTTCATACACTGACTTATGGAGATCTACCCGATCAAAGGTAAGAAACGCGGTACGAGTAGGCAATAATTCACCTCTTTCTTTCCGCTGAACAAGATAAACCGATGTTACGCCTTGCTCTTCCAAATTTTCTTGCATCTCCTTATTGGACATGCCAATGCACGGCTGTTAACAACTCCGCGCGAGGAGTTCAAGGTCTTGTGAATTTCGACATAGATCGGATAGCTGGCTGACATATTTGCTTTTAAGATAGTCGCTTCCTGGGACGCTGAATTTGATTCAACCAGGAGCGTACCATTGCGACTTATAATGCACGACTTGACAGGACCAGCAATTTTTCGAGATCCTTTTGAACTACAAAAGGGTTCACCGATGTAAATTTCCTTCCTTCCTCTCTTCGGTTTATAACTAAGTAGCGAAAACCACTACACTTGACTACTTTTACACAGGCTTTCGCTTTTTTTGTGGAGATTTCTTAGGCTCCATAGCGATGGCATCCTCCACCATTACAAATGTCTTCGCTGGCATGCTCACCCCAGCTTAGGTGATAGTCCTGTCCTGAACCTTGCTCACCTTAGGGTATCACTTCCCAATACATAGAGGAACCCAATCGCCTTCAGGAGTGTAACATATCATGTAATGACCCCTAATCAGCGGATATGAACACAGTCCTACATGATACTCGGGCTGGAAGTTTCACATTACCCAGTCACCCCTTGCAACTCCCCTCTGTCCCGCACAGCAGTATCAGTGTGTTCAGGGAGGTAACTAGAAATTGGTCAAACACTTTTGTGGACCACAGTTGATTGGCCGTTTGGCATAAGCCCTTTCACCTCTTAGTGGAATCCAATTGAGGGTGTACTCGGGATCCCAGGAGAACCAATCCCATACCAAATCATAAAGAATTTCAGATTAAAGTGATTTAAATGACTTAAAATACTAAAAAATAGTATGCAACAGATGA
Source organism: Deroplatys truncata (assembly GCA_030765065.1). Taxonomy (NCBI): domain Eukaryota; kingdom Metazoa; phylum Arthropoda; class Insecta; order Mantodea; family Mantidae; genus Deroplatys; species Deroplatys truncata. The sequence goes on along the minus strand of CM060985.1, from coordinate 18,589,480 downwards.
GGAAAGAGGATTATGGATGTTCATATAAATTAAAATGCTGTCAAAAAATATACAACAGATCATGAAGAATTTAGGATTAAAGACATTTACATAAATTAAAATACTGTCAAACACTATTCATCAGATCATGAAGACAGTATGATTAAGGTGAGTGATATAAATTAAAATACTATCAAACATTATGCATCACAACATGAAGACAGTAGGATTAAGGCGAGTGATATAAACTAAAATACTGTAAAACAATATGTACCAGATCATGAAGAGAGTAGGATTAAGATGAGTGATATAAATTAAAATACTGTAAAACAATATGTACCAGATCATGAAGAGAGTAGGATAAAGGTGAGCGATATAAATAAAAATACTGTAAAACAATATGTACCAGATAGTGAAGAGTAGGATTAAGGTGAGTGATATAAATTATAATACTGTAAAACAATATGTACCAGATAATGAACACAGTAGGATTAAGGTGAGTGGTATAAATTAAAATACTGTAAAACAATATGTACCAGATAATGGACAGTAGGATTAAGGTGAGTGGTATAAATTAAAATACTGTAAAACAATATGTACCAGATAATGGAGAGTAGGATTAAGGTGAGTGGTATAAATTAAAATACTGTAAAACAATATGTACCAGATAATGGAGAGTAGGATTAAGGTGAGTGATATAAATTATAATAGTGTAAAACAATATGTACCAGATAATGGAGTGTAGGATTAAGGTGAGTGATATAAATTATAATAGTGTAAAACAATATGTACCAGATAAGGGAAGAAGTTGGATTAAGGTGAGTGATATAAATTATAATAGTGTAAAACAATATGTACCAGATAATGAAAGAAGTTGGATTAAGGTGAGTGATATAAATTAAAATACTGTAAAACAATATGTACCAGATAATGAAAGTAGGATTAAGGTGAGTGATATAAAATACTGTCAAACAATATGTACCAGATAATGAAGTGAGTAGGATTAAGGTGAGTGATATAAGTTAAAATACTGTCAAACAATAGGCAGAGATGTTGATGGTTGATCCAGTATGATTCCTAATTTCCCTGAGCATACCACCATTCCATATGTGCTGGGAAGCTGTCCTAGGGGAGAGCTATTGAAAATAGACAATACACGCACATGTAGTTCTGGCCAATGCCCTTAAAATTGAAGTCTTATAGGTTCATGAAGAGATTCACTGCCTCACTAACAATGCTAGCAGAAGAAGTAACGTGATACCATTCAACAGCTCAAGCTGAAATTATTGTTCCAACTAAAAGATTTACAGTATCTAATAACAAACTTATGGAAGTTGACACAGAAAATAAAGACCCGTGATCCTACATTACCATATATTTTTTAATCACATTAATGTGATTGTTCTGTTTTGAATTGCATATTAATATTTCAGATGCTTTTGTTTGTTAAATGTCATCTTTGTGCAAAATTGACGAGTGATGGACTAAACATTAAGCTACATTATAATTCCAATTGTCATTTTTTAAAATCATTTATAATTATGGTATTAAAATTTCTTAAATCTGCAGCTATTCACAGAATTTATTTTAATATTTCAATTGTATACAAGATGAAAATTGTTATATACCTTATGAACCTGTTTTAATCGTTTCTTTTAAATATCTTTTGAATATTATGTGTGTTGATGGCAAACCATTTTTGGTCAGGTTGTTGAATAAAAATGTTTACAATTTTCTTTTTATAGGAGTCCAGCAAGTGTGGCCCCCTCAACATTCCCTTCGGGCAACAGCTTGGAACCCGCCCTTTAAGTTTTCTTCTGCTATAGTTCTACATTTATAGCATTAAAACAGAATAAATAAAAGTACTAAAGCAATGAAAGTATATTTTGATGCAATATTTTTCCACCACCTGTACACATTTCAGTGAATACTTAAACTTATTGCAGAGCTAAAGAAAACCTTTCAGTTATTCAGGTGTTTATTAAGCATTAATAACTCTTATCATTCTTACAAAAACAAAGTGCATACATGTTTATAATAGAACGATTTTATGTTGTAGGAAATATAACTGTCAACGGTGAAGTTTTACTTAAATTATTTAAACTACATAATCAGGAAATAAACCCTTTGACCAGTGTGGTACAGCGACTAACAAATTTAGGTTAAATGAAGCTTCATTTTGAACTATCACCTTAAGTGTCCACCACTTAGCATCTATAGACAAATATTTACTTCTCCTACCACTAAGAGTGATCTGAATGAATATTAGCTGATGTGTATGCATTTCGTAAGAAATTGAGGAACATGTCCTCTACTAATGCATATGCTGTCTGTTAAGTGTATATTCTACAAACCTTGGGTTCTATTTGCAGAAGTTTCAGAATTCTCCTTTCCCATTTTTATTTCTCTTTGAGTGATGGAGAGAGAGAATATTTAGTAATAAGTTTATCATCTAAGGATGTCATAAGATTCTCAAGAACATGCTAGTCCCAAAGCTATCAATTTCATTAGCCATTCTTGAGAAAATACAAACTAACAATTTTTAGTAAAATATCATATGTTTAAGATATTTCCATAACAAAGGAAATGTATGTCTAGCATTTTTTGGGAATAGCCTGTGAAAACATTCTGAATTCCCCTTTTATACTTTGTAAACTATAAGAGATAAAATTTTATTACGCAAAAGAATGTACATCTCCTTAAAGCACCAAGTTTGCTTTTTCCATATTCATTTCTGAGGTATTCTTTGTATTGTTTAAAATTTTCAAATACTTTTAATAAGCGGTTAGCCACTATTCATTTCTCTCTCTCATTGTCATATATGGAGCTTGGAATTTCAAAAACATCACAATGACTCACTGTTTAAATATCTGACTATCCTTAAGCCTTCTGTGTACTTCTTATACCTACCATTAATGTCTAATGAAAGTATCTTGAATAACAAGATATAAATAAAAGAAAGTAGAGAAAGGAATGTGAAAGCAACATACAATATATTTCTCTCCATCTGTTCCTTAGCTCAGCTTTGCTTCACTTTATCACTATTTACTCATGTAAATGAAGTAGTCCCTTCTAAAGGAATGAAGCTAGGAAATGGTACCACATCCATTCTCTTGGAAGTTAATATATCCTGACTAGGTTGAGAGCGACAGTGATTGTCCACATAAATAATGAAGTGAGGTCATGGCATTAAACCTATTCCTCTAGCAGTTGTGATGCATCATGACAACATGGTTGGTGACAATGTGACCCAAATGAAGGAATAAAGAGAGGTTATGGCAATAAACCTATTCCTCTAGAAGTTGAGATGCATCATGACAACATGGATGGTGACAATTTGACCCAAATGAAGGAATAAAGTGAGCTCATGGCAGTAAACCTATTCCTCTTGGAGTTGATATGCATCATAACATGGATGGTAACAATGTGACCCAAATGAAGGAATAAAGTGAGCTCATGGCATTAAACCTATTCCTCTAGAAGTTGATATGCATCATGACAACATGGATGGCGACAATGTGACCCAAATGAAGGAATAAAGTGAGCTCATGGCATTAAACCTATTCCTCTTGGAGTTGATATGCATCATGACAACATGGATGGTAACAATGTGACCCAAATGAAGGAATAAAGTGAGCTCATGGCATTAAACCTATTCCTCTTGGAGTTGATATGCATCATGACAACATGGATGGTAACAATGTGACCCAAATGAAGGAATAAAGTGAGCTCATGGCAGTAAACCTATTCCTCTTGGAGTTGATATGCATCATAACATGGATGGTAACAATGTGACCCAAATGAAGGAATAAAGTGAGCTCATGGCATTAAACCTATTCCTCTAGAAGTTGATATGCATCATGACAACATGGATGGTAACAATGTGACCCAAATGAAGGAATAAAGTGAGCTCATGGCATTAAACCTATTCCTCTAGAAGTTGATATGCATCATGACAACATGGATGGTAACAATGTGACCCAAATGAAGGAATAAAGTGAGCTCATGGCATTAAACCTATTCCTCTAGAAGTTGATATGCATCATGACAACATGGATGGCGACAATGTGACCCACATGAAGGAATAAAGTGAGCTCATGGCAGTAAACCTATTACTCTAGAAGTTGATATGCATCATAACATGGATGGTAACAATGTGACCCAAATGAAGGAATAAAGTGAGGTCATGGCAGTAAACCTATTCCTCTAGAAGTTGATATGCATCATGACAACATGGATGGTGACATTGTGACCCATATGAAGGAATAAAGTGAGGTCATGGCAGTAAACCTATTCCTCTAGAAGTTGAGATGCATCATGACAACATGGATGGCGACAGTGTGGCTCACATGAAGGAATAAAGTGAGGTTATGGCAGTAAACCTATTCCTCTAGAAGTTGAGATGCATCATGACAACATGGATGGTGACAATGTGACTCACATGAAGGAATAAAGTGAGGTTATGGCAGTAAACCTATTCCTCTAGAAGTTGAGATGCATCATGACAACATGGATGGTGACAATGTGACTCACATGAAGGAATAAAGTGAGGTCATGTCATTAAACCTATTCCTCTAGCGGTTGATATGCATCACGACAGCATGGATGGTGACAATGTGACTCACATGAAGGAATAAAGTGAGGTCATGGCAGTAAACCTATTCCTCTAGAAGTTGATATGCATCACGACAACATGGATGGTGACAGTGTGACCCACATGAGAGAATGAAGTGAGGTCATGTCATTAAACCTATTACTCTAGCGGTTGATATGCATCACGACAGCATGGATGGTTCAGTGGTGTCCACATGAAGGAATGAAGTGAGGTTTTGGCATTAAATCTATTTCCTTGGACTGGAGATAAAAATAAAATTTAAATCCCTAGATACCAATGAACTCTATCTGAAAATAGTGTGGAAACAATCTTATATTTTTAATGCAACCTTGGCTAAAATCCTGAAATTAAATTAATCGAGTTTTATTTATGGATGCTTTAATTAGTATGGTTTTTAGAATCCCATTCTATATTTGGTATAAAAGATCAGAAATTTTGCTCAGAGGCCTCCATCAGGTTTGAGGTTCTTTCACATGCCATAAATCTACTACACTGGACCACTGACTACTACCCTTCCAAAGGAAGCCATTGTAATGATTTTGCACTCAAAAGAATCTACCACCCTCCACTGGGTGTGAACCTGCAAGCTCATTATCTAGAAGCTACCATGATATCTGTAGACTACAGAGGATGACTGGCTAAAACCCTGTCCCACAGAAAAATCCTGAGGTTTTATCAAATTTTAATTAGTTAGTGCAAACTAACAAATGTTTCTGCTCCATTTGTAACTGTGTTAAAATACACCATCTTTTTTCCGAAGAACAAGATGCTTAAAACGAAACTGTTCTTAAATGAAGTAGGAACTACATGTTAGTAGTCTATTTACATAAAATTAATCAATTGTATCGTTTGTCCAGGACTCTCGCAAGAAAAAGCAAATGTATTTCATTTTTTCAACTGTATCTGAATGACAAACTATAAAAGCCAACAAGGAAGACTGCTGCTAAGTTGCTTGCCTTATAACATCATATAACAGCTGCAGTATCAGTAAAGGAATGCAACTAACATGAAATCTTGCTCTAATGCAACAGCTAGTGAACACAGCTAAATTACCTAGTATACAAATTGAACTATGCTACCTGCTTTTCCAAAAAAAAGGAAAAGATTTTCCATCATATTTTATTTTAGACTAAACAATCTAGAATGCATACATGGCTAATAAAAGATGTGGGATACTTGTTTTCGGTTACATGAAGGTCACTAACTCTGGTATATTTTAAACTGGAAATTAGGAAATAATCAGAAGTTAGTTTCCACACATACTGTATGAAATAATGTTCAGTGCTGTTACAATGAAGTAGAGGACTATGAAATAATGTAAAGAAATTGTGCGTTCCATTCATATGACTTTCTCTACTATAAAAATATTCTCACAAAGACTTATTCTTCCATGTACTTCTTGTTAATAGATATACTTTAGTTACAAATATTGTTGTAGATAAGAATACAGTGGCTAAAGTGATTGTCAGATTTTTAAATGTGGGTCACTATGTGACAACCATGAAATTCCATACTCTCTGCATAACTACCAAGACAAAGGGAAATAAAATAAGGGCTTACTACTTGAAAATTCAAACTAATAAAGAATATCTTGGAAATGGGTAATGGCACAAAAATGTTACTTGACATAAGTTGTGTGCTTTAATGAGATCAATATTTTAGTAGCAATATTTGTGGTGTACCACATATAAAAAACAATTAATGAGGACTTTACATAGTTTTCATTAAGTTCAAGATATGCATTTCATTGACCACACAAGTATCTTACACATGTATTTCAATCAAAATTTAAGAACCACTTTTTTGGGGAATAAAAGCTAATGGAAGGTTTACTGACAGCAGTAATCAACATTAACGCACAGACTCCTGATCGGGAGCGTGCAGTTAAAATCCTGCCAAGATCATTCTAAAAATAAAGAAAACTAAAAACAGGGAAAACAATGCTTTCTATAATAAGAGTGGCTAGTATTTGGGGACTTTCTTCAAAATCTTCATGTTACATCTCAATTAAGAATTTTGTTGCAATATTTATTTTTAAATTACACTGTATAAACACAAATTTGTGCCTTTTTCTTAAAATGCATTTTATTTAATACAGAGGTATCTTAAAATTTGTATTTTATTTTGGACAAAATATTAATATGGTCTTTCAGGTGTAATTATTTCTACCTCTATGGTCTACCCACTAAAAGTAGGTTCAAGTACGTCACCAAAGTTAATTGCCAAATGTTTGCCAATAAAAACTATAATGTAACACAGCTGAATATGTGTAGCAATGTTTAGTGTCATTGCCTTTGTGATTGCTTGACAGGGAGTCACGGCTGGTTCTCACAGTTAAATGGTAAAGTGCACAGGTTGTGGTACTGCTTAAAAGGGGGCAAATGTGAACAGCACAGTAAGGCATGTACTGTCGCCGGCTAAAACATACTTGCTGCCCATTGAGTTTGTAAAGTTGAATGAGTTGATACGAACCATGTATCAAACATGATATTTCACGGTGCACAATGTGGGCCAGGGGCTCCCTCCCATGTCGAACAATAGAAAACTAGTTTTATTAGAGTTCTTTCCGTTGCTGTCTTAATGACCTAACATTTTTATTTCAGCACCTGAAAGACCATATGAATGCGAACTGTGTGGAGGGGGGTTCAAGACGCGCCAGGGCGTGCATGTACAACTCAGCGACACACAGGTGTGGAGCCGTATGTGTGCAACGTGTCCGTTTCAACATGCCGAAATGCAAGAACGTGGAACCGCCATATGCGAGTAAGTATACACTCTTGTAAACAAATGCTGACGTAGTCATTTAGTCCTGCACATACCTGTGTGCAACGTGTGCGGTTCCGCGTTTAGAGATGCCAGAACGCCGAACCACCACGTGAGAGTAAGTATATACTCTTGTAATCTATACTGAAGTAGTCATTATTATAAGAGAGTGTGTGTGTGTGTGTGTGTGTGTGTGTGTGTGTGTGTGACGCCGTATGTGTGCAACGTGTGCGGTTCAGCGTTTAGAGACGCCAGCACGCGGAACCGCCATGTGAGAGTAAGTATACACTCTTGTAATCTTATACTGAAGTAGTCATTGTAAGTGTCTTGTTTGTGTGTGTGTGTGTGTGTGTGTGTGTGTTTCAACGTTTATAAAACTAGAGCGAAAGACACCAAACTTGTGTTCTTTCCCTTTGTATTTATGATTCTTAAAATTTTTATTTCAGCACCTTAAAGACCATATGAATGTGGGCTGTGAGGAGGGTGGGGGTTCAAGACGCGCCAGGGCGTGCATGTACAACTCAGCGACACAAAGTTGTGGCACCGAATGTGTGCAACGTGTCCGTTTCAACATGCCGAGATGCAAGCACGTGGTATCGCCATATGCGAGTATGTATACACTCCAGTACTGCTAGGTTTGAACCCACAACCTCGGGATCTAAAGCCTCCCAAAGTTCTTAAAAATCCAGTTCTCCTGGCATCACTGGAAAACTAGATGAAGCCATGAGTGAGCTGGAAAAACAAAGTTAAACCTTCCAAGCTCACTGTCGCTCAGAGTAAGTAAACCCTTAAGAATAAACTGCAGAACAAGAGATCAAATTTGAACCAAGAATATGGAAATCAGAAAAAAACAACAAACTGGTTTGGTCAAAGGGGTGTTGAGATCAGAAGGGGGGGACTAAACACAACCGCTCTGCTGACGACTTGACTCCTCCACCTCAAGCCTACAGAAAGAAACCTAGACCTGAAAGTCAACCTTCCACACCAAAGGAAGGAGAAGTTGCATTTAAAGAGGCCTTGACATCTACCAAAATGGCAATTGTACCCGAGGACTTCCCAGCTAATACCCTGGGTGACAAACAGTTTGCAGGAAGCTATAGTCAGATCATTCATCAAGCTGGTGGATGACAGCCTCCCACAATTTTCAGGTTTGCACATGGAGAGGGGATTCTATTCTATTTTAGACAAAATATTGATATGGATACTTAAATATAATGCAAATTTACTTCCAATGTCTACCCACTAAAAGCAGGTATAGGTATAACACCAAAGTTAATTGCCAAATGTTTGCCAATATAAACTATAATTTAACATACAGCTGAACGCACGTAGCAATGTTTAGTGTCATTGCCTTTTTGATTGTTTGGCAGGAAGTCATGGCTGGTTGTCACAGTTAAATGGTAAAGTGCAATAAAGCGTAAAAGCTGCAGTAATGCTCAAGAGGTACACGTGAACATAACAGTAAGGCACGTTACTGTCACCCGGCCAAAAAATACCTGCTGTCCACTGAGATTTTAAAATGAAATAAGATAATATAGACACCATCTATCAAATGACATTTCACTGTGCACAACGTGGGCCAGAGGAGTCCTGTGTGGGATTGTGTCAAAAGTAGCTTTAAACATTTGTTCTCTTTCCCTTCCTGTCTTAATTATTCTTAACATTTTTGTTTCAGCACAAGAGAGGCCATACGCCTGCCAATTTTGTGGGGCGGGTTTCAAAAGCCGAGCGGGCGTGAGGGTACACACGCGGCGCCATACGGGTATGACGGCGTATCTGTGCCTCACGTGCGGTGCCGCATTTAGGGATGGAAGCACGAGGATCCGCCACGTGAGGGCAAGTATACACTCCTGTAATCTTATACTGAAGTAGTCATTACAACTGTGTGTGTGTGTGTGTGTGTGTGTGTGTGTGTGTGTGTGTGCGCGCGCGCGCAACGTGCGTGGTTCCGCGTTTAGAGACGCAAGAACGCGGAACCGCCACGTGAGAGTAAATATATACTCTTGAAATCTTATACTGAAGTAGTCCGAAGTGTGTGTGTGTGTGTGTGTGTGTGTGTGTGTGTGTGTGTGTGTGTGTGTGTGTGTGTGTGTGGTTCCGCGTTTAGAGACGCCAGAACGCGGAACCCCCCCCCCCCGTGAGAGTAAATATATACTCTTGAAATCTTCTACTGAAGTAGTCATTGTAAGCGTCTTGTCTGTGTATGTGTTTCAACGTTTATAAAACTAGAGCGAAAGACGCCAAACTTGTGTTCTTTCCCTTAGTCTTTATGATTCTTAAAATTTTTATTTCAGCACCTTAAAGACCATATGAATGTGGGCTGTGAGGAGGGTGGGGGTTCAAGACGCGCCAGGGCGTGCATGTACAACTCAGCGACACAAAGTTGTGGCACCGAATGTGTGCAACGTGTCCGTTTCAACATGCCGAGATGCAAGCACGTGGTATCGCCATATGCGAGTATGTATACACTCCAGTACTGCTAGGTTTGAACCCACAACCTCGGGATCTAAAGCCTCCCAAAGTTCTTAAAAATCCAGTTCTCCTGGCATCACTGGAAAACTAGATGAATCCATGAGTGAGCTGGAAAAACAAAGTAAAACCTTCCAAGCTCACTGTCGCTCAGAGTAAGTAAACCCTTAAGAATAAACTGCAGAACAAGAGATCAAATTTGAACCAAGAATATGGAAATCAGAAAAAAACAACAAAACTGGTTTGGTCAAAGGGGTGTTGAGATCAGAAGGGGGGACTAAACACAACCGCTCTGCTGACGACTTGACTCCTCCACCTCAAGCCTACAGAAAGAAACCTAGACCTGAAAGTCAACCTTCCACACCAAAGGAAGGAGAAGTTGCATTTAAAGAGGCCTTGACATCTACCAAAATGGCAATTGTACCCGAGGACTTCCCAGCTAATACCCTGGGTGACAAACAGTTTGCAGGAAGCTATAGTCAGATCATTCATCAAGCTGGTGGATGACAGCCTCCCACAATTTTCACGTTTGCACATGGAGAGGGGATTCTATTCTATTTTAGACAAAATATTGATATGGATACTTAAATATAATGCAAATTTACTTCTAATGTCTAACCACTAAAAGTAGGTATAGGTATAACACCAAAGTTAATTGCCAAATGTTTGCCAATATATACTATAATGGAACATACAGCTGGTCACACGTAGCAATGTTTAATGTCGTTGCCTTTGTGATTTTTTGGCAGGAAGTCATGGCTGGTTGTGACAGTTAAATAGTAAAGTGCAATAAAGCGTAAAAGCTGCAGTAATGCTCAAGGGGTACACGTGAACATAACAGTAAGGCACGTTACTGACGCCCGGCCAAAAGATACCTGCTGTCCACCGAGTTTGTAAAATGAAATAAGCTAATATAGACACCATCTATCAAATGGCATTTCACTGTGCACAACGTGGGCCAGAGGAGTCCTCTGTGGGATTGTGTCAAAACCAGTTTTATATATTTGTTCTTTCCCTTCCTGTCTTAATTATTCTCAACATTTTTGTTTCAGCACAAGAGAGGCAATACACCTGCCAATTTTGTGGGGCGGGTTTCAAAAGCCGAGCGGGCGTGAGGGTACACACGCGGCGCCATACGGGTATGGCGGCGTATCTGTGCCTCACGTGCGGTGCCGCATTCCGGGATGGAAGCACGAGGAACCGCCACGTGAGGGTAACTATATACTCTTGTATTCTTATACTGAAGTAGTCATTATTATAAGAGTGCGCGCGTGTGTGTGTATGTGTGTGTGTGTGCGTGCGTGCGCAACGTGTGCGGTTCCGCGTTTGGACACGCCAGCACGCTGAACCGCCACGTGAGAGTAAGTATACACTCATGTAATCTTATACTGAAGTAGTCATTCTAAGTGTCTTGTCTGTGTGTGTGTTTCAACGTTTATAAAACTAGACCAAAAGACGATAAACTTGTGTTCTTTCCCTGTCTTAATTATTCTTAAAATTTTTATTTCAGCACAAGAGAGGCCATACACCTGCCAATTTTGTGGGGCGGGTTTCAAAAGCCCAGCGGGCGCGAGGGTAGACACGCGGCGCCATACGGGTATGGCGCCGTATCTGTGCCACACGTGCGGTGCCGCATTTAGGGATGGAAGCACGAGGAACCGCCACGTGAGGGCAAGTATACACTCATGTAATCTTATACTGAAGTAGTCATAAGTGTGTGAGTGTGTGTGTGTGTGTGTGTGCAACGTGTGCGGTTCCGCGTTTACAGACGCCAGCACGCGGAACCACCAAGTGAGAGTAAGTATATACACTTGAAATCTTATACTGAAGTAGTCATTGTAAGTGTCTGTGTGTGTGTGTGTGTGTGTGTGTGTGTGTGTGTGTGTGTGTGTGTGTTTCAACGTTTATAAAACTGGACCGAAAGACGCCAAACTTGTGTTCTTTCCCTTTGTGTTAATGATTCTTAAAATTCTTATTTCAGCACCTGAAAGACCATATGAATGTGGGCTGTGAGGAGGGTGGGGGTTCAAGACGCGCCAGTGCGTGCATGTTTAACTCAGCGACACAAAGGTGTGGCGCCGAATGTGTGCAACGTGTCCGTTTCAACATGCCGAGATGCAAGCAGGTGGAATCGCCATATGCGAGTAAGTATACACTCCAGTACTGCTAGGTTTGAACCCACAACTTCGGGATCTAAAGCCTCCAAAAGTTCTTAAAAGCCCAGTTCTCCTGGCATCACTGGAAAACTAGATGAAACCATGAGTCAGCTGGAAAAACAAAGTTAAACCTTTCAAGCTCACTGTCGCTCTGAGAAAGAAAACCCTTAAGAATAAACTGCAGAACAAGAGATCAAATTTGAACCAAGATTATGGAAATCAGACAAAAACAACAAACTTGGTTTGGTCAAAGGGGTGTTGAGATCAGAAGGGGGCACTAAACACAACCGCTCAGCTGACGACTTGACTCCTCCACCTCAAGCCTACAGAAAGAAACCTAGACCTGAAAGTCAACCTTCCACACCAAAGGAAGGAGAAGTTGCATTTAAAGAGGCCTTGACATCTACCAAAATGGCAATTGTACCCGAGGACTTCCCAGCTAATACCCTGGGTGACAAACAGTCTGCAGGAAGCTATAGTCAGATCATTCATCAAGCTGGTGGATGACAGCCTGTCACAATTTTCAGGTTTGCACATGGAGAGGGGATTCTATTCTATTTTAGACAAAATATTGATATGGATACTTATAAATATAATGCAAATTTACTTCCAATGTCTACCCACTAAAAGCAGGTATAGGTATAACACCAAAGTTAATTGCCAAATGTTTGCCAATATAAACTATAATTTAACATACAGCTGAACGCACGTAGCAATGTTTAGTGTCATTGCCTTTTTGATTGTTTGGCAGGAAGTCATGGCTGGTTGTCACAGTTAAATGGTAAAGTGCAATAAAGCGTAAAAGGTGCAGTAATGCTCAAGAGGTACACGTGAACATAACAGTAAGGCACGTTACTGTCACCCGGCCAAAAAATACCTGCTGTCCACTGAGATTGTAAAATGAAATAAGATAATATAGACACCATCTATCAAATGACATTTCACTGTGCACAACGTGGGCCAGAGGAGTCCTGTGTGGGATTGTGTCAAAAGTAGTTTTAAACATTTGTTCTCTTTCCCTTCCTGTCTTAATTATTATTAACATTTTTGTTTCAGCACAAGAGAGGCCTTACACCTGCCAATTTTGTGGGGCGGGTTTCAAAAGCCGAGCGGGCGTGAGGGTACACACCCGGCGCCATACGGGTATGGCGTCTTATCTGTGCCACAGATGGGGTGCCGCATTTAGGGATGGAAGCACGAGGAACCGCCACATGAGAGTAAGTATACACTCGTGTAATCTTATACTGAAGTAGTCATTATAAGTGTCGTGTGTGTGTGTGTTTCAACGTTTATAAAACTGGCCCGAAAGACGCCAAACTTGTGTTCTTTCCCTTTGTCTTAGCGATTGTTAAAATTTCTATTTCAGCACCTGAAAGAACATATGAATGTGAGCTGTGTGGAGGGTGGGGGGTTCAAGACGCGCATGTACAACTCAGCGACACAAAGGTGTGGCGTCGAATATGTGCAACGTGTCCGTTTCAACATGCCGAGATGCAAGCACGTGGAATCGCACTATGCGAGTAAGTATACACTCCAGTACTGCTAGGTTTGAACCCACAACCTTGGGATCTAAAGCCTCCCAAAGTTCTTAAAAGCCAAGTTCTCCTGGCATCACTGGCAAATTAGATGAAGCCATGAGTCAGTTGGAAAAACAAACTTAAACCTTGCAAGCTTAGTGTCGCTCAGAGAAAGAAAGCTCTTAATAACAACCTGGCAGAACAAGAGATCAAGTTTGAACGAAGAATAGGGAAATCAGACAAAAACAACAAACTTGGTTTGGTCAAAAGGGTGTTGAGATCAGAAGGGGGCACAAAACACAACCGGTCAGTTGACGACTTGACTCCTACTACTACTCCCCCTCCTCCTCAAGCCCACAGAAAGAAACGTAGCCCTGAAAGTCAACCTTCCTCACCAAAGGAAGGAGAAGTTGCAGTTAAAAAGGCCTTGACATCTACCAAAATGGCAATTGTACCCGAGGACTTTCCAGCTAATACCCTAGGTGACAAACAGTCTGCAGGAAGTTATAATCAGGTCATTCATCAAGCTGGTGGATGGCAGCCTCCCACAGTTTTCAGGTTTGCACATGGAAAGGGGATTCTATTCTATTTTAGACAAAATATTGATATGGATACTTACATATAAAGCAATTTTACTTCCAATGTCTTCCCACTAAAAGTAGGTATATGTATAACACCAAAGTTAATTGCCAAATGTTTGCCAATATAAACTATAATGTAACATACTGCTGAACGCACGTTGCAATGTTTAGTGTCATTGCCTTTCTGATTGTTTGGCAGGAAGTCATGGCTGGTTGTCACAGTTAAATAGTAAAGTGCAATAAAGCGTAAAAGCTGCAGTAATACTCAAGAGGTACACGTGAACATAACAGTAAGACACGTTACTGTCGCCCGGCCAAAAAATACCTGCTGTCCACTGAGCTTGTAAAATGAAATAAGCTAATATAGACACCATCTATCAAATGACATTTCGCTGTGCACAACGTGGGCCAGAGGAGCCCTCTGTCGGATTGTATGAAAACTAGTTTTATACATTTGTTCTCTTTCCCATCCTGTCATAATTATTCTTAACATTTTTGTTTCAGCACAAGAGAGGCCCCACGCATGCACAATTTGTCAGGCGGGGTTTAAAACCGGAGCCGGCGCCATACAGGTATAGTGCCGAATCTGTGCCACTCGTGCGGATCCGCATTTCAGGATCGGAGCACAAGGAAGCGCCACGTGAGAGTAAGCATACACTCTTGTAATCTTATACTGAAGTAGTCATGTGTGTGTGTGTGTGTGTGCAACGTGTGCGGTTCCGCGTTTAGAGGCGCGCGAACGCCGAACCGCCACGTGAGACTAAGCATACACTCTTGTAATCTTATACTGAAGTAGTCATTGTAAGCGTCTTGTCTGTATGTGTTTCAACGTTTATAAAACTGGCCCGAAAGACGCCAAACTTGTGTTCTTTCCCTTTGTCTTAGTGATTCTTAAAATTTCTATTTCAGCACCTGAAAGACCATATGAACGTGAGCAGTGTGGAGGGGGGGGTTCAAGACGCGCCAGTGCGTGCATGTACAACTCGGCGACACAAAGGTGTGGCGCCGATTGTGTGCAACGTGTCCGTTTCAACATGCCGAGATGCAAGCACGTGGAATCGCCATATGCGAGTAAGTATACACTCCAGTACTGCTAGGTTTGAACCCACAACCTTGGGATCTAAAGCCTCCCAAAGTTCTTAAAATCCAAGTTCTTGGCATCACTGGCAAACTAGATGAAGCCATGAGTCAGCTGGAAAAACAAAGTTAAACCTTCCAAGCTCACTGTCGCTCAGAGTAAGTAAACCCTTAAGAATAAACTGCAGAACAAGAGATCAAATTTGAACCAAGAATATGGAAATCAGAAAATAACAACAAAACTGGTTTGGTCAAAGGGGTGTTGAGATCAGAAGGGGGGACTAAACACAACCGCTCTGCTGACGACTTGACTCCTCCACCTCAAGCCTACAGAAAGAAACCTAGACCTGAAAGTCAACCTTCCACACCAAAGGAAGGAGAAGTTGCATTTAAAGAGGCCTTGACATCTACCAAAATGGCAATTGTACCCGAGGACTTCCCAGCTAATACCCTGGGTGACAAACAGTTTGCAGGAAGCTATAGTCAGATCATTCATCAAGCTGGTGGATGACAGCCTCCCACAATTTTCAAGTTTGCACATGGAGAGGGGATTCTATTCTATTTTAGACAAAATATTGATATGGATACTTAAATATAATGCAAATTTACTTCTAATGTCTAACCACTAAAAGTAGGTATAGGTATAACACCAAAGTTAATTGCCAAATGTTTGCCAATATATACTATAATGGAACATACAGCTGGTCACACGTAGCAATGTTTAATGTCATTGCCTTTGTGATTTTTTGGCAGGAAGTCATGGCTGGTTGTGACAGTTAAATAGTGAAGTGCAATAAAGCGTAAAAGCTGCAGTAATGCTCAAGGGGTACACGTGAACATAACAGTAAGGCACGTTACTGACGCCCGGCCAAAAGATACCTGCTGTCCACCGAGTTTGTAAAATGAAATAAGCTAATATAGACACCATCTATCAAATGGCATTTCACTGTGCACAACGTGGGCCAGAGGAGTCCTCTGTGGGATTGTGTCAAAACCAGTTTTATAGATTTGTTCTTTCCCTTCCTGTCTTAATTATTCTCAACATTTTTGTTTCAGCACAAGAGAGGCAATACACCTGCCAATTTTGTGGGGCGGGTTTCAAAAGCCGAGCGGGCGTGAGGGTACACACGCGGCGCCATACGGGTATGGCGGCGTATCTGTGCCTCACGTGCGGTGCCGCATTTCGGAATGGAAATACGCTGAACCGCCACGTGAGAGTAAGTATACACTCATGTAATCTTATACTGAAGTAGTCATTGTAAGTGTCTTGTCTGTGTGTGTGTTTCAACGTTTATAAAACTAGACCAAAAGACGACAAACTTGTGTTCTTTCCCTTTGTCTTAATTATTCTTAAAATTTTTATTTCAGCACAAGAGAGGCCATACACCTGCCAATTTTGTGGGGCGGGTTTCAAAAGCCGAGCGGGCGCGAGGGTAGACACGCGGCGCCATACGGGTATGGCGCAGTATCTGTGCCACACGTGCGGTGCCGCATTTAGGGATGAAAGCACGAGGAACCGCCACGTGAGGGCAAGTATACACTCATGTAATCTTATACTGAAGTAGTCATAAGTGTATGTGTGTGTGTGTGTGTGTGTGTGTGTGTGTGTGTGTGTATGTGTGCAACGTGTGCGGTTCCGCGTTTACAGACGCCAGCACGCGGAACCACCAAGTAAGAGTAAGTATACACACTTGAAATCTTATACTGAAGTAGTCATTGTAAGTGTCTTGTCTGTGTGTGTGTGTGTGTTTCAACGTTTATAAAACTGGACCGAAAGACGCCATACTTGTGTTCTTTCCCTTTGTCTTAATGATTCTTAAAGTTCTTATTTCAGCACCTGAAAGACCATATGAATGTGGGCTGTGAGGAGGGTGGGGGTTCAAGACGCGCCAGTGCGTGCATGTTTAACTCAGCGACACAAAGGTGTGGCGCCGAATGTGTGCAACGTGTCCGTTTCAACATGCCGAGATGCAAGCAGGTGGAATCGCCATATGCGAGTAAGTATACACTCCAGTACTGCTAGGTTTGAACTCACAACCTCGGGATCTAAAGCCTCCCAAAGTTCTTAAAAGCCCAGTTCTCCTGGCATCACTGGAAAACTAGATGAAACCATGAGTCAGCTGGAAAAACAAAGTTAAATCTTCCAAGCTCACTGTCGCTCTGAGAAAGATAACCCTTAAGAATAAACTGCAGAACAAGAGATCAAATTTGAACCAAGATTATGGAAATCAGACAAAAACAACAAACTTGGTTTGGTCAAAGGGGTGTTGAGATCAGAAGGGGGCACTAAACACAACCGCTCAGCTGACGACTTGACTCCTCCACCTCAAGCCTACAGAAAGAAACCTAGACCTGAAAGTCAACCTTTCACACCAAAGGAAGGAGAAGTTGCATTTAAAGAGGCCTTGACATCTACCAAAATGGCAATTGTACCCGAGGACTTCCCAGCTAATACCCTGGGTGACAAACAGTCTGCAGGAAGCTATAGTCAGATCATTCATCAAACTGGTGGATGACAGCCTGCCACAATTTTCAGGTTTGCACATGGAGAGGGGATTCTATTCTATTTTAGACAAAATATTGATATGGATACTTATAAATATAATGAAAATTTACTTCCAATGTCTACCCACTAAAAGCAGGTATAGGTATAACACCAAAGTTAATTGCCAAATGTTTGCCAATATAAACTATAATTTAACATACAGCTGAACGCACGTAGCAGTGTTTAGTGTTATTGCCTTTTTGATTGTTTGGCAGGAAGTCATGGCTGGTTGTCACAGTTAAATGGTAAAGTGCAATAAAGCGTAAAAGCTGCAGTAATGCTCAAGAGGTACACGTGAACATAACAGTAAGGCACGTTACTGTCACCCGGCCAAAAAATACCTGCTGTCCACTGAGATTGTAAAATGAAATAAGATAATATAGACACCATCTATCAAATGACATTTCACTGTGCACAACGTGGGCCAGAGGAGTCCTGTGTGGGATTGTGTCAAAAGTAGTTTTAAACATTTGTTCTCTTTCCCTTCCTGTCTTAATTATTCTTAACATTTTTGTTTCAGCACAAGAGAGGCCATACACCTGCCAATTTTGTGGGGCGGGTTTCAAAAGCCGAGCGGGCGTGAGGGTACACACCCGGCGCCATACGGGTATGGCGTCTTATCTGTGCCACAGATGGGGTGCCGCATTTAGGGATGGAAGCACGAGGAACCGCCACATGAGAGTAAGTATACACTCGTGTAATCTTATACTGAAGTAGTCATTATAAGTGTCGTGTGTGTGTATGTGTGTGTGTGTTTCAACGTTTATAAAACTGGCCCGAAAGACGCCAAACTTGTGTTCTTTCCCTTTGTCTTAGCGATTGTTAAAATTTCTATTTCAGCACCTGAAAGAACATATGAATGTGAGCTGTGTGGAGGGTGGGGGGTTCAAGACGCGCATGTACAACTCAGCGACACAAAGGTGTGGCGTCGAATATGTGCAACGTGTCCGTTTCAACATGCCGAGATGCAAGCACGTGGAATCGCACTATGCGAGTAAGTATACACTCCAGTACTGCTAGGTTTGAACCCACAACCTTGGGATCTAAAGCCTCCCAAAGTTCTTAAAAGCCAAGTTCTCCTGGCATCACTGGCAAATTAGATGAAGCCATGAGTCAGTTGGAAAAACAAACTTAAACCTTGCAAGCTTAGTGTCGCTCAGAGAAAGAAAGCTCTTAATAACAACCTGGCAGAACAAGAGATCAAGTTTGAACGAAGAATAGGGAAATCAGACAAAAACAACAAACTTGGTTTGGTCAAAAGGGTGTTGAGATCAGAAGGGGGCACAAAACACAACCGGTCAGTTGACGACTTGACTCCTACTACTACTCCCCCTCCTCCTCAAGCCCACAGAAAGAAACGTAGCCCTGAAAGTCAACCTTCCTCACCAAAGGAAGGAGAAGTTGCAGTTAAAAAGGCCTTGACATCTACCAAAATGGCAATTGTACCCGAGGACTTCCCAGCTAATACCCTAGGTGACAAACAGTCTGCAGGAAGTTATAATCAGGTCATTCATCAAGCTGGTGGATGGCAGCCTCCCACAGTTTTCAGGTTTGCACATGGAAAGGGGATTCTATTCTATTTTAGACAAAATATTGATATGGATACTTACATATAATGCAATTTTACTTCCAATGTCTTCCCACTAAAAGTAGGTATATGTATAACACCAAAGTTAATTGCCAAATGTTTGCCAATATAAACTATAATGTAACATACTGCTGAACGCACGTTGCAATGTTTAGTGTCATTGCCTTTCTGATTGTTTGGCAGGAAGTCATGGCTGGTTGTCACAGTTAAATAGTAAAGTGCAATAAAGCGTAAAAGCTGCAGTAATACTCAAGAGGTACACGTGAACATAACAGTAAGACACGTTACTGTCGCCCGGCCAAAAAATACCTGCTGTCCACTGAGTTTGTAAAATGAAATAAGCTAATATAGACACCATCTATCAAATGACATTTCGCTGTGCACAACGTGGGCCAGAGGAGCCCTCTGTCGGATTGTATGAAAACTAGTTTTATACATTTGTTCTCTTTCCCATCCTGTCATAATTATTCTTAACATTTTTGTTTCAGCACAAGAGAGGCCCCACGCATGCACAATTTGTGAGGCGGGGTTTAAAACCGGAGCGGGCGTGAGAGTGCACATGCGGCGCCATACAGGTATAGTGCCGAATCTGTGCCACTCGTGCGGATCCGCATTTCAGGATCGGAGCACAAGGAAGCGCCACGTGAGAGTAAGCATACACTCTTGTAATCTTATACTGAAGTAGTCATGTGTGTGTGTGTGTGTGTGTGTGTGTGTGTGTGTGTGTGTGTGTGTGTGCAACGTGTTCGGTTCCGCGTTTAGAGGCGCGCGAACGCCGAACCGCCACGTGAGACTAAGCATACACTCTTGTAATCTTATACTGAAGTAGTCATTGTAAGCGTCTTGTCTGTATGTGTTTCAACGTTTATAAAACTGGCCCGAAAGACGCCAAACTTGTGTTCTTTCCCTTTGTCTTAGTGATTCTTAAAATTTCTATTTCAGCACCTGAAAGACCATATGAACGTGAGCAGTGTGGAGGGGGGGGGGTTCAAGACGCGCCAGGGCGTGTATGTACAACTCGGCGACACAAAGGTGTGGCGCCGATTGTGTGCAACGTGTCCGTTTCAACATGCCGAGATGCAAGCACGTGGAATCGCCATATGCGAGTAAGTATACACTCCAGTACTGCTAGGTTTGAACCCACAACCTTGGGATCTAAAGCCTCCCAAAGTTCTTAAAATCCAAGTTCTCCTGGCATCACTGGCAAACTAGATGAAGCCATGAGTCAGCTGGAAAAACAAAGTTAAACCTTCCAAGCTCGCTGTCGCTCAGAGAAAGAAAACACTTAAGAATAAACTGCAGAACAGAGACCAAATTTGAACTAAGAATATGGAAATCGGACAAAAACAACAAACTTGGTTTGGTCAAGGGGGTGTTGAGATCAGAAGGGGGCACTAAACACAATCGCTCAGCTGACGACTTGACTCCTCCACCTCAAGCCTACAAAAAGAAACCTAGACCTGAAAGTCAACCTTCCACACCAAACCAAAGAAGTTGCATGTAAAGAGGCCTTGACATCTACCAAAATGGCAATTGTACCCGAGGACTTCCCAGCTTATACCCTGGGTGACAAACAGTTTGCAGGAAGCTATAGTCAGATCATTCATCAAGCTGGTGGATGACAGCCTCCCACAATTTTCACGTTTGCACATGGAGAGGGGATTCTATTCTATTTTAGACAAAATATTGATATGGATACTTAAATATAATGCAAATTTACTTCTAATGTCTAACCACTAAAAGTAGGTATAGGTATAACACCAAAGTTAATTGCCAAATGTTTGCCAATATATACTATAATGGAACATACAGCTGGTCACACGTAGCAATGTTTAATGTCGTTGCCTTTGTGATTTTTTGGCAGGAAGTCATGGCTGGTTGTGACAGTTAAATAGTAAAGTGCAATAAAGCGTAAAAGCTGCAGTAATGCTCAAGGGGTACACGTGAACATAACAGTAAGGCACGTTACTGACGCCCGGCCAAAAGATACCTGCTGTCCACCGAGTTTGTAAAATGAAATAAGCTAATATAGACACCATCTATCAAATGGCATTTCACTGTGCACAACGTGGGCCAGAGGAGTCCTCTGTGGGATTGTGTCAAAACCAGTTTTATATATTTGTTCTTTCCCTTCCTGTCTTAATTATTCTCAACATTTTTGTTTCAGCACAAGAGAGGCAATACACCTGCCAATTTTGTGGGGCGGGTTTCAAAAGCCGAGCGGGCGTGAGGGTACACACGCGGCGCCATACGGGTATGGCGGCGTATCTGTGCCTCACGTGCGGTGCCGCATTCCGGGATGGAAGCACGAGGAACCGCCACGTGAGGGTAAGTATATACTCTTGTAATCTTATACTGAAGTAGTCATTATTATAAGAGTGCGCGCGTGTGTGTGTATGTGTGTGTGCGTGCGTGCGCAACGTGTGCGGTTCCGCGTTTAGACGCGCCAGCACGCTGAACCGCCACGTGAGAGTAAGTATACACTCATGTAATCTTATACTGAAGTAGTCATTCTAAGTGTCTTGTCTGTGTGTGTGTTTCAACGTTTATAAAACTAGACCAAAAGACGACAAACTTGTGTTCTTTCCCTGTCTTAATTATTCTTAAAATTTTTATTTCAGCACAAGAGAGGCCATACACCTGCCAATTTTGTGGGGCGGGTTTCAAAAGCCCAGCGGGCGCGAGGGTAGACACGCGGCGCCATACGGGTATGGCGCCGTATCTGTGCCACACGTGCGGTGCCGCATTTAGGGATGGAAGCACGAGGAACTGCCACGTGAGGGCAAGTATACACTCATGTAATCTTATACTGAAGTAGTCATAAGTGTGTGTGTGTGTGTGTGTGTGTGTGCAACGTGTGCGGTTCCGCGTTTACAGACGCCAGCACGCGGAACCACCAAGTGAGAGTAAGTATATACACTTGAAATCTTATACTGAAGTAGTCATTGTAAGTGTCTGTGTGTGTGTGTGTGTGTGTGTGTGTGTGTGTGTGTGTGTGTGTGTGTTTCAACGTTTATAAAACTGGACCGAAAGACGCCAAACTTGTGTTCTTTCCCTTTGTCTTAATGATTCTTAAAGTTCTTATTTCAGCACCTGAAAGACCATATGAATGTGGGCTGTGAGGAGGGTGGGGGTTCAAGACGCGCCAGTGCGTGCATGTTTAACTCAGCGACACAAAGGTGTGGCGCCGAATGTGTGCAACGTGTCCGTTTCAACATGCCGAGATGCAAGCAGGTGGAATCGCCATATGCGAGTAAGTATACACTCCAGTACTGCTAGGTTTGAACCCACAACCTCGGGATCTAAAGCCTCCCAAAGTTCTTAAAAATCCAGTTCTCCTGGCATCACTGGAAAACTAGATGAATCCATGAGTGAGCTGGAAAAACAAAGTAAAACCTTCCAAGCTCACTGTCGCTCAGAGTAAGTAAACCCTTAAGAATAAACTGCAGAACAAGAGATCAAATTTGAACCAAGAATATGGAAATCAGAAAAAAACAACAAAACTGGTTTGGTCAAAGGGGTGTTGAGATCAGAAGGGGGGACTAAACACAACCGCTCTGCTGACGACTTGACTCCTCCACCTCAAGCCTACAGAAAGAAACCTAGACCTGAAAGTCAACCTTCCACACCAAAGGAAGGAGAAGTTGCATTTAAAGAGGCCTTGACATCTACCAAAATGGCAATTGTACCCGAGGACTTCCCAGCTAATACCCTGGGTGACAAACAGTTTGCAGGAAGCTATAGTCAGATCATTCATCAAGCTGGTGGATGACAGCCTCCCACAATTTTCACGTTTGCACATGGAGAGGGGATTCTATTCTATTTTAGACAAAATATTGATATGGATACTTAAATATAATGCAAATTTACTCCTAATGTCTAACCACTAAAAGTAGGTATAGGTATAACACCAAAGTTAATTGCCAAATGTTTGCCAATATATACTATAATGGAACATACAGCTGGTCACACGTAGCAATGTTTAATGTCGTTGCCTTTGTGATTTTTTGGCAGGAAGTCATGGCTGGTTGTGACAGTTAAATAGTAAAGTGCAATAAAGCGTAAAAGCTGCAGTAATGCTCAAGGGGTACACGTGAACATAACAGTAAGGCACGTTACTGACGCCCGGCCAAAAGATACCTGCTGTCCACCGAGTTTGTAAAATGAAATAAGCTAATATAGACACCATCTATCAAATGGCATTTCACTGTGCACAACGTGGGCCAGAGGAGTCCTCTGTGGGATTGTGTCAAAACCAGTTTTATATATTTGTTCTTTCCCTTCCTGTCTTAATTATTCTCAACATTTTTGTTTCAGCACAAGAGAGGCAATACACCTGCCAATTTTGTGGGGCGGGTTTCAAAAGCCGAGCGGGCGTGAGGGTACACACGCGGCGCCATACGGGTATGGCGGCGTATCTGTGCCTCACGTGCGGTGCCGCATTCCGGGATGGAAGCACGAGGAACCGCCACGTGAGGGTAACTATATACTCTTGTATTCTTATACTGAAGTAGTCATTATTATAAGAGTGCGCGCGTGTGTGTGTATGTGTGTGTGTGCGTGCGTGCGCAACGTGTGCGGTTCCGCGTTTGGACACGCCAGCACGCTGAACCGCCACGTGAGAGTAAGTATACACTCATGTAATCTTATACTGAAGTAGTCATTCTAAGTGTCTTGTCTGTGTGTGTGTGTTTCAACGTTTATAAAACTAGACCAAAAGACGATAAACTTGTGTTCTTTCCCTGTCTTAATTATTCTTAAAATTTTTATTTCAGCACAAGAGAGGCCATACACCTGCCAATTTTGTGGGGCGGGTTTCAAAAGCCCAGCGGGCGCGAGGGTAGACACGCGGCGCCATACGGGTATGGCGCCGTATCTGTGCCACACGTGCGGTGCCGCATTTAGGGATGGAAGCACGAGGAACCGCCACGTCAGGGCAAGTATACACTCATGTAATCTTATACTGAAGTAGTCATAAGTGTGTGAGTGTGTGTGTGTGTGTGTGTGCAACGTGTGCGGTTCCGCGTTTACAGACGCCAGCACGCGGAACCACCAAGTGAGAGTAAGTATATACACTTGAAATCTTATACTGAAGTAGTCATTGTAAGTGTCTGTGTGTGTGTGTGTGTGTGTGTGTGTGTTTCAACGTTTATAAAACTGGACCGAAAGACGCCAAACTTGTGTTCTTTCCCTTTGTCTTAATGATTCTTAAAGTTCTTATTTCAGCACCTGAAAGACCATATGAATGTGGGCTGTGAGGAGGGTGGGGGTTCAAGACGCGCCAGTGCGTGCATGTTTAACTCAGCGACACAAAGGTGTGGCGCCGAATGTGTGCAACGTGTCCGTTTCAACATGCCGAGATGCAAGCAGGTGGAATCGCCATATGCGAGTAAGTATACACTCCAGTACTGCTAGGTTTGAACCCACAACCTCGGGATCTAAAGCCTCCCAAAGTTCTTAAAAGCCCAGTTCTCCTGGCATCACTGGAAAACTAGATGAAACCATGAGTCAGCTGGAAAAACAAAGTTAAATCTTCCAAGCTCACTGTCGCTCTGAGAAAGAAAACCCTTAAGAATAAACTGCAGAACAAGAGATCAAATTTGAACCAAGATTATGGAAATCACACAAAAACAACAAACTTGGTTTGGTCAAAGGGGTGTTGAGATCAGAAGGGGGCACTAAACACAACCGCTCAGCTGACGACTTGACTCCTCCACCTCAAGCCTACAGAAAGAAACCTAGACCTGAAAGTCAACCTTTCACACCAAAGGAAGGAGAAGTTGCATTTAAAGAGGCCTTGACATCTACCAAAATGGCAATTGTACCCGAGGACTTCCCAGCTAATACCCTGGGTGACAAACAGTCTGCAGGAAGCTATAGTCAGATCATTCATCAAGCTGGTGGATGACAGCCTCCCACAATTTTCAGGTTTGCACATGGAGAGGGGATTCTATTCTATTTTAGACAAAATATTGATATGGATACTTATAAATATAATGCAAATTTACTTCCAATGTCTACCCACTGAAAGCAGGTATAGGTATAACACCAAAGTTAATTGCCAAATGTTTGCCAATATAAACTATACTTTAACGTACAGCTGAACGCACGTAGCAATGTTTAGTGTCATTGCCTTTTTGATTGTTTGGCAGGAACTCATGGCTGGTTGTCACAGTTAAATGGTAAAGTGCAATAAAGCGTAAAAGCTGCAGTAATGCTCAAGAGGTACACGTGAACATAACAGTAAGGCACGTTACTGTCACCCGGCCAAAAAATACCTGCTGTCCACTGAGATTGTAAAATGAAATAAGATAATATAGACACCATCTATCAAATGACATTTCACTGTGCACAACGTGGGCCAGAGGAGTCCTGTGTGGGATTGTGTCAAAAGTAGTTTTGAAACATTTGTTCTCTTTCCCTTCCTGTCTTAATTATTCTTAACATTTTTGTTTCAGCACAAGAGAGGCCATACACCTGCCAATTTTGTGGGGCGGGTTTCAAAAGCCGAGCGGGCGTGAGGGTACACACCCGGCGCCATACGGGTATGGCGTCTTATCTGTGCCACAGATGGGGTGCCGCATTTAGGGATGGAAGCACGAGGAACCGCCACATGAGAGTAAGTATACACTCGTGTAATCTTATACTGAAGTAGTCATTGTAAGTGTCGCGTGTGTGTGTATGTGTGTGTGTGTGTTTCAACGTTTATAAAACTGGCCCGAAAGACGCCAAACTTGTGTTCTTTCCCTTTGTCTTAGCGATTGTTAAAATTTCTATTTCAGCACCTGAAAGACCATATGAATGTGAGCTGTGTGGAGGGTGGGGGGTTCAAGACGCGCATGTACAACTCAGCGACACAAAGGTGTGGCGTCGAATATGTGCAACGTGTCCGTTTCAACATGCCGAGATGCAAGCACGTGGAATCGCACTATGCGAGTAAGTATACACTCCAGTACTGCTAGGTTTGAACCCACAACCTTGGGATCTAAAGCCTCCCAAAGTTCTTAAAAGCCAAGTTCTCCTGGCATCACTGGCAAATTAGATGAAGCCATGAGTCAGTTGGAAAAACAAACTTAAACCTTGCAAGCTTAGTGTCGCTCAGAGAAAGAAAGCTCTTAATAACAACCTGGCAGAACAAGAGATCAAGTTTGAACGAAGAATAGGGAAATCAGACAAAAACAACAAACTTGGTTTGGTCAAAAGGGTGTTGAGATCAGAAGGGGGCACAAAACACAACCGGTCAGTTGACGACTTGACTCCTACTACTACTCCCCCTCCTCCTCAAGCCCACAGAAAGAAACGTAGCCCTGAAAGTCAACCTTCCTCACCAAAGGAAGGAGAAGTTGCAGTTAAAAAGGCCTTGACATCTACCAAAATGGCAATTGTACCCGAGGACTTCCCAGCTAATACCCTGGGTGACAAACAGTCTGCAGGAAGCTATAGTCAGATCATTCATCAAGCTGGTGGATGACAGCCTGCCACAATTTTCAGGTTTGCACATGGAGAGGGGATTCTATTCTATTTTAGACAAAATATTGATATGGATACTTATAAATATAATGAAAATTTACTTCCAATGTCTACCCACTAAAAGCAGGTATATGTATAACACCAAAGTTAATTGCCAAATGTTTGCCAATATAAACTATAATGTAACATACTGCTGAACGCACGTTGCAATGTTTAGTGTCATTGCCTTTCTGATTGTTTGGCAGGAAGTCATGGCTGGTTGTCACAGTTAAATAGTAAAGTGCAATAAAGCGTAAAAGCTGCAGTAATACTCAAGAGGTACACGTGAACATAACAGTAAGACACGTTACTGTCGCCCGGCCAAAAAATACCTGCTGTCCACTGAGTTTGTAAAATGAAATAAGCTAATATAGACACCATCTATCAAATGACATTTCACTGTGCACAACGTGGGCCAGAGGAGCCCTCTGTCGGATTGTATGAAAACTAGTTTTATACATTTGTTCTCTTTCCCATCCTGTCATAATTATTCTTAACATTTTTGTTTCAGCACAAGAGAGGCCCCACGCATGCACAATTTGTCAGGCGGGGTTTAAAACCGGAGCCGGCGCCATACAGGTATAGTGCCGAATCTGTGCCACTCGTGCGGATCCGCATTTCAGGATCGGAGCACAAGGAAGCGCCACGTGAGAGTAAGCATACACTCTTGTAATCTTATACTGAAGTAGTCATGTGTGTGTGTGTGTGTGTGTGTGTGTGTGTGTGTGTGTGTGCAACGTGTGCGGTTCCGCGTTTAGAGGCGCGCGAACGCCGAACCGCCACGTGAGACTAAGCATACACTCTTGTAATCTTATACTGAAGTAGTCATTGTAAGCGTCTTGTCTGTATGTGTTTCAACGTTTATAAAACTGGCCCGAAAGACGCCAAACTTGTGTTCTTTCCCTTTGTCTTAGTGATTCTTAAAATTTCTATTTCAGCACCTGAAAGACCATATGAACGTGAGCAGTGTGGAGGGGGGGGTTCAAGACGCGCCAGTGCGTGCATGTACAACTCGGCGACACAAAGGTGTGGCGCCGATTGTGTGCAACGTGTCCGTTTCAACATGCCGAGATGCAAGCACGTGGAATCGCCATATGCGAGTAAGTATACACTCCAGTACTGCTAGGTTTGAACCCACAACCTTGGGATCTAAAGCCTCCCAAAGTTCTTAAAATCCAAGTTCTTGGCATCACTGGCAAACTAGATGAAGCCATGAGTCAGCTGGAAAAACAAAGTTAAACCTTCCAAGCTCACTGTCGCTCAGAGTAAGTAAACCCTTAAGAATAAACTGCAGAACAAGAGATCAAATTTGAACCAAGAATATGGAAATCAGAAAATAACAACAAAACTGGTTTGGTCAAAGGGGTGTTGAGATCAGAAGGGGGGACTAAACACAACCGCTCTGCTGACGACTTGACTCCTCCACCTCAAGCCTACAGAAAGAAACCTAGACCTGAAAGTCAACCTTCCACACCAAAGGAAGGAGAAGTTGCATTTAAAGAGGCCTTGACATCTACCAAAATGGCAATTGTACCCGAGGACTTCCCAGCTAATACCCTGGGTGACAAACAGTTTGCAGGAAGCTATAGTCAGATCATTCATCAAGCTGGTGGATGACAGCCTCCCACAATTTTCAAGTTTGCAATGGAGAGGGGATTCTATTCTATTTTAGACAAAATATTGATATGGATACTTAAATATAATGCAAATTTACTTCTAATGTCTAACCACTAAAAGTAGGTATAGGTATAACACCAAAGTTAATTGCCAAATGTTTGCCAATATATACTATAATGGAACATACAGCTGGTCACACGTAGCAATGTTTAATGTCATTGCCTTTGTGATTTTTTGGCAGGAAGTCATGGCTGGTTGTGACAGTTAAATAGTAAAGTGCAATAAAGCGTAAAAGCTGCAGTAATGCTCAAGGGGTACACGTGAACATAACAGTAAGGCACGTTACTGACGCCCGGCCAAAAGATACCTGCTGTCCACCGAGTTTGTAAAATGAAATAAGCTAATATAGACACCATCTATCAAATGGCATTTCACTGTGCACAACGTGGGCCAGAGGAGTCCTCTGTGGGATTGTGTCAAAACCAGTTTTATAGATTTGTTCTTTCCCTTCCTGTCTTAATTATTCTCAACATTTTTGTTTCAGCACAAGAGAGGCAATACACCTGCCAATTTTGTGGGGCGGGTTTCAAAAGCCGAGCGGGCGTGAGGGTACACACGCGGCGCCATACGGGTATGGCGGCGTATCTGTGCCTCACGTGCGGTGCCGCATTTCGGAATGGAAATACGCTGAACCGCCACGTGAGAGTAAGTATACACTCATGTAATCTTATACTGAAGTAGTCATTGTAAGTGTCTTGTCTGTGTGTGTGTTTCAACGTTTATAAAACTAGACCAAAAGACGACAAACTTGTGTTCTTTCCCTTTGTCTTAATTATTCTTAAAATTTTTATTTCAGCACAAGAGAGGCCATACACCTGCCAATTTTGTGGGGCGGGTTTCAAAAGCCGAGCGGGCGCGAGGGTAGACACGCGGTGCCATACGGGTATGGCGCAGTATCTGTGCCACACGTGCGCTGCCGCATTTAGGGATGAAAGCACGAGGAACCGCCACGTGAGGGCAAGTATACACTCATGTAATCTTATACTGAAGTAGTCATAAGTGTGTGTGTGTGTGTGTGTGTGTGTATGTGTGCAACGTGTGCGGTTCCGCGTTTACAGACGCCAGCACGCGGAACCACCAAGTAAGAGTAAGTATACACACTTGAAATCTTATACTGAAGTAGTCATTGTAAGTGTCTTGTCTGTGTGTGTGTGTGTGTGTGTGTGTTTCAACGTTTATAAAACTGGACCGAAAGACGCCATACTTGTGTTCTTTCCCTTTGTCTTAATGATTCTTAAAGTTCTTATTTCAGCACCTGAAAGACCATATGAATGTGGGCTGTGAGGAGGGTGGGGGTTCAAGACGCGCCAGTGCGTGCATGTTTAACTCAGCGACACAAAGGTGTGGCGCCGAATGTGTGCAACGTGTCCGTTTCAACATGCCGAGATGCAAGCAGGTGGAATCGCCATATGCGAGTAAGTATACACTCCAGTACTGCTAGGTTTGAACCCACAACCTCGGGATCTAAAGCCTCCCAAAGTTCTTAAAAGCCCAGTTCTCCTGGCATCACTGGAAAACTAGATGAAACCATGAGTCAGCTGGAAAAACAAAGTTAAATCTTCCAAGCTCACTGTCGCTCTGAGAAAGATAACCCTTAAGAATAAACTGCAGAACAAGAGATCAAATTTGAACCAAGATTATGGAAATCAGACAAAAACAACAAACTTGGTTTGGTCAAAGGGGTGTTGAGATCAGAAGGGGGCACTAAACACAACCGCTCAGCTGACGACTTGACTCCTCCACCTCAAGCCTACAGAAAGAAACCTAGACCTGAAAGTCAACCTTTCACACCAAAGGAAGGAGAAGTTGCATTTAAAGAGGCCTTGACATCTACCAAAATGGCAATTGTACCCGAGGACTTCCCAGCTAATACCCTGGGTGACAAACAGTCTGCAGGAAGCTATAGTCAGATCATTCATCAAGCTGGTGGATGACAGCCTGCCACAATTTTCAGGTTTGCACATGGAGAGGGGATTCTATTCTATTTTAGACAAAATATTGATATGGATACTTATAAATATAATGAAAATTTACTTCCAATGTCTACCCACTAAAAGCAGGTATAGGTATAACACCAAAGTTAATTGCCAAATGTTTGCCAATATAAACTATAATTTAACATACAGCTGAACGCACGTAGCAGTGTTTAGTGTTATTGCCTTTTTGATTGTTTGGCAGGAAGTCATGGCTGGTTGTCACAGTTAAATGGTAAAGTGCAATAAAGCGTAAAAGCTGCAGTAATGCTCAAGAGGTACACGTGAACATAACAGTAAGGCACGTTACTGTCACCCGGCCAAAAAATACCTGCTGTCCACTGAGATTGTAAAATGAAATAAGATAATATAGACACCATCTATCAAATGACATTTCACTGTGCACAACGTGGGCCAGAGGAGTCCTGTGTGGGATTGTGTCAAAAGTAGTTTTAAACATTTGTTCTCTTTCCCTTCCTGTATTAATTATTCTTAACATTTTTGTTTCAGCACAAGAGAGGCAATACACCTGCCAATTTTGTGGGGCGGGTTTCAAAAGCCGAGCGGGCGTGAGGGTACACACCCGGCGCCATACGGGTATGGCGTCTTATCTGTGCCACAGATGGGGTGCCGCATTTAGGGATGGAAGCACGAGGAACCGCCACATGAGAGTAAGTATACACTCGTGTAATCTTATACTGAAGTAGTCATTATAAGTGTCGTGTGTGTGTTTCAACGTTTATAAAACTGGCCCGAAAGACGCCAAACTTGTGTTCTTTCCCTTTGTCTTAGCGATTGTTAAAATTTCTATTTCAGCACCTGAAAGAACATATGAATGTGAGCTGTGTGGAGGGTGGGGGGTTCAAGACGCGCATGTACAACTCAGCGACACAAAGGTGTGGCGTCGAATATGTGCAACGTGTCCGTTTCAACATGCCGAGATGCAAGCACGTGGAATCGCACTATGCGAGTAAGTATACACTCCAGTACTGCTAGGTTTGAACCCACAACCTTGGGATCTAAAGCCTCCCAAAGTTCTTAAAAGCCAAGTTCTCCTGGCATCACTGGCAAATTAGATGAAGCCATGAGTCAGTTGGAAAAACAAACTTAAACCTTGCAAGCTTAGTGTCGCTCAGAGAAAGAAAGCTCTTAATAACAACCTGGCAGAACAAGAGATCAAGTTTGAACGAAGAATAGGGAAATCAGACAAAAACAACAAACTTGGTTTGGTCAAAAGGGTGTTGAGATCAGAAGGGGGCACAAAACACAACCGGTCAGTTGACGACTTGACTCCTACTACTACTCCCCCTCCTCCTCAAGCCCACAGAAAGAAACGTAGCCCTGAAAGTCAACCTTCCTCACCAAAGGAAGGAGAAGTTGCAGTTAAAAAGGCCTTGACATCTACCAAAATGGCAATTGTACCCGAGGACTTTCCAGCTAATACCCTAGGTGACAAACAGTCTGCAGGAAGTTATAATCAGGTCATTCATCAAGCTGGTGGATGGCAGCCTCCCACAGTTTTCAGGTTTGCACATGGAAAGGGGATTCTATTCTATTTTAGACAAAATATTGATATGGATACTTACATATAAAGCAATTTTACTTCCAATGTCTTCCCACTAAAAGTAGGTATATGTATAACACCAAAGTTAATTGCCAAATGTTTGCCAATATAAACTATAATGTAACATACTGCTGAACGCACGTTGCAATGTTTAGTGTCATTGCCTTTCTGATTGTTTGGCAGGAAGTCATGGCTGGTTGTCACAGTTAAATAGTAAAGTGCAATAAAGCGTAAAAGCTGCAGTAATACTCAAGAGGTACACGTGAACATAACAGTAAGACACGTTACTGTCGCCCGGCCAAAAAATACCTGCTGTCCACTGAGTTTGTAAAATGAAATAAGCTAATATAGACACCATCTATCAAATGACATTTCGCTGTGCACAACGTGGGCCAGAGGAGCCCTCTGTCGGATTGTATGAAAACTAGTTTTATACATTTGTTCTCTTTCCCATCCTGTCATAATTATTCTTAACATTTTTGTTTCAGCACAAGAGAGGCCCCACGCATGCACAATTTGTGAGGCGGGGTTTAAAACCGGAGCGGGCGTGAGAGTGCACATGCGGCGCCATACAGGTATAGTGCCGAATCTGTGCCACTCGTGCGGATCCGCATTTCAGGATCGGAGCACAAGGAAGCGCCACGTGAGAGTAAGCATACACTCTTGTAATCTTATACTGAAGTAGTCATGTGTGTGTGTGTGTGTGTGTGTGTGCAACGTGTGCGGTTCCGCGTTTAGAGGCGCGCGAACGCCGAACCGCCACGTGAGACTAAGCATACACTCTTGTAATCTTATACTGAAGTAGTCATTGTAAGCGTCTTGTCTGTATGTGTTTCAACGTTTATAAAACTGGCCCGAAAGACGCCAAACTTGTGTTCTTTCCCTTTGTCTTAGTGATTCTTAAAATTTCTATTTCAGCACCTGAAAGACCATATGAACGTGAGCAGTGTGGAGGGGGGGGGGGGTTCAAGACGCGCCAGTGCGTGCATGTACAACTCGGCGACACAAAGGTGTGGCGCCGATTGTGTGCAACGTGTCCGTTTCAACATGCCGAGATGCAAGCACGTGGAATCGCCATATGCGAGTAAGTATACACTCCAGTACTGCTAGGTTTGAACCCACAACCTTGGGATCTAAAGCCTCCCAAAGTTCTTAAAATCCAAGTTCTCCTGGCATCACTGGCAAACTAGATGAAGCCATGAGTCAGCTGGAAAAACAAAGTTAAACCTTCCAAGCTCGCTGTCGCTCAGAGAAAGAAAACACTTAAGAATAAACTGCAGAACAGAGACCAAATTTGAACTAAGAATATGGAAATCGGACAAAAACAACAAACTTGGTTTGGTCAAGGGGGTGTTGAGATCAGAAGGGGGCACTAAACACAATCGCTCAGCTGACGACTTGACTCCTCCACCTCAAGCCTACAAAAAGAAACCTAGACCTGAAAGTCAACCTTCCACACCAAACCAAAGAAGTTGCATGTAAAGAGGCCTTGACATCTACCAAAATGGCAATTGTACCCGAGGACTTCCCAGCTTATACCCTGGGTGACAAACAGTTTGCAGGAAGCTATAGTCAGATCATTCATCAAGCTGGTGGATGACAGCCTCCCACAATTTTCACGTTTGCACATGGAGAGGGGATTCTATTCTATTTTAGACAAAATATTGATATGGATACTTAAATATAATGCAAATTTACTTCTAATGTCTAACCACTAAAAGTAGGTATAGGTATAACACCAAAGTTAATTGCCAAATGTTTGCCAATATATACTATAATGGAACATACAGCTGGTCACACGTAGCAATGTTTAATGTCGTTGCCTTTGTGATTTTTTGGCAGGAAGTCATGGCTGGTTGTGACAGTTAAATAGTAAAGTGCAATAAAGCGTAAAAGCTGCAGTAATGCTCAAGGGGTACACGTGAACATAACAGTAAGGCACGTTACTGACGCCCGGCCAAAAGATACCTGCTGTCCACCGAGTTTGTAAAATGAAATAAGCTAATATAGACACCATCTATCAAATGGCATTTCACTGTGCACAACGTGGGCCAGAGGAGTCCTCTGTGGGATTGTGTCAAAACCAGTTTTATATATTTGTTCTTTCCCTTCCTGTCTTAATTATTCTCAACATTTTTGTTTCAGCACAAGAGAGGCAATACACCTGCCAATTTTGTGGGGCGGGTTTCAAAAGCCGAGCGGGCGTGAGGGTACACACGCGGCGCCATACGGGTATGGCGGCGTATCTGTGCCTCACGTGCGGTGCCGCATTCCGGGATGGAAGCACGAGGAACCGCCACGTGAGGGTAACTATATACTCTTGTATTCTTATACTGAAGTAGTCATTATTATAAGAGTGCGCGCGTGTGTGTGTATGTGTGTGTGCGTGCGTGCGCAACGTGTGCGGTTCCGCGTTTAGACGCGCCAGCACGCTGAACCGCCACGTGAGAGTAAGTATACACTCATGTAATCTTATACTGAAGTAGTCATTCTAAGTGTCTTGTCTGTGTGTGTGTTTCAACGTTTATAAAACTAGACCAAAAGACGACAAACTTGTGTTCTTTCCCTGTCTTAATTATTCTTAAAATTTTTATTTCAGCACAAGAGAGGCCATACACCTGCCAATTTTGTGGGGCGGGTTTCAAAAGCCCAGCGGGCGCGAGGGTAGACACGCGGCGCCATACGGGTATGGCGCCGTATCTGTGCCACACGTGCGGTGCCGCATTTAGGGATGGAAGCACGAGGAACTGCCACGTGAGGGCAAGTATACACTCATGTAATCTTATACTGAAGTAGTCATAAGTGTGTGTGTGTGTGTGTGTGTGTGTGTGTGTGTGTGTGTGTGCAACGTGTGCGGTTCCGCGTTTACAGACGCCAGCACGCGGAACCACCAAGTGAGAGTAAGTATATACACTTGAAATCTTATACTGAAGTAGTCATTGTAAGTGTCTGTGTGTGTGTGTGTGTGTGTGTGTGTGTGTTTCAACGTTTATAAAACTGGACCGAAAGACGCCAAACTTGTGTTCTTTCCCTTTGTCTTAATGATTCTTAAAGTTCTTATTTCAGCACCTGAAAGACCATATGAATGTGGGCTGTGAGGAGGGTGGGGGTTCAAGACGCGCCAGTGCGTGCATGTTTAACTCAGCGACACAAAGGTGTGGCGCCGAATGTGTGCAACGTGTCCGTTTCAACATGCCGAGATGCAAGCAGGTGGAATCGCCATATGCGAGTAAGTATACACTCCAGTACTGCTAGGTTTGAACCCACAACCTCGGGATCTAAAGCCTCCCAAAGTTCTTAAAAGCCCAGTTCTCCTGGCATCACTGGAAAACTAGATGAAACCATGAGTCAGCTGGAAAAACAAAGTTAAATCTTCCAAGCTCACTGTCGCTCTGAGAAAGAAAACCCTTAAGAATAAACTGCAGAACAAGAGATCAAATTTGAACCAAGATTATGGAAATCACACAAAAACAACAAACTTGGTTTGGTCAAAGGGGTGTTGAGATCAGAAGGGGGCACTAAACACAACCGCTCAGCTGACGACTTGACTCCTCCACCTCAAGCCTACAGAAAGAAACCTAGACCTGAAAGTCAACCTTTCACACCAAAGGAAGGAGAAGTTGCATTTAAAGAGGCCTTGACATCTACCAAAATGGCAATTGTACCCGAGGACTTCCCAGCTAATACCCTGGGTGACAAACAGTCTGCAGGAAGCTATAGTCAGATCATTCATCAAGCTGGTGGAAGACAGCCTCCCACAATTTTCAGGTTTGCACATGGAGAGGGGATTCTATTCTATTTTAGACAAAATATTGATATGGATACTTATAAATATAATGCAAATTTACTTCCAATGTCTACCCACTGAAAGCAGGTATAGGTATAACACCAAAGTTAATTGCCAAATGTTTGCCAATATAAACTATACTTTAACGTACAGCTGAACGCACGTAGCAATGTTTAGTGTCATTGCCTTTTTGATTGTTTGGCAGGAACTCATGGCTGGTTGTCACAGTTAAATGGTAAAGTGCAATAAAGCGTAAAAGCTGCAGTAATGCTCAAGAGGTACACGTGAACATAACAGTAAGGCACGTTACTGTCACCCGGCCAAAAAATACCTGCTGTCCACTGAGATTGTAAAATGAAATAAGATAATATAGACACCATCTATCAAATGACATTTCACTGTGCACAACGTGGGCCAGAGGAGTCCTGTGTGGGATTGTGTCAAAAGTAGTTTTGAAACATTTGTTCTCTTTCCCTTCCTGTCTTAATTATTCTTAACATTTTTGTTTCAGCACAAGAGAGGCCATACACCTGCCAATTTTGTGGGGCGGGTTTCAAAAGCCGAGCGGGCGTGAGGGTACACACCCGGCGCCATACGGGTATGGCGTCTTATCTGTGCCACAGATGGGGTGCCGCATTTAGGGATGGAAGCACGAGGAACCGCCACATGAGAGTAAGTATACACTCGTGTAATCTTATACTGAAGTAGTCATTGTAAGTGTCGCGTGTGTGTGTATGTGTGTGTGTGTGTTTCAACGTTTATAAAACTGGCCCGAAAGACGCCAAACTTGTGTTCTTTCCCTTTGTCTTAGCGATTGTTAAAATTTCTATTTCAGCACCTGAAAGACCATATGAATGTGAGCTGTGTGGAGGGTGGGGGGTTCAAGACGCGCATGTACAACTCAGCGACACAAAGGTGTGGCGTCGAATATGTGCAACGTGTCCGTTTCAACATGCCGAGATGCAAGCACGTGGAATCGCACTATGCGAGTAAGTATACACTCCAGTACTGCTAGGTTTGAACCCACAACCTTGGGATCTAAAGCCTCCCAAAGTTCTTAAAAGCCAAGTTCTCCTGGCATCACTGGCAAATTAGATGAAGCCATGAGTCAGTTGGAAAAACAAACTTAAACCTTGCAAGCTTAGTGTCGCTCAGAGAAAGAAAGCTCTTAATAACAACCTGGCAGAACAAGAGATCAAGTTTGAACGAAGAATAGGGAAATCAGACAAAAACAACAAACTTGGTTTGGTCAAAAGGGTGTTGAGATCAGAAGGGGGCACAAAACACAACCGGTCAGTTGACGACTTGACTCCTACTACTACTCCCGCTCCTCCTCAAGCCCACAGAAAGAAACGTAGCCCTGAAAGTCAACCTTCCTCACCAAAGGAAGGAGAAGTTGCAGTTAAAAAGGCCTTGACATCTACCAAAATGGCAATTGTACCCGAGGACTTCCCAGCTAATACCCTAGGTGACAAACAGTCTGCAGGAAGCTATAATCAGGTCATTCATCAAGCTGGTGGATGGCAGCCTCCCACAGTTTTCAGGTTTGCACATGGAAAAGGGATTCTATTCTATTTTAGACAAAATATTGATATGGATACTTACATATAATGCAATTTTACTTCCAATGTCTTCCCACTAAAAGGAGGTATATGTATAACACCAAAGTTAATTGCCAAATGTTTGCCAATATAAACTATAATGTAACATACTGCTGAACGCACGTTGCAATGTTTAGTGTCATTGCCTTTCTGATTGTTTGGCAGGAAGTCATGGCTGGTTGTCACAGTTAAATAGTGAAGTGCAATAAAGCGTAAAAGCTGCAGTAATACTCAAGAGGTACACGTGAACATAACAGTAAGACACGTTACTGTCGCCCGGCCAAAAAATACCTGCTGTCCACTGAGTTTGTAAAATGAAATAAGCTAATATAGACACCATCTATCAAATGACATTTCGCTGTGCACAACGTGGGCCAGAGGAGCCCTCTGTCGGATTGTATGAAAACTAGTTTTATACATTTGTTCTCTTTCCCATCCTGTCATAATTATTCTTAACATTTTTGTTTCAGCACAAGAGAGGCCCCACGCATGCACAATTTGTCAGGCGGGGTTTAAAACCGGAGCCGGCGCCATACAGGTATAGTGCCGAATCTGTGCCACTCGTGCGGATCCGCATTTCAGGATCGGAGCACAAGGAAGCGCCACGTGAGAGTAAGCATACACTCTTGTAATCTTATACTGAAGTAGTCATGTGTGTGTGTGTGTGTGTGTGTGTGTGTGTGTGTGTGTGTGTGTGCAACGTGTGCGGTTCCGCGTTTAGAGGCGCGCGAACGCCGAACCGCCACGTGAGACTAAGCATACACTCTTGTAATCTTATACTGAAGTAGTCATTGTAAGCGTCTTGTCTGTATGTGTTTCAACGTTTATAAAACTGGCCCGAAAGACGCCAAACTTGTGTTCTTTCCCTTTGTCTTAGTGATTCTTAAAATTTCTATTTCAGCACCTGAAAGACCATATGAACGTGAGCAGTGTGGAGGGGGGGGGGTTCAAGACGCGCCAGGGCGTGCATGTACAACTCGGCGACACAAAGGTGTGGCGCCGATTGTGTGCAACGTGTCCGTTTCAACATGCCGAGATGCAAGCACGTGGAATCGCCATATGCGAGTAAGTATACACTCCAGTACTGCTAGGTTTGAACCCACAACCTTGGGATCTAAAGCCTCCCAAAGTTCTTAAAATCCAAGTTCTCCTGGCATCACTGGCAAACTAGATGAAGCCATGAGTCAGCTGGAAAAACAAAGTTAAACCTTCCAAGCTCACTGTCGCTAAGAGAAAGAAAACACTTAAGAATAAACTGCAGAACAGAGATCAAATTTGAACTAAGAATATGGAAATCGGACAAAAACAACAAACTTGGTTTGGTCAAGGGGGTGTTGAGATCAGAAGGG
This sequence comes from Deroplatys truncata, assembly GCA_030765065.1. Taxonomy (NCBI): domain Eukaryota; kingdom Metazoa; phylum Arthropoda; class Insecta; order Mantodea; family Mantidae; genus Deroplatys; species Deroplatys truncata. The sequence continues at coordinate 18,550,730 of CM060985.1, read as the reverse complement.
GGCACTAAACACAATCGCTCAGCTGACGACTTGACTCCTCCACCTCAAGCCTACAGAAAGAAACCTAGACCTGAAAGTCAACCTTCCACACCAAAGGAAGGAGAAGTTGCATTTAAAGAGGCCTTGACATCTACCAAAATGGCAATTGTACCCGAGGACTTCCCAGCTAATACCCTGGGTGACAAACAGTTTGCAGGAAGCTATAGTCAGATCATTCAGCAAGCTGGTGGATGACAGCCTCCCACAATTTTCACGTTTGCACATGGAGAGGGGATTCTATTCTATTTTAGACAAAATATTGATATGGATACTTAAATATAATGCAAATTTACTTCTGTCTAACCACTAAAAGTAGGTATAGGTATAACACCAAAGTTAATTGCCAAATGTTTGCCAATATATACTATAATGGAACATACAGCTGGTCACACGTAGCAATGTTTAATGTCGTTGCCTTTGTGATTTTTTGGCAGGAAGTCATGGCTGGTTGTGACAGTTAAATAGTAAAGTGCAATAAAGCGTAAAAGCTGCAGTAATGCTCAAGGGGTACACGTGAACATAACAGTAAGGCACGTTACTGACGCCCGGCCAAAAGATACCTGCTGTCCACCGAGTTTGTAAAATGAAATAAGCTAATATAGACACCATCTATCAAATGGCATTTCACTGTGCACAACGTGGGCCAGAGGAGCCCTCTGTGGGATTGTGTCAAAACCAGTTTTATATATTTGTTCTTTCCCTTCCTGTCTTAATTATTCTCAACATTTTTGTTTCAGCACAAGAGAGGCAATACACCTGCCATTTTTGTGGGGCGGGTTTCAAAATCCGAGCGGGCGTGAGGGTACACACGCGGCGCCATACGGGTATGGCGGCGTATCTGTGCCTCACGTGCGGTGCCGCATTTCGGGATGGAAGCACGAGGAACCGCCACGTGAGGGTAAGTATATACCCTTGTAATCTTATACTGAAGTAGTCATTATTATAAGAGTGCGCGCGTGTGTGTGTATGTGTGTGTGCGTGCGTGCGCAACGTGTGCGGTTCCGCGTTTAGACACGCCAGCACGCTGAACCGCCACGTGAGAGTAAGTATACACTCATGTAATCTTATACTGAAGTAGTCATTCTAAGTGTCTTGTCTGTGTGTGTGTTTCAACGTTTATAAAACTAGACCAAAAGACGACAAACTTGTGTTCTTTCCCTGTCTTAATTATTCTTAAAATTTTTATTTCAGCACAAGAGAGGCCATACACCTGCCAATTTTGTGGGGCGGGTTTCAAAAGCCCAGCGGGCGCGAGGGTAGACACGCGGCGCCATACGGGTATGGCGCCGTATCTGTGCCACACGTGCGGTGCCGCATTTAGGGATGGAAGCACGAGGAACCGCCACGTGAGGGCAAGTATACACTCATGTAATCTTATACTGAAGTAGTCATAAGTGTGTGTGTGTGTGTGTGTGTGTGTGTGTGTGTGTGTGTGCAACGTGTGCGGTTCCGCGTTTACAGACGCCAGCACGCGGAACCACCAAGTGAGAGTAAGTATATACACTTGAAATCTTATACTGAAGTAGTCATTGTAAGTGTCTGTGTGTGTGTGTGTGTGTGTGTGTGTGTGTGTGTGTTTCAACGTTTATAAAACTGGACCGAAAGACGCCAAACTTGTGTTCTTTCCCTTTGTCTTAATGATTCTTAAAATTCTTATTTCAGCACCTGAAAGACCATATGAATGTGGGCTGTGAGGAGGGTGGGGGTTCAAGACGCGCCAGTGCGTGCATGTTTAACTCAGCGACACAAAGGTGTGGCGCCGAATGTGTGCAACGTATCCGTTTCAACATGCCGAGATGCAAGCAGGTGGAATCGCCATATGCGAGTAAGTATACACTCCAGTACTGCTAGGTTTGAACCCACAACCTCGGGATCTAAAGCCTCCAAAAGTTCTTAAAAGCCCAGTTCTCCTGGCATCACTGGAAAACTAGATGAAACCATGAGTCAGCTGGAAAAACAAAGTTAAACCTTCCAAGCTCACTGTCGCTCTGAGAAAGAAAACCCTTAAGAATAAACTGCAGAACAAGAGATCAAATTTGAACCAAGATTATGGAAATCAGACAAAAACAACAAACTTGGTTTGGTCAAAGGGGTGTTGAGATCAGAAGGGGGCACTAAACACAACCGCTCAGCTGACGACTTGACTCCTCCACCTCAAGCCTACAGAAAGAAACCTAGACCTGAAAGTCAACCTTCCACACCAAAGGAAGGAGAAGTTGCATTTAAAGAGGCCTTGACATCTACCAAAATAGCAATTGTACCCGAGGACTTCCCAGCTAATACCCTGGGTGACAAACAGTCTGCAGGAAGCTATAGTCAGATCATTCATCAAGCTGGTGGATGACAGCCTCCCACAATTTTCACGTTTGCACATGGAGAGGGGATTCTATTCTATTTTAGACAAAATATTGATATGGATACTTAAATATAATGCAAATTTACATCCAATGTCTACCCACTAAAAGCAGGTATAGGTATAACACCAAAGTTAATTGCCAAATGTTTGCCAATATAAACTATAATTTAACATACAGCTGAACGCACGTAGCAATGTTTAGTGTCATTGCCTTTTTGATTGTTTGGCAGGAAGTCATGGCTGGTTGTCACAGTTAAATGGTAAAGTGCAATAAAGCGTAAAAGCTGCAGTAATGCTCAAGAGGTACACGTGAACATAACAGTAAGGCACGTTACTGTCACCCGGCCAAAAAATACCTGCTGTCCACTGAGATTGTAAAATGAAATAAGATAATATAGACACCATCTATCAAATGACATTTCACTGTGCACAACGTGGGCCAGAGGAGTCCTGTGTGGGATTGTGTCAAAAGTAGTTTTAAACATTTGTTCTCTTTCCCTTCCTGTCTTAATTATTCTTAACATTTTTGTTTCAGCACAAGAGAGGCCATACGCCTGCCAATTTTGTGGGGCGGGTTTCAAAAGCCGAGCGGGCGTGAGGGTACACACGCGGCGCCATACGGGTATGGCGGCGTATAAGTGCCTCACGTGCGGTGCCGCATTTAGGAATGGAAGCACGAGGATCCGCCACGTGAGGGCAAGTATACACTCCTGTAATCTTATACTGAAGTAGTCATTACAACTGTGTGTGTGTGTGTGTGCGCGCGCGCGCGCGCGCGCGCAACGTGCGTGGTTCCGCGTTTAGAGACGCAAGAACGCGGAACCGCCACGTTAGAGTAAATATATACTCTTGAAATATTATACTGAAGTAGTCCTAAGTGTGTGTGTGTGTGTGTGTGTGTGTGTGTGTGTGTGTGTGTGTGTGTGGTTCCGCGTTTACAGACGCCAGAACGCGGAACCCCCACGTGAGAGTAAATATATACTCTCAAAATCTTCTACTGAAGTAGTCATTGTAAGCGTCTTGTCTGTGTATTTGTTTCAACGTTTATAAAACTAGAGCGAAAGACGCCAAACTTGTGTTCTTTCCCTTTGTCTTTATGATTCTTAAAATTTTTATTTCAGCACCTTAAAGACCATATGAATGTGGGCTGTGAGGAGGGTGGGGGTTCAAGACGCGCCAGGGCGTGCATGTACAACTCAGCGACACAAAGTTGTGGCACCGAATGTGTGCAACGTGTCCGTTTTAACATGCTGAGATGCAAGCACGTGGTATCGCCATATGCGAGTATGTATACACTCCAGTACTGCTAGGTTTGAACCCACAACCTCGGGATCTAAAGCCTCCCAAAGTTCTTAAAAATCCAGTTCTCCTGGCATCACTGGAAAACTAGATGAAGCCACGAGTCAGCTGGAAAAACAAAGTTAAACCTTCCAAGCTCACTGTCGCTCAGAGTAAGTAAACCCTTAAGAATAAACTGCAGAACAAGAGATCAAATTTGAACCAAGAATATGGAAATCAGAAAAAAACAACAAAACTGGTTTGGTCAAAGGGGTGTTGAGATCAGAAGGGGGCACTAAACACAACCGCTCTGCTGACGACTTGGCTCCTCCACCTCAAGCCTACAGAAAGAAACCTAGACCTGAAAGTCAACCTTCCACACCAAAGGAAGGAGAAGTTTCATTTAAAGAGGCCTTGACTTCTACCAAAATGGCAATTGTACCCGAGGACTTCCCAGCTAATACCCTGGGTGACAAACAGTTTGCAGGAAGCTATAGTCAGATCATTCAGCAAGCTGGTGGATGGCAGCCTCCCACAATTTTCACGTTTGCACATGGAGAGGGGATTCTATTCTATTTTAGACAAAATATTGATATGGATACTTAAATATAATGCAAATTTACTTCTAATGTCTAACCACTAAACGTAGGTATAGGTATAACACCAAAGTTAATTGCCAAATGTTTGCCAATATATACTATAATGGAACATACAGCTGGTCACACGTAGCAATGTTTAATGTCATTGCCTTTGTGATTTTTTGGCAGGAAGTCATGGCTGGTTGTGACAGTTAAATAGTAAAGTGCAATAAAGTGTAAAAGCTGCAGTAATGCTCAAGGGGTACACGTGAACATAACAGTAAGGCACGTTACTGACGCCCGGCCAAAAGATAGCTGCTGTCCACCGAGTTTGTAAAATGAAATAAGCTAATATAGACACCATCTATCAAATGGCATTTCACTGTGCACAACGTGGGCCAGAGGAGTCCTCTGTGGGATTGTGTCAAAACCAGTTTTATATATTTGTTCTTTCCCTTCCTGTCTTAATTATTCTTAACATTTTTATTTCAGCACAAGAGAGGCCATACACCTGCCAATGTTGTGGGGCGGGTTTCAAAAGCCGAGCGGGCGTGACGGTACACACGCGGCGCCATACGGGTATGGCGGCGTATCTGTGCCTCACGTGCGGTGCCGCATTTCGGGATGGAAGCACGAGGAACCGCCACGTGAGGGTTAAGTATACACTCATGTAATCTTATACTGAAGTAGTCATTATTATAAGAGTGCGCGCGTGTGTGTGTATGTGTGTGTGTGCGTGCGCAACGTGTGCGGTTCCACGTTTAGAGACGCCAGCACGCTGAACCGCCACGTGAGAGTAAGTATACACTCATGTAATCTTATACTGAAGTAGTCATTGTAAGTGTCTTGTCTGTGTGTGTGTTTGAACGTTTATAAAACTAGACCAAAAGACGACAAACTTGTGTTCTTTCCCTTTGTCTTAATTATTCTTAAAATTTTTATTTCAGCACAAGAGAGGCCATACACCTGCCAATTTTGTGGGGCGGGTTTCAAAAGCCGAGCGGGCGCGAGGGTAGACACGCGGTGCCATACGGGTATGGCGCAGTATCTGTGCGGTGCCGCATTTAGGGATGGAAGCACGAGGAACCGCCACGTGAGGGCAAGTATACACTCATGTAATCTTATACTGAAGTAGTCATAAGTGTGTGTGTGTGTATGTGTGTGTATGTGTGCAACGTGTGCGGTTCCGCGTTTACAGACGCCAGCACGCGGAACCACCAAGTAAGAGTAAGTATATACACTTGAAATCTTATACTGAAGTAGTCATTGTAAGTGTCTTGTCTGTGTGTGTGTGTGTGTGTGTTTCAACGTTTATAAAACTGGACCGAAAGACGCCAAACTTGTGTTCTTTCCCTTTGTCTTAATGATTCTTAAAATTCTTATTTCAGCACCTGAAAGACCATATGAATGTGGGCTGTGAGGAGGGTGGGGGTTCAAGACGCGCCAGTGCGTGCATGTTTAACTCAGCGACACAAAGGTGTGGCGCCGAATGTGTGCAACGTGTCCGTTTCAACATGCCGAGATGCAAGCAGGTGGAATCGCCATATGCGAGTAAGTATACACTCCAGTACTGCTAGGTTTGAACCCACAACCTCGGGATCTAGAGCCTCCAAAAGTTCTTAAAAGCCCAGTTCTCCTGGCATCACTGGAAAACTAGATGAAACCATGAGTCAGCTGGGAAAACAAAGTTAAACCTTCCAAGCTCACTATCGCTCTGGGAAAGAAAACCCTTAAGAATAAACTGCAGAACAAGAGATCAAATTTGAACCAAGATTATGGAAATCAGACAAAAACAACAAACTTGGTTTGGTCAAAGGGGTGTTGAGATCAGAAGGGGGCACTATACACAACCGCTCAGCTGACGACTTGACTCCTCCACCTCAAGCCTACAGAAAGAAACCTAGACCTGAAAGTCAACCTTCCACACCAAAGGAAGGAGAATTTGCATTTAAAGAGGCCTTGACATCTACCAAAATGGCAATTGTACCCGAGGACTTCCCAGCTAATACCCTGGGTGACAAACAGTCTGCAGGAAGCTATAGTCAGATCATTCATCAAGCTGGTGGATGACAGCCTCCCACAATTTTCAGGTTTGCACATGGAGAGGGGATTCTATTCTATTTTAGACAAAATATTGATATGGATACTTAAATATAATGCAAATTTACTTCCAATGTCTAACCACTAAAAGTAGGTATAGGTATAACACCAAAGTTAATTGCCAAATGTTTGCCAATATATACTATAATGGAACATACAGCTGGTCACACGTAGCAATGTTTAATGTCATTGCCTTTGTGATTTTTTGGAAGGAAGTCATGGCTGGTTGTGACAGTTAAATAGTAAAGTGCAATAAAGCGTAAAAGCTGCAGTAATGCTCAAGGGGTACACGTGAACATAACAGTAAGGCACGTTACTGACGCCCGGCCAAAAGATACCTGCTGTCCACCGAGTTTGTAAAATGAAATAAGCTAATATAGACACCATCTATCAAATGGCATTTCACTGTGCACAACGTGGGCCAGAGGAGTCCTGTGTGGGATTGTGTCAAAAGTAGTTTTAAACATTTGTTCTCTTTCCCTTCCTGTCTTAATTATTCTTAACATTTTTGTTTCAGCACAAGAGAGGCCTTACACCTGCCAATTTTGTGGGGCGGGTTTCAAAAGCCGAGCGGGCGTGAGGGTACACACGCGGCGCCATACGGGTATGGCGCCGTAATTGTGCCTCACGTGCGGTGGCGCATTTCGGGATGGAAGCACGAGGAACCGCCTCGTGAGAGTAAGTATACACATGTAATCTTATACTGAAGTAGTCATTACAAGTGTCGTGTGTGTGTGGCGCCGTATGTGTGCAACGTGTGCGGTTCCGCGTTTAGAGATGCCAGCACGCGGAACCGCCACGTGAGATTAAGTATACACTCTTGTAATCTTATACTGAAGTAGTCATTAGATATTATAAGGGTCTTGTCTGTGTGTGTTTCAACATTTATAAAACCGTACCTAAAGATGCCACATTTGTATTCTTTCCCTTCCTGTCTTAATGCGTCTTAACATTTTTGTTTTAGCACCTGTAAGACCGTATGAATGCGGCATTTGTGGGGGTGGTTTTAAAACACGAACGGGGGCAAACGTATACTTGTGTAACGTATGCGGTTAGGTACGCCAACACTGCGGAGCCGGCACATGCGAGAGAGTATACACTCTTAATCTTATACTGAAGTAGTAATTATTGTTAGGTGTCGTGTCTGTGTGTGTGTTTCAAAGTTTATAAGACTGGGCCGAATGATCCAAATTTGTGTTGTTTCCCTCTGTCCTAATGATTCTTAAAATTTTTATTTCAGCACCTGAAAGACCGTACGAATGTGGTTTGTGTGGGGAGGGGTTCAACACACGACAGGGGGCTAACATACACATGCGGTGCCGCACAGGTGTGTTGCCGTACTTTTGTAACGTGCGCGGTTCGGCGTTTAGGGACGCCAGCACGCGGAACCGCTACATGCGAGTAAGTATACTGTTGTAATCTTATACTGATGTAGTCATAAGTGTCGTGTGTGTGTGTTTCAACGTTTGTTTATAAAACTGAACCGAAAGATACCACATTTGTGTTCTTTCCCTTCCTGTCTAAATGCGTCTTAACTTTTTTGTTTCAGCACCTGTAAGACCGTATGAATGCGGCATTTGAGCGGGTGGTTTTAAACACGAACGGAAGCCAACACAGCCAACAGGTTTGGCGCTGTACTTGTGTAACGTGTGCGTTTGGGCGTTTACGTACGCCAGCACGCGGAACCGCCACATGCGATTAAGTATACAGTCTTGTAATGTTATACTGAAGTAGTGATAAGTGTCGTGTCCATGTGTGTGTGTTTCAACGCTTGTTTATAAAAATGAACCGAAAGATACCAAATTTTATCACGTTACATTCCGAATTATCCTGCAAAGGAGACATCGTTGTCCTGTGCAGTTCTGCTACTCTTAAATGTGACGCAAACGACGGAGGTGCACCGGAACATCCAAGTATTCATTTATTGGTAAAACAGAGGATGAACGAGGAAAGGACATGCTGGGAGACTCACTGGTCTCGTTTGAGTGCGGTTCAAATACCAGTTTGCGGACTATTCAATGCTGACAATCAACTGTTTGTATTCTAAAGCAAAACTTCATATCTTAGTTTGCTTGTTGTGGTCCTAGTAGCACTATTTGCCAAGAGTTGATTTTTTTGTGGCATCCTGCCACTTCACGATTCTCGAGAAATGTGTTGTGCCGTGGAGAGGTTTTCCTGAGCGATTGCCAGGGAAGCTGTAAAGGGTTCTTGTTACTGTTCCCTTTCTTTGAAACCGCCACTTCTGATGCAATAATCTTGGAGACAATATGTAGGAGCACCTGTTCTGCAATATCTCACAAGGTATCGTGAAAGTGATGCTTGATATTTGCGTTATCCTATGTGGCTGATAAGATGTCCTTCGACTATACTACGTCGTCCTCTGTGAACTAGTGGTACCATGCTAGTATACTTCCCATGGTCAAGTTCAAACCTGGATAAGGGCGATTTATTTTCTCGCATGTAAAAATGCTTAGCATGGCTTTCTGTGTAAGGAAAGGAAATGAAAGCCAGTGATCAGGTGTCTTAGATTTATGGCATGTACAAGAATCTCAAGCCTGATAAACAGGCTCAGCAAAATTTCCAGCCTGTCATGACCAATATATAATGGGACACTAAGGACCATAGTGGTTAAATAGCATCTATAAATAAAATCCTCTTTCCTTGAATGCTACCGACTTAAAAAAAGACTAAATATTTATCAAATACAGAACCACTATCAAGTCTTTAGTAACATTTGGTACACATCAATGCAAGATAAAGGAACACTACTCTATGAAATGCTGCTAACACATCAAACCAAATCCCAATGAACATTTGGAATCTGTTAAACAAGTAAACAAAAACATACCAATGCACTTATTTATCGCAACACAGGTACGTAGTGCTTCCATACTTGGAACACCAACAATCTATTTTTATTTACTTTCACATGATAGTAGAGTTTGAGACAATATTGCAATCCTTTGCAAAAACACAGACAACTCTGCAGTAGACTACCTATAACAGTTTGCAGATACAGTGTGCACATGAACCCAAACCAAAAGGACTAAAATTCATATATAGAAAGAAAATCGAAGGATATATTCATCACTTTAGAAATACCATGAGCCAAGACGGTGAGGTACTTCAGTTTAACACTGAACACCAAGCTCAATTGAAAAACTACCATACAGACTTCCCAGTTAAAACATCCCATTAAAAAATCTTTACACAGTTACACCTCAAGAGAATCCTAAATCTCTCTTAATGCCAGTCTAGATATACAAATGCTTAATGACCTCAAACTTATTAACAGGAAGATTTGAAATGCTACAAAATTCGGCCAGCAATAATATTGGTTGGCTCCTGGTATGTCTGCAATGTCACCTTTGCTAAATAACTTTCCAAATCCTTCACCAACCATTCTTGTTTTATATATGTAGTATATTATAACCCAACTGGAGTGTAATAAAGTTAACAGACCACAAGAACATGTTTCAGTGCACCTATCCGCAACAGTTAAGTGAGGTAATATATGCGATGACAAAGGAAGGCGAGAGATGTTGAAAATTAACACTATGGTTTCTCTAGTATGATCCCTGGTTGCAATGAGTATGAAAACCTTCAAGTGCTGGGAAATTGTCCTAAGGGAGAGCTATTGAAAATAGACAGCATACAAGCAGTTCTGGCTAATGCCCTTCAAATTGAAGGCCTGGAGCTTCATGAAGAGATTCAGTGTCTTATTGACATCACAATACCACTAACAGCTCAAGCCAAAATTGATCCAACTATACGTTTTGGAGTATCAAAACATACGAGCCTACAATACCATATTTTTTTAAATCGCATTAAAATGGCTGGTCTTATTTGAATTACATTACTAGTTCAAAATTTGTTTGTTAAATGGAAAACTCTTGCAAAATTGATAAGCAATTACATACTAAGAATTTAATCCGCGTTATAATTCAATCAGCCTTTATCTAAAATTACTTATAATTAAGGTATTAAATGTTCTTAAATCTTCAATTACCTACCACATTTATTTTCATATTTGAATTATATTCAAGAAGAAACAATTACTATACATCTTATGAATCTGTTTGAGTTTCATCTTTTCTTTTAAATAACTTGTTTATGGCAAACCATCTTTGGTCAGGTTGTTGAATAAAAATGTTTAAAATTTTCTTTCTATAGAAGTGCAGAGGGATTAAACCACCCCCCCCCATTGAGGGCAACAGTGTTCCACTCCCCCTTTAAGTTTTCTTCTCCTATAATTCTATATCCATAGGATTACAACAGAATAAAAGTACTAAAGCAATGAAAGTATATATTGATGCAATATTTTTCCACCACCTCTACACATTCCAGTGAATACTTCAACTTATTGTAGAGCTAAACATAACTTTTCAGTTATCAGGTGTTTATTAACTATTAATATCCATCATTCTTATAAAAAAAAAGTGCATACATGTTGATAATACAACTGTTTTATCTTGGCAGTGTACGACATACAACTGTCAATGTGAAATACTTCTTATAAATTATTTAACTACATAATCAGTAAATAAATCCTTACACCACAAAGAGTAGGTTTCAGTGACTAATAAATATTGGTTAAATAAACCAAACGTTTGCATCTTGTACGAAATTGGTAAATATTTACTCTACTAATATATATATATATATATATATGCCATTTGTTACCCATGTATATTGTTATATTTTCCACAAACCTCGAGTTCTATTTGCTGAAGTTTGAGAATTTTCCTTTCCCATTTTTTAGTTTCTACATGAGCGATACAGAGAATAAGTTTATCAAATTCAAATCAATTTTTACTAAAATATCATGTGTAAGATATTTGCACAACTGGGCTGCTAAGTTCTAGATCCCGAGGTTGTGGGTTCAAACCTAGCAGGAGGTTGTAGAGTGTTTTAGCATAAAAATTCTTAGCATTGCTTCTGTTGGAAGTGAAGTAAAGCCAGTGATCCCATGTCTTAATTTATGAAAAAGAACCTCAATCCTGATAGAGGCCTATGAGCAAAATTTCTGATCTTTTACACCCAATATAGAATGGGGTGCTAAGAACCATAGCAGTTAGTCCATAAGTAAAACTGCATTTTCTGAGAATAGCCTGTGAAGTCATTCTGAATCACTTTTGTATAATTCGTGAACCTTAAGAGATGGACAAAATCTTAGCACACAATGAAATGTACTCCTTAAAACCAGTATTTGTTTTTATTCCCCTATTATTCATTTCTGAGGTATTCTTTGTATTGTTTTCAGGATTCAAATACTTTTAATAATTGCTTAGTCACTGTTAATTTGTTTCTCATTCTCCATGTACAGAGCATGGAATTTATAAATCACAATGATCCACTTTTTAAATATCTCACTCTGCGCTTAGGCTTCTGTGTACTGCTTACATCTACCATAAAATCTGTAAATGCCTAATTAAAGTATCTTTATTATCAAGATGTAGATAGAAGAATAATTTGTAGGAGAGAGTAGAGAAAGACACGTGGAAGCATATTTGTTCCTTAGCTCAGTTTTGCTTCACTTCATAACAAGCTACTCCTGTATTTGAGCTTCAATCTCGTAAAGCAATTGGTACTAAAACTGTTCTCCTGTAAGTAGATACATCCTGACTAGGTTAAGAGTGAAAGTCCTGCCCACAAACGAAGGTCATAGCATTAAATTTATTCCTCTTGGGGTCGAGATGCATCATGACAACAAGGATGGCGACAGTCTTGTCCACACAAAGGAACAAAGTGAGATCATGGCATTAATCCTATTCCCCTTAGTCGAGATGGCAAAATGTAAACCTGTAGCTCCAAATAATTCAATCTGAAAATGGTGTGGAACCAATCCCACGTCTTTAATCTAACTTTGGCTGAAAACCTGAAATTAAATTAAATACAGTTTTACTTATGGACTAACTGCTATGGTTCTTAGCACCCCATTCTATATTGGGTGTAAAAGATCAGAAATTTTGCTCATAGGCCTCTATCTGGATTGAGGTTCTTTTTCATAAATTAAGACATGGGATCACTGGCTTTACTTCACTTCCAACAGAAGCAATGCTAAGAATTTTTATGCTAAAACACACTACAACCTCCTGCTAGGTTTGAACCCACAACCTCGGGATCTAGAACTTAAAAGCCCAGTTCTGGCATCACTCAGAAGATGCCTGATGAAGCCACGAGTCAGTTGGTAAAACAAATTTAAACCTCCCAAGCTTACTGACATACTGAAAGAAAGCCCTTAAAAAGAAATTGGCAGAAAAAGTTATCAAATTTGATCCAATAAAATGGAAATCAGGCAAAAACAAAACTTTTATTGGCCAAGGGGAGGTCAAGGATCAGAAGAGGGTGCAAAACACAGCCGCTCGGACGACTTTACTCCTACTTCTAAGGCCTACAGAAAGAATCCCCGACCTAAAGTCAACCTTCCACACCAAAGGAAGTAGAAGTTGCATTTAAAGAGGCCTTGACATCTACCAAAATAGCAAGTGCACTGAGTGACAAACAGTCTGCAGGAAGCTATAGTCAGATCATTCATCAAGCTGGTGGAGGCAGCCTCCCACAATTTTCAGGTTTGCACATGGAGAGGGGAGCTTTCATCCTGTTAATGTGCTTAACCAACAAACTAAGGACTGGTTTGGAAAACTGACTTAGATTAGTCCCTGGGAGGGTATTAAGCTAATATTGGATTGAAGGGGTATGCTATCACGATGTTTAAGCCCTGAAATCCCAGAAGTGCTGGGAAATCAAAATCCCAAGTTGAGAACAGAAGACTGGGGATTATCTGCTCTAAGGACGAGCCCACTGGTAGAACCCTGGTGTGCACTGTGTTCGAGGATGATAGAATTATTTAAGCCTTCAAGCAGCAGGGCATTTCTAGGTGTAGGAAAATTCTATCATTCTTGCAAAATATGGAATGAATAAAACTGATTCACATCAACCTACAGCATAAGAAATAGCTCCTCATGCCTTCTGTCAACTAATGGTTGAAGAGAATATTCTTGGATTCACAAAGGAAGAAATGCAGGGCTGGGAAATTTTAAAGGTAAGCTAATCTGTAGTAAATCCAGTAACAGGACATGCATTGTGGTAAGAAATGGTATTCAGGTGCTAGCTCTAATGAATCTGTTTTGAGATATAATCATTATTTTGGTTCGTATTCCAGCCATTACATGTGACTGCAAACCATGCTTTTACTTACACCTGCCCCTGCTAAAGTATTTACAGTTTCATTCATCTGATTCTAGCCATTTCCTACTATTTCATTTTATAATGGTGAATTTCTCACTTCTATTTCTTTCCTTTTGTCTAGGCGATCTAGGTTGAAATTCATAATTATTACTCAAGTTATGTCTACCTCTCCCTCTACATCTATCAGAGCTTCCCATATTCATATATTTAACCTGAATATGTCTACCTCTCTTGTCTGAATCTAGAGATGAAAATTCACCACAGACAAGGATCAATAGGCAGAGACCTTATTTCGAGCTGTCTAGTGTCCCTATGATGGACGAACCCACCCTCAAGAGAACTTGAGCTCTTCATGGAACATGGGAGGAGAGGAAGTCTTATCCTGATTTGGTATGATGGTATCTCCCACCACAAAGTTTGGGACAGCATAAATATAAAAATAGAAGCAAGTCTCAAAATTTCTGCTTGCCAGTAATCTACACATTCTGAATATTGCTGATAAGCCTACCTTTACCAATAGCTTAAGGAAGAGACTCAACATCACCGTTTACAGAACATAGAGAAATTGTCAGAGTGGAAAGTCTTAGATGAACTCCATAATTACAGCCAATGCAATGCGTAGAACTCTTGCTACAGAAATTGAGAAAACTGGCTGGGTCTCCTAAGGAAGACCTATTGTGCAGTCCAAATCCCTTGAAATTTCATGACGACCAATATGAAGTGATCGCAAATTGCCAAACTACACTTCGTTTGCTTTGTCAGAATGTTGCATGTTTGCTATAAATACCATCTCAATAATCACTTAAAACCACAAGAACAGACAATAATGGAATACCTTTCTACGAGTCCTTTGTTACTCAAGTGGCACAGGTAATGACTTATTTTTGCTTCCCCTACACATATGTGAAACAATTTATGTTCTCAATGAACACACCTCAGCCGTAAGTACTTGAAATCTCGTGAAGTTAAGATTTATGGTTTTCTTTGTAGGCATACTTTAAAGAAATTGCACATCTGAGGACAACAGCCCTAACCCCACTCCTATATCCACTGGTACTAGGCTTACTAAGCAACATTTTCATAAAAGAGTTAACTTTATAAATGCGAGGACAAAGCCTAGTGCTGTAAGAACGCTGCAGTTTAATTTACAACTGAGATGCTTAACCTTCTAGCAAGTGCTCTGTAAATAGTATACCAGCAGTAGTTTTGCTTTGTCAAACCTTGAGCTAACACGTCAATAGTGCAATGAATTCCATTGTTGATGCTCTCGAGAATCTAATAACACTAGTCTGCATTTTCAAAAAATGTACCTTTACATTCATGTTACAACCCATCTTCTTGAAATTTTCCAACATTGTTTCGACAATGGCCTTGTAATTAGGATCTTTGTTATTGCTCAAGAAGTTTTCAGTAACTGATCGGAAGGCGGCCCATGCTTCTATTTCTCTCATCCATTGTCTTCTAAAAATCTTCATCCTTCATTTTTTTTTTTTTTTTTTTTTTGAGGACCAACAAAACTTCCAGCCTTTAATTTGTCTTGTGTAATGAAGGGAGATTTCTTGGAAAGGTACTTGAAGCAGAGTCCATCCTGTGGTAGAGCCCTTGCAAATTGCTTCATCAAGCCAAATTTTATGTGTAGTGGCGAAAACAATATCTTTCGTCTCTCTACAAGCGGTTCGTGCAGGATGTTTTGCAGTTCCAGGCAACAAATTTCTCCACCATGGCCATACTTTCACACTCCAATGTCTTTGCTTTGCCAGACTGTCCCATTTGCACAGAAAACAAGGCATTTTTGTGAACCCAGCTTGTCCTAATAGTATTCCAATAACTTTGAAATCACCGCAAATACGCCATTTGTGTTCCTTGGATACTTGTTAAAAGTATCATGTTTTCAACCGTCTCTTTCAATTGAACTGAATGTGCAACAGGAATGGACCCATACACATTCCCATTATGCAGTAACATTCTTTTCAGGCTCCTCTTTGATGAATCCATAAAAAGTATCCACTGAGTAGAATCATGTTCAATGTCATAAAAGTGCATTAACTATGTTATTGCAGTAATCCAAGGACTCAATCTGTGAGTAAAAAGGAATTGGCTCTTGTTCTGTGTCTGTACCATGAGTAATGTGTTCCTGGTTCCAGAAGATTCTTATTTTTAAGAGGGGAGCCTAGTAACTCTGCATATTCCTTAGACAAATTCAAATCGCATACTAGATCATTTAGTTCACTCAGAACAGTTTTGGAGTCGCGTTGTATTCAGGGAGGTAGACATCGGAATCGTCTTCAGTGATTGCACAAGGTTCACTTTCAACACCATCTTCTTCCAAGTTCTCTAAAACAGCTAGAGGAAGAGGAGGCAGCAGATCTTCATGTGGAACTGGCCTGATGGCTGAAGGAATACTTGGATACACAATGTGTTTATTTTTTGAATTTCACCCCTGAACATTACCTAAACAGAAGTAACAGTCTTTAAGGTGGTCTTTAGGCTCCCTCCACACCATAGGAATTGCAAACGCCATGCACGATTTCTTTCCTTTTATCCACAATATTAACCTCTCAACACAAAGCAGCAGACTGTCTGAACTGCAGGCCTTGTCTTGGTTTCATGTTAAAATCAGCATGGTACACTATTTTCACAAAGTCTGCTATATCAGTTCTCTGCTGAAGCACTGTATAATTTCCACAAATGTAGCAGAAAACATTTGGATTGTTCACACACTTGCGTGTACACAATGCATTTATAACTTCAATCACGATCTAGCAGTGGTAATGCAAGCCTCTGATATTAACAATGCCTAAATTACAAATAGCAACCAGCATCTACAGGTATAACTACCTAAAGACTTACAAGTCTGTATTGAGAAATTTCCCTTCAACAATCCTCATCTACTGGCTCAACTCTATATTTTTGAAGTGAAATTGTGAAAAAAACTGTACGTGATAGAAAAAAATAACTAAAAGCAGTTCTGAAATCAGCATAAAAAAGTGAGTCAGAATCACTTAGTTTTCAGTCATCCGATATCATGCAGACTAGTTTAATTGCTCATTTTTTTTGCTTCAAGTTCTCAGTTGGCTTATTCTTGGTATGTTTTTAAGTGCATTCCAAGTAAAGAGGTGTTGAATGTTGTAAAAAGTACAAAATGCTCTTCTCATGTAACAGATACGTGCTTGGTTCTATAACCATTAAAGTGCACTTAATCATTGGTTTTCCAATGGTATTATTCTATGAAACAAAACCATGCATGAAGTTTATTAGAAAATGTCGTGTATGGTTTTGTAGAGCTGCATTGCAGGGCTTTGAAAGGATTTTCATGACGAGTTTGTAGCTGTATTATAAAACCTCATGGGATAACTTTTTAAATTTAGACATTGAGAATTACACATTAATTTATAATTATGTCTATGACATAAAATAACAGCAATGAATTTATTACTCTTACAAGCATAATAACGAACTCATCATTTCAACTATTACAAAAAATAAATTAAGTGAATTGGGTATAAAAACTAATCTTTTTTTTTTGCACTTATTCAAGAAAACGTTTGTTTTTATCTTAACTACCTGTTGCTTTTCTGAAATGTGGAATATGCATGCATGCACATGATACTGGAATTAGAGCTTTACCAGCAGCGAGGTGCACTATCCATACGAGGCAATGCTGCACTGTTGCTATTTCTTGGAGCCGCAATAGAAGACATGCCTCAAACATCAAGAGATTTGGACCGCATAATAGAAGAGAGAATTTAATCATTTAATGACTTGATAGGACAGCATTTCTATTACAAGAAATGATCCTCGATTGTTATAATTGGCACTTAACCAAGTCATGGGCCAAAGAAAGAGAGTAAAACAAACAAAAGGAATGTATGTAAACTAACCCAGTAATGCCTGAATTATTTTTACTTTCTCTACTACGTATAGTAAGTAGGGGGAAGTATAGTATTCCACCCAAATATTCGATACAGAGATTTCACCGGAAACCTGTTTTGAGACCCCCTGAATAAAAAAAAAGCATTTTTGGAAACGTGTGTGTGTGTGTGTGTGTGTGTGTTTGTGTGTAGCATAACTCAAACAAACAGTCGGATAAACACCAAACTTGGTATTTAGGATCAGTATCTTTCAGAGATGCGACACTAAGGTTTTCAAGAAAATTCCTCCACTCCAGATTACCCTTTACATGGAAGATTCTTCGAAAAGTTTAATTTTCTCAAAAATGGCTCTAACGATTTTGATTAAAATATCATATGTTTAAGATATTTTCATGACAAATAAAATGTATTTCTTGAATTTTCTGGGAATGTCTCCCAAAGTATTCTCCATTATGAACGACTTTTGCATATTTGGTAAACATAAGAGATAGACAAAATTTTATTACACAAAAAATTTAGATCGCGTTAAAATACACAATTCATGTCATACATTTTTTTGTTGAGTGAATCATTTGAGATATTGCTTGTTATTCTCTTAAATTTTTCAATACTTATTTTTTTTAAATGAGAATTCGTTATTCATTTTTTTGTCTGATATGCAAAGAGTATTAATCTGTAGCAAAGGGAATGGTGCTGCAGCTAGCAACCAGCTATTAAGAGATATGTATATGCTTAAAGGCTACTGTATTTCTATATTGCCCTTGTAAATATATATTCCCCTTACATCTTCAAGAAAATTAGCAATAAGATAGAGTCTGCAAATGTTTATCTCGATTAACATGAAGTAGATGGAGAATAAGCGTTTGTAAAAATAGTTTGTACAAGAGTAGAGAAAGTCATGTGAGTAACACATCAGATTGTTTCTTGGATATGCAAAGAGTGGCAAAGAGAATGGTGCTGCACCTAGCAACCAGCTATTAAGAGATATGTCGATGCTTAAAGGCTGCTATATTTCTATATTGCCCTTGCAAACATCATTATTAAAGGTAATAATGTCTAGCCCAAAAATTTAACAATTTGAACTAAGTATAGCAGCATATTGTGTAATTCCACAAAACTGCATTCATGGTATACAAGATTACATCAGTATTTTCTGCATTTGTAAAATCACACAAAATCTAACAAATACGAAAGGGAATAAAGCAGTTGATGCAAAATCAAACACTACACTTCAAGCACACTGTTCTCTTACTTTATTTACAATAGTGATTACCACACCTTTTCTTCCTTCTGTTGGCTGGACAAGGTGGTCAGCTCTGCGAAATCCTATAGAATCTGATATGCAATCTGTAAGAGATATCCGTGAAGCTGCTGGTCTTCCAACTCCTTTTGGTACAGTATGGTATCTCTTGATATAGATGGTAGCCATTTCTCTTTTGAAATCCAGCTGAGGTATTCTGTCTTCTGGCTTTATTATACAAACTCCAGCTGTTCTGAATTGCCACATCTAGCATTACAGATGCAGCTGCTTCTAGTGTTCGTGGCTGTACCGATGGGTTGTACTGGTTTTGGTCAACATCTATTCTTTCGTTGTTTGGCAACCTCATTTCAGCATTAGCCAATAATTGGAGATATATCAGGTTGTCAGATAATCTGCCTTCATCATTTCCAAAATCCTTGTCTACGTTTGATACTGGTGTCTCAATAAACACATCACCAATATCATTGTAAATTATCTCCAGTGCTTCACCAAGTGAAAGACCTTTCCTGAAACAAAATAGTGAACTATATGTCTTTCTGAATATATCCGTCTAGCATTGTCATATGGTAACATTGGAATTAAGAAGCCATAATTTTACCTGTTTTTTCTGAATCACCTTTTAACTCCCAGAGAATATATGTTGCACTATATAAAGAAATATACTACCAATAAATAATCCAGATAACTAAGCATATAAAAATATACTTACTCGAAACAGATGTCCATTTCTGCTCCACATTCAGCGATGGCAGTTTTTGAACAATCTGTGTTTTATTATTGTAACAACAAACACTGCATTGTCGTAAATGCGGTTCCTTTACAGGGTGATTAGCAGTAGTATTAAACCTCCAGCGTAATTTTTGAAAGCCAATAACTAAGTATGCGTTATGTGCATTACCATATGACAACGCTAGGGATTAATGGGTTAATAAAGCAAAGAGGAATGGCAACTGGGAGCATTACGAGTCCATAACTGCATACAATATGGCAATCTGCGAGGCCAAAAGGTCCTCCTGGAAGAACTTACGTCAGGAAATAGTATGAGGGAAGTGGCCTAGATTCAAAGGATAATGTAATCTGGTCCTACACAACCCATGGGCTCTGTAATGAATCCTATGGGTGAATATACTGACACCATGGAGAAAACCCTTTAAGCACTTCTAAGGGACAGTTCCTCAGTTGCATGTTCAGAGACTAGAGAGCAAAGACTCCAATCTGATGATAGACTAGAGGGTGTCTCGTCTTATCACTGTTCCTAAAATAAAGTTGTCAATGAATTCAGCACATTTAAATCAGAATCCTCCTTGTATATTTACAGAGGTGTCCAAATTCTCTTTAATGTAACCTTATCTTTCAATGGCGAGTCTAGCTTTCTGCTATGGACACTTCACTTCAAAAAAACAATGAGCTGACTATTCGACATTGAAGCACAGTTTACAGGCAGGAAGACGTCATCGTTGCCAACTGTATTTATTTAGGTTTTATTCACTGCTAGTAGGACTCTAGGATTAAGTGGCATAGGGTTAACGTCCTTTTCTTCAGATTCGCTGGTACCAAATTCAAAACCCTGTATTGCACTGCAAATTTTTAATCACTTTTAAATGTTTATTAGTTGTAACATTACATTTTGTAAAATGCTTATACTAACCACATTGAGAATATTACTGCCCATTAATTCTGGGATATTAAAAGGCAACACTAAGCCTCAATAGATGCAAATAAAAACAAAAATAAACCTTTTTCTTGAAAATGTGAAATAAATACAACTCAAACCAAAAGGCAGTGATAGAACTAACACCTCATCCAGAAACCATCAGCGTCAACAACTGCCCTCATTCTGCAAGGCATGCAGTCCACAAGGTTGCCAAAATAGTTAATTCTCTGGCAACCTCCTTCCACGCATTAGTACCCTGTCACACAACACATCTGCTACATGGACCAGTAGTTGCTATACCCAGTTAGAGCGTTTAAGATGCTATTTATTCTAGCCCACACATGTTCAATGGGATTTATATCAGGTCAATGTGGGACCAATCAAGCAGCTTGATTTTGCATCTCCTTCTAACCATCTTTGAATCAAATTGGTGGTGTGTACAGAGTTCAGGTATATGTTACAACATTATTCTAGTGATAAGACTGAGGTGGGAGAAGAAAAGTATATTGCAGCGGGATTCGAATCTGAAGCTTGGTCTTTCATATTGCCATGGACATGACTGAGGAGATCCATATTATGTTTATTATTTTATATTAACATTATTTTATTAACTTGTCAGGAGTTTCTGAATTCATATAAAATCATATTTTATATTTCTTACTTCTGCTCAAGTCTTAGTAAATTATATATATGACAGGAAACAGTGGTTTGCCACTTTTGACATTTCAAAGGAATTTCATTATACCATAATTTCCTTAGGAGTACGTGTCTTTCTGCACGGCTCTTAGCTGCACCCTGTGGATCACATGATCCTTGGAAAGTCCTAAGCCTACACATTTTCCAGGGTGTTGGCAGACCATATTTTGTAATAGCTGCCATGGTATTAGACTGGACCCCTTCTAGGGTATTAACTCTATATAAACAAGTGCTCAAGCTCTGTTTGCGGGAACTTTGTGTTTTAACTTTACCAGAACCGCTATTGTACTCGTCAGCATGCTGGTGGACGGCCACTTACCAGATGGTTTCATTTGGCACCACTAGCAGCTCGACAAAGTCATGTTGAGTATTGGCTCTCCTCATCCACGACGAGACATCACCTAAGGTAAGAACTGTTAATCATAATATGTACTGTGCTTCCCCTCTTTCTGTAAACCCAAATATTGCATCACCCAAGACTAACTTCCAAATAGTTAGATCCTCTAGCCAAGTGTTTTAATAATTGTCTACCTCTGCAATCCCTCATTTAGCTATTCCCCCCCCCCCCCCCAGTGTCAACTTAGCACGTGACAATATACTCCGCAGACACATGCATTAACGATCTATGCCATTCCTATTCTTCACATTTTTCCACCTATATGTAGTGATTGTGCTTGCCAGTTATATCTATAAATGAATTTACTTCAGCCCTTGGAGGCCTTGATTGCAAGAAACAACCCTACATACATTAGTAGAGCACGCTTTAAACTTTAAATGCTGCAGTTTAGATTTTGGTTTCATAAGATACCTTGTGCACCAAGGCTGTGCCACAATAAGCATGCACAAAGCCCTGTATTAGGAACTAAGAATCTTGCAGGCAGCTCATTATTTGACAAGAAGTGTACTTCAGCCCTTGAGAATTAGACTGGCCTTTATTACTAAGCAAGGTCCTTCACACAATTCAATGCTAAGACAGACCAATTACTCTTTCCATCTTAAGCAAAAAAGACTAATAGATACTCGTGTATGTGTACATATTTATATATATAAAATTACATCAAGTTTTTATTTATGGACACTAACTACTATGGTTTTTAGCATTCCATTTTATATTGGGTGTGAAAGACTGGAAATTTTGCTCAGAGGCCTTTATCAGGCTTGAGGTTCTTTTATGTGCTGCACATTTTTGACATGACCTCCAGCTTTACTTTCCTTCCAAAGGAAGCCATGCCAAGGATTTTTATGCCTAAAAAAATTCATTGCCACAACCTCGGGAGCTAGAGGGTAGCATAGTACCACTAGACCATGGAGGATATATATATATATAGCATGGTCACACAAAACATGCCACTTCACCATAAGCAACATGCTTATCAGCCACGCAAATCCTGTGATTTGGCTCTACATAGCTTAGTGGTTAGGATAGGACTTCCTGGCTGTTAAGGAAACTGCACTGGTTGCATTCCTCAACATTGAGGGAGCTGTTGATAATACCTCATATTGATCTATGGTTACGGCTGTTCACAACAGAGGCATAGCAAAAACCATCACTACGTGGAACGGCACCATGTTTAAGTGCACACTTATTTAAGCCAACCTCCTTGGGTTAACAAGTGATAACTACCACCCAAGGCTGTCTGCAGGGAGGAATTCTATCTCCTCTATTGAGGAGTCTTGTGGTGGACAACCTCCTGGTGGATTTAAACCAAGGATGATTTTACCAGCAGAGTTATGCAGATGACTTAGCTCTGCTGGTTAAAGGCAAATTTGTGAACACTAAAAGACATCATGAATGTAGGCTTAAAGTTAATCAATGAATGGAGTCAGAGGGAAGGACTTAGGATCAATCCTTCAAAAATCAGTTCCCTTCACAAAGAAAAGGAATCTCAAATGCTTTAAAGGACTAAAGGTTGGTTAATACTTGTGTACAAATTTCCGATTGTCAAATATCTAGGGATAACCCTGGATAGAAGATGGTCACAGAATCTTCACATTATTATACAGAGCCAAAAGATCAAATAAAACCTGCAGACTTGTTGGATCATCTTGGGGCTTAAAGCCACAAATCTGCTATTGGTTGTATGTGTGTCAGTCATCAGGACATGGGTAGTGCCTGGTCTGGAGAAGGCACAGCAGACAACAGTGGCAATCAAACTCTTGAGTCTGTAAAGGCTTGCCTGCTTAATTACAACTGGAGACTTCGAAAGTAACCAAACTGCTGCAATGAAAACCCTATTGGAGCTTCTACCACTAGATCTATACCTTAAGGGAGAAACTGTTTTTGCTGCATATAGGTTAATTATGCAGATAACTGGAAGAAGGGTAGTTAGTCATGGTTATGGAGACATACTGTGATCCAGAATATTATAGAAAGTAACTCGGTTTTAGCAATAGATCTGATCTAACTGAATATTGCTTTGATCACACTTTCAAGATCCAGATAGGAATCCAACAAGACTGTCTAGTAAACAAATCCCAGAAAGATTCCAGAACCATTTGACATGGTTTACAGATGGTTCAAGAGATGGAATACACTGATGCAGGAATTTTCAGTGCTTCTCCAAGGACAGAACTTAGCTTCAGTCTGATACGGTAATTTGTATAACAAATTACTTAAATGTAAATAATGATTGTAATATGAATATGCATTTTTATGTGACATTGATTTCAGATGTTTGTTATTTGTAATTATTATTGGGAAATAAGTTTATATGGCTTTACTGAAACTCAATTATAACGCAATAATGCAGCGATGGGGTGAGCTGTTTATCATTACTGGGAACAAGGAAGTTACTTAATGTTGGCGCGTTTTCGGTAGAACCTTCTAGAATATTTCCTAAAGCATATGTATTCGTGGTTTTCATTGGATATTAAAATAGACGCTAATGTTGGCGCGTTTTATTAGCCAATAGCAGTTCATTTATAATCTTTAGGCATGTCGAGGAGTGGGAGTATATAAAGACGAGTCCGTGGTAGATCGCCCCAGTTCAACAAAATTCTCAATACATTACACGTCGGTCGCCCAGTTCAACAAAATTCTCAATACGTTACACGTCGGTCGCCCAGTTCAACAAAATTCTCAATACGTTACACGTCGGTCGCCCAGTTCAACAAAATTCTCAATACGTTACACGTCGGTTGCCCAGTTCATCAAACTTCCTAGCACAATACACGTCGTCTTAAGTTCTTCAGTTCGTATGAGATACGTCGGCTATAAATTCACAAGTTAATAAAATCTAAAGTATTATACAGTTAAATATACATAAAGTTGAAGTATGTGAGTTAAAAGTGATAAGTAAGAAGTTATGACAAACTGTTTCAGTTTGGCGAGTATCTAAATCAATATGTAAAAGTGTTAGTGAACGTGTTCGACAATAAAAGATTATAAAACAAATTTCGTCATTAAGTGTAATTTCTGGAGAAAAGATTCCTTTCCGCTTCACAACCTGTATAGAGAAACATGTTCTACCAAGATAAGATGACAGCTAGCCGGAGGACAATATACAAAACTTTAAATTCTTTCGAACACTAATTGATGTAAATTGCTAATGCCAGATGGAGCTACAAACCAAACAAATGAATGACGTCACAAGATGGCTTCAACACTGATGTAAACATTACGTAAAGCAATTTCTCTCACAAATTGGCTCCACAACGTGGGGCTAACAAAAACATATTACGTAAGCACCTACTATCGCAAGTCTCAGTAGATATAGCGCTGTGTTTCAGGCAGAGATATATGCAATTCTTGCCTGTGCAGACAGTGATTTAGAGAAGGGCTCCAAAGGGGAAAGCACTTGTCCTCTCTGAGAGTCAAGCTGCTTTAAAAGCACATGATTTATACAAATTCAAATTGAAATTTGTGTGAGAAGGTCTTCAACCTTGCAAACATTATCACAGCACAGCTGTGGTGCTAGGATGAGTGCCAGGGTATTGAGGGCAATCAAAGAGCTCGTCAGTTAGCCAAGAATGGAGTCAAATCCCCCCCACTATGTAGTTGAACCTTTCTGCTGTATAAGTAAATCATATACTAGAGCCCTAGTTGTAAAAGGGATCAGAGTGGAAATTTGAAAAGGACGAAAAAATGTCCGGTCAAATACTATGCACACACATTGTTAAAGGACCCAATGACATCTTCACAACTGCTTCTGCATATAAGTAGAAGTAGAATCAGAAAGGCAGTTTGACAATTAACTGGACATGGAAACTTCAAGGGGAGCTACAGACTGAGCAGCAAGAAGAAATTGGCAATCATTTACTAGATTGCAAGGTCCTAGGGAGAAGACCACCTCTTTGGGGCCCCAACATCCGATACATTTAGAGATCATTTCTCTGGAAAGGGAGTACTGGAGCTAACAAGTTTCGAGCAACTTTAACTCCTAGGAAAGGAAAAGGGAGACAAAGGATATGTCAAGGGTGAAAGCCACCGAGCTCCTATAGATCCCCAAACCATCTACCACTACACAATGCAAGATAAGAGCACAAGAGTAGATATTGCTGGTGCATAAAATGCAGCTAATATCAGAGGATTTTGTGCTTTCCAGTCTTATCAAATTCAACCTTAGACAATTTGAACTTCAATGCATATTCCAATTTGGTAAAGTATTTAAACATTTGAATTTATAAAGCAATGGAGTATGGCGAACAAAACAAACCCATTAACAGCACATATAGGAAATTTTATACCTTTTGCTTTATGTTATGAAATTATGTTTGTTAGCAACCACTGTTAAATGTTGGCTCTTCAACATGTGCTATTAATGCAGCTATGGAGCAAATTCTAACAATGATAGGAATGAGCATTAATGCAGATTGCACTGTATAAAATTAAGCTTAAAAATTGAGTTTTATTTATGGATGCTTTAACTGAGCATCAAAGACCGGAAATTTTCAAATAAGTCTATCAGGCTTGAGGTTCCTTATGTGCCATAAATCTGCAACATGCAACCACTGGCTTTACTTCCCATCTGAAGGAAACTATGGTAAGGAGTTTTTTTTTCACCCAAAAAAATCCATTGCTCTCCACTGGGTTTGAACCTGCAACCTCGGGAACAGAGGCTAGCATGGTTCCCCTAGACCACATAATATTTAAGCTTCCAGATAGCTACAAACACATGATGCACGTTTCTTTGAAAAAATTCTGAGCCCAGTATACTTGAATGATTGAACAGACTTACGAAACATTGTTTTTAAGTATGTCAAACAAGCGTACATTAAAGCATTTTCTAAAAAGAATTCAAAGTTTTAATTATAATATACATATTAAGTATGTAGGGCAGATTGTCTAAAATGAAGGACAAACAAAATTAAAAGGCATTGAGAGGATCATGAATCAAAGGAAGTAACACATTCAGAGAGTACAATTAAATGAATATCATTTAGCATTATGAAGTCAGTGCACTAATTGAATGCCGAGTTTCTTCATCAGGAACAACTATTTTGTTCCATTTATATGTGCATTTAATACCTTAGGCAACATTAGTGGCTTTGACTTGGAAATATTCCAATCAATTTTTACATTTAGCCATCATTGCATTGCAATAAAAATTTTACATCTAACCACCTCCCCATAAACCTAGATAAAACTGTAGCAATGGATATACACACAAACAAGAAAAAAATTCTTGATGTGTTCTACTTGCATGACTATTCTTGTACAAACTATTTTTACAAATGCTTATTCTCCATATGCTTCATGTTAATCGAGATGTTAATCTTATTGCTAATGTTCTTGTAGATGCAAGGGGAATATGGTAGGCTTTAAGCAATAGTCAAATATTTTAAGAGCTGGTTGTTATATGGAGTATTCCATTCTCTTTGCATTATTAGAAGAAAAAAAAAAAAAAAGAATAACGAATTCCCATTTGAGAAAAAGTATAAGTATTGGAAAATTTAAGGGAACAATAAGCAATATCTTGAAAATGTTTCTCATCAAAAAAAAAAAAAATCACAAATTGTGTATTTTAACACGATCTACATTTTTTGTGTAGCAAAATTTTGTCTCTCTTATGGTTTACCAGTTATAGTATAGTCAAAAGTTGTTCACAATGAAGAATACTTTGAGACATTCCCAGAAAATTTAAGATATACAATTCATTTGCCATAAAAATATCAAACTTATGGTATTTTATTCAAAATCTTTAGCCATTTTTGAGAAAATTAAAATTTTTAAAAAATGTTCCATGTAAAGGTAATCTGGGGTGGGGGATTTTCTTGAAAACCTTTGTGTCCCATCTCTGGAAGATACTGGAACCAGAATACCAAGTTTGGTGTTCATCCAACTGAGTTATGCTGTTCTCACACACACGCACGCACACATACACATTTCTAAAAATGTGTTATATGCATTCAGTGCACCTCAAAACATTTATTTCCTATGAAATCTCGGTATAAAATTTTTGGGTGGAATGTAATACTTCCCCTACTTACTATACATAGTAGAGAAAGATAAAACTCCTTAATAAAAAGTTGAATCCATAAAATTCCTTGGCATCCAAGTACAGAGCAATTTGAAGTGAGATACTCACATTAACATAAATAAAAAAAATTAGTTCACTGTGATACATAAGAGTACTAACCACTTGCACAAGAAGAGACAGTTAGGGCAGCATAGTTTGCACATGTCCATTCACTACTGAGATATGGCATAGTCTTTTGGTGCAAGTCGCCATTGTGCAAGGCAACATTCATAACAGAAAAAATCATTAGAACCATGGAAGGCGTTAGTCAAAAAGCATCCTGCAAACCTCTGTTTAAAAAGATTGGTATCCTGCATTCATATTTATGAAACAATTATGTTCATACTTAAGAACTCTGTCAGTGATACACCATTTACTACAAATAATACTGTACATAATTTTAACACCAGGAAAAATATGCATCTGCAAGTAACCCCCCATAATACTTCACTCTACCAGAAAAGTATTTTACACTTGGGCATTAAGCTGTATAATAATTTGCCAAATTACATGAAGATAAAACAAGTAAACCATTTCAAATCAAGTCTCAAGGCACATTAATTAACCACTGCTTTTACTCCATCAAAAATGATTTTAAAAATCAAAGTAAACCAAGAAGCATTTGCTGAAAAGTTATTTAGAAACCTGTAAATTGGGTATAATGAAATTTGAATAGTATAGCATTTTGTTTGTATTTTGACTTGTCCAATACTGCATGTACTTTGTACAAGTCAATTTACTGGACCAATAAATTAAACTAAAATTTTAGATTTTTATAAATAAAACAACCCCCCCTGCTCACTGTTTCTAACACACACGTACTATGGGATACTTTAAGGAAGAATGCTGATCATTCAACCATGGAGGGAGTTTCTCTTCCTTTTTGACCATCAGTAGCTCGTATCTTTAATTTATACAGAGACACCCATCACATAATTTTAATAAAATTATGAATATTGCCCATTCGAAATACATGCTCAGTTTTATCATGTCTTTAAAATGTGAAAAGAAAAACTCATTTTAATTGATTCTTCAGAAAACCTGGATCAAAGCCTGTAAACAAATATTCGGCTTTGCTTATAAATGCCAAGATATTTAGTTTCCATAAATTTCTAACAAGATAGAAGCCAATGCCATCTAAGAACTATATGTGAATGACTGGAATAACTGATAATGGGCAACTTTTCACATGATCTTTGAAAATGCAAGCTGTATGTACATATCCCATAAGAAAACCTTAATTAGGTAGTTTGCATGCATTAATATCTCAATCTTGACCCATGTATTGAAGAAAACATACTTTCAACACGGCAGAAGTTAGTTTCAAGCATGTAAGTGGTGAAAACAAGGAAAATACTGCATGTAATGTGGGTGCATGTGATTGTGGAATCTTGCTTCAAAAATTAAATGCCATGGTTAGGACTAACCACGCATCTTACTTTCCATATCAATGCTCTACCACTGCGCTAAGATGGCAATGTGATGGAATCCACATTAAACCCTCCTTATCTGAATCTTATAGCCTGGGAGAGCCTTCATGCAAACTCAAACACCTACTCTGAACTACAATAGCCCCATATTATCCAACTTAAACGGGGCATGACTTGGTTGTATGATCAAATACATTTAAAAATGACAAAATACACTTACTATTTCAACGGTTACATATGTTAGCTGTCACTTCAAATTATCACTATCTCTTGTCGCTTCCTCTCCTAGTATACTAAGGTTATTTTTAGTTATATTTCTGTGCCACTTTTACTAACATTTCAGCTTTGTCAAATCTCTTCACTCTTCTATTGAAACCTACCCTTTGTTTCCTCTTTGTAGCCATCACAGTGCACCATAGAACAGGATATGTACACACAAATAAAATCTGTATTTACACAGTAGCCTACAAGTAAAATTATGTGCTATAAACCAAACAATGTTGGGTTAATGTAACAATTTATTGGTGGCCAGTTCCACATAAGATAGGTCCGATAAGCAGCAGTCATTTGTGTAGGTAATCCCAGAAGTACAAATGCTGCTCACTCATGTATTTTCAATGTTATTTTTTTACAAATTTGTTTATTCTGTTGACCAGGTTGGATTAAATGGAAGGCCAAATGACATTTGTAAATTCAAGATATATTTCCATTTGTCATAAATATTTTATATTTATATATTTTCATATTTATTTAAAACAAACTTCAAACTTTTTTTAGGAAAAAATTAAAGAAAAGTTTACTGACTGGGTAGCCAAGGTCGTTTCAGTAGATTCATGATCACGAGATCTGAGATTCAAATCTTGTTCAGATTGTTCTGAATGACGGAGATATTTCCTTCAGTCCTCATTATGACAAATACTGGGGACAGGGCCACCCACATCTTGGGGGCGAGGATCATGGTGCAAGGTACACCATTATCATTTTTGGTAGGAATTCAAAATTTTGGAGAATAAAAAGATATTTAACTAAATTTAAGCAGGTAATATAAATACTTTCATTACAATTTTCAATTGAATACTATAATTGCTTGCATCCAGGTTTAATCTAAATGTGCTGTACCTTCCCACCAAAGTAATGTTAAGTGCACTTTATACTGTATAGTCTAATGTGGGGAATCAAATGATAATTTCTAGAAGTATAATAAAGGAAGTATAACATCATAGGTAGGTATGAAGTTGTTCAGAATGTATAGCACTATTACACTACCTAAACCATCATGCCATCACAATTGGGTAAACAAGTTCCATCTAAATTATGTTTGATAAATGTTTTAGGGCTAACTCAATAGTCAGTATACAAACCCATTGACAGAATGAATCAAAATAAAACTTTTGAAAGCATTGAAATAATTGATTGTGTTCAACTAATTAGGTTGCATTGCACATACAGTAAGATTTTGTATGAAAAGTGTACAGTCAAGTCAAAGTGAAGAGTCAAGGACTTTAAAGGACAACCATATCAACAAAGTGATAGACAATTTACCATCAGTATCGGAAGTTATAGCATGCTAATCAATTAAATAGCAAAATATTTCCCAATTGAGGAGTGTTATGTAATTTTAGATTATATTAAAGTCTAGAATCTTCAATAGGGGTGGTTCTCATATCTAGATAATTGGGCAAGAGGGGATTTATACTCAGGTTGGAGATATAAGCAATAGGGTACATCCCAAAGCAAAGCGCCCTATAATTAGTGTGATCTATGAGAAAGTCCAATAATGGCAGCAGAGCGAATACAAAACTTATTATCCAAATATACTAAAGATTTCACATCTTCACAATATCTAGCAACAAGAATATCCTCAAAGAAGTCAAACTTTCCAAGTTGTGCAGTCATTCTGTATTAGAACACTTCAAAAAAACAGGGATCACCACAGATTATGAGAACTCGCTAAATGTGCTGATCACAAAACATACGATCACTTATACAAAACATACAATTCCACAGGAAAATAAAGTTCCATAAACAAAACAGCATTAAAGAAAATACAACCTTCTGTACACAGGAATCAAAACAATTCATAAAATCCACATACCATGCTTAACTTTATCACAAATTTAATAAAATCTATTCAAAAAATACATCCTTGGCACCACAGAATAAACACAGTTCAGAATCTACTAGCCTTCCCTGCCAAGACAAAATTCCATAAGAACAAAAATCTGATATCTGCCTAAGTAACTGAAATTGTGCCTTGGTGTATGCTGGAAAACGCAAAGAAATGCTGAAATCAGAAGGAAAGAACATTTAAGATGTATATCCAACAAACACATTGATAAATATGCCGTAGCAAACCATTTTTGGACCATAAACTACATCAATCCCACAGTCAGCCTCCTGAAATGCACCACCAATCCAATTGAACTAAAAGTTCGGGAAAACACACATAATCAAATGCATGAAAACAGTTTTGAACTTCGAAATCCCACCACTAAACAATCTAAGCAGCTTCATCATGGACACACCAGATGACACCACTTCCACATCAACTAAATCTACAGAACCAAATTCCTGGCCTGCTCAGTCACAGAAAAGCTGAAGTTGAAAGCTAGCGGTGCTTTCGATACATATTTGATTAACTTCAAGTAAGTGAAGTTTTAGTGTATTCACCAACTCGTGTTCTCCTTTGGAATAGTGGTTACCATGCTAGCCTCCAATTCCCAAGGCCACAGGTTCAAACCGGTAGAGAACAATTAAATTTTTGGGCATAAATATCCTTAGCATGGCTTCCTTTGGAAGGGAAGTAAAGCTGGTGGTCCCGTGTAGATTTACAGCATGTAAAAGAACCTCAAGTCTGATAGAGGCCTCTGAGCAAAATTTCTGGTCTTTCTTGCCCAATATAGAATGGGATGCTAAGGACCACAGCAGTTAAAACGGTCCATAAATAAAACTAATTAAAACTGACTCAAGCTTCAATTAAAATACAATCGCATTACCCACCATCTATAGGTACATACTGCACTTAGAGATGCTGCCAGAAATAACCCTCTCATTGAATGCTGCCAATGGTTCCGTTCAAAAGAAGACTAAGTACTTACGAAATACATTACCATTGTGTTTGCATAACATCACTGCAAGATAAACATTATTCTGTGAATTGCAGAAAACAGTTTTAATCAAACCCCAGGGAAGATTTGGAATTCACCAAACAAGTAAACAAAAACACATCAATGTCTGTTCTGCTTTGTTTTTCTTTCTTCATTCTTCACCCCAGCAAACGTAAATGCCATACTTTCAAAACTCAATCTCCTGACCATGATACATGATCAGCCAGACCTTAAAGCATTCAAGATAACCAACCAGTGTTTAACAATTGTATACCACTGTATTAGATATTTTCTGTTGTGTTGAAAACATGCCAGAATAGTAATGATTACCCAGCCTGACAAATCACAATACCCCAGCCTTCGACTACCTCTTCCACAGCTTATTTAACTGCTACATCCACTAATTCCACACTCTCCAATTGACTTTATAGCATCTCATTCCCGACTTCAACTTTAGTGCCTTTGAAAGAATACCTTGTGTTTCTGAAGATTATGCTATGGAACTCAAAACTGCCTTTGAAAAAATCTGGCACAAGTACTTTTATTTAAATTAAAACCATCTTTGAGCAAAACACTTCCAATATTCAAAATTATGCCTTAAACAGATCCTTTCCTGTTAATTGTCAAACTCAATCCTTAAGTGTACGGGCCCCTAGTACCACAAGGGAGTGTGTTAGCTCCCTTTTCCAACTTGCATCAAAACAATGCAGTTTGCAGGCTATATTACAATCTTTTGCAAATGCATACAACTCTGCAGTACTTATCTACAAAAGTTTGCACACATAGTACACAAATTGTGTACAAAATGGAGGACACACATGAACCCAAAAAACCTAAGCAGCAAGCTTCATATATAAGAGCAAAAAAATATATTTTTGGAAGTGAAATATCACAAACCAAAAGTGTGGTACTTAGGTTTAACACTAGACACCAAGCTCATCTGGAATGCCCATCTTGTACTACAGTACACAATTTGCCAATTAAATATTTCATTACAGAATTGTCTGCTACAGTTCCACAAGATAATTGTTTTTTAAATAAGGCCTTCTAGATGTACTGATGCTCATTATGGAGATTAGTTTCAAATTTACTGCAGTACAGTAACTTAGAGAAAAAAAAACCTTAGGCAGGCATGCCTCTCCTACTCTGCCAGAGTCACTGCCTGTTTTGTTTTCTCACAAAATCTTTCATCACACCACTGTTGTAACTGTAGAGGCAGGACTAAATACACAAGAGCATTGCAACAAAAATGCTGAGTTTGTAGATTGCTGTAAGAGGACATGCAAAGAGTAAGATGCAGTAGATGTGAAAGCAAGCATTTGCATTTAACTAACAATAGCATTTCACATATATGCAGTATTACCATGGGATTTTTCCAAAAGTTAGTCCACACTTTTTAGGATATTTCATAGCCTTCATTCCCCAAACTAACTCTCTATTAAAAAAAAAGTTCTTTGCCGATTGACTTTCAGAATACAAATTATTTCAATTGAAGTTTTACAAAGAAAACTAGCAGCTTTTTTTTTTTTTTTTTTTTTTTTTTTTTACAGGGAGACCAATCGAACATCTCAAATCTGTGCTCTTTTAACATACCTCTTACAGAACTGGAACAAGGATTGTAGTTCCAGTTATCACAATGTAAACAAGGTCCTATTAAATTTTTCTACACCAAAATTGCTGTGCTTACACCAGTGATGTGGCACTTGTTTCCTCTTTCAGACAGCCCATTGGATAACTCAATAGCTAAACGCAAAGCACAATTCGAGTGGGGGTACTTTATCCCTCCTAAATATTGGCACAATCCATGGACCAAGGGATTTTACCAACTTTTTACTTTCTCTACTACGTATAGTAAGTAGGGGAAGTACTGTATTCCACTCAAAAATTCAATACCAAGATTTCACCGGAAATATATATTTTGAGATCCACTGATTCCAAAAAAAGCATTATTGGAAATATGTCCGTGTGTGTGTCTGTCTGTATGTCTGAACAGCATAACTCAGAAACGAACAGTCGGATAAACACCAAACTTGGTATTTAGGTTCAGTATCTTCCAGAGATGCAACACGAAGGTTTTCAAGAAAATCCCCCCACCTCAGAGTACCCTTTACATGGAATATTTTTCGAAAATTTTAATTTTATA
Source organism: Deroplatys truncata (assembly GCA_030765065.1). Lineage (NCBI taxonomy): Eukaryota > Metazoa > Arthropoda > Insecta > Mantodea > Mantidae > Deroplatys > Deroplatys truncata. Next base: position 18,516,567 of record CM060985.1, on the reverse strand, counting down.
AAAAATAGCTAACGATTTTGATTAAAATATCATATGTTTAAGATATTTTCATGACAAATAAAATGTATATCTTGAATTTTCTAGGAATGTCTCCAAAAGTATTCTTCATTGTGAACGAGTTTTGCATAACTGGTAAACCGTAAGAGATAGACAAAATTTTACTGCACAAAAAATGTGGATCGCGTTAAAATACACAATTTATGTCGTACATTTTTGTTGACAACCATTTGAGATATTGCTTGTTATTCCCTTAAATTTTTCAATACTTATTTTCTCAAATGGGAATACGTTATTCATTTTTTTTGTCTTGGATATGCAAAGAGTATTAATCTGTGGCAAAGGGAATGGTGCTGCACATAGCAACCAACTATTAAGATATATGTATGTGCTTAAAGGCTACTGTATTTCGATACTGCCCTTGTAAATATATATTCCCCTTACATCTACAAGATAATTAGCAATAAGAGTCTGCAAATGTTTATCTCGATTAACATGAAGTACATGGAGAATAAGCATTTGTAAAAATAGTTTGTACAAGAGTAGAGAAAGTCATGTGAGTAACACATCAGATTTTTATACTATAGTAAGTGGAATTCAAGCACTACAAAATTGGATCATAGCAATAACTAATGTCCCTTGGTGTAACTGCAATGCCACCCTTGCCACACTACCTTCCAGATACTTTACCAACCATTCTCTTATGTCTTCTGTATACACAAGCAATGCTAAGTGTAATGAAGTTGCTAGAGAACAAGGATGTTTAATGCTGCATCTACCCTCAAAGATGAAGTGAAGTTACATCTGCAACCTTATGTGTGACAATGTGCCATTTTGCACAACTCCCCACAACAGTTACAAGAAGCAGTGTATCTGCCTCACGAGACATTAGCCATTATAGTTTATCTCCCAGAATTATGTCTTGGGTGATGTACTATTATGCAACTGGAAGGATTATGTCGTAGAAACAGAGAAGTTCACTGTTTGGCAGTCATCAGGGAAAGGGCAGTGAAGTGATTGAATACTTCCCTCTCCGATGCAACAGAGCAGCCAGGCTGATGATCATAAGCAGGAGAGAGTACTAAGACCTAACCAGCAATCTTTTCTTTTTTCTTTTTCTTTACAGCAGACTTGTGAGCAACAAAATTGAGGCATATGCAAAATTTTTGTCTATACTAAATTTGACTTCAACATTTTGTAAGTAATAATCTAAATTTAAATTCATGGCATGCATATGTGCATTTTCAGAACTGGTTCATGTAGAATAATTGCGGCTCATTCATGTTTCTTTACAATTTTAATTTCATACAAATTTTCAAGCAGGTTCACAAGCTATTAACAGGCCGAATGGAAATGAGAAACATTGTATGCACAGTGTTAATCATTTGTAAAGTTTAAAGAACTTTAAATTTAAATTCTCAGCATAAGGCTTGTAGAAAAACAATCCCAGCATCAAAATTGGTACCAAATTGGTCAGTTTTGAATGCAAAACAAACTTTTGGGGTTTATGGGTTTACATAAAATCAAGTTGGGACATTCATATTTAAAAATTATCAGGAAAGCTGAATAAACTTGCTTTGTACTTCATTGAGTATCAGCCACTTTTCTTATTAATTGCTAATATGCTTATTTTCACTATTTACTATTGTATGGGCTACCATTATGGGGAAATGCTATAAACCACATCAAAATATTTAAACTACAAAAAACAGCAATAAGAATCTTGGTTGGTATCCCGAAGGCGGCTAGCTGCAGAAAACTTTTGCAACTTTAATATTTTGGCCTTACTGTGTCTGTATATGAAAGACTTGCTCATTTACATGAAGGTGAATGTATTTCACCATTAGCAACATAATCAGAGACAATCTCCTCATACCTGGAATAAGCACAAATTACACCCTCTTACCAACAAAACCAAACTATTTGAAACATCCCTTAAATATAATGGTCTTAAGGTGTTTAACTCTTTACCAGGGTACTTGAAAAATATAACCTCTGTAAATAAATATAAGGCAGAATTGCACAAGTTCTTTGTCAAAAATCAATTCTACTCCCTAGATGAATTTTCGGAATATTGCACAGGGAAAAGTCAAGTTTAATTGTGAAATTGTTGTTACATAATCCCTGGTTTTATTCTATCTGCAGGAAATACGTTGGAGCAAGGGGCTACCTGAAGACTACTTCAAGACTGGGTTTGCATTTAACATTATAAGACTAAAATTGTTAATGTATTTATCCCATGAATTTTATTCTATCCATACTTTGAGTAGGCTTATGCTATTGTACATATGTTTTATATTTCCTTTGACGAAACCAATAAGTCTGTATGATTTCTAATGGTGAATAAATCTGAATGTTTATTGTAAAATTGGATTTTATGGAAAGGCATGGAGAAATTACTGTTTTGTATTAAAGGTTTAATGCTGTTAATGTTGCAAGACACAAAAGAAATATTTGAGACTAACTTTGTGAATCTTATCAGTTGAATGAATGGAATTTTGTTATATGAAAACAGTAAACTTAACTGAAGCCTCTTATCAGTCATTTTGAAACAAACATTTCCCATGTATCGCCTCATTCCATGTCCTTAACATTCCAGGCCTATTAGGTAATGCACCCTTAGTGTTTAGGAACATGAATTCAAGATAAATTACTAACGAGTAGTCACTAAACACCATGTTGCAAAATGTTATCAGCATAATAAATTGTAATAACCTTAGGTTATCAACAAAGGAAGATCTGATGGATGCTCCAGTATAACATACTGGAGATTCACCGCCTTGCTGACAATTGTAGCAGTCAAATTAACCATTTAAAAGCTCAAGCTGAAATTGAGTCAATTATGATATGAAATATCATGGAGCCTATGAAAGTTGCAACACAAAACAAAACCACATGAGTCTACAACAAGCATTGTTTTAAACACGTACAACCTAAATCAAAGTGACCAGACACTCCTACAAAATTGATAAGCGATTCAGATTAACATTGCAATCTGCATTATAATTTAGTTGCAATTCTTTGAAATTATTTATATGGTATTGGAGTTCTTAAATCCACACCTACTTACTGCTCTATTTTCATATTTCAGTTATTTTTAATTTATAACTTATTTCAAGAAGAAAATAATATTATACTTTTCTATTCTGCCTTATGAAACTATTTTAATTTATACATGCTTAGGTTTTCACAGCTGGCATTAATCCAGTAGAATGTAGTTTCTGGGCTTGACCATGGTCCAGTTGAAGTATCATCCAGGCATCTTCAGATATTTGAGACTACTGGCTAGTTTAAACTAGTGTAGCACTTGGAGAGCCCAAAACTATACAGGGTGGAAGTGAAAGAAGTGTGCAGATTCAAGGGAATGAAATGTTGCAATAACAGGATGAAAAATGTGACAGTTTGTAATTACATGTATAGTTAATAAATCAGGTACAAAGTTTGTAAATTATAACAATGCTATAGAAGCTTCAGATGTCAAACAGAGGCAAGAACTTTTTATTCCACTAACACGTAAACATAAGAAGCTAGGGGCGAGCTTGAGGATTTGTGTGTAATACAACCAAAGGACTTGGCTGCAGTTATATGGCATGCAATAAATTCCTTGTATCAAGAGCAGGTTCTGCCTATCCTTTGCCAATCTCAGTTAGTTTTCTGTGGGTATGAAGATTGTTTTTGTCGGCTTTCCCCAAAAGTTTACCAGTGCAATCTGCAACACCATAATATAGGGCAAGAATGCCCTTTAAGAATTTGATGTGGATATACCAGCATTGGGGAAGGATTAATCTGGTGGAACGAGATCTGCTACATGTTCAGGAGCAATGTGCTGGGAAGCAGATTACAATTATGGACTTCAAGAAGTAGAGGTACATTACCTACTGTACAATTTATTACACATACAAATAAAAATAACATTTGCAAAACCTTTTGAAAAAAGTGCAAACACCTATACAGTGTAAACCCCTAGATAAGCTTATTTTTCTGAATCCCCAGAAAAATGTTATAAAGGGCTTTTAATGTATATCAAAAGTTTATGAATGACTTATGAATTTTGAAATTCCAGCAGATAATACTGTAATCTCTAAATTCACCAAACCCAACAGCAGACACTAAAATCATGCTGAGAAGGTGATCAGGGAATTTGACTAAGTCAACCAGCAGTCAAAAATGGGGATAGCAGATCCTCGAAACGTCCTGTAAATGTGATATGTGGAGCAATATATGTAATATTTATTAATTTTCCAGCATTAAAGTTAAAATAAATTTAAATAGTTCTTAGAAAACTGCAAACAGTACTCGTCTAAGGAAAGACTGTTCACATTGCAGATGTGAAACCACTTGTATAGGGTTCCATTCTGCCCCCCCCCTACTTTTTTTTAAATATTCTATTTATTGTTTTAACTGTCAAAATGGTTTATGCAGATAACATTCCTTTATGTAATAGACTAAATTGCTGTTGCAATCTGCAAATGAAAGCATGCAATGTGCCGATTTAGTTCAGAAGCAACAATTTATTTACGAATGGAGGCAAATCTCCAAACATCTTTAATTTAAAAAATAAAAACCTTGTCTGTTATACTAGGTCTTGCCATAAGTTGTCCAATGATAAAAATTTGATTTTAAAACAAAAGGCACAGAAACTGATAGTATATATTTAATACAGAGATCAATTTACATTTTTTACTTCATAGGTCAGTCAAAATGATTCCCTCTGGTTTTTAAACAGGACCATAATCTGATAGACCAGTCTTCTATTGCAGCACAGATAACATCTACAGGTATTTACGATATCTCTTTAGAAGCTCCAAGCTACAATGAGGTTTAGTGCAGGCCTTACTCTCCAACATATTCCATGGATTTGGATCTGGGCTACCGGAGGGCTAATCTTCTGCTGCAATGAACTAACATTGTCAAGCTTGGGTTGTTCTAGCCTTGCAAGCTGGAGCCCAATTGTTGAAAGACCCAGAGTATGGCCTTCAAGATGTCCTGTTGATGCTGCTTGGCTCCTACCTTATTTGCAGAAATGGAGAGACGATCCCACCAAACCATTGATATTGGTTGGTGCCCTCTGTGAACCCATGGGACTAACATTGTAGCTTCCTTTGAGCTCCATACATTTATATTTTACTTACTGTATTTTTCATCCACTAAAAATTCTCATCTGTGAAAAGAATATTTTCATGACCATTCTGAGCCCGCCACTGTAATAGTCTTTGATCTTTTGTACCCAACCCTCTTTAGCTTTGAGGCTAAATGCACCATTGAACATCAATAAGCTCACACAAGGACCTTCTCTGATAATCCAAGAAATGGATTGACAAGTCTTCAGTAGAGGAATCTTCCTGTAGTTGAACAAATTTTAATGAAATATACACTTGCTTTAACTTTATAATGTCAACGTTTGTTACTAATCTTATAAAGAGTATTTGCACCCCATTCTGTGTTTGTTGGTTGGTGCAGAAAATTACACAAAGCACATTACAAATAACTATTATCATGGTAATGTATAACAAAATATTATAAGTTTTAGTGCCATAAAGGACAATTTATGGCAGACTTGTCATAATTTAATATCCTTTCCAGAAACTTCACATTGATTTTGTTAGTGGCATGGTATTTGTATTAGTAAAGGCAATCCATAGCTTCAACCATTCCTCCAGCTGGAGTTGCAGGTCAGAGTTAAGTTTGTGAAAATGCAAACAAGGCCTCGTACGTTACTTATATCAAAATATCACATACAAAATATCAAACTAGAGATCTGCTTTGTCCACAAACTAAAATTACAAGATGCCAAATGAATCAGGATCAAGCAATATGGACATTAAGGAAATTAAAAGCAGCATGAAATGGAGAAATGTGTAGAAACTCCAACCTCCACTTATTTAGTGGATCAGATGTTCAATGAAATTATGTAAAAAAGATAATGCAAAACAACTTGTTAAGTAAATATTTTTTGAATAAAGATCCTTCAAAATCCAATCACCTGAAATATTAGTCTGAAAGTATTATATGAATATTTTATCCAATTTTTCAGTATGTAACCGAAAAGTCCAGTATATCCAGTAGTAAAAAAATTTCAGTATATTTCCAGTATCAATCTTGTCAAACATTGCTTAAGCTCATTCAGCAACAGTCTACCTCCTTAACGACAACAGTTTACACAAGTTGGTGGGATAACTGATAACTTATTTATGCATATTTTTTTTAAAATTACATTTTGACACACTTTAAATTTCAAATACAATATTAACACCAAAGTTAAGCGCATTTTCTTATTTAATCCTTTATAGCCTGGTGTATCATACGTTACAAAGGCATTTTTCCTAGGTTTTAGGATTTTTAATGGGCTCTCTTTTTCAAATTTTATAATGCCTATGTACTAACCTTCAACAATTAAAATTAGCCTATTAATAGCTTACATTGTAAAATAAAATTTTTGCAATAACATTAGTGTTTTCTTTCAATATTAAAGAGCAAAATCCATGCAACTGCAGTCAAATACAACAATCAGCATTCAAGCATGCCATATACCAGTTATTTTACCTGGGCTCTCCCCTTCCTTTACCACAGGCACATTTGACTGCAGTTGATGGGACTTTTAACTGGCAACATTTGGCTTTGAATGCATGGCTTTGAATTTCATATTACTGTTAATGATCACAGCTATTTGAATCACTTTGGTTGTGGTGCTGGTGAAAGAGATATAAAAGCTGGTTTGAGAATTACAGGAAGAGCAGTATATGCAGCAAAATAATTGTGGCAATAAGGAGTTAAGGTATTTTTGAAAACCACCCTTTCAGAATGTAGCAAGATATTTCAACAGATTTCATTAATTTACTGCAAAATATATTTTCCAAATAGGTCCAAAAACCTTGAGTTTTGGTTCAACTGAAAAAATGCCCAGGACCCAAAGAGTTAATACTAATGCACAAGATTATGTCCAGGATTAAACAGGTGTTAACAATGAAAATGAAAAAGTATGCAACAAACAAAGAACAAATGGCTGCAGCATTTGGTACGCCTTATTTTGCAATTTACAATTAAGCTGAATTTAAAAGCAATTTAAGCAAGCAAATCTTCTGCATCTTCAGAATTCATGCTTGTGCTACGACTGAAGATACAATGGGAACATGAAAGACATTCATTATAATGTCTTCAATAGAGATGCCATGTTCAAGAATATGGAGTAAGTATTGTGCTGTTACTCTATTTTACATGTTTTTAAACTTAGTGAAATTGCAGTACTCGATTTACAACTTATTTGTAAAAGATGTAAGTAGTTAAGAGTTAATGAAAGCGATATCTTTACCGTGTTGTTGCTTTTGCTACCACTTTCTGTAAATTCTGTAGGTGTTTTCTGCTGCCACCTGGATGTGCTGCAATCTATTGCTGCTGCAGTTACCATCTTGTTACTGAATATGTCATCTCCTGGATGCTGTTTGCTATCTTCTGCTGCTACCTGGATGTGCTACAGCTACTGTCTTGTTGATGAATATGTCTCCTAGATGCTGCTGATAACTTCTATTACTCTGACATGTTGCCATCTATTATTGTATATGCCATCTCCTGGATGTGTTGGCATCTTCTGCTGCCACTTTGATACGTTGTTACTTCCATCACCAGCATCTGAGTGGAATACAATACATGAAATTCTTGCCACACTCAAGTGTCTTAAGATAATTTAAGGTGTTATACATCAGCATTAAGTGAGTTAACATTGGGAATTTTAGGAAAAGCTATCAATCTGACATAGGAATGATGAGATATGCTGAATGAAATATTCTACTGCATTGACATTGCGACTGTTACATTATAAAACACTAAATTTTCCAAAATGCAAGCAAGTGTTCAGTTTGAAAAATGAGGAGCTCAGAATCAAAATGCATTATGTCCAGAAATCTTAACTTTTTAGATGACAAGAAAAAACATAATACTTTTGAAATTTCAATGAATTTAAATGGTTGAAAATGGTAATATGTTTGCACTTGCTCAAAGCTATGCTATGGACAAAATAAGCCAGTATCACTCATTTTCAAAATCGTGGACAACTTTATTTTGTTTTCAGTAACATTGTGGACTAATGTGGTTTTGATTCAAATATATGAAATAAATCAAATTTTTTAGTTAGAAAATGATTTTATCATTGGCAAAATGCACTCTAGATTCTGAAACAAACTTAAGACTTCATCAAGAACAATACTGAAACATTTAGTTAATTTATTATATATTAGTAATGGGTGATCAGCTTAGTGCACAAAAGGTTTCACAGCTCTTAGGCAGCTGGCAGTGAGGCATGAGGCTTCAGTGAGAGTAACTCTTGTAAACATGCCACGTTTGTTACTTGATGCAATACAGTGTATATTAACTGAAATGGCTATTTGGGCACCAGTATTCTATTCCCTAAAAATTATTCATTTATGATTCGTATGTACATACAGAATCGGCAAGTACCATAAGGAGATTATTTCAAAAGCGATTTCCTGATGTTCAAGTTCCAGGTCGAACTATGATTCATAGATTGGTACACAAATTTTATGAAACAGGAAGTTCTCTTGGTAAAAATAACAAAAAACCATGTACAGTACTTGCAGAAGAAGCTCTCGCTAACATTGAACATGTTCTGCAAAGACGTCCTAGAAAATCACTTTGACATCTTTCCCAGCAAATGGAAATTTCCTATGGCCAGTTACTCAAGTTAAAGCCCTGTAAAATTACTGAACTTAAACTGAGTGACCCTGCATTAAGAATGTGATTTTGTGAATGGGTTTTGTATCAGTACATGGCAGTCAAATAGACCCTAGTCTTGCTTTTCGGATGAATTGTGGTTCCACATAAGTGGGTATATTAATACACCAAACAATCTTTACTGTACTGCTGAAAAGCCTTCACCAGGAACCCCTGTATAACCAAAAGTAGGAGTGTGGTGCGCTATTAGCAGTGGGAGAATAGGCCCTTTTTTGATTAAACAAAAGTGAGAGGCATGTGCAAAACATTTTGGCAAATTCACTGAGCAGGAAAGAAGTTCTGAAACTTTCCAGCACAACTGACAGCACATACAGCCAGTTTCTCTTTACAAGAAATCCGAGTTATCACTAACATATGGCACCCACGTTCTCCCGATTTAACACCTGCAACTTATCTCAGAGGCATTAAGAGAAAGTTTACAAAACAAATGCACATGCTTTACAGGAACTTGAAAATAACATTTGTAAAGCCATTTCTCAGGGGGAATGTACCGGCCATTTCCTAATCAAGTGCCAGAAATGCTTGAGCAATGAAGGGAGGTACTTCCAACATCTCCTGGCTTGATATATGCAAGTACATTTATTTTTAAGTGTTTACTTTGTTTCTTTATTACAAATAACTTATGCGACAAACTCTAGTGTATTTAAAATAAAGAGAGTTGAGGGTTGTTACACTACATCACTAAAGTGTTCTTACTTGAACGCGTTTCGGGAGACAGCTTGTTCCCATCGTCCGCATGTTCTCGATGGAAAAGATGGTACAGCTCGTGCTCAATCTCCTTAGTTCAAATCTCAAACTTGTTATTGTTTATATTGTTAATTTTTATGACTGGATGTGCAGAACATTACAGTAATATAACTAGCATTTTAAGTTTTAGATATATCCATGCACACAAACAACTCTAATAAAACACTTGTTTTAAATAACTAAAATGATTGTACAAACTTATCTTAAAACTAACACAAAAAATATGTAAAATTAATATCAGCTGTACAAACCCTGAGCACATATAACCGACCTCATTTACGGGTTATAGATGAAATTAAATCCCTGTAGTAACGTGCAGAGAAGCTACAAATTAGGGCTTTTGAATTTGTGCCCAGAATCTTTTATGAATTCATGGTACCTTATCCTCACAGGGGGGAATCAAAATATCGAGTACTACCATGAATTGCACACTGCTGTTATCAGCTGTATGAACCCTGAGCATGTATAACCGACCTCATTTACGGGTTATAGATGAAATTAAATCCCTGTAGTAACGTGCAGAGAAGCTACAACTTAAGGATTTTGAATTTGTGCCCACAATCTTGTACGAATTCAATAATTCCATCAGGGTATCTTATCCTCACAGGGGGAAGCAAAATCTTGAGTATTACCATGAATTGCACACTGTTCAGTGTATTGTCAAGTTTCCACAACACACCTAGACCATCCCTAGATATCCAACACACATGTGACCATGATGAAATTGTGAAACCACTTATTTTGCATCATAATTTTTCTATATGCAAGATGCAAACTTAGTCTTAACCACAGAAGTACCCTATGGCTTGCCACAGTGCTACAGAGAATACATGGAAGATAGCATGACTAATAATGCTGTACAACTTGTGTATGGTGTCGCGCAGTGTAGCAGTTACAAAAATTTGGCATTCAAGACACGTGGTCCCCCCCCCCCCCACAGGTACCCTAAGTACACATTTATAAGGCCCTCAATCTGGATAGATTTGTTTACTTCTTTTTACCACAAATACATGCATTCTTTGATAAACACATAGGAATATATACAGTTGCAATGTTGGCACAGCAATTAGCATAGAAATTGCAGTCTGCCACATGATTCAATCTACATAAACTGAAGTGTTTCATTTGACACGACACTCCAGATAGTGATTGTAGACTTCAACTGAATGACTCAAATCTTTCTTCTGCTTTTGCAATGTCCCAAATTTCGTTTGTATGCATTTAATAGTTTCTGGATTATCCAGATTTTTCTTAATTTAGATTATCTCTGGTCCCACTTAGTCTGGATAATTAAGGTTCTTGTCTACCAACATTTTTCTCCCTCTCCCCAAATTTTCTACATTATTCAAAATTATTGTTCAATAGTTATATGCCAGCTACATTTGTGGTTACATGTACACATAAACATGTTCCATTTCCAAATCTGGTATTTATAAAACCATGAAAATCTACAAAGTCTTTACCATTCAGTTTGGAAAAGCCTACCCAAGTGCATACTTACTTGAATCATCTGCTCCAGGTGCTGGCATGGCTGAATGTTTCTGAAGTGTGGGGCCCTCCCCCACATGTCACCTGATTTATATTCAGGCTCCAGCACTTCTGAAACAAATTGACTCGTGATAGCACACATTCAAACTCGCAGTACAATGCATATCATACATTTAATACATGACAAATGCAGGTGTACAATTGCTCAGTGTTTACTTTAACTTAAATGTGTCTTCATTGAAGCTTTTATACCACAGTAAGACAAGCTATCTGAAATCTGCCGTCTTCAGCATTTTACTGAAGAAATAGATAAGGCCTTAAAGTTTGGTTTTTATTATTAAGATTCTTTTTTCTAAGTGATGGTAAATGTACAATTCATCATTATATAAAATTATCAACATTTTCTGCAGTATTAACAGTTTTCAAAATATGCACCATTTCACTCTTAAATCTTCCCATGAACTGTTGTGTGGCATTATGAATTTTGTACCACATTACCCTCCACGGGTCCATTAGTAACAAAAGAGATTTACAAAACGCAAACAGTTCCTCTCTACCACCAGAAATACATGCGCTAAGGTCTCCTGAAAGCAAAAGAATTTTAGAAAATATTCCTCTGTGCATGTGCGTGCGCCAACAGCATGAATCAAAAACAAAAGTTGCATAAACACCAAACTTAGTATTTAGATTCAGGGCCTTCCAAAAATGCAATGAAGTAGATATTTCTGTATTAGTAATCATGGTGAATAAAGTCTGATTAATTAACCAAGATTTTCACCAAAATCCCCCACCCCATACTACCCTTTACATGATAAATTTTTTTGCAATGTTTTAATTTTTTAACAATGGCTATAATTTTTATTAAAATAGCACAGACAGGATATTTACATGACAAAATTATCTTTAATTTTCTGGGAATTGGCTATGAAGTTCTTCAACTCGGAAGTAATTTTTTAAGTCTTGTATAACTACTAAACATTAAGCAATGGACAAAAATGTTTGACAAAACACGTAGATCTCTTTAAAACAATTTCTTTCAAATAACTTTTGTGGCATAGGCCATTTCTGAGATAACAATGTTTTGAATTGTTCATTACTTGGTCATTCTTTTAAAGTCCTGTCAACATTGTTTCTTGTAACTGAACTCATGGAAACAGTATGGAATTTTAAGACCAGCATATAACTTCCAGTTTTTAAACATTTGACTACTAATGTTCCCTTTGCATCTATACCAAGATGTGTACTATAGCCATTTCTAAAAAGATATATCTAAATTAAAATGGATAGAAAGGTAAACTTTCTAAAATTAGTTTGTATACCCACTAATATAGAATAGAGGGTGGAGACAGTCATGTGACTGTATTGCATAATATTTTTTTGAAGTACTGCTACTATTCATTTGTTTCTTGCAATGTGATGAAAAGCTTATGGATTTTTAAAGTCACCATAAAGTGATCCAATTTTTAAAGATTGGACTAATTTCAGCCTCCTATATTCCTCTTGTACCTACAACAAAATTGTAATAAAACTTTTTGCAAACATTTATCTTAAGATGAAGTAGATAAAAGCTAGATAAGCTTTTGTAATAAACCAGTGTAGAAGTTACTTTAGTTTAGGATAGAGAAAGCCCAAGCAACATTTGATTTTATATACAAGGGTTGCAAAGTTGTGATAACAGGAAGTCTTACCAGATATCCCCCCCTATTTACTTCAGTGTCTGTAAAATGTTGAAACAAAAGTTTAAAAAAGCATTTACAACTTTTAAATTCAAAGGGGCCATTGGCTGTGTTCAGGCTCTTAAAAATCCTATGATGCAACATGTTTGAGCATCAGACAAGCATGAATAAAACCATTCTTTGAAGGGTTTTGGGGAGTTTTTGCCTTTACATACCATTAGGAGCACCCATGCAATTTCCCCCAAATTGGAACCTGAATAGGTACACAGTGTTGTGGTCTGTAAAGACTGTAGATTCCTGTCATTTGTCTCAAGTAATTTACATTGGGATAAACTGGATGCACCTATTTCAAATAGGTTATGTATTTGCAGCAATAAATTGATCAAATAAGTCTCGTGGGATAAGCATATACTTTTCCAACAGAAAAAGCACAACCTTGCTGGAATAACAACCAGTTGTCATTTTTTCAAATTGAAAATAAAGAACACATTGTTAAAGTATACAGTAATAGTACTCTGTAGACTAAAGTAGTGAATTCAGGTAGCGGAGCCCCCACATACTTTAATTTTTTAATTAAAAACCAAAATATTCTTATGGAAAACTCCTATAACCTTTGCAGAATATATTATCGACCAATTACACATGAATTGAAACTGGACAATTTTACATTACTGCTATTTCTAACTGGATTTAAGAAAGTCTTACCACAAACAATATTATCAAAATCACCTGAATGATTTACTGTAATTACAATAAGGCACATTTCTTAGTAAGTCCATGAACTCCTAGATTTACCAGAAATGAGAGATAGGAATAGACCAGGGCAACATTCTTTTCAGTTCCACATAATTTCCGAGGATAACTAGAGTGAAGAACCCTGCAGATTCACTTTTTTTTTGTTAAGGAAACTGTACATTTATATAAAACAAAATTAATCTGAAACATGTGTTTGGTGGTTACCCACTGGTGATCCCAATGTGTGGATACCGTCAGATTAGGTCTATTGATCTTTCTTTTCAGACTTTGTTAGCATAATTAGATGCAAGATTTGATGGTATCTGTAGTACAGGATGGGTGTTGCAGAAAACTGTAGTTATCTCCGAGGACTGTAGGAGCCTCCAGAATCCCTATATCACTATGAAGAGCGGTGTTGCAAATATACAAAAGTGCATTAGTTCTAATTTGTAGAATGTTTTGTAGGGTTTCTATTCTTCAAATTTGTGATCAAGCATCATTCCAACATACCCCGATTTTCCTGTCCCTCCATTTCATATACATTCTCATTTCACTTCATGTTTCATCCGTTGGTCTCTTTCAGAGTTGGAAGGGTCGGCGATGGTGTTTCGGTGCAGTGTGAGAGGAAAAGGATGCTCTTTGCGACTCTTCCGTCCCTCGGCTTTCGATTGGCTGCCGGGGGTATCCGAACCCCCTTGAGGGGCGCTGGACTCCCTCTGTGCGGGGTGTGGTCCCTGGCCCGCCTGTCTATCTGGAAACTTAGGGACCCTGCCATTCCTGTGCCGTCGCTCCTGGTTCCGGCTGCCCGGTGTCTCCTCTCGCCTCATTCTTCCTCCCGGGGACGACCGCTTGTGGGGCGTAGGTACAACGTCCCATATGTGGATCACTGCCGACTCCTCTCCGTAGCCAACCCAATCCAGGTAATCTTGCAACCCCCCCCCCCCAAAAAAGACGAAGTTGCGCTCCTGGCGAATTTAAAATGAGAATTTTAAGGTATATTTATATATTAGTGAATTTATAACTAATTTAGTGCGAGTGTTTCAATTGAAAAATGGTTGAGGATTTTATATAAAATTTACTGTGCTCCCAACAGAACTAAACCAGTTAGTAATGGCCGATATAACGGCTGGAAGTACCGTAAGGAAGTTCATGTGGGTGACGTGTCACGTTCTGCCAACAATCAAATTTTAACCACAATTTTCTTGCTTCATGTTCAAGTTCTGACGTGAGTGAGACTCCACTAGCCTGCTAGTGTGAGCAATACTGCACTGCCTAAGAATGAGAAACATGCTCTTATTTGGATAATGCCAGTGGCAGGTTCAAGCCCAACATTGTACTACCGAGAATTGGTTGGGATAAGTTTTCTTGCACAAAGTTACAGCCCCACCCCTAGCTCCAAATAACAAAAAAGGACTATCTTATTTTCGTTTACAGTACGACAAACCAACAATAGTGATAATCGTTTTGAAATGCACAACCACTTCACACTGTACCTACAGTGTCTGGTACAGCAATGGGGCCCAGAACCCAGTCAAAGCAGTGGTTTTAAAAAGTAAAAAATATGTAGCTATCCGTTTTACTGCAGAAAATATGCAGTATTGCACTGTTCATGAAAGCAGTAAATTACTGCCAGTGGGAGCCAGCCCTAGCCTAAAGAAAGGAGCAATATCACGATGAATACTAAAACAACTTTTTGGGGTTAGGATTTACATGGTATGGCGATTAAGAATACAAGTTTGCCACTTCGAAGACAAATGTCGAGTCACATGCGCTATTTATCTTTTGAAAATGAAACGCGTTAAATTATTTTAAATTAAAGCAAGCTAGTGAAGGAGATAAGAGAACCGTGCCTGTCTTTCCGAAATTCAGTGAAACTTGACAACAGTTGTGATACCAGGCTAGCAGCTTAATTCCGGCATTCAAACAATTATACTCCTATATACCAGTGTTTTAGGCATGAATTTCCTGAACTTTCGAATTATATTAAAGCAGATAATGTCATTTGTGTAATTGGCAGTATTCTCCTCGGTTGAATTGAACAAAGATATCAGATGTGTTGCATTCACGTTATGTACTTTCTCTACTATTGTTTATTTTATAACCTCTAAAAATTATTCTTACGAAAGAGTATTTTTATGTTTAATACATTTAGAGAAACACCTTTGCGGTAATAGTTTGGCTAAACATTCGTTGTAGGTACAATGTAATAAAGAGAACGGATAGTAGTGTGTTTAAAACAGTGGGTCGCAATAAGCTGGTCTTTTAAATTCCATACTCTCCTCGCGATATTGAGAGAAATAACCGAATAGCGACATTAATTTATAAAAATGAGAAAAAATTCAAAACAATAACGAGTATCTCCGAAAAGTCTGACGCCAGAAAAAAAGTTAGCTGAAATGAATCGAGTTTTAATAATGTATTTGTACGTTTATGTCTACAGTTACAGTTTTATAACTTCTTTGGCATGAAGACTTCATAGGCTATTCTCAGAAAGTTGATAATCAACATTTCATCTACAATAGATTGAGCCTCACTGAATGAGAAAAAACAATTAAAAAGAAGCCCATGTATGTATACATAGCATATGCAAATGAAAAAAGTCTGATAAACACATTTTCCAAAAATACGATAAGCAATTCTCCCCCTATCCTATCCTTCAATCGGAAAGGTTCTCTCTCTCTCTCTCTCTCTCTCTCTCTCTCTCTCTCTCTCTCTCTCTAAGCTAACAATTTTTATTAAAATACCGTATGTCTAAGATATGTGACAAAACGTTTATCTTGAATGTTCTAGGAATACTCTCAAGTCTTCATTCTGAAAGATATTCGTATAGTTTTTTTAGTACTAGTAGACCATAAGAGGCGAAAACTTACAATATGTAGACCTTTAAATCTTGTTGAAATAATTTGTCGAATACTTAACTTTCACTTTAACCATTTCGCATATGTTCATTATTGGTTTGAATTTCCTCAAACTTTTCTTTTGGTGCCAGGGCAGCATTCGTTTGTTTTCCACCGTCAAGCAGAGTATGGAATTTCAAAGCTCGTATATGGCGACCCGCATTTGACTAGTCTCCTATATCCCTCTTCTACCTACAATGAAGTATATAATGAAACCATTTCTGCAAACGCTTATCTCGATTAACATGAAATAGAAATAGAGTAAGCTTTCGTAAGACGTTTGTATATGCTATATCAAAACGAAATAGCTAGAGAAAGCCATATGAATGTAACTATAGTTCTAACTTCAAATTTCATTACAAGTGATACAAGACTGGGGCGGCGGAGTTAAGATTACAATCCGTGTTATAAATAAAGCAGTGTAAAATATTTGCAATGTCCTACCCTGACCTTCAGCGAACTCTGCGTCAATGATACTCGCTGCAACGTGATAGATGTGATCTGGCATTGTCAAGTCAGCATTAAGCTGCGATATCACTGTGCATCACTCAAGGTTTATATTACGGAGAACAGCTTTACCACATTACTATATGTATTTACTAACCTTTCGATAGTAATCGAAACCTTGGGAAGCGAATATACACAAGTTTCAAGTTATGGAAGGAATACTCTAGTGTTCTAATTCACCCTTATACCAGAAAGAAAGTCTTAGTCATAAAGCAGGTGTTCCAGAAAATAATTCTTGGGAATAAACTTTAGTCTTCAATTTTTGGACAACCGCGTTAGAATCGAACGGAAGTTGCAGGGATGAAGTCTCCCAAGCTCTAAACACTATTTATTATGCTTATTGTAACATTATCGTCATAACGGAATATTTAAGTAGCGCAAATCAAAATCATTAAATTTCTCTATTAATCCTTAAGTATTGAGTATATCCTTATACTGAATAAGATACTTATACGCCAGTATGTTAGAGAACGTTTGGAAGAACCTAGTGCACACGGCGTTATGCTACCGGAAAAAATAATACGAGCGTCCTTGTCATTCTTTCACTTTTGACTCTTTAAAACAAAACAAAAATAGCACCCAATTGTCCAGTTTCGATTCCAAAAGTAGTGCAAGTAGAAATAACGATATACTGAACGTGTATTCATCTCTAGAACTTGAAACACCTTTTACTTCCCAGTTCGCCCATCACCTGGAATACGTTAACATTAGTTTCCCCAATCTTGCGCGAACAGTTCGTATTGAGGTATTAAAGGGTGTTGATATTTGGAAACACCTCTTATAATGTGCAAAAGTTTAGAATATCAGAAGTAACACCTTTCTTTCTGAACCTAGAAGCATGCGCAAACCATATCCCACGAGACCCATTTTACTCTTTCGGCCGTTTTCAGCGTTTTCCTTCCAAACGCACTAATGTTTCAACACAATCGATAGTTACTGTAAACTCACTCAAAACTGTATGCAAGCAATAATCCCTCCCCCCAAAAGTGTCTTACCACTGTGTCCGAGAATGTGAGTTACTTTGATATAACCAACACAAAAGATAGACGAATTTTTCTAGAACTAAGCACCATGTTCCATTTTATCCGAATCTGCAAATACGCAACTCCTGATATCAAATAATTACGTTCTTATTTTAACGCAAGCACGTTGCTTCCGACGAGATTACAAGTGATTGAGAGAAATTACTGTCTTCTATTATAAACAATACAGTATTATCTAATGAATACTAACCCAGAGTGAAATGTTTAATTACATTGTAACATCAGTAATTACCTTCCTCTTCGCTCTCACAAGTAAAACTGACTCGCGTACTAGACAACTGATTCCTAAGCAGTCAAATTTGCCTTGCTGCTCTCCTCAACCCCTCTATCGGCGGGTAATTGCACTAGTTTCAATCATCCAATAGGATCACATTATCGCTTTAACAGTACAAGCGAATTACAAGCTTTGTTCATAGTAGATACATTCAGAAACCTTTTGGGCCTGTCAGATGCACCCACAACATAATTTTCACGTACATAAAACTAAAGTGTTCATAGTTTGTACAAAAACGAAAAGTTGGTTAAGTACTAAACTTCGCATTTAACTTCAGCATCTTCCAAAGATGCGACACAGATTTTCAAGAAAATCCCCACACCCCAAAATAGTCTCTATATGAACATTTTTTCGAAATTTTTATTTTCTCAAAAATGGTTCCAACGATTTTCATCAAATTACCAATGTTTAAGATATTATCGTGACAAATTAAATGTATATCCTGAATTTTCTGGGAATAGCCTCTGAAGTCCTCTTAATTCTGAATGACTTTTGCATAACTGGTAAACCGTAAGAGAGAGAAACGTTTATTTATTTACATCCTTGAGGGTATAAGTTTCTTTAACTTAAAGTAGATATAATATAATTTCATTCTATTTTTCTTTGAATTAAGTTTAATCCCTACTTAATTTTGCTTTCTAACCATGTACCTAGTAGGCAAAGAAAGTATTGTTTTCCACACAAATTTCTATCTACATTTCACCGGAAATAAATGCTTTGAGGTCTCCTATATTAAAAAAATAATAACAATAATAATTTTTTGAAAAGCTCCGCGCGCGCGCGTGTTTGTGTGTGAACAGCATAACTCGAAAGCAAAACTTGGTTACCAAGCTTAATATTTAAGTTCAGGCATGTTCCAAAGATGCGACAAGAAGATTTTCAAGAAAATCCCCCACCCAAAATACCATTTACATGGAAGAATTTTCGAAATTTTTTATTTTTTCAAAACTGCCTCTAACAATTTTGATTTGATATATTTAAGTTATGTAATTACATGACAAACAAAATATATTTTGTATTGAATTTTCTGGTGGAAATAACCTTTGAAGTCCTCTTCATCCCAAAGGAATTTTATATAATTGGTGAACGTTAAGAGAAAAACAAAAACTTATTACCGAAACAAATGTAGATCTCTTTAAAACACACAGTTTATTTCCAATAACTTTTTCTGTAGTTATCAACCAGTTCCGAAATATCCGTAATTATTGGTTTGAAATGTTCAATGCTGCTGTCATTTATAAGTGCCCTCGCTCTTCAGTTGTCATGGAAAGTTAAGCCAAACATATGGCGCCCCGCCTTTAAACGTCTGACTATCGATTCTGTTTGCTGTATTTCCGTTGTACTTACAATGAAATGCGCAATGAAGTTATTTCTGCAAAGGTTTCTCTCCATTAATATGAAGGAGAAAATGACCTTTTGTTAGAATAGTTTATAGAAGCTATATAAAAATAAACGATAATGCGTAGAACAAGTTATGTGAATGTAACACATCAGATTTTTAATTTTTATAAACAGAATTGTAATTCATTTTATGTAATGTATAATATTATTGTTCTTGCAGTGTTCACCAATAAGGTTATTAGAAGGTGTCCAGGAATTATATTATTGTCTTAAAGTTGATAAAGCAATCATTTTTTAAACCATACTCAAAATTAGCACCTATTACAATCAAACTACACGGGACTTATCCTTTCAGGTATTAATTTTTAAAATGTTGCTAAATAAAAATGTACATCTCGTTAAAGTACACAATTTATGTCAAAAATGTTGGTGGCGTTAACCACTTCGGAGATATTCTTTGTTATTGATTTAAATGTTCAAATACTTACAAAATATTTAAATTGGAAAATCGCTGTTCCTTTTATTCCCCCTCCCTTTTGGACATACGAAGAGAACGGAATATTTCAAAGCCTGCTGTATTCCCTGGAAATATACAATAAGACAATTTCTGCAAATGTTTATCTCGATTAACAAGAGCAGACTGAAGAATAAGCTTTTGTAATATTGGTTGGTTGAACAATGGGTAGAACAGACATGTGAATGTAACACAAGATTTTTACTTTCTTTACTGCTTACCTGTAGTAAGCACTGCATTCTACCAAAAAGTTGGATACCGAGATTTCATCGGAAATACGTGTTTTCAGACCCCTGAATAAAAAAAAGCATTTTTAGAAAAAAGGTGTTTGCGTGAACAGCATAACCCAAAAGGAAACCTTTCTTTATAATTTTTATTCTGGGGGCCTCAAAACATGTATTTTCGGTAAAATCTCGGTATCGAATTTTTGGTGAAATGCAATACCAGGTACATAGTAGGTAGAGAATGTAAATAGAGATTTCACCGAAAATACATTTTTTAGCTCCCTGAATCCCCCCCCCATAAAAGAAGCATTTTTACTTCTTCTACTACCTATAGTAAGAAGGGAAAATGCTGTATTCCACCCAAAAATTCGATACCGAGGTTTCAACGGAAATAGATATTTTGAGCCCCCCTGAATAAAGAAAAAGTATTTTTAAAAAAAGGTCTGTGTTTGTATGTGTGTCTGTGAACAACATAATGCAAAAACGAAAACTCGGATCAACACCAAACTTGGTATTTAAGTTCAGTACCTTCCAAAAATGCGACACAAAGATTTTCAACAAAATCCCTCTACCCCAAACTACCCTATAAATGGAACTTTTTCGAAACGTTTGATTTTCTTAAAAAAATAGCTCTAACGAGTTTGTTTAAAATACGATATGTTAAATATATTTAAATGACAAATAAAATATATATCTTGAATTTTCGGGAAATATTCTGTTAAGTCCTCTTCATTTGGAAGGAATTTTGTATAATATGGTATAACTGGTAAACGTAAAGTGGTAGACGAAAACGTACTATACAAATAATGTAGATCTATTTAAAATACACAATTTATTTCAAATAAGTTTTTTGTGGCATAAGCCGTTTCTGAGATATCCGAATTAAAGTTTCAAATTGTTCATTTAAGTCTGTCAACATTCAACTGTTTTTCTGATTGCATAGAAACTCTATGGAATTTTAAGGCCAGGATATAAGGTCCTGTTTTTAAACATTTGACTATCACTGTTCCCTTTGAATCTATAACGAAATGTGTACTGTAGCTATTTCTGTAAAGGTTTATTTGGAATAAAATGTAGTAGATAAAAAAATAAGCTTGAATAAGAATAATTTGTATACCTACTAATAAAGGATAGAGGGTAGAGTAAGTCATGCGAATGTATCACATCAGATTTTTAGAAAAAGGTATCTGTGTGTGTGTGCGTGTAGGTGAACAGCATAACTCAAAAACGAAAAGTAGGATCAACACCAAAGTTGGTGTTTAGGTTCAGCAACATTTTCAAGAAAATCCCACCAAAAAACTACCCTTTAAATGGAACGTTTTTCGAAATTTCTTATTTTCTAAAAAATTCCTAATATATTTATATATATATATATATATATATATTTACATGGCAAATAAAGTGTATATCTTGGATTTTCTGGGATAGCCTTTGAAGCCCTCTCCATTCTTGCTTTAAATGGATTTCTTTTCAACAGCAGACTGAAACAGTCACATCTCTGAGACTTGCCCCATTTGAATTTATAGTGTGTTTCCGTGGTAACCACATCCTTGTATAAAAACTTAATGTTACATTCACATAATTTTCTCTCCACTCCAACATTTATTAGTGGGTATACAAATGATTCTTACGGAAGTATGTATTTCTAACTGCCTCATTTTAATCAGTATAACTCGTTGCAAATACAGCTGTAAGTATTAACCATTTTGTTGGGTTACAAAGAGAGCAGCGATAGTCAAATGTTTAACAGCTGAACGCTATATGTTGGCCTTAAATTTCCATACTGTTTCCATGACATCGCGAGGAACAATTGAAAATCTACGGGACTTAAGATTACAAAGAAATTCAACAAATCGACATCAGTAATGGATATCTTAGAAATGGCTGGTGCCACAAAAAGGTTATAAATTGTATCTTTTTAAAGAGATTACATTTTCTGCTTAGTAGGTTTTTCCTCTATTGCTTAAAGTTTACAGTTATACAAGATTATACAAAATTCCTTCCGGAGGAAGGGGACTTAACCGGTTTCTCTGAAAATTCAAGATATGCATTCTATTTGTTATGTGAAGATCTTTAATATATGGTATATTAAAATCGTTAAGGGCGACTTAGAAAATAACAAAATTCTAAGAATATTCAATGGAGAGGGTAGTTTGCAGTGGAGGTATTTTCTTGAAAGTCTTCGTGTCGCATCTTTGGAAGGTAATGAATCTAAGTAGCAAGTTAGGTATTCAACCGACTTTTGGCGATAGTTATGCTCTTCATAGGCTCACGTTCACATACACACTTTTTTCTAAAAAGACTTTCTTTGGATCCAAGTGGCCACGTAGAATATTTCCGGTGAAATCTCCGTATAGAATTTTTGGGTGGAATGCTATACCTTTTCTATCTAATACATAGAGAGAAGGTAGAAATTGCTGTTTAGAATACACAGAACACTTCTATGAGATTTCTTGACAAGTGTTCGTAGAAGCATATAAAACTATAGTGGGTGGAGAAAGTCATGTGAAAGTAAAACATCGCTAATTTTTAGTTTCTGGAGGCTGAAGGTTTCTTCTGGTAGGTACAGTTAGAAACCGTCTGAACCTGTCAGACACATGAGCAGCTTAGTTTTCACTTTCGTAAAATTAAATTGAGCACGAATTAATGAAATTACATATCGGAATGACCAAATAGTCACAGCCCGATGTTTACATAATGACGTCGCAATAACGTCATGTAAATGCGAATGATCATAATTCTATATTTCACAAATTAATACCACTATTAAATTGTATGGCGAAAGTTTTATAATAACTGCATGACATAGTCAAAAAGAAATGTGATTGACTTGCTATGGAAACGTGTGTATACCTTAGTAGTGCAATGCTAGGCCTATAGAGGGATTTGACGAGTTGAGCTCGTAGCATCCACTGGGCCGCGGGTTCATTCCTATGTTAACTTTGTGGTGAGTATCAGCCTTTACTACTGTGCAGGGCACAACTTGTCTATTTTAGGATACTTACAACCGTAGCATTGACTTATTGTCACTTTTAGTTGTTGGAATATGAAAGTAACTCGTTGTAGCCTTGATTTCTTTTAAATATCTATCCCTCTTGGTGAAAATATGAAGGTACTCAGTTTTGATTTATTTGTAACATGTTCAGTCTAAACGTTCTGAAATGTTTTGGCTAAAATAGAAGGAACATGCTGTTGACTTGTACAAAAGTGAGCTTTATCATTGCATTATTTTAAATTATACATCACGGTAGTTTTTGGGAATCCTGGCGTTTTGAAAAAACAAATGCTTGTTGCGTGATTGCGATAACTTGGCTCTTACTGCGGCGACAATACATGCTCGAAAAGAAGCATTCGTGGTGACAGTAAAACGGGGCATTTGGAATATTAGCAAACGTGTAGCATTAATACACTATTGTCGTCAAATGGAAACAACTAATTCAATAGATTAATGTACTGGAAATAAACTTGTAGCTTATCAAGTGACGCCCATTGGTTTGCGTTACAAGTTGAGGGTTACGTGAGTAACTTTATAAGAAAATGTGTTTGTAGAGGCCACTACAAACTTCCCAGAGTCTCTGGTACGTATTGAGAATTACCCTCACATGTCACTTAAATGAAATACGTTCCTGTAGTCAAGGATTCTCCTGATGTTTATATGTTTTAGCATTTTATTAACGAAAGTGCTTCATATCACATTCTCTGCACACTAACTATTCTTGTAAAAGCTTATTCTTGTATACATCAACTCTATATTACTCGAGACAGCCTTTTGTAGAACAAATTTAAATACTCTTAGTTGTTACAGGAAACAAAGGCGATAGATGTTTAAAACGGGTTCTTCTGAGATGACCTTGTAATTTTATACCCTTTTTATGATGGTGCGGGAAACATCTGTTTGATGGCCACTTCAAAAAATTACACAGTAATTGAAAAAAATGGGCGTTATATTCACATGACCTTCTTTACTCTCTATCGTTTATTAGTGGTATACAAACTACTCTTACGATAGCTTATTTTTGCATCTACTTCATTTTAATTATTGTAAAGCTTTGCAGAAATGGCTACATTACAATTTCGTTAGAGATTCAAAGGGAGCAGCGATAGTGATATGTGTAAGAACCGGACGCCATATGCGGACATTAAGAGAATGGCAAAAGTATTGTAAATATGAACCATTAATAACTTATGGCTCGGAAATGGCTTATTACACCAAAAAGTTAATTGAAATAATTCAAATTCAAGATATGAATTTTATGCAAATATCTTTTATCATATCGTAATGTATTTTTTAGAAAATACATTTTTTCCAAAACTATCCGTGTAAAAAGTAGTTTGCGATGGATTTTCTTAAATCTTCGTGTCGCATCCTTGAAGACCTGGACTTAAATACCAAGTTTGGTGTTTAACAGACCTTTCGTTTGAGTTATGCTGAGTCACACATACAAGGACCTTATTCTAAAACGACTTTTCCTTGGAGCCTAAAAAACCGGCATTTCTGGTGAAATTTCGAAATAGAATTTACGTTGTAATACAATACTTCCTCTCCCCTGGTGTTGCATTCATATGCCTTTAACTCACTCTTCTATAAACTAGTGTTACCAAAACTTATACTTCCATGTAGGTACTCCTTGTTAATAGATATAAAATTCTATTACATATCGTTGTAGGTACGAGAATACAGTAGGAAAGCGATAGTCAACTTTTGAAAAGCGAATCGCTGTATGTTCGCTTTGGAATCCCACTCTATCACCACGAGAACAATAATGGTATCTTGAACTTGAAAAAAGATAAATTGAAAATTCGTCTCGATAACATATCCGGAGATTACTAATGCCACAAAGCTTATCTTTTACGAGATCTACATTTTTGTGTAGTAAGCTTTTTCCTCTTACGATCTGACAGTTTTACAAAAGTCATTCAGAATGAAGAGGACTATATTCAGACTATTCCCAGGCAATTCAAGATATGCTATTTATGTCATATAAATACTTTTAAGATACTTTTATCAAAATCATTAGCCACTTTTCATAAAATAAAAAATTGTTTAAGTTTACCTTGTAAAGGGTACTTTGAGGTTGTGATTTTCTTCAAAATCTTGGTGGCGCACCCATGGAAGGCCCTGAACTAAAATACAAAGTTTCACTATTAACCGAATTTTCGTTTTGGGGTTTTATTTTTGAGACACAGGAAACTTTTTCTTGTATATTACCGGTGAAACCTCGACAGCAAAATTTAGGGTAGAGTAGTTATTACATAGTAGGTAAAGTAAAAACGGATATCTCGGAAATGGCTGTTGCAACAAACATTTAATGCAACTGTGGGTTTTAAATAGCCTACATTATCTGTATACTAAGTAAGTTTTTACTATCACGTGTGGTTTACCAGATATACAAGATTCTTCCGTATTGAAAACTTCATAGGCCATTTCTAGAATATTCAAGATGTACATTTGCATGTAAGTATCTTGACTATAACATTCTAATAAAAGCCGTTGGTCTTTTTTGAGAAAGTAAGATAATAAAATTCCCACGTAAAGAGTAGTTTGGGATATGGTATTTTCTTCAAACCCTTCGTTTTTGGAAGGCAGTGAACTTAAAATATCAACTTCGGTATTTATCCAATATTTCATTTCAGTTACACATTAAGAGACCCGCACGTTTTTCCAAAAACGATGGGCCTCAAAACGCCTATTTCTGGCGAATTATCAATATCCAGTTTTTAGGCGAGATGCAACAATTCCTCTACCAACTAGGTAATGTAGTAGAGAAAGTAAAAGGGAATATGGAAACTGAAATTCGTGATACAACATAAGCATCTCGATGAATGCAAGTATTTGAAAACTCGAACAATAAGAAGAAATGTCTAGAAAATAGTTGACTTAACAGATGTTATTCTACATTTTTTTGTATAGGAAGAATTTTTTTATCTCGCAAAGTTTACCAGTTATGCAAGTGTCATTCACGTTGTAGAGCAGTTCCGAGACCATTCCCATAAAATGAAGGTATACATTTCATGCCATGACAATATCTTGCACATATTTTAACCAAAATCGGTAGTTATTTTGAGAAAATGTTTCCTTACAAAGGATAGTTAGGTGTTGGGAAATTTTCTTACAATCGTCGTGTCGCTTCTTGAAAGATGCTGAACTTAAATAGAAAGTTTGGTTTTACAGTTATGCTGTACATACACACACACACACACACACACCTTTTTTTAAATGGTTTTTTAGGTAAGCAGTAAAAAAACATTCCTTCTGTTGACATAATGGTTCAGAACATTACTGATATGTAAAAGCTTATCAAAACTTTTCAGCCCCCCCCGGCATTTGTCTCTTGAATGAACAAACGACTTAAAATTCGGGGGTTAACAAAGTTGACTAAGAATATGCACTTGCTTCCTCTCTGCATCCTTTGGTTAACGGAGTGCCCGGCCTTAGTATATGAAAACTACTTTAGCAAACCGTGACGTCACACATAGCCTTCTTGGAATCTCGTATTAAGCTTTCCATGCATAGCATCATTCAGCTAAATATCAAACTTTGTGTATAAGTTCAACATCTCTGCAAGTTCATGGAATTCCTCCACCCAGATCAACCTTTACAAAGAAAACATTGCATTGTTTTATTTCCTCAAACGCGGATCTGACGATTTTGAGATGAAATTAAATTGAGATTTATTTATAGACGCTGTTTAACTGCTGTGGTTCTTAGCGTCCCATTCTACTTTGGGCGTGAAAGACCGGTAATTTTGCTCAGAGGCCTCTTTATCAGGCTTGAGGTTCTTTTACGTGCCGTAAATCTAAGACAAGCTTTACTTCCCTTCCGAAGGAAGCCATGCTAAGGATTTTTACGCCCGAAAAGATCCATCTCCCTCCGCCGGGTAGAGTTTGAGATGGTCATTAGTACAGTTTGTTCATAATAGAAACTCGGAGTTAAAAAGATTTCAAATGATCGTTTTACGGGGACTTCCTTATAATAAAAGAAAATATTGGTGAACTTCTTGAAAATAGCTTTAAAGCAACATAAAATAAAACTCTAGAAAATAAATTTAAGCAAAGAACCATTTCAGTATTATTTAGACTTATTTATGGGAATTAATCCTGCCAAAAACTTCCTTGTCGACTATTTGTTTCCTGGAATATCCTGAAACGGATAACATTTCAAATCATTTACTTATTCCAGGAAACTTTGATGAACGTCATTTTTACGGTGCTTAAAAGTTTTCTCGTAATTTTTTATTTTGAGCAAGCAGTATGTTATCTTCAAATCTGTAAGGAGTAAGAGAAAAATTTGATTCATTCAGACTTTCTGTACCAATACAAATGCATACTTCAGTTACAGGTTATAGTGCTCCGATAAAAAGTGATTCTTCTATCCACATTTCATTAATCACAATGGATTTTTACGTAATAGTTAAAATTAAGCAAGGTTCAAACATTCAGAAACAGTACTCGGCTACTGTACTCAAACAGTTTCCTCTAAGCTTATTAGTGGGTATAAAGGTTATTTTTAAGTGTTTATTTTCCTATCTACTTAATTTTAATCCAGATAAACCTTTACAGAAATGGCTACATTATACATTTCTTTATAGATAAAATGTGAACAGCGGTAGTCAATGTTTGAGAGATGTACGCTATATGCTCGCCTTAAAATTCATTGTTTCCATGACATCCCGAGAAACAACTGAAAATCGACAGGACTTGAAAAGAATGGTTAAGTGTTCAACAATTCGGACCATTAATAACGATTATCTGGTGCCACAAAAAAAGTTATTTAAAATAAATTGTTTCAAAGAGATCTAAATTTTCTATAGCAAGTTTTCGTCTATCGCTTAAAGTTTGCCGGTTATACAAGATTCCTTCCAAATAAAGGCTTCACAGGCTATTTCCAGACAATTCAAGATATACATGTTATTCGCCATATATATATTTTAATCAAACTCGTTAGCCATTTTTCAGAAAATCAAATTTCGGAAGATGTTTCATGTAAAGGGTAGTATGGTGTGAGGGGGATTTTCTTGAACATTTTCGTGTCGCATCTTTGAACGATGCTGAAACTAAATGAGTGTCTAACTTTTCGTTCTCGAGTTATGCTACGCACGCGCACGCACACGCACGCGCACGCGCACGCACGCACACGCACACACGAGCGCGCGCGGATCCTTTTTTTTTAAATTCTGTTTTGATTCAAGGGTTTAAAAACATGTATTTCCAGTGAAATCTCGGTACCGAATTTTTTTGATGGAATGCAATACCTTCTCTACCTACTATGTACGTGGTAGAGAAAGTAAAACTGGGAATTGTGGTTTGTCAAACCATAGGTGTTGGATTCGATTCCCTGCTGGACTGGGACTTTTTCTTTTAACCAGAATGATTCCCTACCCCCACAGAACCGCCAAGTATGGGTGTGAATGTGTTTAATAGCAATAAAACCAACGTTAAGAAACTTTACATTTCAGCGAACAATAACACATCAGTTGTTTCTTAGGTCAAAGCCCCCGATATGATCGCTATTCAACTGATAGGGGAAAACAAGCAAGATCCGTTGGGCGACACTTATGAAAGATTACAACTTGTAACAATGAATATTTCGAAAACGGCTAATGCTAGGTAAAGACTTGATACAAAATGTGTATTTTAATTAGGTCTAGATTTTTCGTGGAGTAAGATTTGGGCTATCTTTTGTCATACAAAATTCAATCGAATAAAGTGGAGTTAACAGGTCATTCAGAGACTTAAGAGGTGTACACTTTTTTCGTGGTAATAAATGTACCACGCAAATAATTTGACGGTTGGAGTACTATTTTAAATGAATGTGGTAACTATACAGTCGGAGATATTCAGCACAAACTTTTAAGTAAATCCAAGAAATTGGCTGTAGAATTCTTGGGAGTAATTTCCCGGATGCTTCTGTAAGCATAACATTAAGCGATAAACGAAAACG
Organism: Deroplatys truncata; assembly: GCA_030765065.1. NCBI lineage: Eukaryota > Metazoa > Arthropoda > Insecta > Mantodea > Mantidae > Deroplatys > Deroplatys truncata. The sequence continues at coordinate 18,487,438 of CM060985.1, read as the reverse complement.
TATTTAACAAAAAATATAGATATCTTTAAAACACAGTTTATTTAATATAACTTTGTAGCATCAGCCATTTCCGACCTATCCGTTATTAATGGTTCGATTTGTTCAATACTTTAAAAGAATGACAAAGTCCTGTCACTTTTAACTTGTTTTTCGTAATTGCGTGGAAAAGTGTGGTATTTTAAGACCAGCGTCCAATTCTTTAACATTTGACTATCACTGTTCTTTTGTATTTATAACGAAGTGTGTAATGTAGCTATTTCTGCATAGGTTTATTTGTATTAAAATGTAATAGATGGAAAAATAAACTTCAGCAGGAATAGTTTGTATATGCACTAATAAAGATAGAGGGTAGTAAGTCATGTGAATGCATTAGATTTTTACAATTGTTATCACGTCTACTTAAGATTTTCAAATGCTAGAAAATAAGCTTTGTGCATATTTTTTCTGGGCTTGTAACATTGTGGCTGTACAAATTACCCATTTAACATATTCATCTGGGCAGCTTTTAACTTTTTTAAACATAACTACTTCTGACACTGTGGTTTTAACTTACTAAACGTCTAAGAGTAGCCTGTAAGCATAAATGATTTTAATGCAAGCACAGCTTAGTTGAGGACGAAAATAAATTACATCACCTACCTAGTACACATTAGCAATATCAGTCACGAATGAAATTCACTTGCATATTATTTCGATTAGTACTTATGCGGCCGTTGCGACAATTGCTGTGTGCTCATTTTTAAGCAAAACCAACCTCGGAAATAAACAGTTCAATTATAACTCACTGCTTGGAGAAAGCGCTACAGAAACAGCAAAATATTGCACTGCAAGAGCGTCCACGCGTTGACGTCACGTAGGTTACAGATGGCACCATAAGTCAGGGCTGTGAATGACCTATCTAGTTAATTCCACTTTTCTCGGAGTCGCTATAACAAACGTTCCTGCATTGTCACATGCAGAAGCGTAGCCAGGAAGGATTTTGGGGGTTGGATCCCCCTTCCTAAAAATGTAAAAATTAATAGCAAAAATAGCTTCGTTCAAATAATGGTACCTTTCTAGGTTGGTGGGAATGAGATGCTTACTAATCGTACCACTGGAGCGTTATATTTACGGTGCACGTCTTGGACAATATGACCAACAGAAACTGGACTTTAGATGGCGTTGGTATTAAGCATATTAAGACATTGGGTGCATGTGTTTCGGTGCTAGATTTGAGTGCTTACCAAATTCGTGCATATCTCCCCGTTTAGAGTATAACTAGAAACCTTATTTTGCAGTGAAATAAAATGGAATGCGGTAATCTGACATGCTTTAAGTCATTAATTCACAAGCCACTACACATTTACCGCTTAGAATACGCTAAACATCCTATTCTAATTTTAATTCTAATTGCTGCACCTTAATCTGTGAATATAAAATCGATTTATTTAAATATTCATCTCTGAGTTAATTCATATTTATCATTTGAGCTGATACAAATTGTTTAAAAAATGGATCGCTATGCATACGCCCCTAATAATTTTCTGGCTGCATTACTGGTCACACGGCGTCGTTACACTTTTTCACTATAAGCTGAAAGGAGAAGTAAACAAAACTTAAATGTATCGCTCCCCGAGCACATGGCAGCACCACGTGGAGGATGACGTACCCGTGAGAGGAAATTGCTTCAGACAGAATGCGAATACAGTATATTGCGCAACTTGGGGATCATTAGCTTTTAAACACTGTCGTATTCCTATATTTTGCCTTATAACACACAATATTAAGAGTAGAAAAAAGTTGTACCTGAATAGTTCGCCATCTGTGATTAAAGGTGCTGGATTACACTGTTCTTAACTTCAGGCTTTAGAAATCATTCATTTAATGACTAATATCAGTATTCCACCTTTGCTTTAACCTTTTGTGAGTCAACAAGTTAAATAACGATTAGAACTATTAGGTTAAAACACAAGAGAAAACAAACACGACCCAAACTATCCGAGCAAGAATTCTGCATCACTAATAAATAAGTTCAATTATTGCTAAACAATGGCTAACCATATTCATTGTCGATTAAAAGTGGCTACTTTTCACAGAATTTAACACAATTGTCTTCTATCCGTTGCGTTTAGGTTAAATTCTCAGCCGGAAACCCGAAACAAACTGCGGCGCCTGCGCATAGCCTGTTAAACCCTCTGGTATAACGGTTCATTTAGTTATAGGTGAATCGAACAAACACATTTAGTTTCATAAATTGAACTGTTACGATAATGAGTTTATTAAATTTCTCTGCACGAGAATAACCACAATGTTACGATCTGAACCGAACTGTTCTTTTGTAGACGACATGCTAAGCGGGAAAGATTTTAGTTTGTCCATCAGCCAATGAGGTGCTGTCTTGTCACGTGGTTTTGATTACTTCTCCTTTCAGCTTATAGTGAAAAAGGATGCGCTGTGTAAGCATTCTTGTTATTCTACTCTCTCCACTCCAGGTTAGGAAATGCTTGCGTGGTATATTTCTGTTGCTAGCATGTCGTCGACCTTTCAGCGTTCTTAGCGATTTTACAAGACTGAATGAAATATAACAATCCATTTCTTGGTGAACAATGAAGGATTCAGGGAATATAGAAACACTGAATATGTTGCAAATATTAAGTTCTAAAGCAGTTTGTTTCTCCCCCCTCCCTCTCTATGGAGTCATTATTTTCGCCAAGTAGCTTTTATTTTGTTATGTTACCAATTCTAAAGCAAGAATTTGTGTATGATATCGGAAATCACCCGAGCGATTTGGACGATTGTTGCCATTGAAAACGACTGTTCTTGCCGATGGACATAGTAATAAGACAGCTACTATAATCCGCGCAAATGAAGAAAATGACTTAGGTTTCCGAGACGGACAAACGGTCTTGCCCCCT